>JAWUZG010000018.1:24811923-25439615 GCA_036785705.1 Acanthornis magna | reverse complement strand
GCTTTTACATGCAGACTACATTCAGTAGTTCAGACTAGGGTGAGAGTTTGGCTGATGCTTGCCACTCTCAAGGCTTTAAGCAAAAGCCAGTTGAGTTTTGTTAACGCTGTTTCCCTCACAGTCCAGTAATGCCTTCTCATTAATAAATGCACTCGTTCTTCCTGCAGCAAAATGCATGATCTAGAAAAGCTCTCTGCTGACAAATCTATCTGTATGATAATGTTCCAACGGATTTGCATACTCGGGGTGGATAACAGTTTGGCATTTCATTCCAGGCTGCCTTACAGCTAAACAAAGTGCTCAGGTTTTGTCATTGGGGTCAGGGTCAATGTACTACCAGGTTGCTTGCTGATCATTTAAAGGGCTGCACTGCATCTGACTTTTGTCCAGGCCAAGCACAGCTTTAGGAGAGTCCAATGCTGCATTCAGCTGTTAATAGGGCTGCACTCCAGGGGATCCAAAAACAATGGCCTTTTCCTCTCTGTCAATGCTTTTTGTCCAAATGCTGAGGAAAAGGAAAAGAAAGGCAGAATCTCAGAGTCATAGAACGGTTTGGGGTGGAAGGGTCATCTACTCCAACCTCCCTTCATTGCCTTCAACTAGACCAGGTTGCTCAGAGCCCTGTCCGACCTAACCCTGAATGTTTCCAGGGGTGGTTCATCTATCACCCCTCTGGGCATCAGTTTCAGTGTTTCACCACCCTATCATAAAAGCTCTCTTCCTTTTATCAAATCTAAATTAACCTTCTCTTAGTCTGAAAACATTACCCCTTGTCCTATCACAATAATCCCTGCTATAAAGTCTGTTTCTACCTTTCTTGTATGCCCTCTTTAAGTACTGAAGGACTGCAATAATATTGTGTGCTTCCTGGTGTTAGCAAAACCAGCAAATATTTATCTCTTTCTAGCTCTTTTGGTTTATTTGGTTGTTGTATTTTTTTTAAGTAGCAGTTAAAAGTCTGGCAATTTTGTTTCTTTTTCTGTGCAAAAATTTGGAAGTTGTTAAATTTTGCCCCAAATAAATTTATTCTAGGGGGAATCTGGTTTTACTTGACAAACTCAATTGTGGTGGAAGTTATGAAGTTCTGCTCAATTGTCAAGAGGTCAATCTCACATCACAAATGTGAGATCACAGTTTTGCAATCAGCATCCAAAATAAACAACTAGTTCAGGCTAATGAGTTCCAAAACAAACTAATAATGATCTTTAATGCTATACCTTTTTTAAAAAAAAGTAAGATATAATAAAGAATGGATGGATTGCATTATGTTGCCAATACTGTATCCTGTAATCTGTAGCTACTCAAACAACTCCCATATGACACCGTGTTATAAACAAACTAGAAACCAGTTTCTTTGTTTGAAATTTTTCTTTGAAAAGGAAGAAAGAGAAAGGAGTACAAGAGATCCCCCCTTTATATTTATTTGTATGTAGCAAAATATCTTAAGAAAATTTTTTTTTCACTTGCTTATTTGATACACAAAGAACTTAAAAAAAATCTTACATCCATTTACTGTTGGAACATTTCCAGTCTTCTGTGATGTTGTTGGAAATGGGGAAGTGTAAAATGGAAGCTTCTGTTCTAGCAACTCTGCGACTTGACACAGAAATAAAAGCCTTTTACATAGAATCCATTTGTATTCACTCTGGATTTCAAAATTATTTCCATCCACTGACAGGTCTGGAATCTGTGTACTTGTAAATGCAAGATGTGCAGATGTCAGGAGAGGCTGCCAAGAGTCTGGAAAAGCAGCAGAAGCTGGTGTTGTCTGGTTTGATCAGGAAGGGGTTGACAGTCAGACAGTGAAAAGATCCATTTTGTGTGACAAGAAATATTTCCATATATAGAGCATCAATATGTGTGATCCTTATTCTTTCTGAAACTTGAACGCAAGTGTGCCCATGAGGATTTGTCTGCATATTTAGAATGGAAAAAGACACTGAGGCCTGGAAGATCAGCAAAGAGGATGTCAAGGGAGCTGAAATAATAAACACATTGATGCTGGAATTTTTGCTTGGTTTCTTCATTCATATTCCACTTGGTATAAATACGGTGATTTTTTTAACTATGGAAAGTAGGGAACTGTTTGGAAAGTATTTGGTATAGTGGGAAGACATCTCTTCGTTTCAGCTTGAGGGATACACTACAGCCATTAGTTTTGTACTTAGTTCAGTTCAAATACATAAGTACAAGAAGTACTTGCCAGTAAATATTTTAGTGCACATTTGTTAAATAGTAAGTCTAAAAATATATTACTTAAGATACCTAATGCCTAGCTTTTTCTGTATTCTTATGGTGGAGAGACAACTAATTAGGACATTTTACAAGAGTTTTTAATTTCATTAGTGGTTTACTTTTCAAATTTTGTGATCTGTGGCTTCAGGTATTATTTTAGTTGTTCCTACATGCAAATGGAACTACCTAGAAAACTTGTGAGCTTAAAAACAGGCTTCTTGGTTTTTTTACCCTCAATAACATTTAAATTACAGAACTGAGAAAGTTATTTGAACAATATGTTCTACTGGCCTATTACCTAACATAAATTCGCCTTGTACAGCAATTCTCATTATTCAGTATGGGATGGTAGCATAGCCACTGGAGTGCGAAACACCTGAGGAGACCTTTGCATGGTAAAAGTTTGTGTAGATGGTGCCACACAGTGCTCCTTCCATGAGGTCAGCTGTGGAACCTGTCCCTAGAGGGAACTTGAAGGAGGAAGAGGAAGGTGGGTGAAGGCTTGAAGCAGGTCCCGCCTGGCGCCAGGAAGAATGCTCCTGCTGCACCTGATGGTAGTGAGTGACTCCCTGCTCCAGGGGCCACAGGTCCCTGACCTTTTGCACAGAAAAGTTTGCTGCTTTCCAGGGGCTCAAGTTCAGGTTGTGTAGTACCCAATGAAGTTTAGCTAACCCCAAAATCTTCTTTCAGTAAAAGTTTTATAGTAGTTTTTATGAAATTTAAGTAATAATACAACTTATTTTTCATGCATTTTGACACAAGCTTCCTTACCTTCTGCCCAAGGTTCTTGCACTTTGTGCTACTGAGTCATAATTACTTTTGAACTAGGCTTCACTGTAGGTCAGATAAAATTTAGTTATCAATATTGGCAGAGCAAGTGGACAAGCCCTGAGGTAAACTAGAGTGACATAAACTTTTCTCACATCTCACACATAACTTATGATACTGTTGATTACAGTATTACTAATATATTTCCTTTTTCTGAAGTATTAATATTTTTTTTATTTCCTGCTTTTCCTCAGTATGCCTGAATTGCAATTTCAGTCACCAGAGAATGAATAGAAATTTTGAGACATACATTTCTTCTGCACAGTCTAGAATGAAAAGCTTGTGGTGGGCTGAGAAAGAATATATGTGTATATAGTTGTAAGACTTTCATGGTTTTATATCATCAGTGTATTCTTACAAAATTGTCAATGTACAGCTATAACACATCATTACATTGATAGGAACACTGTTTTTTATAACACTGTTGTAAAGATTAACTATGTAGGATTTTAAAACAAAGGAATGCATAGTACTATCATTTAAATGGTTTTTTTCTTTGGTGCTTTGAGGATGTGTACACTTACCAAGGAAAGGAAATAAACATTCATATTTAATCTTTTTGTGTGTGTGTAAAAGTGATGTTAAATAATACATGTAGCATTAATAATACAACTTTACAGAAGAATAAACATTTTAGTTTGAAAAAACTCCTATACCCTGTTTAATATCTAAATGGTAATTAACAAAAAGTTCCAGGTTTTCGCCAGCAGTGATTAGATGGAATGACCCAGTTGAAACAGATCTTCATTTAGTTCTTGCTTTTATCATCTAAAAAATAAACAGTTTATACTGGATGTCTAGGTTTCTTTCAGTCATAAGAGCAGAAAGTGAATAGTTAGTCCTTTCTGAAGACTGATTCATTCCTTCTTTGATAGCAGAAGAGTGAGAAGTGGGAGACAGAGGCATGGAAAAGACTACCCACCAACCTGAAGTCTTCTTTCTCTTACTCTTTAAGGGTGAGACATAAAACTCGTATTTGAAACAGCAGTTTGTCTAATGGCAGAATATTGCTGTTTCAGTGATTCTAAAGAAGCCAAGGAAACTGAATTTGAATTTTCTAATGGATTAATTGCAGGTAAGATTCTAAAAAAAAAAAAAAAACCACTCAAACTTTTAAATAACATAAAGGTAGAAGACTATGGAAAAAACCACAGTATGGAAAACATTTTTTTTTTAATTCTTTATTCCTTTTATACCTTGAACAACCCCCTTTCCACAGTGTCTGAGCTGTAGAGAATTTTCCTCTACTGAAACTATAGCTTGTTGTCCATTTCCCTGGTATGGAAAAGACATTTCAGCATATTCAAGGCTATTGTAAGGAGGTTTTAATACTTTCAAGAGAAAGAAATCTCCCTAAGGTTTTTATATATTTACATATAAATGTATACAGATTTATATTTGAATATGCACACCCAAGTCAGTAATTAGGTGTATAATTTTATATATATATGTATATATATGTATGTATGTCTTTTAAAAGGCACCTAAAAGGTCATGAGGTCGTTTAATTGTACTTTTTTTCTCCCTGTAAACTTTAGATTGAGGGACTTTTCTCTTGGCAGCTGAAAAATAGAGAGAGATAAAAGGAGAAGTTGTACTGCTGGCAAGCCACTCACATTTATCATCATCCTGGGCTGACATTGTAGAGGAAAGTCTCAATACATATTTAATTAAACTTCTTGTTCTTCCTCAAATGAGGGCTTAGGATATAGGGAAACATAAAATGAAATGTGTGCTGCAGCTGAATTTAGCATAATGCATCTATGACTCTTAGTTTTGGAAGGACTCCAGATCTAAATAACTGGCAGCTAAAAAAAATGGGGAGTGGGGGGCAGGGAGGATTATCCTGTTTACCAAAAGACACTTTTATTTTAGTGAGATATGGAGTTGTCTTTTATTGCTTTTACTTTGGTAGAATTAGAATAAGAAATGAAGTTTTAATTTATCTTTAGATAAAGCAAATGAATGAAACTAAATTAGAATAATCATACAGTTACAGGAGCAACAAAAAAGTAAGGGAGAATTATAAGTCACTGTACGGAAGAGATCCTTTATGAACATCACAAGTAACACCATTTCCCAAACGGAAACAAAACAATTAATAAAAAAGGAAAAATTATGGCTATTTCAGTATAAATACAAATATCTTGTTACCTATTCCAGATTATCACAAAAAAGCAATATAATGGAACTGCATTTGTGGAATGTCTAAATACAACAGATATCATGTTATGCTGAATGTAGAGAGTTAGCTCCAATATTTTTTACCTTCAACACCTTGGATTCAAGGCTTATAAAAACCTGCATAGAAGTAAGTAAATTTTTTACATATTTTTGACACAAATTTTCAACACAAAATTTCAAAATTATTTTCCAAAAAATCAGAGTTCTGAATGTATTCTGCACTAACCAACATCCTGAATAAAGAGTTAAGCCTATTCTCAATTTGCTAGCATCCAGTCCAGTATAAACTGTGGAGCCTTCACCTTCCTTTTCCTTGTTGAAGATAGATTTCCATTTTCAAATATCCCAAAATGCATGATATAACACAGCTGGTGAACACTGACATTTCCTGCCCATCCCTAGATGGTAAGAGCAGTCAGTGGTTTCTGCAAAGCATTTAGGTGCTTGTGTATGAGAGTGAATATTTATTGTTAGGGGCATGTCTGAATACATTTTCCTCATCCTTGAGACCAGCAGAGAGGGCAGAGCACTGTCAGCTCATCACAATATCCTTTACCAGCTTCCTTCTTCTCAAGAAAGGACTAAGTGTTGACTTTCAGATCCTGAGGGATATTTCTTGGGATGTGAGTGCCAAACCAGGGAACAGGGAGAACTACTTGGACTGAATAAGTGCTTTTTTAAATAAAAATTTTAGTTGTATTTTTAGTGAGGTTTTTCTGCATTAAATAATCTGAACGATTAAATTTTTGAAACATTAATTGGACTAACAACAAATTCTTATCTCTCTGTAGGAGACCTATTCACTCTTGCTCTTTGGAAGATTTTGAAGTGTAAGAACCTTTTTGCCTACTTTTCCTAAGTACACAGTAGCCTTCCTTCCTTACAGCATAACCCAGCAAAAAGAAATTTGTCATGGTAAATGCTATATGGTTTGTGATTATGTGATTATATACACCTTACATAACTTTGGTTGAGCGTTTCCGAGCTGAGTAATGTCTTCATTCCAAGTTAATTTGTAGCTCATAACTCATTCTTTTATGCTTTTGAATCCTCTGGTACTAAGAGTAATGAGTTTGGGCCTCAGATTCACTCTTCCCCAGGAAGATTTTGAATGAAACCAATGCAACTGCTGTGATTCAAAGAAAGCTCAAAGCTTATTCATGGCCTGAGCCTGACTACGGGATTATAGTTACCACGAATTTAGGTGTCATTTAGTCCTTTTCCAGTTGATTTGTGAACCGTGATGGAGCTTAGTCAATTGCTAAGTGCCCAGGTGCTCAGATGGAGTGCATATGTTTATACTTGTCTGCAGGTAGCTATGGCACTTGCACTCAGGAGGCAGTTCAAGTTTTTATGTTTAGATACAAGATTTAATAGCTTAGAAGCAGAGGTACTATTTAATTTATGCACTGTCAGGCTCAGTATTAGAGAACAGCCTTCCTAACTCACTCAATAACCAAAACCACGTACAAAATCTTACTTTTAAAACTTAAAACATATAAATGAAAATTAAACAGAATCTTCACATAAAACTTTGATTTTCACCTGTGAGAAGATAGTGTTACAATTTTGAGATATCTGTTGAGAAACTAAAAGTGTATTTGCTGTACGTGCATGTGCCCATACACATTTGCATACACATATGATTTGGTTTCTCAAAATAGCTGTTTTGATGCAGGGCATACATGGTTAGTAGCTTAATGGTAATGTGGCAAAGAGTGATCTTCATATAACCTTACAGATGTTCATGGAAGATCATATAACCTTGTAAAACCAAATCAAGTTTAATGTTGTGGCCACTTTTTTTGAAATTAAGTTTTGTGAGAAAATTATATTTCGTTTGGAAAAGGTTTCTTGTGTGCCTGCAGACAGAGACAGAAAGACTGTGGAGTAGCCTACGGTTGGTGGATGGCAAATGTCTGCTCTGTGGTAGAATCTACTCACAGATACCTGAACTCAGCTCAGAACCTGGAAACAATGGGGACAGCACCGAAGGCTATGGAATTTAGTGTATTCTACTTACCAAAAACGGTTTATTACCTTATAAATTTTCAACAGAATAAAACAAAAACTGTCCACCATTTTGATAAGTGCCCTTCTGACTCTTGGTCAAATAAATATCTCAATGAAACAGAGCATTTGTCTACCAGTTTAAAGGCATAGTTGAGATACTAGCATGTATTTATAGTCTTGGAGGTGTCAATGGAATAATACAGAAACGAAGAACAAGGGCAAGAGGAATATGATAAAGGAGAGGAAATGCATTAAAGCAGCGGTCAGCCAATGTTCTGGTTGCTACTTCATTGTTGCGTGACAGCATGAAAAGCATGCTGTCAGCTCCTCAGATCAAATCTAACAACCTTTCTGCTTTACCACTGTGACAGGTACTCAGTAACATCGTAGCACCATCAATTCCCACCTCATCTGTGGCAATCTACTTGCTGATAATTTGTGAAATTGCAGATTCTAACGTGTATAAAAGAACTTGTTGACAGGAGAGAAAACATGGCACATCAACAAGGAATGTTACTCAAGTTTTCATAGTCCTGAAAATGTTTTTTATAACAGGCATTTTTAGTTAGTATATCCTCTAGTTTGAGTAATAAAACTTTAATCTATCTTAAGAACATTTTAAAGGGATCTTATATTTTGGGGGGGTTTTATGAACAATGCTTTTTTTTAAGGAACCTGCAGTTTCATGTGCCTGTCACTTCTGATAGTTGTTCATTATAGCATTGTCTTTCAGAACAGTGTGTTTAGTCAATGAAATTCTGTTTATCATCATACATTATTTTTTTAATATGGCTGTGGACTTCATATATTAATCTGATTCCAGACATTTTGGAGCTGAACATACCCAGAGAAGTACAATGTGTCTGCAGGCAGAAAGCTGCAGTAAATATAAACAAACAAGAATAAATTTAAAGCAGAAGTAGAGATCACTCAATTCCTCCTGTATTTATCAGCTTTTCACTGATGTCATTATCTCAGCCTCTTAAGCTGTAACAATAGCACACTTTGCAGAATTGTAAGAACATGAAATTTTATTTTTAAAGTTCTAGTGCTCTCTGAGCTGGCAGTTGGATTTTAATTCTCTGCAAGGCTCAGTCACTTCTGAATTATATTATTTATCTCCATAATATACTCATTTCCTGATATGTATTGGCATCAGTTTAAGATCTGATACTGCACACTGAGAAAACCAGATATATAATGAAAAATGTTTAGTCTTTTCATTGTAGTCACAACAGAGTTGTGTGACTTTTTTTTTTTGCTATTTTGTATTTTTTCCACAAGCCTAGACAAATGGAGCTAATTATTTTAAAATCAAACTAGAAGATTTACCACCGAAATACAAATTCTTAAAATTCCTAAATAATTTCTTTTAAACAAAAAATGATGATGGTATAGTATCAGGTGTCAACAGGAAACACAGTCATATATTAAATCTTTTTCATTCAAGTTATTTTTAATTACATTAAGTTCAACTACACTTAAACGTGCTAAGCAAAATGTTTTTAAAGCATTGCTGATCTGTGAACTTACTGAGTATATAAATAAAAAGTTTTGTAAACTAGGAAGGAGAGGGAAGAAATCATATCCTTTATTGTATACTTAGTACAGGTATTTGTATATATTGGAATAGTATTCTGTAATAAAGATTAAGAAAAATAACCTAGGGTCCCTTTAATGAGACATATTAAAGGAATCTGAAAGGTATACCATTATGTTGATTTCTATAAAAATGTATTATCTTAGTTTATATAAATATTTTTTCCTTAGTTTTTCTTGTTATACCTTGTACATGTGAATATCTCTTCATAGGCAATAGAAACAGGTAAGCCTTAAATGAGGCTCATCCCATCTTAAAGGCGATGTTCAAGGTATTTCAGATGAACTACTTACAGCGTGACCTTGAGTATAAGTGGAGCTTAGATCTCAGGTGGATTTCTGTGGGATGGCAATATTTAGGTGGTGTATTGCTAGCATATTAATTCTCAATTCAGTATGATTAAGAAAAGCAGGGGACATGTCTTGGAGGAGCAGAGATCTGAACATCCAATCTGTGTTCATGTGTCTGTAAAAAAGAAGTTCCATTCCTTTTATATCTTTGTTACAATACAATGGGACTGTATGTTTAACAAAAGTATCTAAGCACTTCTTTAGGGAAAGAAATAAGAGAAATACTGCAGAAGAACAAGAAATATGTCAGATGACACTTTGTATTCAGAAATGAAGCCAGGTAAAGATCTTTTTCCAGAAGGCTGTAATAAACCTTTGTTCAATAAACCTCTTTACTAGAGTTTTTCTAATTTCTAGGCTGTAAATATGAAATATTTATGACATTATATGCTTATTGGACTAAAGATGTATTACCTCTCTCTATAAATATGGCAACTAACAAATAAGGAACGATCTGATCCAAAGAACACAAAATGAGATTTTTAAGGGTAAATATTATGAAGTTAGAAATAAATATTTTTGAAAAACCAAACAGACCCAAAACTAAACCAAAACTCATTATCAGGACAGTTTGTGCAAAAAAACCCCTCAGAAATGCTATGCTTTTCTCTGTTTTTGAACATAAATTAGGGAATGGCCAAAATCTTTCTTCTTATTGTCCTTTTTAATTCTGGAAAACAACTTGTTTGGAAATAAAGTGACAAGCAAACAAAGTAATCTGTCTGGACTATTAATTAAAAATATTGTTGGTATTCTTCAAGGATGAAATACAGTAGTGTCCATACTACAGGTAAGAATGTACAGTTTTCTATTCCAAAATAAGGAATTCAGTTGGTCAAAGACCTGATAGTTGTTTCAGAGCCTCATTTTTCTTTAAAAAAAATCCTCAGTAGGTTTTAAGGATTTTAGATTAGTCATGAAATCCCAATAAACAAAACATTATCGTCAGCCAGAAGGCCCCAGGACTGCTGACCAATGTTGTCTTTTCTCTTTCCTTCAATAATCAGACTTCTCATTTGCTTCCATTTGGAGGTTTGTGTCAATCGCTGTGATTTCATGCACCATTTGCTGAGTTGATACATCTTAATGAGACCCACAGAAACACCATAAATTTTGATCTCTTCCCTATCAAGGTGTTTATGCACTTATTCTGTGAATTAGGTGAGTATTTAAGCTAGCATTTTTTGTTTTCTAGAATTTTAATTTTAAATATTTGTTTACCATTTTCTGAAACTATGTTAAATATACATTCAATCTTTTCTTCTAAATTAAACTATGCTGTCCTGCTGACAATATCATAAAAATATTTTTCAATTTGGTCACTAAATTTTCATTTAAAAAAAAAATTGGAGAATATATTATTTGTAATTATCCATAATTTGCACAGCAATCCCAGAGTTAGCGATAGGCTTCATTTCATAAAACTGGTTCAGAGTTGTCCTATTTTTCTGAAACCCTCCTCCCTGGGGCTCTGATGTCTGTAATTTATGCCCTAGTTTGGTGCCACATTGCTCTGTGACCTTGACCCAGTTTAACTAAGAGTTACTGACTTGTGAAAAAGTCTCTGAAGAGATATAAAACAAATAAAAGCACAGACAGAAGTACAATTGCTGAGACAGTATTAGCAACACAACGATTCACGAGAAGAAATACTGATGTGAAAGTTTACAAAAATCCCAAGAATAAGGTCAAAGAATCAGCAGACAAGCGGTCAGAGCCCTTGGCAATTTCTCCTGACTCTGGCTGCCTGGCTTGCAGATGCTCATCAAGGATGGTGAATGTATTAACGCTTAGTTGAGGAGTTTGCTAATCCTTGTGGTTTAATGTATCTCTTGGTCAATAAATATATTTGCACTCTTCAGTTTTATATATTCTGTTTACAGAGTGTCCTTCCGAATGGCAAAAACTGTCTGAAGGAGGTTATGTGGAAAGGAAACATTACCATTACCACATAATTGTAATTTGTCTCTTTCAATGTTAGACAATGGTTATAGATATCACTGAAACAGATGTCTGTGTTATGTTGAGGTAGCACTTTTGGTAGCAGTATTATCACAAAACACACAGATGTAGAAACAGAGTCTCTCTCTTCCAAAAGTGTCCTTCAAGTCCAAGTTGAGCCATGTTAATGTATTGTGTTTATAAACAAAAAGATTTAATATTTAAGTCTAATTGCTGAAGGCTTGTTTCCTAATGAATACTAAAGTCATTGTTCAAAATGTGCAATTCTTCCACTGACGTCCTATACTTCAGATCTAAATTTCAAATTATGCAGAAAGTAAGGGAGAAACTCTGGAATCAGAGAGAAAGAAAACCATTTCAATAACGGCTTAGTTATTTAAAAGTGCCCCTGATTTCAGTTTAGGCCCAGATATGGTTAATAGTCTAGACCCAACAATTTGAATGTTGAGGAAGACAACCAAATTTCTCTTTTAAAGCTATTTGTAGCAATAAAATAGAAATAAAAAGCACTGTATCATAATGAAGAATCAGACCATGGAATGCCAAAGTACAACTTGCTTAAAGTTGTATTGCTTAACTAAACTATATAAACAACAAATGCAATCTTAGTCACTTTGCACAGCTGATTATAGTTTCCCTACTAGAAGTTCTAGAGTGTGCTTAACTTAAAATAATGAAAACTGTCTTGAAAAAACAAATGAATAAAAATGGAACTAAAAAGGTTTTTATAATTATATACATTTCCAAGGACAGTCTGTGAAACTATGCATGTGATTAATTCTGTCTGAGCACAGGAAACAGGTAACTCACAGCTTCTGCAGCTCAGATGATTAGTTAGAGGTCTCAAGTGATTTCATTATTTTATGGTCACAAATGTGTTCTTGTAGAAATGTTATGATCATGTCAATTTCTCTTCTCTTGCACCTGCATAAAGTACACAGCCATCCTTGAAACATCTGAGAACTGCCAGTCTGCAACTGGTAGGTATAGAGCCCCTTTCTTAACTGAGCTATTATTACTATTATTATTATTATTATTATTATTAATAATAATGTAAAATAATCCTAATATTTTAGATAAAGCTGTAAGTAATTACTCTGAATATACAGTCAGGGCTTCTAGACCTTCATGATCAGAGGCAGTTACACCTAAATTTACAAAATAAGAGCAGGTATTGATAGGTAAAAAAATAAAGCTAGAAAATCACAGCTACCATCATATCATCGTAATTACCAAAATGCTTTTTCGTGTCTTTTCTGTTTGATTTTCCCAGAACAAAGAATTTCTTTCTTTTGGAATGAAAAAAATCTGGGTTTTTTTTGGATATACATAAATTTAAAAAAAAAATATTTCCCATCCTCATCAGAAATTCAAATCCTGTATTTACAAAGTTCCATGTGATTTCTTCCCAAGAACTGCAACAAGGAGATAACTTTTAAAACCAATTATTTTTAAATTATATTCAGCAGATGCTTTGCACTCCTTCATCCATCTGATATGCCTAGCAGCTTTCATGAAACCAAGATAGCTCTGTTGTCTTTCAAGACTCTCTGCAGGTAAGAGTATAATCTTTCCCCTAATTACTACTGATGTATGATAAAGCATACTGTAATTTTATAGGGTTTTGACACACTGAAAAATAAAAGGCTCTTGATTGGCTCTGTGCTCCCTTTTCTATAAGGTGAGGTAGTTTTCTTAATCACTTTTTTCAGCTGTATTAGCCTTTGAAAACTACTCCTGTTTTGCGTAGTTAGGACAGTTAAACCTGTAAAGGCTAATTTATTGTCTACTTCTAGGCAATCAGAATTTGCCTTGTTCTGCTAGGTTACATCAATTTAACCTGAGCATGAGTTTGATCTATTTAATAGTACTGGAGTGTTGATGTGATCCCACAGAATGAAAAATTTTCTTCTTCCAGTACTGAGTGGCAGGTAGAACTTACACTAAGAATAAAGCAAAACAAAAGACAAATCAGGGAAAAAACAGGTTTTTAAGTCTAAGACATGGAATTGTAACTAGCATGCAAACACCTTTAGAAAAGTCCCGGTGTTGTATAAGAGTCTGAGTCTGAGTCATTGAATACTATCTGTATTACTTCAACTACCTTTGCCTGGATATATCAGACAGCAAGGAATAAAATTAGGCTTTATAGTTAGTGGAATCATACCACAGAGCTCCCTTTTCTTGGGGTGACACCAACTAGTATACTGCAAACAGCAAACTGGTTTTATGGTGCAAAATGATTTGCAAAAAGAGCTAAGTGCCAAGGGAGTGAAATTTCAAAAGGAAATTCTGTAAATGAAAGCAAGCTTGTAGCTGTATGTCTCCGCAGTGAAAGTGGGCGTATGAAAAGGTCTGCTTTTTGTGGCATCAGGAGACCCTCTGAACCATATAAGCACACTCGTGACTCCCAAACCAAAGTAGTAAAATGACTAAAGAATACAATAGATGTAATAGAATTTTTCATTTAAACTACACACAACCACTTACAATGATCCTCCAGTCTAACTACCTGACCTCTTCAGGTCTGACCAACTAAACATATAATTCAAAGGCATTATCCAAACACCTCTTAAACACTGACAGGCCTGGAGCATTGACCACCTTTCTAAGAAACCTCTTTCAGTGTTTGACCACTTCCTCAGTAAAGAAATGCTTCCTAAGGTCCAGTCTAAACCTCCCCACGTGCAACTTTGAACCATTACCACACACATCCTACCGCTGGATACCAGCGAAGAGAGAAGCATCTCCCTTTTCACACCTCTTCCTCAGGAAGCTGCAGAGAGCAATTGAGGTTGTTCCTCAGCCTCCTTTACTCCGAACTAGACAAGCCCAAAGTCCTCAGCCATTCCTCATAGCACAGGCTCTCCAACCCTTTCATGAACTTCATTGCTCTCCTCTGGATGAATTCAAGAACCATCACATCCTTCTTAAGTTGTGAGGCCAAGAAATGCAAGTAGTACTCAAGGTGAAGCTGTGTTAGCACTAAATACAGCAGAATAATCATCTCTTTTGACCAATTAGTTATGTTTACTGCAACATTCAAATTAATTGTGTTTACTGCACCCAAAGATGTAGTTTGACCTCTTGGCTCCAAGGCCTACTGATGACTTACACTGAGCCTGCTGTCAATCAGCACTGCCACATCCCTTTCTGCCAGACTGCTCTCCAGCCACTTCTCTTCCAATTTATAGTGTGTGCAAGGCATTAAATCTGCCTACATGCAGAATCCAGCATTTTGACTTGTCAACTTTCATCCCATTAATTGTTGCCCAAAACTCCAATCTACCAACATCAATCTGCAAGGCCTCCTGTCCCTCAAGAGAGGCAACAGCACTTCTTAGTTTGGTACCATCCCCAAACTTGCTAATGGTGCTTAATGAAGATGTTGAACAGGATTGCACTCTGGGCTACCATGGCCCCTGGCTACACTGCTAAGCAGTTACTGGCCTACAACCAGACACCATGCTTCTCATTGTGTAGTTGAAAAAAGAATATCTCTCTTCCCACTGTTTTGGAAAAAAAATAATACTGATTCATTTATTTGGCAAAGCACCCTGCTATTATGAAAATGTGAAACATCCCAAATGCCTAGAGATGGATCAAATTAGTTAGATCAAGGTTAAAAAAACAATATCGTATTAACAATAAGCAAAAGAAAGCACACACTGTTGCAGAAAAATAAAAATAATTCCAGCAGACAAACAAGAAAAGACTTCAAATAAAAGTAATGAAAACTCTTCTCAGAAAATAATTCACATGGAAGAATGCACTCCTTTTGTACAACAGTATATAGAAATATAAAAGAAACAATGAATGAAGCAAAAATGTTCATGGATATAGAATTGGACAGTGTATTCTCCTCTTCCCCATAGCCATATAAAATATAGTTTGAGGAACTGTCACTCTCAGGGTAATATGTCAAACCAGATTTTGTCACAGGTCAAAAAATGTGTATGACTGAGAAAAAAGGCTGGCAGTGATCTATGAGGAGAAAAGGGTGATGTTACTATTGAATGAGCTGAAGACTAAAAGATAGGATGCTCTTCAGCAGATGTTTTTTCCTTTTAAATTGACAGATGTTTAAAACTATTCAGGCTGTAAGAAAAATGACCTTTAAAAACTTTCAGCCGGAGTACCTAATCAAAAATGGGGAGGATGGGAGGATGGGAGGAGGGGAAGGTGTATGTTTATGTAAACAGCACATAAATGTAATGAGATTCAGTGGTGTCACAAGGGTAGATGTAACAGGTACTATTTATGGCAACCTAGAACTATAATTTCTTATAATGACAGGATCATTTTAATCTATTTTGTCATAGTCAGATTTCTTGTCAAGTGACTAATAATTGTACTTTTTTGTCCTAGTTCTTAGATCATCTAGGGTGTTTGGGTTTTTTACATTTTTTGATCATTCAACACCTTATATCATTATTTAAAGATCATGGATACTGGGCAAAACTAATCCTAAAATTAGTTTGAAGGAACTTCTCTAGGAACCTCTCTATGAGCTAATAATAGTCACTCCAAAGTTATTACATGAATTGTCCTATTAATTTTCAAGGCATTTAATTTCTTTCTGTTTGAATGAATCCGTATTTCCTTCAGTATAATTCAGTATAATAACTGTGTATAATAAGTACATATCTTCTTGAAACCTAAGCAAATAATTTTTTTCACTCAAACTACTGAGCCTTTAGAACTGTTTGCTGTTGGATCACCCATGCATCTTATACTTGCTCTCTACAGACACTTTGAGTGAAGAAATGTGATAAATCCAGTGTCGGGTTAGTGTATATAGTTGAGTAAGTTTGAATAACTCTGGTACCTGAAAAGGTGTGAAAGAAACAGATTTTCCAGCAGCTGTTTATGTTCAGTGATTGAGCAGTTACATCTTCAACAACTTGGACTGTCAGTAGTAGTAAGTAGGACCTGATTTTCAGCAAAAAGTCCCAGGACAGAAAACCTGATAAGTAATTACCAATCTTCACTATGCTTGAGTTTATAAGTCAGTTAGGGATCCTATGTAATCATTATAGCAGAAATATCTCATAACTTCTGAAAGTGATAGAATATCTTACAGAATATGATAAATTTGGTGTATGTAGTGCAATAACATATATAATGTGTGCTTTGGCAACTACAGAATCCTCAATATTTTTGAATATCTTTACAAAAAAGTTAAAGTGGAAACATAAGTGAGATGTGAGGTTGATTTGTCACCTTACTTTACTTTTCCTGTTAGAATAGATAAGCAAGAGAAAACTACACAAATTTTACCACCTAAAAGCAGATTTATTTTCTTTTCATGCTAATAAAATAATTATCATCTGGAGCTAGTATGCCAGCATTACAGACAGATTTTTCTTTCCACCATTATTTCCAGTGCTGTTTTTCTATTAGTTTTTTGAAGGATGGAAGGTGTAGCATGTGAAGGAACAGTAATTCTTGAAAAACCAGTACCTTTGATATAAATATATAGGGTTTTAAGTAAGCATTTGCTGAAGATACGTCTCAGCTTCTTTCTGCAAAAGCAATGGACACACCAGTACAGCCAATAACAGGCACTTTGCAAAGGCTGCTACTTTCCGCGCCAAAAACATGGGTCTGTGTTTCCTTTCTGACTGAGGCCCTTGTCTCAGTAACTAGAAATTCACGGTAACAAATTTTAACAGTTTGTGGTACAGGCAGAACTACTCTATATCTCCAAGTACACAGTGGCAAAACTTAGTAAATGTACAGTTACTGAATTGTGCCCCCTGGTTCTTGTTAACATAAAGTCAGATGAACTATCAGTTCTTGACTTGAAGTGTGTCATCTTGCATTATCCGTAACAGGTATATGCACAGATGTAAATTTTTGAAATGCAATATAATCAATATTTTGACCCCAGCCACGCCACCCCTACCACTTCCTCCAGCTTGGAAGTGATGCCACCATGCCGCTCCCTCTGGCTTGGGACTGGCCAGCCACTCCCTCCAGTCCAGGACACGCACCTTGCTTACCTTGAGGAGCTCCTCAGAAACTAATCCCTTTCCTCCAGCCCTCAGCAATGATGTGAGGTGGTACAGAACAACCTCTGGGTCCTGGCTATTCCTTCTGGCTACTGCAAAAATCAACTCAGTCCTGGCCTGAACCAGGACATTCACACTATAGAAATTAACTGAATTAGCTTTTAACTATTCTGAAATTTATGAAAACAATAGAGGTTCAGCACCTCTTTTATTACCTGTCTGATTTCATTCATAATAATGTATTTCCATTTATTTAAAGTTCTGTGTTTGGTTTTGTTACCTCACATAACTTCACTCCCCAAAAATACAGTTTAGGGTTTTTTTAAGACCTAACTGAAATTTGTGCTTCAATGCAATCCCTAGAAATAGAGTATTCAATTGTTAAACTTACAACTTTCAGAAGACTGTACTAGATGCATTACCATAACTAATGTTGTATGAGAGTGAATAAGATAACTGGAATTTACCTTTCTAAATATAATATGGGGAAGAAAAAAAAAGGAGTCCCTGTAGAATAAGTTCTGATTCTGATCTAACCGAAAATTTTATAAATTTTTTTGGAGTGGCCATTTACGCTGAACAGTGATCCATAGTTTGGAAATGAACTTGTGTTTTTCTTCCAGAAAAATGTACACTGGCAGTTGTAGAACAGACTACATTTTAAGACTATTAGAATGAAATAGGCACACATGTTAGCTAACATGTTAGCTGAATATTAAAAACCTCTATATCTGACCTATGACTAGTGGTTGAACTTTTCTATGATTCTAAGAAAACTGAATGCAAGCATATTTTCAGTCTTTACTGCCACCCTTGAAAAAATAAAAATACTTTTTGAGAACAAATTTACTTAGTGCCAAGAAACATTATCCACTTAGGTACAACACTTTTGTGTGGAACTGGAATGCGTTCTCGATCTTGGCCATTTTAAATCCTCTTAGAAAAAAAAAGAATGTATGTATTCTTTTTGGAAAAAAAGCAAGTTATTCTCTCTGAGCAAAATAATGCTCAGTCAAAGAAATTAACAGAAGTCATTTGGAACTGCGTTTACCTAATAAGGTAATTTAGTTCTCTAACTGTTAATCAATATGTAATCCATATCAGTTCTGTTTAGAGCTGAGTGCATTCCTCATGCCGCACAAATAGCAACAGATACAACATGTCCTGACTAGAAGAGCTGGGTGTCAAAGATGAGATGATTTTTTTTATAAATGCTCTTAGTTGCATGATCGTTTCCATGAGTTTGCCAATAATACAGTATTATCAGCATGGCTTGTCATATATCTACTAAAGAGGAGTGGGGGAATAGCTATTTACATCCATGTACAACTTGAACATTTTTCTTTAACTGGTTTTAACAGTGTGGACACATTTTGACAGCCTTGATTTCATGTAATTTTTTGTTTGAACATAATTTTCAAACTAATTTCAGTACATGACAATGGTACTGGAGTTTTTTGGTAAGTATTAACACTATGCTAATTATGAACTTATGAGTATTTTTGATGCTTGCCACAAGTTTAAAAAGATGCAATAAGTGAACTCTTGCAGTCTTGTAAGAATTCCATAGAATTCAAACATTGTCAGCAAGATGAAGGTAGTGTGCATATTATTTTCATGCAAATCCCCTCAAGAGAGAAAAAACTCTTTTACACACACACACACACACACATACACACAGAAGAGAGAGATGTGAAGGTGTAAAGAAATAGCAACCAAATCTCCATGTAATAGATGAAATAACTGGGAAAAATGTTATGCTTTTATCATCTTTAAAAATGGAAATGCAAAATCACCCAAAAAATAGAAAAAATGAAACATAAGTTCAATAGTTGATTTCAGATTGTGGCAAAATATGATTAAAATTTAAACGAGATTTTCTGGCTTCCAAGTCTAAGGGAGAGGATTTATCATGAGGAGCATGCACAGACACTGCCTGCAGGCACCATTCCTGCTCAGGGTGGTTCCCCCATTCAAGTTGCACAGACCAGGTAAGTACGAGTGAGTGCTCAGACAAATATGTTTAAAAGATTCTTTTCCCAAAAATAGACATGTAAGAATCACAGAAGGAAAGTGAGTGTGTTATTGGTGCTTCTTAGGCTTTTTGCAAACAGACGATATTTAAAATAATTTCAGTATAAAGTTAAACTTGTTTACTTTACAATGAACAGAGTGCAATTAAGACTTTGTGGATACATGATTTAAGTCAGTTTGCAGGATTTACTTCAGTTTTAAACCGAAATGACAGTAAGCTCTGGGAATATGCCAAAATCAGGCTGCCAATTTCCAACTCCTGCAATCATCTTACTCAAAAAACTATACAGGAGAAAAAGAATTTAATAAAGTATCATTATCAAATCACAAGCTTGTCTGGTGTTTTATGAACAAATAGAAACTAGAAAAAATAATTTTTCATATGCAACAAAATAATTAGGTTTTCAAGAGAAATGTTAGCAGAGTGTTGTAAGTTGTATAGCGTCCAATAGACCCTGGTCCCTAACACCATGTCTTTCACAATGATCGTGTTCACAGGTATAGCAAACATATAAATTTTGTTAGTTTGGTCACATTATTTTTAAGGTTTTCATAGTAACTTTTAAACTAACAAACAAACAGCAAATTGATCCTCACATTTAATGTTAGTTTCATTTTGAACGAGTATCACAGTATAACTGATCCACAGACTTTGAATACTTAAACATTAAATATTTTCAGAATTGTTCTGTAAATCATGGTTGATGTAATCAGAGTATATTGTAATATCCTGGTGCTGAATAAACTGCATTCCTTTTTCAGCATGTGTAACTTCAGCATCAGTGACCAACAAGTTTAGAGATCAATGTGTCAATTGATCTCTAAACTATTTTGATCTCTCTCTATTTTGATCAATGTCAATCAAAACATCACTCTGGACGCATCATAATCAATCTTCAAACACTCATTTCTCAGGTCGAGAAGACAGAAGACCTTTGGTACTTATAACAACTCTGGATTTTTTTATAAAGGTGACATCTGAGCAATTGTTCTGGTACTACTGCTGATTATGAAAACTTTTTAGCAGTTTCTCCTGGACTCGTTTTTACCCTTTATTTCTGTATAGCACAGTACCTCAGACACCATGAGAAAACCTAGGTCATTCACTGACTTTGTTTTACAATTTGAAATAATCTTTCAGTCGAATTCATTGGAATTATCAACGTTATATTAATGTTATATAATTTTTGTTAAATTACACAATTTGAATCTCTAAGCCAAAATTGTGACATATTCGGCATGGTATATGTACACTTTATTTTTTTCCAGTTAGAAAAGAGAGGTGTTTTGATAAGGAACATTGGTGAAAAGACCAAGTACAGTTTGAATGAATATGGTTGAAAAGTGTACCAGTTTGACTTGCAATTTTAAATTTCTGATAAAATTGTATAATTTTAATCTGAAAGCAATAAAATAATTACAATCAACAACTTTATATATATAATTTATAATTATATGTAATTATAATAATTGCTCTCATTATTTACTCAAAAGCAGAATAAAAGCCCCAAGTACTTAGCATATATTATAGAATATTTGAAAATATCTTCAGTTACAAAATGTGCTATTTGTTACAATTTTCACAATTCCAATCCAAGAAAGTCTTTGGCAAGGAGGGAACTATAAAATAAAGTTTGATGGAAGGAAATCTAAGCACCACATCTTATTTATGATATTTGCCACTTATATGACTTGTCTTTGCAGATTTTTTAGATTTAAAACTATATAACTGAGTAAAAGAACTCTACAGGTGGCTGCTATTTTTAGTGTTCTAAGAAGTAATTGCTTAATTGCAGGGCATAATACGTAGATAATCATGTTTGGTTTTTGCTGTTTGTGAAGTAAAATCTGATGATATAAGAAAAAAGAGATAAAAATCAGGGTTGTTACAGTGCATTACTTCAAATTTTGGATTTATTATGACTAGGCAAATGACCTGTGTGACTTCATCTACTCCAAAATAGTAATAAGAACTACTAAAAGACTGTCACGGTAATTTCTTTCTGCTATTAGAAGAAAAGCAATTATATAAGAGCAATCATGAAGCGATTATTTTCTTCTCAGTTGAAAAACAGATTTCTAATAAATGATTTAATGGTTTACTACATAATTTAGATTTTTCATTCTTTGTTTGCAATTAAAAGTGTATGCAGGAAGAGGACAGCTCAGGCAAAAATGTTTTAAAAATATACAACAACCTTCTTGGAGGAAAAAAATGTTGACATTATCATTTAACATGTATTCAAAGGAATTACTTTCTTTGAAAAAATACAGCACTTACCCAGTTACAAAAAAAGCAATGATCTGTGTATATTTTAAAGTGTACCAATGATTTTTATATACATACATGTATACTGTCTTTGTATGTACAGCTGGGACATTACATTTTAGTTGGATCAAAATAGAAAAATGTTCTTGGTGGATTGAGCACAATTTACTGACATTTTAAAACAGTTAAAGACCTAGAGACAGCACTTGAATATTTCACTTGAGAACCTGCCAAAATTTCCCTTAGTTGCCCATGCCAGACCTACATTTAAAACAAAAAAATTAAATACATATATATATATATAGATGTGTATACTGTAGATACCTTTTGTTTGCTTTTAATTCCAGCTTCTGCTGGATGTAAAAGGAAGTTATTCCTTGTTATTCTCTAAGGTACTATCCCACAAACAGCCAGAGACGTTTCTGGCAGATTTATTGTGATTGATCCTACACTAAGAATGAAAGTGGAGCATCTGAATTAATTCTTCCCTACTGTTGCTACTTGTTTTATGATGGAAATTGATAATGTGAGTGTTACATGCATTTTGCCCATCTGAAATGTGCCCAATAGAGTTTCCTGGTGATAGCAATTCTAGCGAGATAAAAGGCATTACTACTAACATGAGAACACTTCACAAGAATACCCCAAATTTCCATAACTCTAGAAGTCTAGAAGGATGATCTTCCTTGCTAGACTGATGCCTAAAAGCTTTCCCTGGGGATAAGCCATCAGCTTTATTTATGAAAAAATGGCAAAACAGCAACTTCTTTGAGAAAGAGGATCGCTACTTCACCTCTGATATTAAGAGGAAACAATTACTGAATTAATACCTTCTTGAAGTGTTTTTTATTCTGTTTTTTTACAAAGTGACCTTAAAAAATAAATTGTAATAAACAATAAGCACATATTTGCAAGTTTCTGTTTTTATTTTATCATCTGCTGGTTTTATTTCTGGTTATTCATTACTGCCCTTACTCTCCACTAATAAAAGCATACCTTTGGAAAGGCTGTCTCAGGAGTGGTTTATAATGATAAATGTTTTAGGCACTGCTTGCTTTTGTTCATCGTTTCCTGCCAGGCACCTGAGTATTGAAAATAGCAAGTCACCTCTAAAGATGTGCCAAGTGACCGTAGCTAATTTGAGAACCCTGTGTCATTTTCAGGTCTGTGAACACCACAAATTTCAGCTCCCATGGATGTTTTAAAAAGGGATCAGCCCCATAATGATACAAAACTGTACTCAGAATCCTCATAATTAGACAGCATCAGGATTAATACATGTATAATACATATTTTTATTAATAAATTATTATAAAAATGTCAAAAATCAATGTAATCTTCTGAGGAAGAATAGTATTTTGATGCATTTCAAGTTCTCAGGCACAGTTTGTACTCTTCTGAGGCAGAAAGACACTTGAAAAATGGCTTCTTAGAGAGCTTTAAGTAATACACTCTACAGACTTGAGATATCTACTTTCAGTCTTTTAGGACTGAGCTATCAATTATATGTGTTTTACTCTAGTAAAATATTTTTTTAAATGCACATTTGCATGATATTTTTATAACAAAAAAGAATTAAGATAAAATTGATATTTATAAGTGCTGAAATTTTCAAAATTAGATTATGACACCTCAGGAAACAAGAAACCAAATGTTTCAATAATTGGTTTTTTCGCTTCAGTCCTGGGTTATAATTTTTCCTGTGCTTTTTTACTGGTTTGCTCCTTATCTTGAGGAGATTAAAACATAGTAGGCAGAAATAATTTCGATCTTATCTAAGAGGAGGAATTTTCTTTTTTCCATGGCAATCATTTCTCAGACTAACTCGTACTTCCATGTTCCAATTTAAGCATCTACTTATTTCACTGCTAGTGCATTTTCAGGAAAACATTTTTTTGAGCCAGAGTATATAGTAGGAGTTTATATCTTTCCCATGGTTCATATTTGCTATGCAGATTTAAAGTATCACTTAAAAAGATATGCTTATTTTAAACAAGAAGTTATTTATATTGCACAATGACTTAAAACATAGATTTAAAATTATGGAATTCCTGTATTTTAAAGTCTACTAAAGGGCAAACCTACTTTGGAATCCATAAGATTATGTTACCTTTTTTAAGGACAAGAATTACATTACTATATTTCAAGCACTGGCATATTTTTGGATACATTACTATATTTCAAGCACTGGATATTTTTGTTACATTTCACTTACTAAATTCTTCAACGAGTATTTTAGGATTACAGCAAAATTACAGAAACTTTCTAAAGACTGAGGATTTGTCTGATGCTGATTCAAACTGGTGACAACAAACCAAACCTGAGTGTCTCACACGTCACAAGAACCCTTGGGCCCTCTCAGGATTGATGCCCTTATCGCACTTCCATAGGGCAGAGTAACCTCTTTAACCTGCAGATACTCTGTTAACAAGGTCAAGGCTAAAGGAGGACCCCAAATTTCCTGTGCTCTTTCTGAGGCACTGGTAGCAAATGAGCCCAAGGAATGAGCTCTCAGGCTGCACCCTCTAAGTGGGGAAATTGCAACTGATCTTGGGCCTGACTACAGTTTCTCTAACTATTAATATAAAGGCATGCTCTTTCTTTGTGTGAATAAAAATGTAAAATGCCTCATTCTAGTTCTGCAAATTGCTCTTTTGCTTTGGCATTTTTGTAGATTTTTTTAAAATCAAACACTGTACACCAAAGGAAGAGCAACTATGTTTTCATCTGCAAAAAATGGTATTTACTCATCACAGAAAAGAGCCGAAGGGTGTAACGGAAGGCATGCAATCTCTTACACCCGGTGTGAGGTCATCTGGTAGTTCATTACTGACTAACTGAATGAATCCTATGTACAGCTGATGCAAGAAAAAAAATGGTTTAGAGAAACATTTTCCCAAGTTGTCTCAATAAATGTCTTACCTTTAGCAGGCTGCACAGTTTGCTGCCCTTGCAATGGATTCCAGAAAGCCTGAACTGATTCTTAAGTGCATTGGTCTGTTTTAATGGGCTTTCATTTCACTTAGAGTCCATAATTTCCTCTCTTGAGTTAAAAAGCAAAATCAAACAAATAAACAAACCACAGAAGAAATATTTAATTTGTCCAGAAAAAAAATTAAAAGTGGAAGCTGATTTTGTGGCGTTGTTGGTTTGTTAGTTGGGGTTTTTTTGGTATGTGTGTGTTCATTTTGGATTTTTTCTTTTTGCTTTTTTAAAAATTTGCTCTATACCGGGAAAAGGAACACTTCCGTGCTCTGAGATGTAATATTTACAGTATATTCAGGATGAGATATTAGTGACATTCTTTTATTTCTTCAGTGGAATTTGATTTGGGTTTTGTATTTGTCTTATGGAAGCCCTCTGTCCATGATGAATTGTATCTTGGCAAAATAAAAGTTTATTCTGTCCATATTTATCTCCTTTGTAAATTGGTGTCTGAAATAAATATATGTTTGTTCCATGTTGTAATAAATAACTTATGGTACACATGGTTGAATTGTAATCCCTAGCCATAGTAAGCCTTCAGATATGTTTTGGATTATTTATTTATATGTCATGTATTTCTTTAAACACTGCATTGTGTGTCTTTGTAGCGCTTTATTTGATTTTGTTATTTAAAATAAGAGGTTAGATACTGGAGCCACTATTCAGGCAATCTTTCTTTAATATTTTGTTCACAGAAGGATTACAAGGATGCTTCTACAGAGAAGTGTAGTTCTTTTTGAAAGTTATCTCAATGGACATTAACTACCAGAATGACTGAGCTCATTTCTATTTTTAGTAACTTAAAACGCTGTACATACTTCTCTATTCAGTCAAGGATTTCTGTGGTTTCTTCTTCATTCACGCTTATCTAACTTATAAAAGAGCTAGTTCTTTGTGGGTCTTAAAGAAATCAAACTATTCTACTGAGAGAAAGAGCTGAATTGACCTCAGCCGAACGAGTGACCCTACAACACTGTCTTGGAAAAAGAAACATTCTAGTGAAGAAAAAATTAGAAACCCATATGCTATGTACTGAGCTCAGCAGACTAAGTGCTATCATGAGCTCAGCTTCATTTAAAGTGGATGAAGTAGATTATGGTTATATCCTTTCCTTAAACCTCTATAACAAAGAAAACTAGGAGAAAGTACCTCTTGTAACATCAGGGCTTAGTGGCTCCTTCAGACCCACGACATCAATCCTGCTATTCTTCAAAAAGAATGAGTTCCTATCACTTTGTGAACTGTTATCTACAGACCCATCATTTTCTTAGGAAATAGGCTGAGTTCAAATTTTTCATTTATTTTCTTGAGATGCCTGCTGCTCTCATGAGTTACATTCCCCCCACATACACTGCAACTTGAAACCCACACAGAAGCCTCCCCCATGACATGTATTGTTTTTCAGTCACGGTGCAACCCTTGTGCTGTGGGAACTCTGGCCCTTCTTGGAGCTTTTTACATGTTCTCTGTCTCTCATTTACCAGGGAGTAGCAGAGAGGAAGGCAAGGGAGGACCTGTGGCCCTGGACAATGCCACCAGACAGCTGCCTGTGTTTGAGGCATGCAAGCCTGGGGATTCTCTCAAACATACAACATACTTGGGAGCTCTGTGTGTGAAGGGTCAGTTTGGCAACCTCACTATTCTCTAGGGATGGTGCAGATTGCTGACAGGTTGTAAAAGTAGGCACTGCAGCAGAGAAATGGCATTTACAGACTTGAGGCCAAGTTCAAAGAGAAATGAAATATTGTCATGGATTCAACTGCTCGTCGGGAAAGAGTCAGAGAGGGAACAGTGTCATAGGCAGGCAAATGCTTTTCTTTAACTCTTCACTTCAGTAAATGAAACTCGGGCTGACTTTTTGAATCCAATCTTGGTTTTTCCTTGTGCTTTCTTAGCCCAATCAATCTGAATTGTTGGAGGGCTTGATGGTTTAACTCACCAGGTAAGCCAGGAGAAAAGGTAGTGAGAAATACAGATAAAGAGGTGCTGAGTGCCACTGTAAGGTGTTTCATGTTAACAAACATTACTAAACCTACCATTTGTCATCTAGGTTACTATAATCATATAAAGCGTTTCTCTAGACTTATCTTTGATACCAGTTTTGGAGTCATTGACTCATTCCTGAAAAAAAAACAACCCATGGAATGGGTTACTCAAACTAATAGTGGGAGGAAAACAGTGAGGATCGTGGCTGTGGTATATACTTTCATGAGTCAGGGTCACTGTGCATGACTTTGGTTGCTAAGCATTTATTGTTTATTTTCCTGCTTTTGAAAGTGAATGAGTCAATAGGCATGTTGCTGATTAATTCCTGTCTCTACTTTGCCTGGTGAGAAAAACACTACAGCTGCATAAGATACCCTCCTTCCCTACTGTCATCTCACCATCTGAAAAAAATTAGCCTTACAATTTGAAAGAGTGTCCATCCTTTGATTGTCACAATTATATGTGCAGTGATTAGCCGTTATTTTCTGAACAAAACCTTCAGTCTGCAGGCCCTGCCCTAGACAGTGTTGATTTTTGGGGTTAGGGTTTGTGAATCTTAGTTCCATGACAGAGAGCTCTAATGAGATATTACTTGGATAAATTGGAGTTAAAGTAAACTTCTCTGGCAGACCATAAAAATGTTCTTCAGCTTGAAATACCACATTAAGCCTCAAATGGTCAAAGGGAAGATAGTAAGAGCTTATTTCAACATGAGCTCCATCCATTTGTTGTAACTTGTTTCTGTATGGGGCAATAGCTATGTCCTCTTATAACCAAATAAATAACCATCATCAGCTGAAAACGAACATATCAGCATGTTCACATAACTGATAACCCTGTTTAGTGTGTAGTCCTGCTAATCCCTAGTTTTCAACTACACTAATAGTTAACAAGTGATTTTTTCACTTTCTGCTAGATTTCTGAAACCTTTTTACATAGATGTGTATATGAGTAATGCATATCCAGGAATATAAATCAGACACTTGTGAAATCAATATCACTTATCTGACTCCGATTCATGTGCTCTTTGCAGACATTTAGAATTCAGTCTAAAAATGCCAGGTTTCAATTAACTAGAAACAGTTTATCTTAATTATGTGAGTTACCATTCTAACAAGAAATAAATAATCTCAGCACAGAAGGTGAGTTTTGTGAAATACTAATGGCCACCTAAAACCATTTCATAGAAAAAAGGCAGACTGGGAATTTGAATGTTGAAGCAATAATTTTTGCTACTTCTTAATTCTAACTAATCCTGGTGTTACCAAGAATTGGTAAAAATGAAAAGTCCTTAACACTGATGTAGCATTAAGAAGCAGTCTTTCTTTATTGATGTGGATACATGAGGGGATATTTCCTCTGATGTATGTGCATGCTGATTACAAAAAAAGCTCCTGTTTATATACTATATTTTATATACTATATTTTACATACATGTTGATTGATTTTCACAGAATAAACACACATATGGTAATAATTTTCCTGAAATCATTAACATATGTTCCTTCCCCTTTATGGATGCTTTCTTCTATCCTGAGGGTCTCTTTGGTGGTCCCTGGTGGTGATCAACCCCAAATTCATACCTGACCACCTGATGAACTGGTAAAAGTTGGCACAACCGGGCTGGGTGCCTTATAGTGCTTCTTCCTACTGAATAAGAATTGTGAAGTTCCATCCATAGTCCAGTGGCTTTTTAAAGAATAATCATTTTATTAACCCACCAAGTGCAAATGATTTTTCATCTGGCAACTTTGGCATTGTGGAAAAAAATATATTCCTGTATTATCTTGGGCCCTACAAAAATAAGGATCATTTTAATTTCCATCAATATCCAGTAAATACTTAATAAAAATATTTCTAAGGTCAAATCTTCCTTTGCTTTAACATACTCAGCAGAGTATAAATACTAACTGTATGTAATCCATCTAACAACCCGAAAGCTTCTGGTCTGCTCTCTTTGTCTACTCCAATATTCACAATGGAAAGAGGGCACAACTGATAGGACTAAAACAAATTTTTTACCTTTCAGGCTGTCGATGACATAGAATTATTTTTTTTCCTGATCTTTTCTCTCAAGTTCCTCTCCCAAAACAATGTTTGAGGAGATTTTTGTCAGATTAAGAAAAGGGGAGAAGTCGCATTTAATGTCAGCCAAAGCCATTGAAACGGTACCTTTACATTTGTATGAACAAAGACATTAATCAGCTTCATTTTACTAAAGTCTGTGAATAAAAGCCCCAGCATATTCATCATATTTCTCTCTCATTGAGCTCTTAGAATAGTTCACAAAAATCCTGGTCTTGTGTTGCCTGTTGCAGGGATGAAAAGTAGACAGAAGTATACCCAATCTTTATTTTCCTTGCCTTCTCTTTGAAAAAAATTGCTTGCCTAGCTAGCACTTCACTTTCACAGCACCCTGAGAGTTTAGGAGTGAAAAGATAGCTAAAAAAAATGTTTTAGGAAGTCTGATGTTGGTACAGATGTGACTGGCCTTTTAGCAATTGATATGCTTTGACAATGTTTAAATTCTATTTTTCCTCACTAGCAAAGCTGAATGGTAAGTCAGAAAAAAAAACAACCAACCAACAAAAACTAAACATGCACAAAAAACCCAAATCAAGAAAACAGTGAGGCATCTAGGTTTTTCTTTTTCCTTTCTGTATGTAACTTTATCATGTTTTGTCTTTAAGAAAACAAGATTAACCCCAAACAATAGTAAAGACAATAGCCTCAAACACACTTTAAATAACTCTTCCTCTTTTCTAAGTAAAATGCCTTGTCAATACTGTTGAAAAACCCATCAAATAAGTTGTTTTCATTTCAAAAAAATTCTAAGTTTAAGGAAAAAAAAAAGGAATCAAATATGTGCTTATTTATTTTTAAGCACATTTTTACACATCATACATACATGTATGTTTTAAAACACATGCAGCACGTTAAATGCCAGTTTCTTGCACTGGAATGAAACATAGTAATCATATGTATTCAAAATCTGAAAATTCCTTAAAATTTATGGTCACAGTCACATGTCAGTCTGAATCCCACTTACTTTATGTAAATATGATACTTATATTAGCAGTATTTTTTTAAGTTACCTGTACTGCTTTATCAATTGTTACTAGAGCTTGCTGTCTCTGGGATTGTGGAGTGTGCTTATATACATATGAAACAGTCTTTCATGGCCTTTACAGTGTATAACCAACCAATTCTTGTTCTTGTAATAAATCATTTCAACAACTGACATTTGTTATAATTAACACAATTTGTCATCTCTCTCTGACAAAGCAGGTCCGCAGTCTTCACAGTGTCATGGGCTCTGAACTCCTTAGCAGAAGCCAAAAGAGAGATGTGTTTCATTGTTCTGCAGAACTTACACATTTATAAACGGAATGGAAAATACGGTTTGAAGTGCTTAGGTAAACCTGGGAAACTCAAAATATTAACTTTACAAGAGATAAAACTGTAATCAATTCTAATTTTCCAGTTCTGGATATAATAACTTCTGTCAATTTAAACTGGAACTAAAAGAAAAAATGTACTAATAATAAATCCTTTCATCTTAATGTCTGCAAATATTTTGGATACCATCACTAAGTTTAAATAGTTATAAAGATTTTAATCCAGACACTTTAATTATTCTGCTGTAAAACCAGAAATAGAATCAAACTAAAATAAGACATAAAATGAAAGCATGTATACTTAGAAAAAGCATCCTAAATGTCACATCTGTCACTTTTATTTATAAATATCGCATTCATTTTTTTCAGTCCCCATGGAAAAGTGAAGAACAAGAAAGAAGATAGGGTGCTTTAGACGTCCATCTTACAACATATGATTTTTAAAATAATAGACAATAAAATTTTGAGAAAGAGCAGGAATTAATCCATATTTGAAAACAAAACAAAAAAAGCCCCCAAAAACCCTATTCAATTTGGATGCAGAGAATCTTAGGGAAAAGGAGAATCATCTCAGCTACATTTGGATAAATCTTGATTTGCTTATTTCTTTTGGGAAGCAAACCAACAAACAAAAGAAATAAAGATCTCAGAAGGCCACTCAGGACAAACCAACTCTGGAAGAGAAAACTAGCAGGGAAGTCCCACAAATTCCTTTCCACATTTTCCCCCAGCCAATGGCGCAACTAAAGAATAATATTAGTGCTAAGAATAGTTTATTTCCATCTGTGGAAATGAAAATTCCCCTTTTAAACCCTTTATCTCATCCCAAAAGAGAAAAGAAATATTAAACCGGTCATAAAATAAATCTCTGTTCACATACAGGCCTTTGTACACTCTTCTCAAGAGATCTAAAAGGGACCTTAAGTATAAATGACAATCAGATTCACGTGGTTTGAATATGTGGAAAAAATACCAAATTCAGCCAACACAGAATCTCTTCAGAGAAATTCCCTGTGGTATCATACTATTTTTTTTGGGAAAAAGAGAGATACAAATGTTCCAACTTTTGTGATAGCTATGTGTTTTGGTATATTTCTTTCAAAGTCCGTGCTGTTACAACCTTTGGATTAGGCATAAATCCCAGCCTTCATTAAAAAGACTGAGTTGACCAAGTTTGTACTTTTTTTGTTATAAAAAAAACAGAGTTTGAAAATTGATCCCATGAATGATGGCAAAAAACCAAAAAACACAAAAACAACAGGCAAATAAGGATAATGAGTAGTTTTAAAATAATTTATGTAATACAAACCAAACTAATGATTTATGAAGATCTAATTCATTATTTTCAGTGGTTCTCAGTACTGTTACTACTCTAGGATAGGAAGACTGTCATTATTTGTTGCAGGAGCCAATATAGCAAGACTGGCCTAATCACATCACAGGGAAGTTATAGCAAACTATATGTACAGAGATGACTGTGCGTATGTATGGCAACCTCTCAGTTATCTCAGAGTGTTCATTAAAGCCAATACGAGGAAAATTTCATCCAATCCAGGCAATCTGTATTTCTGATTTGTCAGCCATTTGGTTTCATTTAGGTTGGATTGATTATTCCTAGGCTTCATTGATTATTGAGAGTGAACTAGTTCGAATTATTTTGCTCATACTGCTATATGGCTAATAAATGTTATGTTGTAAGGGAGACAATATTTTTTACATGCTTTAGCCCACCACCAGTACCAAAAAACAGAATCCCATTTTAAACCTGAAAGAAGGGTTCTTCTGAGACATACAGAAAAAAACACATTTCTAGGAGAAGGATGAGATCCAGAGAGAGCATAGTGAGAAAGAAGGGGATGCTTTTGCCAGCAGCAGGAAGTACCAGGTCACTGAGAGGAGCTTGCTGACCAAGGACACCTGGGAACTCCTGAGGGTTTCTCAGCCATGAGGTGTGAAAATGTAAACACTTGTTTCACAGGCTGAGGAGCTAGCAAAGACCCTAAAGTACCTTACACATTAAGTAGGATTTTGAACATGCTTTTATAATGACCAACGAAAAATACAGGAATAACAGTGCTGGCAGAGAGCAGAGGGAAAGCAAGGCTGGAGGTCATTTGGTTGATTTGTCTGTGGGGAGCAATTGCCCTCCTCTGCTTCCTGACAGACTCCTATCTTCTTGAGGTTTTTTCATACTTGGTAATACTGACTCTGCAATTCTCCCAGACAATGAAGTTGAGTTTCCTTCACCTTTCTGTTAAAAACATCTGCAAAGACTGTCCCCAAGTAGCGGTTTAAAGTTGTTCTTTTCCCACCATCACAGACAGGTAGATGAGATGGCTGATCAGCAGTAGTCCTTAAGCATTCAAAGTTTTCTACACCCTTAGTCTCCTTGGACTAATTAAGACCTTTTTAAAAAGACTGTTGTTCGTGTACATAATGTTTTTCAAGCATTTTTTCTCCTCTTGCCTCTTTGTATCACCCCTAGAAAGACATCTATCAGTCTTCCCCATGATGAAATGGAGGAATATTTTCTATGTTTATATAAATCAATAAGATTGTATTATTCACATGTGAAGGCAATTTTTGAGATGTGCATCTCAAGATAGATAATAACCTTCATTTTCTGGTCTGCCTTGCAGTATTGTTACCTATTGCTACAAAACCCAGCTGTTTCCCACTTTAAATTCATGCACTTTTTCTCTAGAGTTTGTTAGGTAAAGGTATAGACAGAATGGCAGGCTGAAAAGAGACAATGGAAATGAGAAAGAGAAATAATTGAAGGAATGTCAAAACTGGGGCTCATTTACAGCTATAGACTGTTACAAGCTGTACTAATGAAGATAGTGACTTTTAATTGACCTTTCCCATTTTCTGAATGCCTATTAGTTAGAGTACCTTGGACTATAAATTGCAGAAGTCCTTTCTTTTATGTTAACAGATGATGGCACAGATTTTTACTTCTCTATCTTATGCATATGCTGGATTTTTATTAATTTTTTTAAATGCAGTAAACCAAGTACTTAAACTATTAAGGTGAATGCCACTGTTTCAGCGAGCCACAAATGTCCTTTACTATAATGAACTCAGAGAATGAGACGACTGTCACAGGAGGACAAAAGAGTAATGTGCAAGGTATTTCAGCAAACCATTGTCACTCATGTATTCAGTAGACTGAGACTGCTCTTGTATGGCAATGGAAAGTTTGTCATGGATGAGATGATAAAATGTTCCAGTGCAATAAAGTGTTCTAATGTGATAAAAATTTGGCAGCACTTGCAGCTTCCTTTCTTCCAAGTTCAGTGATCAGCAATCACTAGTTTCTCTCCTGCCTTGTAACAAGCAAGCCAACACCCCAACAAGCCACATGATATTTTCTATTGGCTTCATGAGAATGTGTTAAAGCAAGTAGAACTGCCTCTGAGCAAGGAGCTAAAGGAGTTAAATTTTTTGCAAGAGGAAATATGAGGTAACCTAAAGGAGCACAGCACATAGTTATCACTAGGACTCGCTGACAGAAATAACTGACACGGAGAATCTGGTTTAGTATCTGCACACAGAGCAGTAGCTGTACACAGAGCTGAGCAATCAGACTTCTCTGGAAAGCTCGAATCCCAGATCGTGTTCACTGAACCTCATCCTGAGACAATGTTTCGAAATCACAGGACATTCACAGCTTTGTGAGTTTTCAATATACAGAGCAGGTGAGAGACTGTCACCTCAGTTGTGTGTTTTGTGTCACTGGAACCAGCTATCTCCAAGGGAAGTCCCTCCATGAAGGGACACTGCAGAGCAGGTTCATGGTGCAGCAGGGAAGTGAAAGCCAGCAAAACCTGCAGAATTTCACCTCTCTGAAATGCACAAAACCATTTGTGCTCACTTTACCAACTGCACCACTTTTCTACTACTAACAGGGTAGCTGCTTAAAAGCACACAAAAAATCACGGAAATATGTCAGCCACAGTTTTCTAACAACCCAAAGAGCTGCCTTTTATGAAGACAAGCAAACAAAATAAGGCACCTGGCCTTCAGTTCCCAGACAGGGCAAGTCAGGAATCCCAATCTGATCCCACGCTGGAATTTTCTAATGCTGTACTTGGCAGTGCTAAAGGAGTTTAATGTAGTGGAGGTAATCTGCACACCAGCCAAACCCTTCAATGCATCAGCAACTGACATAGTTCGTGCCTCTGGAGTTCCATTTTAAGATGCCATCAATTAAGAACAGGGAAGGAGTACTTAATTGCGCTCAAGTTTTGCTTCTGAGGCACAGAATAAGATTTTTATGAACTGAAGAAGGGGGCAAAACACTGGTTTTTAATGACCTTTCAGAAGAAAATCAGTTTGCAAAGAAAGGAAACTAGTTTTTAAGAAGTGTGTGAGCCTCAGGGAGTTTGAAACAAGAAGGAGAGGTCTGATTCATTGAAAAAGTGTTTTGGGGTCAGCATTTTCAGAAGATACTGCAGTGCACTCACTACCTCTCAGAATGTCTGGTGTTACAGTCCAACTTGCTGCTGTTTTGTGCCTTTTAGAGGAAGAAACAAATTACATCAGGCATCTCATACTAATTTCAAGTAGAAATCCTGTGGTAAATAATCTCAGCTTTTTCTCTGCCATTCTGCTGTGTCCAATGCTATGAAAAGGTGTTAATGACCAATTATTTCTGCATTTTGTAGATGCATATTTGCATTTTGGCTGTTTGTAGAGATGAAATTTATTTTAATATTAACAGTTTTATTAAAGAGTCGATAACAAATTCTGCTGTAGTATACCATCAAATGATACTGAGTGGTTCCACAATTTAAATAACTTTAGCTAGAATGTCTCTGCTTGAATAGATTATGTTTCTGTGCCATTTTACTTCATTGACTGAAAAATCCCACACTAATTTCTGAGCTTCTTGGGAACTAATTAAGTTTAAATCTGTTTAACTGCTAGACAAGTTAAAGTAATAATCTGTTGAAAGTAATTGCAGTGGAAAAAAAATTAATTTAAGGTTCCAGAAAGCAATACCTACACTTTTAACATCACCAAATATGTGCCCCATTAATGCACATAATCTCAATTTCCATTAGCTGACATAAGTATGAAAATAGAAAGGAAGCATGTAAAGCCACAATAGAGGAAGAACTCACTAGAAACTGGATATGTACTGCAGAGAATTTAATTGACAATACTATAAAGTAGGACTCAGCTGTCACAAGAGCTATAGCAAGATAAAGCAGCCGTCCACTAGGCTGCTATGCTGACAGAAATTTTAAAGACTACTCCTTACATCGGTGCATCCTTTTTGCTAGTGTTCTGTTATGCTGTGAAATTGCACACTGTTATGTCTGCTTTTGAGCAAAGCAATGGAAAATAGAATATATGCATAAATCTCCCTCAGTTTAAACTCATCAAATTACCTACTGTTACCCATGGACCACACAGTTACCCGAGAGGATGTTAAAACTGTGTGTAATGTTTCTTTAAACACATGTGACAAACTCAAATGACAAAACTGTCTGGGGAAGACTTTAGAAAAAAGCTGTAGTATGAAAAAACATGTAATACAAGAAGTTTAGGAATAATATCTGTCATTTTTTTCTAAATATGAAGAATTCTGAATTACTCTAGGTCTGGAAAGATAGTCAAAGAAAACGAAATGCTAAAAGATTGAAATGCTAACATGTGGGATAAAATTACAACTTTTAGTACCAGACTCTACTCTCTTTTAGGTACAGTGGCATGGTAGAAAGAACAAAATATACTGAGTTTTGCAAGCATAACTTTAATTATTAACCTCAGGAAATGACAGGCTATTACCAAAGAATTAAGTCAGATGCTTATGAATTGCTAGAAGCAGATGCTGAGTGACCACACACATCATAGAGGTAAAAAGTCATTGTAAGCTGCCTGCTTGCAGGAACCTAAAATTGTGTGGAAAAGGAAAGAGAGAGGAAAGCAGGACAGACAACACTTCAGCTGCAGCTTTCTGCGTCTAAGGTTTCTTTGCTTGAAAAAATAAAGCCACTGGGAAACCCAATAAGGAAAAACTTGTGTCGGCTGAAACAAATTTAAAAGAATGAGTGAAGGAAACCTTCAAGATGTTGCAAAGTACTATCATTAAAATTGATTTCTTTTAACCAGAAAATGAGAGAAATAGTTACACATAAGTCTATGATATTTTTTTGGTGCACAGGGAGAGACCTTTAAGGAAATGTTTCATGCCTGAAAAAATTATTGCAGTCAGGCTTTGGACCTCTTAGAAGTGGATTTAATGAAACTGCTGACACTACCTGAGCTATAGTCGAATAAATTGCCTCTGTCCTGGTGTAATGAATAACCTCAGCATCAGGGAACTTTCCTTTCACACAGAAAGGGAAAAAAATGTCAGATTTCCTATTTTTAAACTTCTATTCATCTTTCTTTTTTTTTTTTTTCTTTATGCAAGATATCTGCATACCTTAATGTCTTATTATTCAGAAGTTGTGCAGCCATCCTGTGACATTATAGCTCCATAGCAGTACATTGTATAAGACCTGTCTGGTTATTATCTGTGCCACCCAACAGCTTAAAGTGTTGCTCTTTTTCCTGACTTCCAGCACACAGCCACTATCACAGGCTCACATGCCCTACCTATCTCACATTCACAAAATATATGGGGATCCAGCAGCATGAGAACAGTCTAAACAAGAACAATTGGTCTATTTTCTTCTTAATTGCTTGAACAGCTTTCTGTAAGGATCTGAAAATACTTTATCACCTAATGGCTGGATTGAGTTGACTGTGTGTAATATAATTAAGGTTTGGAAAACAAGCATCAACATTTCTATCATTTCAGAAGAGAGGTTTAGTGTATTCTGGTTTTATAATATGGTCATAAATGTCCTTACAGAAGGAAATTCATATTGTAATTTCTTTACAGGGCCTCTGAGTTTAACTGACTGTCACTTTAAAGAAATTATTACTAAAAGCCTTACAGGAGAAACTTAAATGATTAGATTAACAAGGTTAATTCAAAGAAAAATAAGAAGCCACTATATAGTTAAGCCTGATAGGAGAAATTGTAATATTCCCTCCATTTTTGGAAGCAGTGTGAAAGCAGCTATTATGTTAGCCAAATTCCAGGCATCAATATCAGTGAATAAATTCCACTGTCATTGGTGAAACTTCAGTCATGTCTGTGGGACAATCACTTTCTAAGGGCTAAAATATGATCCTGTAATGCAACTTAAAGTGTTTGTAACACCTTGCCATCTGTTTTTATGTGTGGTGGATTTGGCTTTGGTAGAGTTAATTTACTTCACAGTAGCTGATATGGGGTTGTAGTTTTTATTTGTATTGAAAACAATGTTGATAACACAGAGGTGTTTCCTTTATTGCTGAGCAGCACTTGCACAGAGTAAAGGACTTTTCTGCTCCTCACCCCATCCCACCTGCTGGGAGAATGAGGGTACACAAGGCATTGGGGGAGGACACAACTGGTACAGCTGACCCCCACTGACCCAAGGGATATTCCATGCCATTTGGCATCATGTTCAGCATGTAAAGCTGGGCAAGAAGGAGGAAGGGGAGGGAGGAATATTCAGAGTGACGGTGTTTGTCTTCCCAAGACACCGTTATGCGTCACAGAGCCTTGCACTCCTGGAGGTGGCTGAATGCCTGCCTGCCCATGGGAAGGAGTGAATTAATTCCTGTGTTCTGCTTTGCTTGCACATATTTTGCTTTACCTCTTAAAATTAAACTTTATCTCAACCCACAAGTTTTCCCGCGTTTATTCTTCCAATTTCCTCCCCCATCCCCCTGAAGGGGAGTGAGTGCATGGTGGGGTTTAACCACAGAAATGGGTCTAGCACTACATGGGGTGTTTAGCAGGCCCTCCTGACACAATAGCTGAACTAATACAATTCACTTCCAAAAGATTCTCAATTCAGAGGCTTGCTGTGATATCTTCTTATCTTACCTACCCAGAGGAAAGTAATGTAAATCAGAGTATGTATAATACATACAGGCAGAAGAATAGTTTAATTTGAGATCAATCAAATGAGTTCCAAATTTAGTTTATAATCTGTCCCAAGAGACATTAGAGATATAGTTTTACACTGTATTTGAGAGTATCGGAGACTCACAATTATTCTTTATGAAATTATGGCTAAAACTGGATATATTCAATGAATAAGCTCCTGGGAGACCTCAGCTCTCTAGGATGAAGTTCACATGGGAACAGTTATTCATTTTCTTCCCCATTGATGGTTTATTTGGAGGAATACAAAGTGAGAGCAAATAAGCAAAAACCTTCTTTTTCCTTTCGGATATAGGACCTAAATATGGTTGGAGATTTTTTTTTAGGTCCAGCTAGAGCAAACTTACCTTGTGTTGGAGGTTGGGGGGGGGGGGAAGTGGAATTTTTCCCATTCTGTTGCTAGGCAAGTAACGATCGGTACTTAGAGGACATTTTACTCTCACAAAAGAGACAAAGACTTTTTGGCTGGGCGGGCACGGGAACAAGAGATGGCAAGACTTGATAATGACACACGGACTCGCTCACAAGTCTCGGAGGAGACAGCAGTGGAAGGAACGGCTCTCCGTTTTTTTTGGCTGCGACTGCAGGAAAAGAAAAGCCCGGCTTTGCACTAGTTTTTCTCTACCTGGTGGGTGAGTTCTCGGGGCACGGGACTCCAATCATCTCTTCCCCTCCGGGAGGGTGCATCTCCCAGCTGCACTGCAGCGGAACGGGACCCCCGCCTGCCACCACCCCGCGCCCTGCCTGCTGCCGCCCCCCACCCTGCCTGCCCCAACTGCGGAGTTTCCTGCCGCCTCCTCTGCTGGCTGGCCCGGGTGGGCTGACCCGGCCGCTCCATCTCCCGGCTCTGGGCTCTCTGCTGCGCCCCCCGTCCATCTGCGCTCCACCCTGCTCCAGCCCGTCGGCCATTACGCGCGACACAGATCCAACCTCGCGCCACAGCGCCATCTGCAGCTTCCCGAGAGTCATCGCACCTGCCCTGCTGGTCTAGGAGCCCAACAGCGCCCCTGCTGGCCGTGACCGTGACTGCACCAACCGAGAACGTGCCTGACAGTCCAGGGACATTTGCCACCGAGTTTTTTGGTTTTGTTTACTGTTTTTTTACCTTGTTTACTGTTTTTTGTTACTGTTTGTTTACCTCAGTATAGATACTAGTAAAAAAAAAAACTCTTATTCCTTTTCCCATACTTTTGCCTGAGAGCCCTTGATTCTAAAGTTATAATAATTCGGAGGGAAGGGGATTCACATTCTCTGTTCTAAGGAAGGTTCCCACCTTCCTAAGCAGACACCTGTCTATCAAACGAAGACACCTTGGTATAGTCTTTGTACCATTGATCTTGTCAAAGGCCTAAACTGAATATGACAAAAGGTTTTGTTTTTCCAAGAATCTGTGATTTTAACCTAAAATATATGTTTTTGGGACTGTTATGACGGGAACAGAAGTGGCATTGGCACCCTTTCTGGTCTTTCATAGTCAGTTGATATGGAGTGCTTTGCTTCCATGTTTTTCCTGTTGGGGGTTTTTATTCTGTGTCTGAAATGCAGAATCCTTCTTAAACTGTAACTCTTCACAAAAAAAAAAAAAAAAAAAAAAAAAAAAAGGGAAAAAAAGGAAAAATTTACACAGACATAATTTAATCTAACAAATTGCTAACTTTTTATTTTAGTTTAGTAAGTCCTGCTCATCTCTTTCAAATGTGCTACACTTGTATGATTGACTAATACTGCTGAACTAAGACAGCAGCAGCAACTTGTGCAATGCCAGATCTTTTTGGCATCATTAGGGATGGTCTATGAAGCAAATGCCATTAACTTGTGAGGAAAGGAAGCAAAACTGACAAATCCTCATTGACAAAATTCCCTCCGTTTGTTCATCAGTCTTTATTAAATAGCAAATTTAATATCAACATCCGTGCATAAGGCAATCCACTGAAGTCTTTCAGCGTGAAAATTAATGCTGTTTAAAATTAAACTCGCCTTTGGGTTTCATTTAAAAATTAACATTGTAATGTTTGTATGCCATGTTGTGAAGCCTAAATTAGTGCCAGATAATGGAAATAATGAGACGGCTGCATGCATGCGGATGCACAGTAGTTCACACAGTGGAGCGTTAATTAAATGTTACCAGCGCTGAGAAATCACAAAATTTATTTCTGCTCTTCTTCTTTCTGCTGCACAATGCAAAAAAACCCAAAAACATGGAACAGTGATGTACCAGCAGAAGTCAGGGGCTTTCTATGCAGTTTGTTCACTTAGATACACTGGAACAAAATATTAAGTTTTTGAAGCAAATGAATAATTCATTTCCATGGCTGACTGTATTAAAGCAAGACAAGTAGTAAATTCAGTGAAATCTCAGACAGATACCTTTAACCAACTACTTCCAAAATCCAAAGCACAACGTGTATTTTCCTAGTAAGAAAGCACGCCTGCTAAAAGAGTCACACCTTCTTGATATCAAGTTCTTGCCATACAATTCTCTAAACTCTGCAGTATTACCTTGTTTCTGCGAGAGTACACCAGAAAAATGAGGTCTAGTAATACTTTAAAGGTCAGGATTTATATAAATTTGAAATTATCTGTTACAGTTCTAATTTGGCATATGTAATTTCAGCATTTTACAGACAAGTATTTACTAACTTCAAATTTTATTTCAAAAATAGACACTGGTATGAAATAAACAGGAAAAACACTCACCATTATTTCGAAAGTGACAAGATGCATTATCCTTCATTTAAATTCTCTTTTTGAGGATATTTCCTTGAAAGCAGCACTTTAAAAAAAAAAAAATTTATACTCATGATTAGTAAGAGAAACATTGCTGCTCTAGGTTACCATCTTCATGCTGGGAAATATGGGTTGAAAGTGACTGAGCAGGGAACAACTAAGCTGTACCCCATGGAACCCATGAAAAAATGAAAACAAGAACCAAGGAGGTGTTCTACTTGATTACAGATGATTAAAATGCAAAAATAGTATTAATGTAAAAACATTGTCAGTGTAATTTTTTATCAGGGTGGTATTTTCTTCACAAGTGTAGATGAGTTTTTCAGCTAGCCTTTTCATATGGAAGCAATTCTCTTCCCCTGGAATTAGACCTATATGCACAAGAAACTCTGCCTATCTGGAATATCTGTCCATGCAATATGATTAGAAGTCACCATCCATGTTATTTCTTTGACAGACTATCTGGAGCTCCTGAGGAAATTAGCAGCTCCCAGCTTCCAATCACAGAGACAAAAGTGTGTAGCTGCTGTGATGCTTAATAGTCTTTGCCTGAGAAGTCTTTGCCTAGACTTTGCCTAATTGACTAGTGCAAACAGAAGGAGTTGGATGCTACATTGAAAATTATATAAAATACCTGCCTTTCTACTGAAACTTTCCAGTGACCAAAAGTATGTGCAGGAAAAAAAAAAATTATTCCAAAAGACTTTGAAATTTGAGTAAAAAGAGGAGCCATCTCTAAGTCCCAGAACTTCTATATTGATATTTCTTACTTGAGTTTGCCAGTGTTACCTGAGTCTATTTTTAGGATCAGACTCTAGAGAGTATTAGTATATCTAAAAGCATGAACACTAGCCTGATCACAGTGCTGTGCTGGGAAAAATGCAGCCAAACAACAACCTTTCTCCCATATTTTGATTTTCATGTGAAAACAGCTCCTCTCTGCAGAACTAAGAAAATATATGAGAAAAAAAACCATATCTAATCTGGTTGATGATAGTATGGGAAGCCTGAAATGGTCTTAGCAATGAACACATGATAGACACACCTGCAGATGGTGATTCAGCAAAATTGTACATGAATGGAGAAGTACCAGCCTGTGTAATGTGATGAAGATGTGACCTTATTGCCCATTTTTACTGAGTTGGAAGCTGAGGAGATGTCTGTGGGATACTTTTTTTTTTTTTTTTAAATTCTTGAAACTATTTATGTAAAATAATGATAAGCTTTGAATGATCAAAAAATGACTTTATAAATACTGAGAAGAACAAGGTCCAGAAGAGCTCTGTACATCTACCAGAAACATGCTTTGATCAAAAGTTTCAAATGAAAATACTTGAACATTGTTTTCATTTGTAAGCCCAGTAACACAGGTGAACATAAACCCAAAAAAGTTATTATTCTGTAGTATCAAGAAACCAAATCAGCAAATGCATCGTTTATAGCTTTGTGTATGTGATATTACTATTTACAAAAGTATACACTGGACACTGGACTTCGCTGTTCCTCACAGTGTTTCATGTTTTGAGGAGAAATCTGGAAAACAGTGAGCTAATTAACAAAATGAACCATGAAACTCTATGTAACTGTGTCCTTCAGAAGCAGGAAGGAACAAAAACTTGTGAACACAATGTGTTTCTCTTAGTCTGAATGTGACAAGAGAAAATGTAGTTTTCTCAGCCACATATAAATCTGGCTTCCCTGTCTGTTCTTTCCAGAATGAAGGTATTTCTGATTTATGTTAAACCAGAATAGAGTGCTCTGTCTTGTGGAAAAATTGGACAGGAAATGTTTAAAATTTCCTAATTTAATTCCTTATGACGGTTTATATGTCAAAGCTGTTTACATTCACATTCTGAGAGAGCGCAATGTCCAGAGACCTAGAGGCACTCCCATCAAGGTGAATGTATCCCATCAGGGATAGAGCCCTATGTGAAACAGTTGACTGATCCACAGTCTCTCATGAGAATTGCATTTCACTTCTTTAAGGTTGTTCTTTTGATTCCTTTTTATTTTTTGATCCCAAACTAATGTTCTCTTCAATTTTCTTCTTCATGCCTCTTCAGCTCAAGTATCTTTTGTAACTTAATGGACCTAGTCCTGACGCACAATGAGGACAATACACTTTTGGAAAAAAAACATTGACTAGAGCTTATGTAATGTAGTTTCTATTGGTTCTGAACAAACTTGCCAGAGTCAGTAGGAGGTGAGCGATTACAAAGCATTAGCAAATTGCTGCCTGGTAAGTGGCCAGTGTTAGCCTCCCTGAGCTCTGTTTTGCTGCAGGTTGTTTCAGGGTTACTCAGGTACAACTACAAGAACAGCAGTCATCAAATCTTTGCCTGCAATAAAGCTCTTTTATGCCGCTTTGACACCACTGGATTGCCATACTATAGTTATAACTGTAATTTACACCTGCTTCATACATTTTTGTGCTGCTGGTGTTCTGAGAAGCCTTGGCATGAATAAGGATCGGTGAGAATTAGATTCCACTTTTGAAATGATTTCTTTCCTGCCTAGCCTCCCCCTGGTAAAATCTCATCTTTCTCTTTGGTTGACCTTCTTTAAAGAAGGCATGTGACCATTGCACTGCTCTGCACCTAGGAGACATTTTATGTGATGGATGTGTTTCTGAAAAGCTTGCAATCAACATATAAGCAATTAGAGACCACTCTGTTTCCTGGCAGTATTAAGGGCTCCTGCTGTTTGTTTTAGTACTGGCAGATGCAAATAAGGCTTTGAAAGGATCACTGTAAGTCATTCAGACTGATGTAGTCCTTTCATTCCCCACAATGCAGTCAAATCCACATGAAAATCTGTCTCACATGGTATCGGTAGTCAGCCAAAGCTCTGTCCTTGGATTTCTTCATTTATGATAGAAATCACATACTATTAAACAGAAAGAAAAAGAAAATGCAAAGCAGTATCCTTGGAGCCCAAATGACAGGAGACCTGTGTTAACATGATGCAGGAGTTTTAATTATTCTGAGCTTGCATCTTTAGAGCTAGCCATTTCTCAGCCTAATTAACCTGTTCTATTATACAGTCCATGTAAGGCACAAGGCAATTAACATTTGTATCATAAATAAACAATTAAGAAATTTTTTGATTTCTGGTTTCGCTTTTTGTTATTCAAACCGCACTGTAGTTTCTGCCTATGAGGAATTTGCTTTATTAAACACTTCCCATTTCATTACCAAGTGTCTCTTGCCTCTCTTACACCCAGGAGTATATCATATATAAGAATGAAACTATAAAAAGGAGCCATTTCTCTGATGAAACAAGAAAATACCAAAAATCACAGGCAACCATAAACTTTTAAAAACTCATGTCACAAAGTATTGTCTAATTGTATCAATTCTTTAAAAAAGTAGTGAGAATGTTTTCTAATTTTATTCTAGAATTTATTATAACTGAGAACAAACTCTGGCCCAGATTTGCAAGTTAAGTTTACCCCATGCCATTATTAGCTGGTATTGGTTCAGTCTCTGAAGTATTGTCATTCTAGACTATTGACATACCTTCTCCTTATTAATTTTTCTGATAGCACTAATAGTTTTATGTCCTTCTATTCACTAGTGAATTTTGTTAGGTATGGGTATGAGGGTTCTGGGCAAGGAGTAGAATTCTTTACCAGTGATGGTCTTGGGTCATTTTTTATGGGTCTGATAACGACCATCACTTTGATTAGCACCATAATTCCTTAATGGATAATTATAAAATAATTCTAATTTATAGGTCCCATGGGTCATCATTATTGCACCAGAATGTCATAGTAGAATGTGCCTCATGGAATCATTCAGGCTGTTAATGGAACTAGTTAATCACATGTATTAATGTCATTTGCTTGTTAATGACTGGTTAATAATTAGTTAGTGACATCTATTCAGGAAGTTTATGGTACTAGTTTTTTAATTAGGTCCCAGCAGGTAAGTTCCTATACAAGTAGAACCATTGAGGTCAATAATGTCCTTCACAGGCAGGAGGGTTACTGGATTATATTATTGCACATCATTGTGACATTACACTACAAAGCCATAGATGAAATAAAAGGCAGGATTTTAAGATCAATAGATATTAAAAATATGTGACTGTCCAAGGATAAAATTGACTTAGAACTACTATTCGGTACATGATTCCATTATATATGTAAAACCAAAAGGAAAGTAAGGATGAAATGTATGCCTTGTAATTATTGAAGTATATCCCATCAGATGTATTACATTTCAGCTTTTAGTATTTGGTTATGAAACTGAAATCACAACTGCCTGTAATATTAACTCATCTTTACCCAATCATACATTAAAAAACCTTCACAAATCTTGTAAATTCTGTAATTCTTCATTAAAAGCAGTCTGTATATTAAAAGTCACTAATCTCTCAAATAATACATGCAGTTTCCACTATTTTGTTGTTATCTTTATGCCGCATAAAAAATTTAAGAGTTATGCCTGCAAAAAAATCAGGACACAAAAATTTCTTGGAAAGATGTTCATTCAGGTAAAAAATGGCTTAGGTGTAAATAATCAGTGTGAAGGAAAAAGCAAAAGTTGTCAGCAGATGACACATGCCTCCTAGTTTAACACCATCTTAAAAAAAAAAGACCTTACAGTTTCCTATTGACAAAATGCACACATACACTGCCAATAAAATAAGTGAATGTCTTAGCATATCTGTCCCCCAGAGAAAGTCTTATTTCTTTTTGCAGAAGTTATATGATATGAGAATTATCTGAGCAATAAAATGGCAAAAGTCCCAGTGGACAGATGATATTTTCTGTGAGAAGCTGCCAGTGCAAATTATACCCATTACAGATTGCTGGGTGTTTGTGTTTATTCTGCATGAGCCATATACATCCTGGAAATGACTTGTATTTTCGATTTAAAATGTCAGTGTGTGAATTTCAGCTCATGCAAATATGAAAACCTGTATCATAACAATTATTCAAATCCCTATTAACATAGTCGTTTTCATTGCTTCCTAAGTGCTTTCCCACACTTCTTTGTAAGTAAGAAAACAATAAGAATGGTGCCCATCTGTTCTTGTATGATTTTTACTTCAAGGCCATTTTAATCCACTTACTGTTTCTGACAAAAGGAATAGAGTACATTCACAAACATCTGAAAATTCCCTGTAGGCTATGTATTCTGGAGTCTGAAGTCCGTTTTGTAAAAAGTCAACATTTGTGGGAAAGGAGATGGAAGCAGGGCAGTACCTCTAGTCTCTGCAGCAATTCAGCAGGTGCCACACAATGGTATGTTTGTGAGAATAATGAACTCGTGTTCAGCAGGTTGAGGAAGTAGTCTACAATAAATGCCAATGATATTTGATATAGTAGATAGCAGGTTATTGGACTTTAGATAAAAATATCATTCATTCACAAAAGGAACACTGCAATTACATAGCAGGACTGAGAACTTCAGAGCTTGGTATGTTGGAAATTTTTTCCTCTATGTAGTAAATTTAGCTCAAAAAAGTTCTAGTTTATCTCCAACTCTGAAACAGAAATAAACAGATTTTTTTTAAAAGTGACTCCATCCTGTCGTATACAGCAGTAAGTACCATACTGTGAGCACACAGACTTCAGTTTGTCCAGCAACATTATTTTCTTTTGCTTCTGACTGACCCTGTGAGGAAGAAATTACTAAATGGTATTCCACCCAGTTAAGCAGCTACTCTCTCTCTTTCCCTTTATTGTCAGATATTCCAGGCCTAAGCCACTTTATGAGTACCCAAAACAAAGAATAAAGAATGGTTGCATTAACTTTGGCAACCAAAAATTAATTTGTCTTAGAGAATTCTGACTCCATGCTACAAGATTACTCTAATTTTCTACCTGTCTTCTTGTACTGTGAAACATTGACAGGCTTGGGGCCGTGACCATTTCCTCCTGGGACCTCATTCCAGTGCTAGACCACACTCTCAGTGGTTAACCTTTTCCTAATATCCAATTCAAAATGCAGGGGACCATGTGACTTGGAGATTTGACTTTCAACTGACTTTCGTACATGCTACTTTACCTTTCATTTGATCAACACAATGCTTGTTGCCATACGTGGATCTTGGTTCAAAATCTGTCTTACCTCAGTGTTTTACCTCAGTTGCTTTGAATGACTTTTAGCCCAAATTGAAGCCCAGGAAGACACTTGGGCACATGCATTGTTCGTAGCATTATTCCCATCAAAGTCAAATGGAACATAAAATTGAAATCATGTTTTTGTACTGAACTGGAACCTTGCTATATCAATCGGCATTTTTCTAATTGTTAATTTCTTATGAGGGAGCTGGAAATTACCTTCATTTCACAGAATATCTGCTACATTATTGTGAAAACAGATTTCTCATAGTCTTTAAAAGAGCTCCTCAGATAAACCCAAAAATAAATCCAAGGATTTTGATATTAGTTGGCTCATGGTGTAAGACTACCTCAGGGCTGTGAGACTCCTCTGTTTAACAGGTGCATGATTGAGAGCAGAGCTGGCCTTTTATCTCAAATTATCTCTGAGTTAGTGCCAGATAAGAGAGCTTTTTTAAATCTACATGCTCAGAATTTACTGTACCATTATTTATATAGGCTGACCCTGGAATTCCAACATGTTGGGAACAATCATCATTTGTGTTATGGGTTTTTCTGAGGGTCTTTTCCTCTTTTTAACACTGGGCCTGCAATCAAAACAGGAGATATTGAAGCTTACATTTTTTATTAACTTTCTGTTATATATATTTGCATTGTTCAAATTCCTAGGGCTGATCCTAATTTCTTTAAAATCAGTAGATTAGTCTATTTATCTACTGGAATTTGATTTACAGATGATACCAGATTTATTTTCTGTGACAATATAAGAAGCAGTTTTATTGCTACCCCTAAATTCATTTCTCAAGAATTCTTATCACTCAACCCCTTTGAGCACAAACTGCATGTTAGACTATTCGCATTTTATCCCAGCCCTGTTCAGACAACCTTATGCAATTTCAGTATATTTGCTCCCCAGCTAAAGCTAGTTTGTTCAAAAAAACCATGGTAGCCCCATCAAATACATAGCACTACCTTCTATAGGAGAAGTTGGATTATGAAAAATAATTTTAAAGATGTTAAAATATCCAGTATTCCAAAGTTCTCTATAAAAATATATTAATTAAAATATTAGTACTTTTCCGGAGAAAAATCATGTCTACAGATTGCTACTTACTTAAGATAAAGGGTAAGTGGAATGAATCAGACAATGGATACATCAGATAATAAGGTATCTAAAAGATGTGAGAAGGCTGCTGTCAGAAATTTACAGGTGACTTTTGACAGAAGGAGCTTGGAATCAGGAGGAGTCATGAATATCTGAATTTAAGATCTAATTCTACACTAAAACAAGTGTAAATACAGTACACCTAAAGTCCAGATGGAGAGAAATGGGAATGAAATTCCAAGAGTCTGGAGTTATCAGGTGCAAAGGCTATGGAAAAATAACAACTTCTGGATCCAGCTGATGTTAAAAATATTTTGTCAGTGTAAAGCATTACATGACTTAGGAAAGTGACCAGCTCCATACTTGCATTACCCACAGCTCACTCCGTTATTTCTGCAACCAAACCATGGGCATGATCCTTGCGCAATATGACTGCATTTGACAGATGATGAAGAGCTGCCAGTGTTTCTGTTCGTTGCCAAACTGTTTTGTACTTCAGTTTGATGTTTTGAATATTTGATTTCTTATACTGAGAAAACACAGTCTAACTTATCCATTTTTTAAAGCTTTTAAAAATTTTTTATCAACAAAATCTATTTGTATGAAAAAATGCAATAAATACACTATATTATTGTATCTCAGGTATGACTCTCAATTAATTTGAAATGCTAACTTACATGTTCTGGAAATCCTAGTCCTAGTATCTCCCAGTAAAGAAGTTTATTATTGTTAGATTCCCAATGTATTCTGAGCTCTTTGCTGAAATTCTCTCTTCCTGATATGTATATATATATTTACAGTATTACTCTGCTCCTCCATTTAAGTCAGAGGTTAGTGCTTTTTTCAAGAAATTGTGTTAGTTACTGGGGGGAAATGAGACTCTGAAATAATTTGGTCTAGAAGCAATTTTCCAGGTGTACTTCTAGAGCATATTTCATCGTAGACAGGTAAATACAGGTAAAATCAAATTGTGGGTGAAAATCTAGATCTGGGCACACTGCAGACTTTGTAATTACACAGGAAGTGTAATTGAGACTCAGATGAGAATGATGAAAAATTTCATACCAATCTTAAGATAGCGTATCAACTAAAAGCAGTGCTTTATTGTTTTGAGTTTTGATCAGTGATGTCACTCCATGAAAAAGGCTAATGAGAAGTTTCAAAAAGGGTTTTGTCCTCACAACATACATTTATATACTGTGATGCATTTCACTGGCAGATACAGAAGCATCCTTAAAATTGGCAATGCATTTACATTTCTCTCTTGAGTCATGCACAGAGGTGGTCTCGGTGCTGCACTGCTTAGCTAATTGTCTTGGAGATCTCACAGTCTAGGCCTCCACGTCTGCCTGAAGCAGGGTGAGGAATCTGGGTGTCACACATGCAGGGCTCTCCAGCAGGCTACGGAGTGAAAACAGTGAAAACTCACTGCTGGGCTGAATATAGCTCCTCTCCATCCTCAGTACTTTGTATAGAGGCTTGTTTTGGCTTCATTCAAGTGTAGGACACTCAATTGTTGCATTGTTAAACCTAAAGGATTTGATAGGCAGTGTCTCTGAAACTTCATCTGACCCAGAACTGCCATGTCAAGTTTTGCCACTACTAAAGTGCAGTAAGGATTGAAAGAATTGCAAGACCGGTCTCAATACAATCTCAAAACAAATTCAATGCAAAAGCTTATATCTTAATTACAAACCTGCATTTTCTTTCAGATGAGATAAAGTGTCTCCAAAGCTTTATCTGAAGGACTTACTGCACTGCTAGAAGTTTTTAAATTGCCATGGACAGATTAGTTGGCTTTATTAAATGGTATGTGCTCAGCAGATGCATTTATGCAGGCTTCAGGACAGAGCTCAATTTTAACTAGCAAGATATCAGATACCTCAGATGAAAAATCAATGTCATACCTAACTTCCCCTTCTCCTTGCTACTCCAGAGTTTAAGATATCCCAGGTCATTTGGATTTACTTAAACTAAATGTATGGATTATGAGATAAATGTACGTTACCACCTTAAGAAATATGTCACACCACTGTTGCAGGACTGGAAGGTGGGAGTGCAGTGATATCCATGGTGTCTCCCCGTATTCCCAGGCTATCACTTCCTTCTGAATGTGGGCTGGAGGAAATGGTCAGTTTTCTCAGATTTTCTTATGTGGAATGGAATCTGTAAATTCTCACTAGCCTTTCGATCACATGACATACAAAGAATTGTAAACTACATGGTAAAATTTCATTATTCGCCCCATAGGATATGGCTGATTTAATAAAAACTAAACTGAGTTTGTACAAGGCACTGAAAGGTTGCTTATAATTTTTGCCATCACAGTCACCATACAGTGTTATTAGGATGACTTCTCCCCTCTATCTCTCTTTATAACTCAGGGGTGCAGAATCTAGGTTGTTAGGAGATGTCATGCCTTGGAGCTTCATTGTCATTGTTTTTCAGGTATTTAGAACTGGAAACTAAAATAAAGTGATTATTTTTTTCCCAAGTCAGTGGAAAACTACCACTATTTGTTGCTGGAAATATTTATAGGTAGCAGTATTCCCAAAAATAAAGACAACACTGTATGGATACAGTTGTCATCAAACGAAGTATATAGGTTTATTTAATATACAAAACTAGAACAAAAGTCAGTTCTAAATAAAATGTTTGATTTGAAGAATAGTTCAGTAACTTATTCAGTCACAACATGGTGGTGTTTTGGTGATATATTTAATTAGTTTGGGGGTCTTTTTCAGGCACTTTTTTTCATTATGCCACTATTCTGCTTGAATTCTCAGTTGTAGCTTAATTAGCAGACGTAATATTTCCACTAGCGAAATGGCATCAAGGAAGAAAGAATTTTCTTTCCTTTTTTACTGATATTTATTTGAATTATATTAAAAATATTTTTTTCTTTGTGACCCTGAACACTAGGAGTAAACTGTTAGAGACACTGGGGCCTTTTTGCCTTCTCTAAGTTGCCCATAACTATATCCTCATTTATGAATTGTTAATAGACAGATCAAGACAATGAAAGGAAACTGGCTGGGAGGGGAGTGAGGGGGACTTCTAACAAAGAAAAATTTGTTAACTTTAGTCGGTTGGACAAGGTAATACATATGTTCTAGATATCTTGGGGGATAAAGCATGAATTTTATGAATAAAGAATTGCAATGTCTTATAATTCACATGAGGACATTAATCTCTGCATGTAGAATTTGATTCAGAAAGATAAAAATTCATCCTTTAAAGTCTAAAATAATCAAATGACACCCTAAAGTTTTAAGGCATAACACTAGCTAGAAAATGCAGAGGCAGGCATTCTAATAATTAATGAATTAAAACATGCTACTTGCAAATATGATGAAAAAGAAGGTTTATCTCTTATTTAAAATCTTCAGGCATGGTTTTTGCATTTTATTCCATACAAGGAATACAATTTAAAGCAATAATCAGTCTAACTGGAGAAGAAGACCAAATGATCTAAATTCTAAAAAATTACAGCTAATGTCATTTGAGTAAAGAAACTTGGTCATAATGGATGTAGACTGACAGAACAAGAAACTATTTTTTGAAAAAAGTGAAGTTAATTCCGGAAAAGTTTTGGAGTGCATACCAAGAGCTCCAATTGCACTTCTTGAATATGATATAATTTAACAAATTCACAGCTAGCTTTTATTTACCCCTGCACACAATTTGCAATACATACAGAGTGCTGGACTCTTGATAGATAATATACAGCAAAAGGCACAAGTAGTAGTATCTGATAAAGGTGTCAAGATCCTAGCACCTGTGGTGATAAAGAGCCACTCAGAGGGATGAAAACCAGGTATATGAATAACTGAGTTTTGAATCTTACTGAAGACACCGCCATGGTGTTTTCTTCCTGTCCCTACTATTAAAAAGAAAGATAATCCTTTCAAGGGATTTAAACTTGTTTAATTAGAAACTTTCAGAGTAACTGGGGCCTGCACAGTGAGGAACTGTCATAGATACCAAGCAAAACCAGTTCCTGAACTTAGGATATGTAACTGAGAAGAGATACAGCTAATTGAAATTACTCATGATGCAAATTTGAGAGCATTCTGTGTGTCTTTACACAAATAAAGCCTAGGTTAAGCATTAAAAAATAAGCAAAATTCAGCAGAGAACAGCGGAAAACAAAATCACATTTGAGAATGACATGTAAAATAAGGAGCAAGACAAGAACCAAATGAATATCCAACTCTCTACAAATGAGAGTGAAAAGAAAAAGCTGCATGAACTGAATAACTTGATTTGCATGACAATATCAATTCAACTAACATTCCATAAGATTGGTAGATTAAAAATAGTATGTGGGACGTTGTGATTTCACTTGATTTTACATAATAATGTCAAGAGCCAGGAAAGATGTGTTGTTGAATCACTTGATTACATTGTGTAATCTGTTAGTCCATCACCTATGTCTGTTTCTTGCAGGATAGCATATCCAGTGTAATAAATTTTGCTTCATGAAAACATTAAACTGGGCAGAGTAGGTCCTCAGTGGGTAGACAGGAATTTAGTGACAAGTAAATTGTTGCAAAAAGACACTATGCACTAGCTAACACTCTGGCCCATGAACAAAATGGACAGAAAAAAATTATATCAAAGAAACTTATTAGAAGACATGATTGGCAGCTGCTATTTTGCATCTGGAACTAATATGCTGATACATAAACTTTAAATAATTATGAGGCACACAAAAAAATTCTCATGTAAGAATTTCAAAATAATGCATTCTTAAATGGAGAGTAATTAAATATATGCCTGAAGGAATCTGGCATTTCTGTATTGTAGAAAATTCCATTATATATGGTTTCATTCTGATCTGGCATAAAAATAAAACAGTTTCTACTAATGAATTATTTGGGGGGAAATATATTTTAAGTTATCATATGCTACATTTTTATGTAAAATTTCATCACTGATTTGCATATTTTACTTTTCCTATTAATATCTGTAATAAATTTTGAAACAGCCTTTCAATAGAAATAGAACAACATTATTTTATGATGTTTGGATCACCTGATTTTGTACTGGTCTGATATTCTTAACAAAAGTATGTTAAGAATATTTTGACAGTTGACAATTGACTGCAAAGAGGTAATTATGTGAACATACAACTTTCTATCTTGGAAGAGAAATAGTCTCTAATAAACTGCCTTCACTTCTCTACCTGTGATTTTTTGTGAATAGATGGATCTGTCATGGTGATTTTATACTTGTTTTCCTTATCAAGTTTTTATGATGTAGAAATCTGCTGTATTTTGGGAAAATAATCTTGACTGAACAGTAGAAGTGAAGATACTGCAAAATAAATCTGAGTTTGGTGTTTCCCCTGTCTTTACCTAAAGAATGGAAAATAATCACTTGGAAAACTTGCCTTTCTGTTTCTCACTCATAAACACACACATAGACGGTGTACACAAAGCAATTTTTTTGTTTTACAGCTGGAAGAGACAAACAATAGAACAAATATTTAGATGACTAAATAAGAGAAATATTCAAAATTCAATTAATTTGTATATGAACTAACTGTTCAGAATGAATCTTTCATTCATTTAAGTGAACAGTAAAATGCAACAATGTAAGAGTAGATTATTTCTTGCCATTTTATTGTTCTTGATGCAAATCCATTATGAACACATTGTGAAAACATTAAAACGAAAGCCAACTCCAATGCCTCTGTCAAAAAAAGGTATTTCATTGACATTCACGCAGAACAGAGTGCAATAATACATATTAGGTGCCAATCAGATTAAGAGTTGTATGGATGGATTTCCAGGCCATGCCTGCACTAGCAAGTGGAGTGACATAGCAGGAGCTAGTCCAGAGCCTGCAAGAGCTGGTGTGGAGAGCCAGTCTGTCAGTTGCCTGTGACTTTCTGGGTTTTGCACTGGCTCTCTTCCTGGTCACCAGGACTAAAGGCCCACTTGCAGTTCAGACTCATTGTGCACACCCTGGGGAGAAGTTTTGGTTCAGTTTAATCTGTTCCTGCACTCCCAGAGTGCTCCACAACACACAGTAAAATGCTGTCTGTGGGGAGAATCGAAGAGCGTCACTTCAAAAGCACAAGCCTGATCCAGATTAAAATACTAATGCTGCTCCTTATAGGAGAGCCAAGATTGCAATGAGAATCTGTTTTACTGAGTGACTATGAAATCTCCTTACTTCTAGCCTCGATCAAATCATCCTTTAGCTCAAGATTAGCTTTGAATTCATTGTTAATAGGCATTGTTTCTACTGAGGTAATTTGAAGTAGTCACAAAAAACCCCACTCCTTATAATTTCTGACTGCCAAGAAAAAAAGATGATCACTGCTTTGAACTGTCAAAATTTATCATTGGTGTGGGCTGCAGCTTTTCTTGTTGAGTTTGATTTATGCTTTCCTTATACAAAAGTTGTAAATGTTTTTTTTCATTTAGCTTGGTTTGGTTTGGTTTGAGAAAGGGACTTTCTTATGCATCCATCACTTATTAAAAACACCTTTTTGGTTTTCAACAGCTTTTTAAAAAAGGTAAATTCTTCTGTTTCTTAAAGGAATATTTATTTATCTCATTAATGAAAATTTAATAAGTTTGAAAAATAAAAAGGTAAAAAATATAATTTCCTTTCTTTTTGATCTGTTTCTCAAGAATGGTAACGAGCCAAAACCTGAAGGAGACTGTCAAAATCTTGAAGTTTATCTTTACTAGCTTTTGAACTCAGATTTGACAGAATTTAGGACATTTATTTCAGTATTCCAGTTAAGATGCTTTATTTACAAAGCAAACAAAGAAGGGATACCAAGTTAGGCGCAGGCCAAAGGAAATACTTATATGATTTTCTTTTCAAACAGTTTCATAATTTGTGAAAAAACTTGCTATGGCAAGAGTTGTCCTCTGAGTTATAAGTACACTGATATTTAGGCTTCACTTAATCCCACTCATTCTTACTAGTGAAAGTCACATTTGTTTTCAGAGACACCTTAAAATCAACCTTAAACCTTACTTAAATGCAACTCTCCCTTTTTTTTTTTTTTTTTAATATGACTTCACTCCTATCTTCCTAATGTGATTTTAGTCCAGCGTTTCAGTTTTTCAGTAGATCTGCATTTCATTTTTTTTATGGAGTAGAACTATAGCTTCAGGGTCTTTTACACCTATGTTAAATAACAGTCACTGGTTAAATCCCAGAGGTTTGGCAGTTCAACTTGCGTCATTGCAATAATTCTGTTTTAATGCAGTTTCATCTGTGTGTACGTGCATGTGTGTGTGTGTTAATGTGCTTGTGTGTGTACATGTTTGCATAAGCTAATTACAAGGCAAAGCTAATTATAAGGCTAAGCTTTAGAAACAATGTTAACATTTCTCTGTTACATTACTTAAATTATTGCCTGCTCTCAAAATTTTGTTTCAAGGGAAGAGACACAGAAGATTGTCTCTCCTTACCTCTCTCCTACTACTATGTACTATGTTTCCTAACATAAGCTAATTTCCAAATGAGTGATTTTTTACTGTGGTTATATGAAATGTATAGGTCTTCTAATAGGGCTTATTACTATATTAATTGTATTTAACTATTGCTTGTGGTGTTTTCACCCCATGTCCTGCTTTTTTGACTCTTTTCTCTTTCCCCAAAGTATGTGAAACCCTCTCTGCTCCTGCATGTGAACCCCCTGTTTGGGACTTTGCATTTGGCTACCAGCATTTTATTATAGCATGGTGATAAACCAGGTGTCATGCTCTCATTTTGTGCTCCTGGGGCTGAGCCACCTGCTTGGATCGCTGTCTCACAAGAACCTCCACAGTATAATCACCTTTGTTTGTATTGCTTGTGACTTTGCCAACAATTCATGCCTAAGGCTTTTAGTGTGTCTGTAGCAAAATGACTCCCGAATATCTAGGTATGGAAAGGTAGATGTATAAGCAGCTAAAATATAGCTTAGTGACAGAGACAGATAAACATTTGATGAGTACTATGTAGGGAAACTGTTCCTCTCTCATGCTAAGTTAAACTTTACACTTTCTGGTCATTTTCCTTTCAGTAATTTCAAAAAATTCCTTTTTAATAACCTGTGTTTCAACAATTAAAGTTCCAAGTAGAAGAAACAAAAGCAAATATTCATCACTTAGAAAATGTTGAAAGGAACTAGTCTTAAAATTTCAGAATGTTAGAAACATTCCTTACCAACAGTTAACATTCCTCAAAGTCAGTCATTCCTTGCAAAAGTCTCTGTTTTGGTTCATTTGCTTTTGTCAGCTTACACAATTCAGTAAAACAGTCCTGACCAGCTCAGAAGGGGAATTGCAGTTCTTTATTTTTAATGTTACATTTCCCACAAAATTTTATAATAGTTTTGCAGTTTTATAGCTTGTCTTGGTCTTTTTTGTTTTTTTTTTTTTTTCACTTTGCAAGCAGTTCAATATACTGAAAAGTGAAGATATGATATGCATTGCAGTGCTTCTAAAGTATGTGGTATTTACCACCCAAACCCTTTAGAAATATTTGTGCAAAGAGTAAAGTCAATGATCCAAAAGCTCACTGAAATCAATGGGAGACTTTCCATTAAATTCAATGGGCTTTCGTCCAAGTTGTTTGTAATTATAGGCTGACATTCTGAAAGCTGCCTAAGGGATCTGGAAGCCTAATACTCATTAAAATTAACTGGGCATCTAGCTTTACTAGGGTGCTTAGGAAGTCACTACTACAGTTTATATAAATGAGTGACCTGTTTATGATAGTCAGTTACATTATAACTCCATGAATCTATAAGCATGTGTCTTATCTTCCATATTAAAGAAATGTTCTTTAGATTGTATTGCTTTGTAAGGGCCATTTTTCTGCACAACAGTATTCTGTAATTCAAAAAGAGAGATAAATATACCAAAAAAAATATCATAGAATTGAGAAAAACTGATTTGTACAATGGGGTTTTTTTTTGCCCACCTAACAATTTTTAGTTTATTTTTCAAAGAAATATTCTTAAATACCTGGAATTTATTTGTAATGTGAACTACATCACTGTACTGAACAAACAATAGAATCCATAAATTACCTGATAAGTTATCATTTTTCCTTCTGCAGCAAGGAGTCTGCGGTATCCTCATTTATATCTGTGTCTGCATCTTTATCTTTATCTACATCTATCTATATACTGTTTAAGCATCCTAAAAATATTCAGCCAGTTGCCCTTAATTTGAAAAAGTTGTTTGAACTGTGACTGACAAATCAGGGAAATGTTCTAGCATTTCCTATGGATGCTGCACCATATTAAAACAATATATATATCAGGTGAGTTACTTGAGCTACAGTTGCTTATACACAATATTTAACATCTAATCAGATTTGTGAACTATGTTGATTTGTTTTAAATGTCACTTGTTAGAGTTGCATGTGTTTCCATTGTAATACTTTCAAGATAACCTTTCATTTTATTTGGCCCAGTAGTTTCATTCATATGTTTATAGATTTTATTTAAATTAGTAATGAATCATGACATTATTTCCCAAGATAACTTATTATGTATTATGAAATTTTAATGACAGTATTGTTGCTATGAAATCATCACACAGTCAACAGAAGTGTATATAGAATATTATTGCTAGCAACAAGAAAACATACAAAGTGGCCAAGATGCAAGCAGACCAACTATTTAAACTCAAGTAAAATTAAATAGAAACCATTTAAAAATTATATTTGGGGTAAAATGAAAGAGTGCATAAATAGCTGGTCAGTTGAAATTAGTCAGCCAGCTCCTGGAACTGTGAAGTTTCTTCAGGTGCAATTGTGTTCCAGTTTCAAGCAAGCAGCAGCCTCCTGCTTCACTCCTAGTGGGAGACTTTGCATACTGCGAAATGAATAGTGATAAAATCAGATTCCAAGAGTATGACTAGCTATTGCATTTTTTTATTAGCATCGTGTTGTGTTACTTATAGGTCATTCATTGTTTTCTGGTTTTGGGTTAGCTACTGGCCTGCCTTCTTGGCTTAAGAAATGGTATCAATTCAAATATAGATTTAGAAAAAAAAAAAAGGGAAACTGCTTCTTACAGTACAAAAAACCTAAAACAGTGCAGAAAATGCCACATAGTAGAAACAGTGCAAAAAGCAGAAAGCACTTAATTGAGCTGAATTGGACTTAAATGCAATTGCTAATATGTCTACTGAGTTATTTTATGACATTTTCTGCAATCAAAATGACACTTCTGATACTCTGTACTCCTATAGGCGCAATTTTTTCAATGTTAGTTGGGGTGACGGACATAAAATGTACATATTCATGGAGTTACAGCACCAAAACCCCTGCAGATTTCAGCACAGGTAATTGTTTAGATATCTCAATGCCTTTCTGAAATTACTCTGTAAACACATGCTACTTCTAAACTTCCTGTACCTGAGACCATTTCTTCTTTAGGACTCATGAAGCTTCTCAGATTCATACCATTAGAGCATTTCCTCAGCATTTATTTCCTTTTTAAGCCAAGATCACAGCTGAAAATGCTAATATCAATCTCAGGACTGATTCCACTTTTCCTGGTAGTTCCTCTGTGCTACACTGTTGTCAGTGATCTGTCAGCTTCCTATTTATCCACTTCTCAGTTCCCATCCTAATAATCATCTTCTCTAGTTTAACTAATAATTTCCTATTAAGCATCAAATGTTTTCCCAGCTTCCAAGTAGATTAGACCTAGATTAGAGCTATTTCCCTTGTCTAGAGAAGCAATTATCTCCCAATGAAGGCTATCAGATTAGTCTGGCACAATCTGTCTTTGTCAAACTGAGGCTGTGTTTTATCACATTTTCCCTGTACTTCTGTGCCCTCATTCTTTTCTGTTGTACAACATAGCTCAGACAGAGCCACAGTGGTAAGGATAACCCTATTTAAGAGTCTTAAATATGTGTAACACTTAAATTTTTTTTCTCTTCTGTGGCGTTTACTGTACCTTGATGCATTTGCTCTTCTGCTAGAGGATGTGCAATACTGTGCCAGTGTCTTTGTGATTCTGGGGCAACAACAATCCCTCTCAGTTTTTAAACATGAAGCACTAAGTGTGTTTCTCTCCATATCAAATGGTCATTTTTGTCCCATATCATCCCTAGAACCTCACTGAAAATTGAATTTCAGCACAGACCTTTTTTCATCCTTATCACCTCTTCCACATACACTGTTTTCACTTCCTCTGAGTTCTCCTTTATTTAGAGGTATAATTCTATCAAATGTAAAAAAAAAAAAAAGAGTTCACTTTGGCTTTAGAAAATTCTTCATTATCCTAAAAGTACTAAGCTTTAAATGATAATTTTCTAGTCAGACCAATTTTCAATTCCTTTAGGCTTTCCATTATTCCCAGTCATTTTTTTTAGTTATTTATACATTCATTAGTCTTTATTTTACTTTGTTCTCTATAGTTTCCGCAACTTTGTCATTTGGGTTTTTTTTTTTTTTTTTTTTTTTTTTTTTTGTTTGTTGGAATTTTTAAAGTATTCAGGTTCTTTTTATAGTGAACTGTGAATGAGAAACACAGTTTCACATTCTGCTTAGCTTGACTTAAGAGAAGATAATTTTATTGAAGTCTTCACTTTGAATCAGAAGCTTTAAAGAGTTGTTTGTGGTTTTCCTTCTATTTAATTTAAAGTGAATTATCTCATCATAGTTCTTCCCAAGGTTATTTTCTGCAGCTATGTTTTTATGCAACGTGCTTGTTAGTTACCAAAGTCTGCAAAGAAAAAGTATATTTTTTCCTGGTATATAAATTTGTTGGTTACTGAGTCCAAGACAATACAGACCTTAATTTTGTTTTATCATTTGTTCTGCAGTATATATATCTGGAAAGTTCAAATTACTCCTAGTGACAGAGTTTCTGGTAGTATTTCCAGATGTCTTTCCATATGCAGACATGAGATTATGATTCTATAGTGGGCCCCATTCATTTTTCTACCCTTTCCCCTCCAATACATGTATTATTTTTCCATCTTTTTAAAAGATCATTGTGACAATTCATATGATATTCCTGCCCACATCTTCAAGGCTATCACATTCTAAAGTTATGGCATTGCTTTCACAGCCTTACTCTTTACTTCAATGCGACAATACTGCCTGCTCTAGAGAGCTTATGTGAGTCTTCTTTTTTCTTTCCTTCTGCATTTCCATTACCCTTTTTCTATCCAGCTTGAGAGTCTACATCACTCATATCTGCATTTCTCATCCTGGAATTTATACATTTCACTTGTTTGTAGAAATATCCATTAATTTATTTGTGAAGGATTAAAATTTAACTATTTGGCAACTGCTTTCATTTCTAATGATCACAGTTAATTAATTCAATTAATTAATTGACAAATATTTGGTCAGGGTTTCTTTTATTTGTCTCATTTAAGACTCTACTTTATCACAACAAATGATGGATGTTATAATGATTTGCTCCAAAATTGTCAATGATCTTTAATCCCATGATTCTGATATCACTTGTGTTGGCAATAACCAAAGAAAATTTATACCAACATGAAAACCAATCCAACAGTAGAATATTTTCCAAATGACAAATTTGTCTAAACTTTCCTTCTAGCACCAGCTTCTATTGTCTCAATTTTTTCTTTTTTTTTTTTTTTTTTTTAATGTTCTGCACAACATTACTCAAGATCACATAGCTGAGTATTTTCCCTGTCCTGGAATAATCATCTTCTATCTGTTCCCGCTGAACTGTATTACTGCCATTCATATGGCCTTGAAGTCTGTAGCATTTGGGATTTTCAAATATATGTCAGCCTTGCAGTGTATCTCTTCAGGAGAGTAGATTGTTAAGCTAAGTCTGATTTCTTTTCAGCATCAAGCTAAATCTTCTTCCCTCTGTGGTGCTAAATTTTAGATGTGAAAGAAATATGACTGTGTAAGATCTGTGGCAATCTAGCCAGAGAAGAAAGAGGAGAAGGGAGATCAGGACTTGACCATACGTGGTGTACTGATAAAATAGACCACAAAGTTGTAGAGGAAGATATGGACAAGATGTGAAATATTACTGCTTCAAATTGAGACTGAGAGAACAGAAACATTAAACTGGGGCAACTTGTCCTAAGCTTTGTGTACGACAGTGTACAACCTGAAGAACACAAAATTACTTTCTAGCTCCCCCCTCTCTGCTATTCAAATTTTTCTTCTCTAAAGCAAATAACCACATACATTAAGATTCTGTCATGTTTAAAAATTTAAAATAAAACACCTGAGACATTTCCTCTTCTAGGTAGATGAAGGAAGAAAACTGGATATATCTTAGTCACTTTGCTTGATGTTCTCTGGGCAACCATAGTATAGAAAAACTTCAGACTACAAAATTGACTTCTGAGTTCTTCACGGTTCTAGATTAAGTTACTCCAATAGCCTGTCTGGCCACAGCACAAATAGGAACAGGACTGATGGACGGAGAGTTTTCTTTCAGGTTGAGGTTTCAGCTATGCTTTTTTAAGACAAGTGAGGCATACTTTCTACAAAAACTGCCATTGCGCAGCTCCTGCTATATTCAAATATCTTCCACTGTTATCTTCAGCTGCCACTGGATGAGTTTGAAAGTACTTCTGCAAAGCAGACCACCGTCTCAAGTCAGGCAAAGGGAAACTGGTGAGCACAAAGCTCATGGCCAACTATAAAAAATTAGCAGAAGGTTAGTCTGTTATCCAAGGTAGCCTTGACTGAACTAATGAAATCATTCTTTCCATCTCTCCCCCCCATCTTTGCTTCAACCACTCTTGATTCAATTTCTGCCATAGATGGGGGAATCCAGGACACAAATACAAATCTGTACTGTACTGTCTTGTTCTGGTCCCCCACGAGGTATGCCTCCTCAAAGAAAAACAGCATGTTATTGCATAATAATTTCTTTTTCTCAGTGTATGCTCATTGGGATTGCACAATTAAGGTTGCTCAAGCAACTTTTACTCACATATTACCAAATTTGGATTTCTACCATAACTAATTGCAATATGTCACCAGAAAAGTCCCATACGTTTATTAAGAATACTGGTATCTATAAATGGAAATTCTGAATCATTTTGCAGACTACTGATAACTTTAGCTAATATAGTAATCGTGCAGTTCAGGAATGTTGGGGTCCTCTCTAAGTTCAATGAGATAGCATATTTTTATTGTCACAGATTGTCCTGCCAATTCTTCAAAGACTTTACTTGCTCACCTTATCATCTTGCAAAGATTTAGGTTCTCACCTAAGCCCCATTTTCTACATCACATCAATTATAATCTTTATTCCTTAAATTCCTGACACATCCCCCAATACAAATCCTACCTTCTATCCTCTTTTTACATGACAGAGTCCCAGTCTCCCAGTGCCTGATCCCTTTGACATTGTTTCTCACTGCAGCTATTCCCCGCAGTCCCTCCTTTGCCACTTCATGGCTGAAGTAGGTGTTAATATTATTGCACCCAGCAGACCCTGTTCACTTTATCTTCTTGTGCTTCTGGCTTTAAAATACCACAGAGCTGCACATATAAGAAAAATATTACATAGCCATAAGTGGAATCCCTCAACTCCTTGCCTAACTAATATTCTTTGTTTAAGATGTAAGAAATCTTTGCTGAGCCCGAATTTTTTTTCCAAGCCTTATAATTTACAGTGGCAATGAAAGCCAAATTTCAGTTTTCATCCCACATTGTTATCCCCAGCTGCCAAATATCAGTCTGCAGCTTCAAATTATATTAACTATTTAAATAACTTCTTTCCTTATCATCTTCCACCCTCCCCACTCCTTTTTGATTTTCTATCATGAGTGAAACAACATATCTTTTGCCTCATTCTCAGAAATGACTGGATTGTTTTGGCAAAAAAGACATTCTACCACATATTTTAACTACCCCAGAGCAGACACTAAGTAACATTTGAGCCCAAATGTCTACCAACTGGCAAACTGAAAAGTACTGAAATCAGCATTTTAAAATGGAAAGTGTCAGGGAACATCAATGAGCATAACTATCAGCCCATTTTTGGCCTTCATTGGTTTATTCAGCACTAGCTAAAAAACACAAAGCCCCTGGTAGAAGTCAGCCAGCTCAGAGGCTTTAGCTCTCATAGGTGACATGCTGCTGGCCCAGCTGTTTTTGCTGTGTTTTGTGACCTTATTTGTGGGAATCTGGCAGAGGCTCATGCAGAGTATTCTCGCTTCAACCGGTGCTAGCCTGGGGTAGCATCAAATAAAGCTCCAGCCAGCAGGTCTATGACCAGAACCTTTCAGGAAGTGTTTGTTTTCACCTTTTTTATTAACCCTTTACCTTGTTCATAAAAAACCAATTTATTCTTATCTTAGATATATACATAATATGACTCAGTAACTGTTATTCAGATGTCCTCTTTGCATTTAAAGCTTCAATCTCTCGCTGCACAAAATTTCCTTTGAAAGATGGGGAGAGGGTCAGTTTATCCTAAGAAAATTTAATAAATTAGAAGATTACTACTAATTAACAAATTATGTCACAACACTTTTATAGTACCTTTCTATGTTAAAAAGAAATTAGCATAATATTTTGGAAAATCTTTTGGTAGATAACAGCAAGTTGGCTCCAACCCTAAGTGGTAGATATTTTTGACTGGACTGATCAAATAGATATCTGTGTGAAAAATTACTGTTGAGACTAAGTCAACTGGAATTGTAAAACCAGGGAGTCATACTACAAGAATAATTTAACTAAACAGCAGAGCCATAAACAAAACCGAGCCTCTGTATCAGTAAGGAAATGAAAAAAAAGGGACCAATCACAAAGATATAGACGTGTTTATCCTCCAATTAGCGAGTGTAGGGTTTAAAATATAGTATATAAAATTTATTGCCAAAGGGTTTAAAAGTAAAATTAGGGAGTGCAAAGGAATTTTGGCCCTATAGTCTGTGGATACTAGAACACTTCTAATAGCAAATGGCTCAGTATGGATATGGAAGGCATAGGAACTCTCCCCTCTGAAAAAAAACTATTTTAATTCCATGTAGGAGAGAAATATATATCACATAATATACATAGACATATATATTATTTGCATTTGATCTGTTTGGAACACCTTCCATTTAATTTTTGGAGGAATACAACAAAAATAACAGCCCTCAAATACCTCTGAGGTGGGAATCTAGACGGAAAAAGAATGAATACTTTTTCCTAATACGTGGTGTTTTATTTCATCCAAAATTGTTACGGCTAAAAGAAATAAAGATACTGTGTTTTTATACTGGTTTTTCGAACTGATGTAATATATGTAGCTAAAACTTTACTAACCACACCTTTTATAAAAGTGATTATCTGTTGATTAAAATTGCATATTAGAGACCATAACTTTGAATTTGCATTCACATAGTGCAAAATAGTGTATAATAAAAAGGAGTGATGAGAAGTTATATTATCTATCGAATATTGCACTCATTTCAGCACATATTACAAAGTAATTGGATGAGATATAGATGTGATGTCCTTCCTCACTGGGGCAAATTGGTGGTGGGCTGAGACACAGGAAGTGCAACAATGTCCAAACACTTCTTTTGGAGCAAGCTGATTCTTAACTATTGGGAGGAGGCTCACTGTAAATATGGAAACTGTGAATCACTGGCTGCTTTGCCTTGCAAGGAACAACAAAAGCTTTCCCACATTCTTGTGTTTACCCTAAGCATGTAAATTCATGTCTTAACTTGCATCCCTTGCTCATGAGATATTCCTCTTAAAGTCAGTGGGAATTTTGAACATGTAGGGAATAGCTTACACCTTTAACTACATCAAGTTTTCAGATTAAATGTTCCAAACTTCCCTTTCCACTATTCCCTGATATGAAAAACAAAACTTCCTTAGTTCTCTTAATTTTCTTGTGATGAGAAATTTTTACTCTTTATATCACCTGCGTGGTCTGTGTTCCTTGTGCCTGATCCCATCTTCCAGCCGTATGTTTTAACTAATGTAGAACAGACAGGATAGTTCAGGGCTGTCATTTCTTAAGCTTTTCCTGTTACAGTATGCCACTTTTACCCTTTTATTTGGTAAACATAATGAACTTTTCATCTCTGCTCCTTAAATGTGAAATGTTTTCAAGTAGACAGCATTTTCTTCACATCCTCATTCAGCAGAAAAGTAAAATAGAGTAAACGAACTACTCCTTCCTCATTTCCTGAAATAAATTACTGTTGCAAAAAAGTGCTTCATGTTATCTTTAATTAGACCAGAATAGGATAAAAACGTGTTGTCTTTTCTTTCTTTAGACAATGACCCAAAGAGCTTTCCGTAATCTAGTGGTGGTGACAGTGGTAATAGAAACTGTCCTTAGCAGCAGCTCACAGGGAACTCTAGTCAACTTCTGAAAGAAAATTCTGAACTAAAATTAGGTCACCTTGATTAAGAACAAGCGCTAAGAAGTGAAACAACGGCTGCATTATCCACATCCCTTTTGACAATCACAGTCATGGGACTCAATACCCCTCAGGAAATATTTGGTCTGAAGGCTGAGGATGATTCCTCTTCTTTGTAGCTTTTATAGATAATATAGATGGTACAATAATATAATAACAATTTTGATGAACAGGAGTTTAAAGGTATTCTACCTACTGTATTATGGAATAAAAATGAATCTCAGTAAGTGGCAGACTGAAGCAGGTAGGCTAAAGTTCTAGAAGCGCCTCCTCTACCAACTGTACATCACTTCAGACCTTTGAATGCGTCTTGCAACATTGCATCCCTCATATCTCCACCTAGAAAAATGTTTTACTGCATGAAGAATCCCTGCTCCCCAGCAGAGGAGCCTCTGTTATCCTCTCTGGGTAGCAGCAAGGAGCAGGGTACTTCTGCCCCACATTGTCCCAATACCTGCCTTGATGTGTGGCAATTGTTCCATTTGCCCTGGTCAAAACCTTCTTCCCAGACGGTGGCAGGGCAAGATTTTGTAAAGGGAAGTATGGAGAGAAAAGCAGGAGTTTCTCCATGGCTGGGCAAGATGTGCATTTTATTACAAGTAAATGGGATCATGTTATGTGAAGTGGGATTGCTCGGTTTTGGATTGATAGTTCACAGACCACTTAGATATTCTTGTAAATATGTGCATTTTCAGTTCAGAAGAGTTGAAAATGAAATGAGCTGCTAGTTTTGGCACAATGACAGAAGATACGTATACACAGAGCAATCTCATCATCAACAACTCCTTAAAAAGCAGCTTTCTTTTATGATATTAAAGAACCTTATAAGTTTACCTTATCTGTTTTTTAACTGGGGTGTAAAATTAAGAACCTGTTCTGAAAACATTTTTTTTTCATTCAAGCCACATTTGGTATTTGACCCATCCTAAAACATATGAGAAGTGGGGCATTAATGACAAGTAGCTCATGAAGACCAGTTTTGCATCCTGGGGAACTTGAACCAGAGTGCACATCAGACAACCTAAAAAGTTACATGAAAGAGTTTAATGATGTTTTGCACTAAGAAGATCTGCTTATATCTTTCTCTCCCTTCTAGATGCACATATTTTATATTGGTTGTACTGCAAATGTATATGCATGATTGAACTCAAACATTATGCAGCCTTAGCTATTATTTCAATACTTTGAGTGAAATCTGCTGGTAGACAGTCTGTTTAGGCTCATCTCCGTTACATCCATTTGATTTGTTCTGGACACCAGCAGATGTGTTTTGAAATAATTTATAAATGCTTCTAAATATTAGTAGTTTATAAGTCCGTGGTAAGTGGATCTTCCCTCCGTTAGTACATCCTTGCTTTTTCTGCTTTCTGAGAAGATAGTTGATTAGATCCCATGGGTGAATGCAGACTGGTTAGTTTGTTGTAAACCCATGAGGCATCAGACACTGAAAATAATTGGCAGCTTTGCTTGTTAATAGTATACTTACAAAGAAAAACCCCAAAGAGTTTCAGAATGATGAACAGGAATCTCATTCTGTATTTTTTGTCTCCTTATAAATGTGTGAATGATACAACATTACCTATCAGTCTTTTGACACGGAGGGTCTTAATTTCCAGATTAGCCAATCTTAGTGTTTTACCATTCCTGGTACTGCACCGTAGAAGGCTGAAGCGTGAAGGATCTTTTAACCATATCAAGCAATCTGCAGGTGTGCAAGGAAAGAATATCCTTCCTGGAGCTCTCCTTTATGGAGAGAGAGTGTAGAGATACACTGCCATGAGAAGAGCTGGGGTAAAGAGGACCGTCTGCTGCTGCACAACAGAAATGGAAATGCACTACGCAAGAGAAAAGTCAGGCAGGAGCTCATGTGAAAAGAAAGACCCAAAGTGACTCATATTAGTTCTCAACCAGAGTCAGTCAAATTTCTTCCTCGAGTCCTTTTTAATGGTTTGTTTCAGCAATGATCAGTGTTAGCATTTTTAATAGATGCTTTCAGTAAGTGTGCAACCAGATACTAGAAACAAGACAAAATCTAGATTCTATAATTTCTAAATCTCTAAGCATATCACAAACCTTGAATTCATGCAGAATGCCATGGGAATAACTGATGATTTTTATTTTTAATTTGTCAATTTGTTCTAGGATAGGAAAAGGTGAATTTTATTAAAAGACTGACGATTACTTAAAATCTGAAGGGAAGAGTAAATGTCATGCAGAACATTAATAAAGTTTAGAGACAGATGAGACAAAAAAGAATTTTAGAAAATCATGTTTAATTGCTTGTTCATTTGTTATGCATGAAGTGTATTCAGTGACAGTAATGAAATTTTTACTATCTCAGATGGACAGCACTAGCAGAAGAATTAATGAAATTACACACAGCTTCAGCAAAATGCTAATAGTTATAGCTTGATTTTTTAGTTGTCTCATGACCGAATTGATTTTAAAAATAGGAAATAAGAAAACAAGCCCTGTATTATGTATTATGCTCTAGTAAAATGTGTACAGAAAGTATTACCTTAGCTGCCTGGTATGTGCAGTTCAGCCAAATTCTTCATTAATTACTCTTGTAGTGAACAGGAAACCAACATCATTATTGTAACAACTAGAGAGATTGTAGGATTTTTTCCACTAGCTCTTGCAGTGATGAATACTGTCTGCAGTGTTAGATTGACTTCATGATTCCAATGTGAGAATAGCACATTAAACAGTTAAAAATGCAATCACTGCAAAATAAAAAATAAATTAATTACAGCTAGTGTATTGCAAAATTTTTATATATGTATGCTAAATTCTTTATATAAGCACTTTTATAATCACAGTCACAAGATTTTTAAATGTTAGTATAATTCTGAATGAGGTTTTGGATAATTTCTTAAAAACATCTCTTCGATATACATATATCGAAGAAAAAGGTTGTTTACTAGAATAAATGAATTAAAATTCTGAAATAAAGATCCATAAAGTGAGTTTACCACTGCGGCTTTAATCATCTCTCTTATCAAGATTGTGCAAAGCTTAATAATGAAATCAGAATCTGATTATGTTTGCTGGGACTTGTGATCCTTCAGACTTTGCCAGGCTTTCCTTCAGTACGATCAAGGATGAAAATTAAAGGAATCTTTTAGCATTACTCCCCTGCCTCCCTCTTTTTGCTTTCCTCCAAAGCTCTTTCTTTATCCCTTTATCACAAAAAGAAGGAAAAAAGGCAGCAGATCAGTGCAACAGTTGTAGGTGTTTTCGCATGGGGGGTTTGGACAGGTCTTTAAGACCATTCCACCAGGCATTTTTTAGTTCTCATTAAGGGCCTTGCAGCCAACATTCCTTCCATGGCTTGCAGGGCTCAAGCTGTGCTTAGGATGAAACAAGTCTCGGCTTTCCCCTCAACATTTGAGTTGCAGTCTGATGCAGCTCACAGATATCTACATTCTGTCCTCAGATTCCATCATTTTGCTTACTTGGGCAGGTTTTAATCTGAGCTATTCCTTCATTCCGTGCAAACAAAGGAACTGTTGGGTGACTTCAAGCCCATGGAACACAGACATGCAAGCCAGAAAAAGACCAGTTGTTTTACTGTAAGTTGTGTTTGGGCACACTAATCATGTAAGCATAACTTAACCGTTTAATTCATTTTTTATGGTTCTGAATTCAGAAAAGTGAATTATTGTTAAACTTCTCCTTCAGTGCGGTGCATAACACTGTAACAACTTGTAGGAACAGTTAAATCAATATTTAAATGATTTATTGGTTTAAAAAATGGATGACAGATGTGGAAATGAGAGATATGTTTATCATGATGAATTCTTGAGCTGGAACCAAGTTAGCTTTCATCAGCTACTTTGTACCATTTTATTACACCATTGATCTGAAATCTGATTTTTGTACCTTGACATAAAATGAGGCTCAAAATATGTTTTCAATATTACCTATCTATAAATTCCATCACACTGGCCTTATTTTGACTGCAGTAAGATCATCTTGGAGTTGCAATTAATATAAAACCATGTTGTTTTCTCATTTTATTTCTGTTTCCTCCAGCAATCTGGAGTAATGATCTATGGTCACTTCAGGATGTTCTCTGTGTTCTGTACTGTAAACAATGTTTTCCAATGACTCAGAGATTGAAGTTTCTTTTACAGTGTTTTATTTGGAACACTAGATTCTCTTTTTGTTAGTCTTTTTTTCTCTGAAATAACTAAAACAGCAAAGAATTTGGCCTGTTTTATGCTCCTATTGAATAGGCAAAATCATCCATTAGGTTCAAGACCACACGCTTTACTTTTCATGGTGATCTAAGACAAAAGAGAGATAGTTTCCAGAACACATAGCATTTGTACTCAGAATGTTTAAAAAATATATTAGGTAAATAAGAAAATCCATGAGAGTTTACCTAAAGAACTTCAGAGAAATTTATCTCAATGAGGTTGACACTAGCTGGCTTTCAGACAGCCAGCTCCTATTCACTCTACCTTGGCTCAGCTATTTAAACACAACTGTGTGCAGACATCTTGCTTGCCAGCTAGTCCAGAGATTTGGATTTGGAGCTCTGAACTTGATAGACTATTTAATGGTAGAAAAATTGATAGACCATTACATGAATCCTCTGGCTGTGATTCAGCTTTTGTGCCTCAGTTTCCTCTGACATAAAATGGAGGTATTGACTGTTTTATAAAGCTGAGGCAGGTGTATTAAGAAGAGTTTGTGTATCCACTACCCTTAGTGGTATCAGAGTCATTAATAATAGAAACAATAATAAGATATTAAGAACTCATTAAGCTCAACATATCTTTGGTTCATTTTATTGAGGTGCAGATAGTCTAACATTCAGAAGCAACTAGCACATTTAAAATAAAGATTTACGGTCTGATCCATGACCAGTAAGGTTTGATACCACCTCATACAAAATCATTGCTGGGCAAAGATACAACATCTCCCAGCCTTGCAGCTCACTTTAACAAACTCTTCCCTGTAAGCTCAATTTCTCTGATAATGACAAAGAAGAAGGCCCATCTTCCCTGCATAACAAATTCCAGTTTCACGCGTGGGGCACCCCTACTCATGCTAAGTTAACAGTGTCCATTTTAGCTGCCAAATGCACTGTGTCATTCAATAGTTTCTAACTACAGTGGGCCTCAAGCTTGTCCTCAGTAACCAAATTTGAATTCCATTATCCCAGAAGTCAAGAAAAAAGTATGTGTTCATGAATTGACAAGAATTAGTATTTTGAAAGTGAGTGATCTGAGGTGGAGAATGGAGCTAAGATAGGAGAGTGCCTCTAGGCAGACTCAGAACAGTCAGATAGTTTGTGGATACTAGGAGAGGGAATGGGAGAAGTCAATGAGACATTGAAGTTTGATGACACAGGAAAAAATGCTGGGGGTTTGAAAACGGAGACAGTGGGAGGTCTGTATTTTAAGGGAATGAAGGTACACCTTACATCCCCCTTGCTAAGACGATTTCTAAGTACAACCTCCTTTCTGGAAGGCCATCCTAACACTGAGCAGCTGGATATCATGTGGGGAATCAGACTGTGATGGGGAAAGATGAGAGGAATAGCTGTAATTTCTACTGCAAAAATAAAACAAGGTGTGTGCTAAAGAAGCCTCACATGCCTTCTACCTCCTCACTACCTAAGTCTGTCTGCTTTCAAGTTACCTAGTCTATACAGCTTCTTGCATCACAAAAATAGGGGAGTGGGAGTAGAGGATACCTCCCCCATGGGATGTTGTTCTAAACAAACACTTATTTTTGCCAAGTCTAAGGGCAGCACCATTGCAGGTGCTGAAGTTGCAGCCCTGTTCTTGACTATTTGGAAACATTGAAAAGCTTGCACAAGAAATTACTAATGCAGTCAAGGGCTCAAGCAATAACACTCTTGAAAGTGTTTCTGCTAGCTCAGTGAACAAGTTGAGATTTTTAAGGGAAAAGGTCAGTCTGGTGGCTCTCTGTTTTCATAATTTAAATCAGTTTTCTCTGAGTAATTCAAAACAAAGACTAAAGACTGCAGGAAAAAATCTTAGGAGGAGCAGCAAAAATCATAGAAAACTTCTTTCTGATTATAATTTAATCATAACCTACTTCCTACTAATAGTACTAAAATGTAGATAAAGACAGCTGTCTTAAAATTGTAATGCTGCACAAACATACTTATCTGCAATTTTGACCTTCTGTGCCTCAGGTCTGCCCTACCTGCAAGAATTCAAAACTAGTTCCAGGAAAACTAAAATTGGAGAAATAACTTTGGACCTGTCTCATTTCCTAGCATTTGATTAAAGTCACAGAAGTACTTTCTGTGCAACGTGTGGTTCATGTCAGTAATTTCCACCAGGGTTAGTTTCTCCATTGTTGGTGTTTTGCTTTCTTAGTCACTGTTAAATTGCCAATTAATTTTTTTCTTCTGTGACTTGCATGCTTAGGCTTGTTTTTCTTGATATCAGGGCAGGTAAATATACTCTAGACCAGAATGATCCATTGTTCTTTGGGACTCTACTTTTAGTTTGCATGAGAAACCATGGTTGGGTGGAACTGTCGCCCCACTATAGATGGTTAGTATGAGCAAGTCACAGTAAAAATCTGTGTGGAGCCAGAAGTTTTCCCCTGGCCTTATTGTAGAAGGATAATATCCCATCCCATGCAAACATTGTTATACTTTGAAAATAGTTTATTTTCCCATTAATGTAGCAGGTAGGAGATTTGTCTCACCACTGCAAATACTGTAGTACATTTTCCCCCAACACTTTATTCCTGGGAGTGGATAATTAATTTCCCTGATGGTTTAGTGGCTAGTTCATCTCTAAGGTAACTGGTGAATAGCTGGGGATTTTTATGTTTTTGGAAAGAACAACAACAGCATACAAAGTTTTCTTTCCTGCTATCCTTCATTGTTTGCGTAACGTACTTCCCAGGGTGGACAACCATGTTTTGTAATTCAAGGTCTCTGGAAAGCAACAAGGGAATTATTCATGGAGGAAAGGATTCACTGAATTTGAACTCATCTTGTGAGTTCATAAAACATTTTCTAAAATCTGTGACATTTGGAAAATATTGAACATTAAAGAGCTTTTGTTTCCAGACCTTTCTGAAACTTTTATGATTAGCTGACATCCCCCCTCCCCAGTTGTTACAAAAGAAGGCCTGTGTTTTAATTATTTAAACAGAGCGGACTATCAAAATAACAGTTCCTGGCATAAAAAACATGTGTGAATATATGTTGATACAGTCTCAAAAATTCCTCTCTATGATTTTCCTTAGACATTGATTTGTGATTCAAATTCTTAAATTAGTACAGTTAAATTATTTAATACACCTGTAACTAAAATACAAATCTACTTCCTTAAGCATTTTATTTATTTTGGGGGGGCTCGGGTTTTGCTTTTAGCTTTGGGACAGTTTAAGTTTCTCTCAGTTCCACATGGTGCTACCTTATTTTAAGAGTAACCTTACTGAAACCTGCAGCTGATTTGCAAATGAAGGCCATAGGTATACATACAGGACTGTAAATCTCTCTCTTTTTTTCTTCCTTTCAGTATTGTAGAATCCTGTGGTGAGTGGCATCAGTCCTGTATTGACAGTTGTAAGACAAAGGCAGGCTGATACAAATTTCTGAATCTGCGTAGTCATTTACCACGGCTGATAAGCCATAGCTGCTACCCGTTGCCCTCAGATGTTATTTTCTGATTCTTTTCCTAATTCAAAGAAGCTTGAACACCATTTTCTCATTGAGAACAAGATGCGTGCAAACCCACAGGAGATTTCCATTATATGCATGCCAGTTCCTTAATGAAAGGGAACTAGTTCTATCCCTTAAGTATTCTTCTTTTCTCTTGTTTATCAATGTTATTTTGTGCCTTAGGGATAAAAGTCACACCTTCTGTACCATAAAATCAAGCTGTGTTCTTCAGAGAGAGAAAGTATTGAAGTTCAGCTCTGCCCTGAAACAGTTTTCTTGTGATAGGGAAACAAAAGTTTTGAAGCAAAAGTTGTGTTCCATGGTCCTCTCTACTTGCTGCTTGTTTAGTTGATATGGATGTTTTCCTGATGATATTTACCATGGAAATATATATGCCCCAGGTGGCATACTTGCATTCATAATTTCTTTAGATTTCTCAGAGGCTTCATTGAAGGTCATAAATCTGTTTTCTGGAGAAAAAAATCTAGTCAATAAATTCCTTCTGCTTGCTTTAGGACAGCATATATTGACAAATGATTAGTGGCTTTACAACAGTATTTAAAGAGAATGATGCTCTAACTCCGCTTTAAAACACTGCTAGCTTTAACTTATTCTATCCAGACATTTATAGGGATAAGAATAGTAAGAAGTGGACAGAATGTGATGAAGTGAGAAAAAGGGGACTGGTTTGTTTTTACTTATGAAGTCTCCTGCTTGAATAAAAAATAAGGTGTCAGAGAACTTAATTAAACTTAATTCCTTTTCCTCAATAAATTATTTAAATCTAGGAAAAAAGTATTACAAATGCTACCAGTCCCTGTCCTTAAAAAGAGTCCCTGTCTCTTTATAAAACTCTTTTGGTAAAAGTCTAGCTACTTTTCATTATTTTAACTGGTATTAAGAGGCACAGAGTTCTCATGTCTACTAAATCCACATCTAGTAAATATGTTGTATAGAGAAAGCATTTGCAGAGAAAAGTAATTTTGTTTATGAGGTGGCAAAAGACTATTAGAAATGGTGTAAAAGTAATTTCACAGCTATAAAAATCAAACTGACAGTGCCTTTAATAGTGACTAGCCATTTAAAAATAGTATTTTCAAGTGGAATGGTGATAGACATTTTGGAAGTGCTGATAGTGGCAAAAAGGTAAATAAATTCCTTGCTACACACATGGACATTCAGGATAAGTCAGACTGATTATTTGATTTCATTACAGAAAGCGTTTTTTTGGATGAAGGGAAAAATTATGCCATTGTGTTAAAAAATAGTTTTAATATCTGAATGAAAATAAAGCTTTAATAGCTGCAGCTGCTGATCCATGGCTGAAACAGCATACAACCTGCATGTGGGAGAAATTCAGATACATGAAATATTAATGATGATTCTAAGATGACTATACCTTTTCAAACAATGCTTAATTTGCGGTTGTGCTGTCAAAACCTTTCTATTTCCCACATAATTGTCTGCTTCTAAATTAAAATAAATATGCTTTATTTAAAATGCATGAAACCTGAGGATAACAGTCTACAAATTTACTCCAGATGCATACTAACTGCTAGAATAAACATTTCAGAATATGGTTTTACATAATACTCTTATCTGTTTCATTTGGCTGTCCTCATAAACTCGCTGCTCTCCAAGCATAAACAGGTTGTTAAGTACATTTAAGGATTTTAGAATGAACACCAGAGCTGTCATAATCATTAAAATGAAGTGCTGATATTGGAGTCAGGCCACATGGAAGTGTTTACCCAGCACTGAACTTGAATTTCAATTTTCTCTTTCTCTTAGGCACAGTATCATGGATGGTTCTGATACATCAGCTGGAAAGTCACCATTTGAATATTGACTACTAGATGCACGTAAAACAACCGAAACATGCAACAGTCTATTTCTATATAAGGAGGCATTAAAAAGTTGAACTGGTATGAATTCTCTGGGTCTGGGCTTTATTTTGCTTCTAGCTGGATGCTAAATTCTAGCTCTAGTGCAGGGTAACGTGGATACTCATATCTTGCCAATAATATTCTGTTTACTGCATGCGAAATATACTGTATTTTTTTGAATGTTCCATATCACAAGACTCAGATAACCTCTGAACCTTTTGATGGCACAAAGGAGTGATGAGGCAATGCAGAGAAAAAGGAATAGGAAATAGTGAGTTGATTATTAGTGTTGGTCATATTTTTCTTTCAAAAGGGAAGCTTCTGCTTCATTTCACAAATAATATACAAAACTGTCATGTTGACTTTTGAATATTCTACCTAATGAAGCTTAGTTAAATATTTTCTATAAATGATAAGTTTGAATGAAGAAACACAAAAAAGAGTGACAAAAGACATTATGAAAAGATCATTTAATAGTCTAAAAATATCACATGTAAACATATGTATCTCAATTTATGATTGATGGTACTTCATCCTGTCTATTCCACTTTATGAACAGAGTTCTTTGTAAATCAGAGATTTTTCAGGTTGGATGATTCATATTTTTAAGGAACTGATTAGTGCAAACACTATATATTTTTATATATATACATTTTAATAGGAAATAGAAAAAAACATACAAAAAATATAATTCTTGATGAAGATCATCAAGAAAAGAAAACCACATCAATAACACAAACAGTGCAATGAGTTGTGTTTCCTGTCTCAAGGCTTGGGACTCACCTACATAATATTCCTCAGGGTGAGAAAAAAGTCCTGACAGTTTTTCAATACTTCATCATCACTATAGTTTTTATTTCCTACTGCTACTGGGATAGATCCACCAGAGTTGTTCTTTGATGATGTTTCCCATTTTTCTACATCTTTTAGATGTAGATGTGCTTCTACATGAAGCACATGGTAGCAGTGCAGATATGAAACTGCAGCTCTTCTAAAGGAAAAAGAAAAAAAAGAGGGAAAAATAAGGAGGAAAAAAAAGAAAGAAAAACAAATAAGTTGAAAGAAAGAATTCCCACAAAGAATTGACACAATGTAACTGAAAGATTCAACAGAAGTGAATAGGAGTGATAATATTAGGAGACAGTTGTAGGACACAGGGAGATGTTCTCCTTTGCCAGTTTATGGTGTAATGTGAAGTTGAATGTGCGAACAGAAGAGAAGGGAAAATGGGAAGGAAAGCCAGAATGGAAGAGGGAACGAAGGAAAATCATGGAATGGGTAAAGTCAGAAGGGATCACTTGAAGTCATCTAGTTCCACTTCACTGCTCAGGGTCCTTTAGGGTATGTTATTTAGGATTGTGTCCAGACCGCTTTTGAATATCTCCGGAGAAGGAGACTCCACAAGCTCTCTGGACAACCTTTTCCAGTGCTCAGTCATTCCCTCAGTAAAGATCTTCCTCATGTTCAAGTGTGCCAGTTTATGTCTGTTGCCTCTTGTCCTGTTGTTTGTCACCACCACCAAGAGCCTGGCTCCATCATCTTGGCACCCTCCCTTCAAATACTTAGAGGAATTGATTAAAAACCTGCATCAGACTTCTCAAGGCTAAGCAGGTTTTCCTGTTTTATTCCTGTTTTCTCGAGGCTAAGAGGCTCCCTAAGCCTTTCCTTAGGCTTAGGGAGAGATGCCCCAGTCTCTTAGTCACCTGCACAGTGCTCCTCTGGACCTGCTCCAGGACCTCCATGTCTCTCTTGTCCTGAGGAGCCCAGAACTGGACACAGCACTCCAGATGTGCCTCACCAGGGCTGAGTAGAGGGGCAGGATCACCTCCCTCGACCTGCTGGCAATGCTCTTCCTACGGCACCCCAGGACATCATTGGCCTTCTTGTCCCCCAGGGCACACTGCTGGCTCATGGACAGCTTGCTGTCCACCAGAACCCCCAGGTCCTTCTCTGCAGAGCTGCTTCCCAGCAGGTCAGCCCCAGCCTGTGCTGGTGCCTGGGGTTATTCCTCCCCGGGTGCAGGACCCTGAATTTGCTTTTGTTGAATTTCAGAAAGTTCATCTCTGTCCATCCCTCCAGTCTGTCGAGGACCTTCTGAAGGGCAGCACAGCACTCTGGGGTATTGGCTGCTCCTCCCAGCTTTGTGTCATCAGGGAATTGGCTGAGGAGGCATCTGGCCCTTCATCCAAGTTACTGATGAATAAGTGAAACAACACTAGGCCCAGTATCAACCACTAAAACACAGGAAAAGGAATAGATTTTAGTTTGTAATTCTGAAGTGGTATGTAACCTGCCCTACCTACTTGTATCATTTTTATATACCTCAGGATTACACATAATTCAGGTATCAGTGTTCCTTTAGTAAACTGTGAAATGACAGCTATGCCAGCTGTCATATGTGATAGAAATGTGATATATTTAATTAGTGTCTGTGAATCTTTGTTAGATTTGGGACATGACTTTTTTTAAAAAGTATTATCTTTATAGGTGTCATTGATAGCCTATGTTTGTGAAGTTATTATCCCCAGGAAAACTCCTTTGATATAAAATCCTTTCCCCTGGAGACCAATTAGGCATATTAGCATAGTTCAATGTTTTACACTTTTGCTGACATTATGAGCTTTTACATTATGGCACATCCTAGTTAAATGTATACAAATAGAAATCCTTAAATTATATTGTAAATTTAATTCAATTTAATCAATCTTTTTTTTTTTTTTTTTGGGAAGTTGTTTGTATTACTTTTGGCTTCCTGACCTTCAAACACTTCTCATCTTTCACAAAGAAACCAAATGAAAATGAGACAGTAAACAAATAAGAAAACTGGATTTATTTTCCTACTTTCTGTGACACAACAGATGTGACAGCAAGACATGATAGAACTGCAATTTAAAGGTTAATTTCCTTAAGAGGGCTTCTGTACTTATCACAACATCCAGACATCTATTTCAATTACTGAAAAAATGGACTTTAAAGCAGATGAATGCACAGAGTGTATTTTTGTTAAAATATGGGTGAAAAAATGCCTTCCATTATCCTTTTTAAGAAAGTACACTCCTTACTGCCTAATGAAATGTTTCCTCTTTGTATGCTACAGACTTTCTACACACTTCCTCTAAAAAGTACAGAGTAAATAAAGAGATTTACCTGGGCATATGGCAGAGAATTAGAAGAACTTCTTTGCAAACCTTAACTGACCTATAAATCTTAGAAAGTGATTAGTTTTGTCATTTTAAGAGAGCAACAAAAAAAGGAAAGAGAAGACTGGGAGAAGAGGCAGAAGTACTGGCACTAGCATAGAGAAAGATATGTAGTATTTGCACACTTTGTATATTTGGAAATTTTCCAAAAATAGTAAAAAATGTGATATGACTATATTGGTCTTCTATACTGTTCCTTAATGTAACCAAATGAAGCTTAAATTTCTATAGAATCAAGGGATATTTCCAGTACTTCCTTGTAAAAGTTAGCATGAAAATATTTCCCTTTTTATTGAAATGCATCTTCTCAGATCTTCTCAAAACTCGAAAACTTTAAAACCCTTATTTATGCAAACTTTGCAATGTGTTACTTTAAAGTTGAAGAATCTATTCTCCCATCCACAACAATAATCCTTATTAATTGATAAAGGATTAAATCGGAAAATGTAGAGTCAGTGAATTTTTCAGAATGATTCATCCTTTTCTGAAGCAAATGGTGTAAATAATTGTAATGGCTGGTAAATGGTGGCAAACATTTTCATTTTCATGGTATCAATCATTTCACACAAGTTGAGCTTTAGATTGCAGAAATTCTGGATAATGGCCACCTCTATCTTTATGTCTTGGTCAAGACTACAAAGACAGAGGGAAACAAGTACAGTTTCATAATCTTCTACAGTTTGAATTCTTATTAAATGTAAAATGACACTGCTCTTTTTAAGATAATTTGCCAAGAGCAGGAAAGGATAACAAAATAATATCAATAATGTTCAGCAATTGCTGATAACATCCCAGTGAAATGGATGTACAAATTTCTTTTGGACAAGTATACATCATTTTCTGACCTTTTAGTTCTTTACTAATATCACCAATGACAATGTAAAATTCTCTCAATGTGAGATGCTATGTTTTTTTGGGATGTGGACACCAGTCCCAAGGAGCTCAGCCGAGACTAACAGCTTATTTAGCATAGGTCACTGAACAATTGTCAAGTCCTCCAAAATTCCAGTCACTATTGACTGCAGAAGACTCAGAGCAGTGAGTTAGAGGTGAGAGACTTCATAAACCATTTCCATTCCACTAAGCCATCCAGTCTCATCCTCTGCTCTTTTTCATTATATTTGACATTTTTTAGATTTGATCTTGGTTCCAGACTAGTAGCTTGTGGCTGTAGGCTGAGTGGATGAGACTTTTCTTAGCTGCAGAACATATTAAAAGGGAAGAATATGAAAGGTATGTGGAAAATGCAGGCCATGCAGAGTTTAATAGAGTTAGTTGCTAAGCACAGGCATTTTCAGGAAAGAGTTCACTTTCTAATGTTACTCCCAATAGCCAAACCAACTTAGTGACAGGGAACTGCTGCTTCAACAACTGTGATTTCTCTGCAAAACAGTGTATGACCTTGGCACCAGGAATTGTCACTAAGTTGTAGCAAAAATTGCTGAATTTGCTCCCATGTGGGGAAGAAGTGATTATAGTTCTCATTATTTGCAGAATGGTCCTTATTTCCTCAGCTGAACTCATTCCCTTGGGAGTTCTGCATGTTTGCAAATTCTCAACCATAAACTCGGAAAAAAAAGTGGAAGTATACAAAGGAGTGTATAAACAAATGTCAGGATATGTCTCCAAGAAGCAAAATAATAGTTAACAAAGAAAAACATACAACTTTTTAATATTTTTATTTCATCTTTTAAAACAATATGTATGCACTTTCATAAATTGTTTTAAAATGTGAGCTTTGGCTGCAGAATAATTTCACTGTTAAATGGAATTTCCCAAGCACTTTGGAATGCTTCACTTGTATTTCTCTAGAACTGACAGGCTGGGATTACCATCTAGGTTTTAGGGTTAAGTGTAAATAAGTATGGTCTTAACTTGTCACTTACCAGGTCATTCTGAATCTCTTAAAACACTTTTCTTAAAATTACAAAGATCTTCTTTTACTGTTGGACAATGTTTATGTGCATGTGGTTTTACAGATTGATAAATTCTGTCTGAATGTGTATACATGCTCATTAACATATATGTACAAAATAAAAATATGGATTAGAGAAATATATAAATAGGTAGCTGGTATGTGCTGTATTTGTGTGTATCTTTATTGCCAGTGTACCTGTAGTAAGACAAAATCTATGCTATATAGCAGTGCATATATTTTTTTAATAGGAAAGCACAGGCAAATGAAGGAATCATAGGTATGTGCATGCATATTTAGTTTTTAGAAAGATTTCAAGAACCCAAATGTTACGAGTTTACACAACTTGAGTATTCTTGAATAATTTAAATTAGCCCATACTGCAGAATAGGCTCTAAAATACAACTATTCAGTTATTGTTATTTAGATACTGAATTTTAGGTAACGGCACTGAATTCATCTGGGGTAAACAAAAAACACACTTGATCTATGATTGTGTGCATGTTATGGAAAGTGAATGGATTTGAAATACACATACTGTATCGCAATATGTACTTTCTGTCATAAAAAATAAGAACCTAGCAAAATACAATAATTAATACTACTTTCAACCTTGGCTGGCATCTACATGATGGTTAAAGGTGTAATACAGACAGACAATTTCTACATTTCTACATACAGAGACTCATACATGTTTGAACATTTATAGTTTTTTGCAGGTGTCTCATGTGGAGAGGAGAACAATATTTTAAAAACCTTTCTTGGTTAAAATTTTCACTTAGTGACATCAGTATTGTATTTCCATATCAGAGGATAGGCATATAGATATATAGGCAAGGGCAGTCCATAGCATAAGCTCTGCTTTACCTTTTTGTTTTGTTGGAGGGAATTTGTTGGGTTTTTTTTGTTTTCTGGTGGTGTTTTTTGTGTGTGGGGTTGGTTTTTTTTTGGTTTGGTTTGGTTTGGTTTGGTTTGGGTTTTTTTTTGGCACAGAGATATCCTTAAATATGAGCAGAATAATTTTCCCTCTTTGCTCTGCCTTACTACAGGCCCCATGTCTGATGGTTGTAAGTGGTAAGATATCCCAACCCTTTCCTCTCTTTTACGTGTGGGACAAAGGCACAAAATGCACCTGACCTGGGCCTGGGCTCTCTGTGCTCATGCCCTTGAACTGGCAGGGGAACACGCAGACCATGGAATTACCACTGCTTGATACTAATCCTTAGCCTGACCAAGCCCCGTAGTGGCCAATAGCTCAGAGGTCCTTTAAATCTCTGCTTTGTAGCAAGTGCTCAAAGTAATAAAAAAAAGTTTCTGGCACTTGTTTTGAAGATGTGGTATTATTGCAAAGTTTTCTCCAGCTGACATTTCACTGTAGCTCCAATGGAGAATGTGAATGTTAAAGTATGTATATTTTCCATGGATCACCAGGCTGATTTAAAAACAAAGTCAATAAACTTGCTTGCAACAGAAATATTTCTTGTTAATTTTTTTCCTTGTATTCCTCTGGCACTTGCTGTGAAAGGTAAAGTATGCATCCAGTACTGTGATCTAACACACAACCAATGCAATCTCAGGTTTCCCCTAGGAAAAAATCTTTCAAAATGTGATTTTATATTAAAAGACAGGTTCTTCACCATGTGTATGATATTACAGAAGAAAATATTTTAAACTTATTTCTGATCTGCAATTGTATTTCTAAACACTTCCAAGGTTCACTTCTCCCGCCTGTTTCACCTAAATTTTATCTTTGACCCAGGAGGAAAAAAAAAGCACAGAAGAAAAAGTAGAAATTAATTCTGTTCAAAGAAAGAAAAAATTTCACTTGGAGAAAAAGAGTAAAACCATCCTAATAATTCATCAAACAGCCACTACCTAAGTTGGTTAATAAATTATCTGCAACACCAGTTTATAAACTGAGAAAGTTGCTGAGCTATTCCAGCACTTGCAGCTCTTGCTTTCTATTTCAAACCATTCCAAAATTAATCAAAATCAAATGCATTCCAGGATAATCAAAATAGCACTGTGTGAAATTCACAGTATTTTGTTCCTTACATCATTAAATTTCATTTAAGATCCATCTAATCTCTAACCTTTGAATTTCAATGGTTATCTCTTAGCCACATGTACATGAAGACAAACTGAAAGACTGACTTAGGTGCTGTTGTTAATAATATAATAACAATATAATATTTTCTGATAGTGTTTGAACAGGTTATCTGTCATGTAAGGTTTTTCTTACAGAAATATAAAATTTAATTGGTTCTGTAAGTGCACGTCATATATTGATGGATGAACAAGCCTCGTCTTTTGAAAGGAGAAAAGGTGATTAAAAACGTATTTTTATGTTTAAACTATGACAATACATGCATTTTAAAATGTATCTTATATGATAGTCATCTTCATTTCACAAATGCATACTTTTTTCCTCCAACATGTATCTTCTTCTGAGTCTTGGACTAATTTAAATTGACTTCAAAATTATTTAATGAGAAATTATTTTTTTACCTTCAATATAATATGGCTATACCAAGAAAACCAGGTTATGTCCTTCTGGTGAATAAAACACAACAGTCACTCTCCGCCTTCAACACTTCTCTACTTGGCTGGCTTCATGTAAAGCCAAGATGGGAAAATAACTGTTCCATTCTTTCAACTTAGTGGTGCATTACTGCTAGTACTGACCAACAAAATCTCAGGCATGCTTGAGAACACATGGCTCTTACTGCCCAGCTGAATACAAATACCTTTCAATGAGATGCGGGAAAGAGCATGACAGACATACAGATAAAGCAAATGAAAACAACCCCCTTTAAAAATGTAGAACTTCTTATTTTGATCAGCATGCACTGCCCAGTATTTGCAATGAAAACAGGGCTGTGCCAATTTGTGAGGTGTAACCACTCCACGATGGAATTGCAATTAAAAGGGGACATGTTCTCTAACAGGGAACGCACAGCCACTCCGTCTTGATGGCCATCACTGGAAGCCACAAGGCAGTACTGTGGAAGCAATGGTCCCCTCAGTACAGTCTGGCCCTGGTCACCTCTGTTTGTGCCCCTGCCATGCTGGGGACCCACTGCACCTCCAGACAGCACTGCACACGTGTCCAAGCTGAACCTTTTCTTGCCAAAGAATCAAGGCTGAGTTTGCCTCCTTACAGCTGGGTTGGCTCGTGGTCCACCTGGCCCAAAAGCCTGCAGGGTCAGTTTGTTCCTTTTTAAGGAACTAAACAATACACCAAAAACACAGTCAATGTTTCTATAAAGGTAATTGATACGATGATTAAAATTCATCCCTTCCAACACTAGTGGCAAAACTCTCACTGACATCAGCATAGCAAAAGTTCAGCAAATTTTGCTGAACTGGGGTACAGCAGTAGGAAGCAGAAGTGTTTTATGTTTTCCTCTGGATATTTGATGGGTTGTAAACTTTACTAGTTGTACAATTCCCATTAGTGTCAGTAAGAGAAATGTGCCTAAAATTGAGTCAGTTCTTTCTGAGAATGTTAAATGACGACAAACTTAAATGTATATACAGCAAAAAGTTTTATTTCAATGAAAAGCATGCCTGTTCTACTTTGTTCCCCCAAGGTCTAACCTAAAATTTAGATGGAAGTTTACTGGTTACCTTGGGAAAACATATTTTGTGGAAATGGAGCTTGTCACGCAAGGTCCAATTTTACTAGAAAGCAGTGCGTAGCATCACTGGTCATAACTCAGCATATAATTATGAAAAAATCAGGCCAAAAAATTTAATCCTATAGACTTTTAAAAGAAATTATAAATGCATAGTCCTTACAGACAGAAGAGTATAGACTGAATACTAGAATATTAAAAAGAATACTTCAAAAACAAGATGTCTGAAGTAACATTTAATCTTTAGGGCAAGAACTCTAGTGCATCCTAGCATTTGAGAATAGAAAACCAGCTGACTTCTAAGCAACATCACGAAGTCTTCTCATAGAAAGACAAATTGAATTATTTACTTGAAAATTTTAGTCTGAAATTGATTTCTGGATAAAAACTGTGAAAAAGTAAGGGCATTAAAGGGAATATAAAATATGTGTGCTAGTTTGTCAGGTTGTAATGGTTGGTGGTTGCAACACATAGGGATAATAGTGTTGCTGAGAAAGGATGAGTCATTCATTGAGATCTTTGTTTTCCTACAAGTGTTTATTAGTTCATAATTGCACGAGACATCAGACAATTTAAACCATTAGATGAATCCTAAGGCAAGTGACAAAAATATAATCCATATGTATATTTATATTGATCACAGAATCTGTGCAATTTGCTCTGAATATCTTAATTTTTAACAGTCTTGTTCATGGGGCACTTGCTTATGCAAATAGTTTATAACTGGCAGTCTTAACCAAAAGCTCAGCTTTATCCCATTAATCTCAGTGGTATCTAAGCTTGAAATCCCAAAGATAAAATTTCAGTATCAAAACTGATTATTAAAACTTGGATCATTTTAATAGGCAGCACAAAGGGGAGTGCAAAAAGAGAGACAAGCAGGAAATGAAAGCAACAACAGTAAAAGCATGCAGAATGCAGAATATATAAAGAATTGCGGGAGGAAAAATAATTAAAAATAACTTATTCAAGTTTGGCAGAAGCATGTGGATTTAACAGCATTTGATCTTAGTGCAAAGAAGTATTTCAGGATTACTGCCTATGTTATTTTAAGGAAGATGATTACTTTGCATCTGGATAAAGACAAATAAAAAATTATGTGTCTTCTATTGTTTTATGCCATTCATGTCACACACAAAATAAAAATATAATTCCATTAAATTTATCTCTAATAATTTCCTTTTGTTTTACAAATTAAATCCAGGACTGTATAGAAGATCAGCATATTTTGTTGAAGTATTGTTAAAGTAACAACGAATTTATATATTAAAAAATCATTATATACATATTAAATAAATATAGCTATACATAATACTATAATAAATACAGTAGGAAAACTTCTTAAAATACTTTGTTTTATTTCTTCTCTGGACAGGTGGTAGTCTTACTTTGTTCTTTCAGAATTTTTTCTTACATTCACACTGAAATGAATGTTTGAATTTCCATGATGCTGTGAAAGTGCTTGGATGAACTGAAGTGTATTTCATAAGGCACCATTTGTTGTATGATGTCGATGATGATTTATGATGGTGCTCAGTAGAGAGCCAGCACCTTGGATCAAGTACATCAGGGACTTGAAGTTGCAGTTGAACTGTATCATTCTCCACTCCAGTACCTGTCCAATTCTGTCATGAAGCAAGATTTTGCACTGCAAATAAATATGCAGCAACTCAGTATAATTTGCTTACTTTTAAAACACAGAATTTGGATTCAAAAATCATAAATTTTAAAAAGGCAGTAAGAAAATATTGATTTTAATTGACCTTGAGATCAACAAATTATTCCCTTTAAAAGACAAAAAACCAAAAAAGTCTAATTTTGTTATCATGCTCATGATGTAAAGTTTAGAAGCCTGGGAAGTCTCCATTGTACCTTGGAGATCAGCAGAGGTTCCATCGTTAGATGTCAGAGTTAAGATGAAATATCCTGCTTGGAGTTAAGAAGGCATGACATGTTTGTTTGAAAGGAAAGACTGTCATTTTGAGAAACAGAAGGAAGCTTCAGAGTAACAAGAGTTTCTTTTTTGTTGTTTCTTTTTTTTTCTTTCCCTCATGGCATCCAACTGGCTTCATACACATTTTAAAGAAGTCATTGTGATTAATTAAATTCAACATTCAATTACAAACTCCAAATTTTCACTTAGGGCTCAAAGGAAAGAAGACCTGACAATGGTAAGCACATGCACTCTGTTGGTTGATGCAGGTATGTTTTGCTTCATGGACTCCATTTGTTCCTTCTTTTATGTTCTAAATAAAACTTCACCTTGGAATTGGAGCATAGTGTCCAAATGAAATAGCAACATAAAATAACAGTGGAAGATTATCTTTCATAATGTCATTAGGTTTATGCACTTGCTATTTTGACTAGAAAATTTCTGATTTGATTTTCTTCAACAAAGTCTAATACACTTAAATCTAGAGATCTGATTTGGCTTTATTCAATATTTTATTAAATACTTTATTAAATACTACCAAGTATATATCACAAGAGTAATATTCAGCCTTGTTTACACATTTAAACCAGTTAGAACTGTAAATTTAGAAGAACTTGCTTCTCCAGTTTTAGTTAACAACAGGAGATTCTGTCTTCCCTTGAATTGCAGGAACAGTTAATTGCTTGTATCTTCTCTCTTGCCTCAAGGCAGCTAAAGTGATTTTGCAACAGGACTTGAGTGGTAAGACAGGCAAATTACATTTGTTCCGATTTCTTATTTCCACTTTGATAATTCAATCCATTTCCCACTCAAGGCCAGAACTGTGAGAAACAATAATTCTTCTTTATTCTTATTTAAGAATATTCTTTAACCCTCTGATTAACAGTTTGAAAGAAACTTGGACACTCAATATTTATTTTGATCCTTTCATCAATATGTACAGGCAGGAGGCAAACAACACTGTGACAAAATGACAAACATTTTTTTCTACAGATGCTAGAAATAAATTCTTGATGGCCCATATTGTATTATTAAATAATTAATGCATTAACCAACTGCTATTTATAGGAAAATTATTATAGAATTGTTTGCATGCTGCTTTAATATAGCCTTCATCAGAATAATTATATATATCCTGTATAATTCTATATATTTTAAATTGAACTGGCTTAATTTCAAGAGTTTGATTTAATATGATTTGTTAAGATGCTACCATGCAAAGACTGAAAGAATTAATGTTTTTTCAGCCCCTCAGCCTTAAAAATTGTCATAATTTTAAAATTGATACAGAGCAGCTGTAACCATTACCAGGCTTAGTGATAGATGGAAACTTAATTTTAAATAATTTCCATGATGTCCATGAGGACTATTTTTCCAGTTATTTCTACTGTGGTTTCTATTTTGAAGATAAAACTGGAAAAATATTAAAGTATTAGAGTGGTCTTGGAGTGTATGAATTGGATCTTTTTTTAGATTAATTTAAGCTAGAAGACGTGTTTGTATTGTCAGGCTGATGCAGTCTGTTTGCAAATGGGCATTCAGTCCATGGAACACAGCTAAGATTCATCTGGGGTGAAGGTGGGGGGGAAAGAAGGATGATATGATGAAATGGGTGCTCTTTGAGTCAGAAACTCATCATCAACCGAACTGCTCACTATAGCAAATATAGACAAATATCCCACTAACATCGACTTCTGTCTTTTTCTTTTCTTTTATGGCCAAGTAGCAGCGAAATTACTCCCACTGTCAGTCACTTCATGTGAGAGCCCTCAAGCCCACTCTTAAAAGGGCATAATGATGTTCATAAGTCACAAGCTAAATTAAATATTCAGCCTTGAACAGAGTATCACTTCATTTCTCCATCGGGAGTAGAGTGTCATAAGAATTAACCACGGAACTATTTGATGAAGTTTTTTAATGGCTAAACCAAACTAGTGACTAAGTTTTTCACATGCGCTGCGGTTTTCCACTGAATTCGGGCAGAGGAAAATTGCTCCCTTTTACAGAAATTTCAGTTCAATTAATGAGTTGGACAAGATTCAACCTTCTTCTTTTACTGTTGTTTCTAGTTTCCAGTTTTATACTTAGCTACTTAAGAAATAAAGTTGAAGAAAAAAAGGAAATAGCTAAGTTTTGGTAGAGTATTCTACCTTCAGGTCAGAGAAAACAATCACTATTTCAAGATGGGACTACCACTGAATACTTTGACCAGCTATAACAGTTCCCTTTGAAGCAATTCTAGAATTCTGTTTACAACTTAAACCATCATATTTTTACCTTTTTCTTAATATATAAGCTTCAGAACATGGCCTGAATGTTTAGAAACAATGACAAAAAATTCTACTATTTATCTGCTTTTCTGCTTGAAAATGGTAGGTTTTTGGTTCTTCAGAGTTACATAAAGAGACTTTGTTGATGACTAGATATAAAAAAATTACCTAAACACCAAGGTTCTTTAAAATCACAGATCAGCCCCATAAGCCAAGCTCTTACAATGTTTCATAACTCACAATGAACATTTATCAAAGCACTAGTTTTTTTCCTTGGTTTTGGCGTCTCTTACATCTGTTTTTTGTTTGATAGTGTCCACTGTCTACAGTTTCACAATTCAAGCTCTGGATTGCAATTTCAACCATACACTTCAAAAGTTGTTTTATTCAGTAATGCTTTCTGTTCTTCTTACAAACCTTATCACGAGGACTGATTAATTTTCTGTAATTCTCTGTGCTTATTATAATTCTTGCACTGCAAATAAGACATTAAACTTATCATGTACAATATATTATTCACCTGATGTACTGCATTAACCTTTCAGATCTTCTGTATTTTAGTAGGCTGGCAATTTTATTCCTTTTTAAATTTTGTCAGGGTGGTGGAAGGAAAAGGTAGCAGGGACAACCAGTCAAAATTCCAGAAAACCAACAAGGTCAAAACTCTTCTACCCTGTGCAATGTAGGAAAACATAAGCCTAAATTCTAACGAAAATAATGTCAGGAAGACAGGAAACTTGTGACATGAGACTAAAATAGATTGATAAAAAGTGCTTTTTCATTCCTGCTTAAAAGGATAGTTTAGTACCATGTGGTGGTTTCCCAGACTTAACTGGTGTCTTAAGTTTGCATTAGTGGTAAAAATGACTCCTTCTTTTTATCACCTTATTTCTTATAAGCCCTTTGTTGAGTCCTATTATTTGTGAAAGGTATTTGATAAAAGAACTGGAATGAATGTATTTATATTGCCCTTTTTAGTGACATGAAGTTAAATCTGATCACTTTTGGGACTTTGAACGACAAATTTAACTTGCTCTTGATCCTCAAAAAGATCATTAAAATAGTTAGCTTTGTGCCTAAAGGCATCTAGCTAATTTAAAACTAAGGTCCAGTTAAGCTCCAACTTTCAGGAGCACCACTCTCAGGAATATCTTATTGAAACTCCACAAAATAACATGAACCTGATAAAAAAAGAATATTGAAGACAAGGCCTGATTAGGAATGTTCTTTAACCATAACTTAAATATGTAAAAGGCAATTAAATTTTGTAGTTCTGTCTCCCACTGAAAGGTTGCAAATAATATTCCTGTTGTTTCTTCCTCGCATCCTAACATCAGGCTAGAATAAGGGAGAAACCCTTTGCGGGAACACTTTCAAGCATTTATATGATTTAGAACAATATTTCAGCCTCATATTCACCTTAGTTAAATTTTAGTTATTTAATGTCATTACATTTGTAAGAAACATTAAGTACTGTCTGATATATACAGTGAAGATGAAGCGAATTGTTAAGTAAAGAAAAATCCAAATTATTTTTTAGACTATCACCTGCTCTCTGGATGGGCTTATTAACAAGCAAATGCTAAGACGTGAAGTTATGATGCCAATTTGTGGTATTTTACTTGATATTTTTAACTGAATTTCTAAAATGTGTTTGCTTAGCAGAGTATATTTTATTGTTAGAAAATCTAGTAGTAGCTAATCCTTTGATCTTAAGCAAGTCTGAAAAAAAAAAATGAAGCGACCTCACTAGTGATCAAACTTACTTTTAAGATGTTATATAATAAGAAAAAAGGGTTTAAAAGAGCTCCCAAGCTCCATCATTTGAATATTTTCCATCTTTAAACCAAAGATATAATATAAAGTTAAAAAAGTAGCTAGAATATTCTTACAAAATGTTTTTAGTTGCACAAAATATTGAAATTCAAGAAAATTAATTATTAAATTTAATTTTTAATAATAATTTATGGTTAAAATAGAACATAAAAGTATTATTCTAATATTTTTCCTCATATTTCCTCAAATTAATAAAACCCATATAGCAGATTCAGTAACAAAGTCACTAGAAATACTGGTCTGTTTTTGCAAGATAGTCTCAGGACTAGATTAATGATAAGGGAAAGCAGAATGGATGAACTGACTGCCAGATCTGGCTGTCATGGCTTCCAAGCTGCATTTTCTAGCTGTGATACTGATATTTTAGAAATGTGCAGGAAGTCTAACAACCAATAGCCAAAGTAATTAAATGGGAAAGCAGTTATTTTTAGTTCTGGGATCTGTGTAAATACCAGTCATGAGGTTTATATTTTTACAGGTTTTTGCAATTTTCTCCTAAGTTGAGTGTTAATTAATCAGATTTCTGCTTTAACAGCATAAAGCAATATCTTACAAGAAGAGTTCTGTAATTTGTTTTAAATTATGCCTGTCACAGAAGGAGGACATGTGATGTGTATTTAAATACTAGCTTGGAACTAAAGTGGGACTGCTAGTCATCTTTTGAAAAACAGACAGAATTTTTATTTATTAGTAACATCAATTTTAAGTCACCTGATTTCTTTTGAGAGAGGAACTTGAATTTGCTGCGGCATTCCTGCCTTCCCCAAACTCAAGTCCTCTTAAGGATTCTGTCTTTCTCAAAGAATTAATATTTAGAGAGCTGAAAGTTTTAGCTTTCCTGGGGCAAATACCAAGTTGTAAAATCACTGGGATCATACAGTCTGGTTGCTGCTTGAAAGAAAATTTGATTTACAAATGTCTGCTTGAACTAGGTGTGCATATATATGCACTAATATTCTGCCCAGTTTCAGTCACTTTGGATCTTTCAGTATCGCATTTTAATTATTCTGTACACCACTGCCTTTAATAAGATATTTGGTGAAGGGTGAAAATATCCTGGAATCCTGGAGCAAGGAAATCAGTTACATTAAAAGAAAGAAAAAAAAAAACAAAAAACAAACAGGCTTTATTTTTATGGTGAACTTAATTAGAGAGCACACAATTATGTTTTTTTATTAATATTTAGGAATCTCAATATATAATGGCAATGTAATATCCAACACTGTTTTAAAAAGTCTTTCAATGAAACCATTTCACTCTAAAGGTTTTTTATAAAGGATGTCATACATCACCAGACTATCTATTGAAACTCTGTCTTGTGGCCGTATAATGAAGAAGCCAACAAACTGTACAAACTGTGAATTGGTGAAAGGTATAGAAGGCTATTTAACAATAACAGAAAGAGCCCTCTGCTCAAAGAGAACACAAGAAATCTAGTTCTCTGTGGGTACTATATTTAAAGCAAGTCACCTGGTGTCCCTCCTGTGCAACTATATCACAATTTGACACATGCTATCAAGATGTTCATCCTAGCACAATACATTTTTAAAAAAAACTATTACTTAGGATCACTGAATAATGGTACTGTTTTAGTTAACTTGCTAGCTATAAAAATGAGGTGGGGGAAAAATCCTGTTGCCTCCATGTCTGACTGATCCTGGCAATGTGATTTCCTATATTTCTTTCTGTTAGTGGGAACTGTCTCACTTATTTTACATTTTTGGCTTTCACAATTATAGTCCAATTTTACAAGGGAAAATTAGCTTCCCTAAGGTAAGTATTCTCTTGTTACACAAGAAGTGAGATCCAGACACTGTGAATTCCTGGCAGAGTCCTATACTTTCCTGTGTTTTCTTCATTTGGTGAAAGCTGGTTGAACACTATTTTATATTTTGGACCAGAAATTATATAAAAAAGTTTTAGAAGAGGAAATGTATTTCCTTCCAATCAGAACTGTATTGTTCCACTAAACCTAAGATCCAGCTACATAGTTATATGCACCCAGAGTTTTATAATACAATTCATAAATGTTTCAAGAGTAATTTGAAACTAACTATAGTTTAGACAAAGTCTTGTGTCTTAAAATGACTAAAGTTAGCTTAATTTCTCTTTTCTCTAGACTTAAACATTGATTAACAACTTCAGTCTGTACCTTTTCCTGTAAATTACTTAAAGATGCTATATTTACTTAGTTTCTGTTTATTGAGTTTGCATGTAAAGAGTGGACATTCATTTCAAAACAATTCTTCCAATTTAGATTTAATTGTCTCGAGCTGCTTGGATAAATATGATTGCAATATGTTTTACTTAAAATAGTTCTTAATTTCTCATTCACGTTTGTTATTATTTTATCCATGTTCAGTCTTTTGCTCCAGTTACCTCAATAGCTTCATCTTTACAGTTATTTCAATGTTCACTCTTTCTTCTGCATATAAAGACAGAGGTAATTGTTTATCTAGAGAGTGAGATTTTATCTTGAATTATTTAAATGAAATATACATCTGAATCCTGTATTGGTTTAAATTGGGATTATATGGATTAAGTTCAGAAAAATTGCAGTTGTAATGCCTATCCACATAGCTAATGGACATACTTTAGACTCAAAGAATCTCTTTCCATTACAGACAATAATAAATAGATGTTTAAATTATCCTTTTTCTTCCTTTATATAAAGGTAAAAGTCCTACTCTCATTTTTGCAATTTTTGTCCTTTGTCTGAGTTTTCTATTCTTTCATTCCATTTTTCCTTTCCTTGGTATGCATTTTTTGCTAGATTTCCTCACTTTCTGTGTCTTTCTTTTCTACTTGTAATATTTTTTACCTTGTCTTTTCTCAAGTTTTGCTTATACTAATTCACCCTTATCTACTTTAGTATAATCTTTTCCTTTCTGGTTTTCACTTACTTATCTCTATATTTCCACCTCCTGTCCCTTGATTCTCTTCACCTCTACTCCCCAGCTGTTTTTGAGCTGGCTGGCCATCATTCAAACTTCAGTGAAACACCGGTTCGGATGGAACGCGGGACAGAAAGAGCACACTTTGAAAAGTGACCTGGCCCAAAACACCTAGGGTGGAGTCTATAGGTCAATTTGTTCTCTTTGGATATCATCTCAGGTTTGGAAAATGCAAACTTGGATCTGAATGTTAGCGATGATCAGTAAAAGCAGACCATAAAAATTCTGTCGTCTATATTGTATTGGTTTAGATTTTTATCAATTAACAGTATACATTACCTGTAGGTTATAAAGTAATGCTGCTTTAAATACAGAAGTGGAAATATAATGGCTTTAATGGAGAATAAGATTTTTTAAGTTAGAAGTCTTCAGAGCAATCACCACACCAACTCAAAGGGAGTTCATTCTGCCTTTCTTAATGTAATTTTTAAACCATCCTAAAGCCTAATGAAAATAGGCGCATGAAGCTTTATTAAAAACTCTAGAATCTCTTCAGTGTTAGTGAGGCTATAGCACAAGAACAATGATAGCTTCCCACACAGAGAAAATGTCTCCTCAAAGTTTAAATAAGACTAAGGTATCCTAAAAATGAGGTTTAGGAAAACATATTTGGATTAATATTGCTAGGTACCTACTAGATCTGTTTAGACTTTTCCAGAACACAAACATAGAAAAAGGTAGAGCTATGTCTGGAATTTTGGGAAGTAAACAGCACTTCTGATACTACCTGCTGCTTAAAGTTTTCTAGCATGTTTTGTTAATTCTCACATACATCTAGGACAAAAAGGAAAACATCAGTGGCAAGACTAATTAAAAATAAATTTAAAAAATAAGTAATTTCATCTTTTTAAACAGTATTTTCTGCTTTGCTGATGAAATATAGCATATGTGAACTTTCACATTAATTAAACTGTTAATATAACAATCTGGCTTCCTTTACAAGGCTCTCCATTAAGCATTAGTTCCTTTTCTCATTTCTTTTGACTCCACGCTGGATTGTAGTTTTCTTTCTCCCACCAACTGCTGCCCACCACTGTACCATGAATTCTGCATTAATGAAGAGAGTCCAATTACCAAATCAGAACAAGTATTTGTTTACTTTGGTGTGAGAATGGAAGAAAGACTAACAAAAAGGACAACTTTATGTTACTGTCAGAATGTATATTTGCTAACGTTTGTGACCTTGTATTTGCTTTTCTTTCTGTGCTTGTTTTATCTTTATTTCTATAGCCATCTGTGATCCTTAAATAGAATATAAATAACACACAGAATATTTGTGCAGCAAAGAATACAACAAGGACACTAAAAATGCAGCAGCCGTTAGACACTACTTCAGTTCAAACAATAACAATAGCAGTAAATTGTGTTTATATGAGTATTTTGATGCTTTAGAGTTTTTATTGCAAATTAGACTTTACTGTGTTTCCCCAAATATGTGTTGAACCCAGCAGATGACAAGACACGAGAAAAAATAAGATAACAAAATTGCTCACAATGTCATGTTAACATCCACTAATTCTAGAAAATTGCTCTACTCTGGTAAGGCTAAAGAGGTTTTTCTATTCCAGAAAGTCTTTGACATAGAAAAGTTGAATAGCTGCAACTAGAATTTGAACCACATGAACTCAGCCATGGATTTTTGGTCCAAGTCCTTCACTCCTATTCATCTTTCCCTTCTCCTTTCCATCTTCCTTTCTCATTTGAGGTATTTTCACACAGCTGTCTTAAGAAAAGACAAAGTGATATAGACCATATGTTTACATCTTAAAGGAGGCAGAAGCTTCTGAAACCGCGGAAAGACAAATACATCTAATTCAGTCTATATGTTAAAAGCAAATGCTGTCACTTCTGAAAAACATATCTCCTCTTTGAACTGCTTCCCCTTCAGCAGCTGAAGTGGACAAAAGAAAGACCATGATGAGCAGAGTGGGGAATTCTGGACTCCAGAAGCAAAAGGAATCAACATTAAGGAGTTATGAAGGCTGATTGAAGAAACACTTCTTTCTTCTCCAGGGTTGGGAAAGCTGCCCAATATAACGAGCATTTATGTTGCCTGGAAATTACATTAGAACATTTGGGAGAAGTTTCCTTGAAATATGGATAGTTTCAGGGCCAGATATTTGGAACTACACATGCATGGTATATTTGAATATTGTGCAAATATTTACACATGAGTAATATATCAGTAATTCTTGTCGGTTATGCTGAAGTGTTTGCTGTAGAGACATTTGGTTGCTCCGGAAATCTGGCACTTAAACAGTGATAAACTACTTTTGCAAACCAGAATAGAGAACTTTGACTCGATTTTCAGTTCTGTGGAGAACATACTGAAAGTAAAGACCATGTGGTGCAGATGGACAAATTTAGCTTCATGCCACTTTGAGTTTTCAAGAATTTAGATGAGAGTATATGAATGTGTTCTTGTGCAAAGGTGTTCTATGGGGCCTTTGGCTGAAGCACCACTCTCACTCATTTCTAGATATCTGAGGGAAGATTAGAGTGGGGTCACAATTACATTGCTTTGGACATGAGTCCAGCTTTGTGAATGAGCAGGTTGACCTCCTCTTCACAGTCCCTCCCAAGCCAGGCAAGAGACAATAACATTTTTAAGAGAAACAGTGTTAAATGATCAAAGGTTGTAATTCATAGTCCTTAGAGATAAAACATTTTCAAGTGTTCAAAATGTCAAAATTTTCTGTTATAATAGTCATAAAAATTTATTGTGTTATGAAATGCTGTGTCTGTTTTTCCTAAAGCATAGAGCTCTTTTTCCTAAAGGCAGATGAGCCATCAGAGGCAGTGATTCAAAAAGATCTGTTCACTTCCTGCAAAATGCTTTCTGATTCAGTGCAGAAAATACTGTCTCTAACAATATTTTCACTTTTTGTGTCTAAACTTGTTCATTATTTATTCCTGGCTTCATATTTTCAGAAATTATGTCTTAATTTCAGCACTTTGAATGGTAGCAAACTGCTTCTAGGGCCTGGGATAGTGTGGTAGTTTTGCCTGGCCCAGTTTTTGCCAGTGGATAGGGTGGGGTACAAAGATGGCTCCTGCATGTCCTGAGTAAAGATTCTGGAAATTTCTCCATCATGTCCAGCAGAGCCAATCTCTGATGGCTCTGAAGATGATGGACATGCTGCTGGCCAAACCTGGGCCAATTAGAGATGTTAGTTACGCCTCTGTGAAAACATATTTAAGAAGAAATCAAAACAGGGTAAGCACGCACTTCTTTGTAGTCAGGGAAGGAGGAGGAGGAGGTAAAAATATGTGAGGGAGAACAACATGGAGGCACCAAGGTCAGTGGAGAAGGTGGGGGAGGAGATGCTCCAGGCGCCGGAGCTGAAAACCCTCTGCCAGCCGTGGTGAAGACCATGGGGGAGCAGGTGGTCCCCCTGCAGCCCATGGGGTCCAGGGGGATGCAGAGAACCCCCCACAGCCTGTGGGGAGGTGCCCACGCCAGAGGAGCAGGAGGATGCCTGCAGGAAGCTGTGATCCAGTGGGAGTCCCAGAGACTGAGAGTTGCAAAAGCCTTGCAGGAGAGAGAAAGGCCTTGCTCCCGGGATGGAAACAGCCTGGCCTCGGCTTGGAAATCTGCAGCCTGGAGAGAATCTCGGACAGCAGCAATCGGGCGGGGCTGCTCGTGAGATTGGACCCACGCCAAAGAAGTTCGCAGAGGACTGTCTCTCGTGGGAGGGACTCCCATGGCTAAGTAGAGGATTCTTTTCCCCGATGGACTGACCCTGACCAAAGGAAACCCCCATGCCCTGCCCCCACCCCGGAGCTGTTGGTTAGAAGGAAGGAGGGAGGGGGTGAGCTGAGAAACGGCCTTAATAGGGAGAGGGGTGAGCAGAAAAACAGTGTTTGTAGCAGAAGAATTGTGGCGTTGGACTGACTAAGAAAAGCCACATATCTTGCCCCAGCCCGGATCTGCTGGTTGAATGGAAGGAGGGGGCGAATAGAGAAACAGTGTCTGTAGTAGAAGAATTGTGATAGACTGACTTAAAGAAAAAACCCCACACCCTGCCCCTGCCTGGGAGTTGTTGGTTAGTTAGAAAGGAGGGAGGGGGTGAGCTGGGAAGCGGTGCCTTAAGAGGGAAGGGGGGTCAGTGAAGAAACGGTGTCTTGAGAGCTTATTTTTACCTCTGATTTATCCTCCGACTCTGTTAGACTAATAAATCACTTTTTTTTGCAACTTTAAGTTTTACCGCCTGCTTTTGCCCTGAATCTAGTGCGTCACCTTATCAGTGGTCTTATCTCAACTCATAAGTCCAGTGTTTTGTGTTAATTTTCCCTCTCCTCTGCATAGCTGCAGCAGGAGAGAGCATAGAGAGCAAACGTCGTAGGTGCCTGGCATTTAGCCAGGGTCAAACCCTCGACAGATAGAGATCTTGTACTATAGAACAGACTGATAGAAAGGCCTAGAAAAATGGAAATCAAAAAAGATGTGATGGGAATATACAAAATTTGCTTGGTGACTGCTGCTTTATTTCCCTGTAGAATTTCTTTTTTTTTGGCATTGACTGGATAGAAACCTGGACAGCTTTACTTCTGCATGAATTCAATGGCAAAGGAGAGCTCATCCTCTGTTTCACCAAGGTCTATTTATTTTTGCCCCCATTTTTATGCTGACACTAATATGTGCACAGCTGTATCAGGAACTGTGACTTTAGCAGCCCTTTCCAAAAGAAATACACAGTTCATGGGTTTGTGTGGATCACAAGAAGCCATGTCATAAAAAGAAAAATCTTCCAAATCTACTCTATTCGTCCTTTATACACTAGATGAAGTTCAGCAGTTTATTTAACCAGCAAATACAGTTTAACAGTGTCAAATTTCTCCGAGGGTTAGTGTCGTTTTTAGCAGTTAAAAATGAGGTTCAGACAATGTTTGATTTTTCCTAAATATATTAGAGAAAGAAGGGTCTATTTTCAAAATGCTTCATCCTACATCGTGAGTCAAAAGCATTGACAGTGCCAAATCATGTCATTTCAGCTAAATATACTGCTAAAAGGAACAATCTAATGTGAAAAACAGCCTTTGTTTTGAAAAAAAAAATACTCCCTTTGACTATATTTATAGAATCAACATGATAACTATAGGCTGTTCTACCTACTTGAAACAAAAATGTATACTATAATGTGAATAGCAAATGGTTTAGAGTGAACTTATGAACTTATTCAGCCATAACTTCATAGACACCATGATCTGATGATAAAGTAGTAGCTAATTTCAAATTTGCATATAGTTTTTACTCAATTTTTAAAATGGTTTGGGTTTTTGCTTAAGTGAAGGGGCTTTTTCTTAACATTTTCATTCAAAGAATGAAAGCCTAATTGAATGTAGAAATCCCCTTATACACACAGCAAGATGAGTGCGTTTTTCTGAGCAATTTTCCACAACTTTGTGCTTTCTGACCCGATGTGGAAGAGAAAAAACCCTTTACAAGCAGGGCAAGCTCCTACTTCTTTCAGGATGTGCCTCACTGCACAGTGATGGTATCAAATAATGATACCCTTTATGAGTTAGGAAGTGAGTTTGAGGTTACCTAGAAAAACATTCATTAAAAGAAAAATATAGCCAGATAATTTGTTATTGTGTGCAAACAAGTTGAATAGAGATATTCCAGCTGGTCAGTACCTGATGCAGAGCAGCTTTTCCAGAAATGAGCTTTGCTGATCACCTTCTTTGCCTGCTGCCAGTGCTGTGGGGGTCACAAGTCACAGGAATATGTTCTAGCATGACTGAATCCTCTGAACATCCAAACTATCTTGCAAAATAATATTCTAGTAGCCTAGTAAAACAGGTTTCTTCTCGTTTTCCCAAGAGGGTCTGTGTGCCAAGTGAGGTGCAGGGTACTGAGGGACTCCAGGTCACTGGGATGAACACCCCTTGTGTGTCAGGTGTGAAGTCTCAAACATGTGAGTGACATTTTGGTAAGGAGGCTGTTCTGGCTGAGATGTTGGTGATGTTTGCTGCTCAAGGCAAATAGAGATGTCATTGGAAAACTGGAGGAGTCATGACATCTGAGTAATTGAATAATGCTATGCTGATGATGTGCAGCAGGAAAACAACCATCCAATACCAGCCTTTTAAAGAATACGATGAATTTTTATATGCTGCCTAAGAGCTATGAAGTACTACAATGATACCATATGGAATATTTTATGTCTTGAAATCCAGAAAAAAAAAATAGGGAAGTCTGAAATATTATAGCGTATTTCAAAAGAGGAACTACATATTTTATTCATATGGAATGACATTATTTTATCAGATTAGGTACATTTCTTGCTAAAAAAAGGATATACTTAAATATTTATATAACCTATTAATCAGAGAAGGAAAAGACTATCTCCCTTAGGAATGAAGATTTGTGAATGCCTAATTACCAGAATATATTAACTTTTAACAGATTAATTTGGCATCCATCCTTGCATCCATGGAAATTTCTGTATGCCTGCAATATTTAGAAAGGGAATTAATCAAGGCAATTGGTCATTTTCAAAGTAGTAATTTACAGGAAGAATGATATATACCTCACAATTCTGACAAAGAAAGTAAGCACAAAGACTTCTGGGTTTTGCCAGTTTACTGAACAATTTTGAACCCATCATATCCATAGTCCAAGTAAAAGAACATTGCCTGTCAAACTGATTTTGAAAGTGATTGCTTATCTATTATTGTTTTTCTTGGAAAAAATCAAAGGATTAAAACTTTATCTCAGTGCAGACTTTTGAGGTGTGGTAGAATTTTCCATTACAAACATTTTGGAAATTAAGACTTGATGATTTTTCTATAATAAATTTCTTACACAAATACAAATACACTTAAAAGCCATTTTTGTGCAGCATTATTCAACAGATTCATTCAGTGAACACAGTGGTGAATTTTGGCACCGCAACCTGTCATTGAAAAGTTACTTATTTTCCCAAGTTTGATTTTCCCTTCCTGGGTGGCCCTACTCAATATGTCTGCATTTTACAGCCAAGCTGACATTATGGAAAGGATCTAACTTGCCTGCAGTAGTCTTGCCTATAGCACTGGTGAGGTCTCTCCTCCTGACCTTTGCTCTGAGCAATTTGTGATGTGGTTCTGTGTAATTCCTTGCTTCCAGCCTTCTGGACCTCTCCACTTTGTGGAAATCCTCTCAGAGGGACATGTAAGGGCAGACAGGGAAGGTAAAAGGCAAAGAGGCATGCTCGACTGTTCTCAGGCAAACCATGATAAGTCAACTGGACATGATCCAGTATTAAATCTAGAAGCTCATTTTTAAAAGTCTCTTCACCTCAGTGCTTAATGCATCCCCAGTCCCCTGTTTGTGCACAAAGAGTGTTGGATGAAAGGATCCAAGGAGTCCTTCAGCTTTCCTGGAGATGTTATTGACTATCTGCTTTAGGTGTTTTAAATGGAAAGTATTTTTAAATACTTGCACTCACCTACCCTGATCCTGTTGCTAAACTACCTCATACCTCTTTGTTTCCAATGCAAGAGCTCAATTTTATTTAAAGGCAGTCCTGTCTGCCAATGCTTAGATACCAAGGTCAGATGGCTGAAGTTGTGAGATAGAGGTGGAAAATGGCTCTTTGCAAGAGTCATTCCGATTGCTTCTCTAAGATACCCTGATTCAAAGATCATTTGGAGGGGGGGGAAAGACCAAGATGTGTTCAACAGTTACTGTGAGCTGCTAAGACTCCTAAAGCCACTGGAATGCACATCCTGCATGTGGTGATTTTTTCTTTTACAAGGCTTCATTGGTTTAGTAAAGAATGTACACAAACTTGTGCTCCAATATGCTATTGCAAAAGTTGTAACTCACCTTCTCTTTTGCTGCCTTCCTCTCTCCTTTTTTTAAATTTTATTTTAAGAAGCATGTAGTGCTTGCCTTAATGGATGTTATGCTATTCCATGAGCATATATTTCATATAAAGTAATTAAATTAATCTGGATATTTGAATCATGTTACTTGTGTAAGTATAGATTATTCTTACAGAAAAATCTTTTTTGTATCCTGCAAAAGGCTCTGTTTGCTCTAAGGTCTCTCTTAGAATTTTAAATAGTGGATGTTAGAAAAAATATATCTGGATAAATAACAAACATGTAAGTATTACTAAACATCAGAATTTTGTGAGATATGGGATGGTTCAAAACGCAGTTATAGGAAAAAATGAGAGAACCAGTGTCTTAATTGTTTTTAATAATAAACTTCACACATTCACAAATATGCACAATTTAGACAAAACAGCACTCAGCTAACATGCAAAAAATGTAGCAAACTCACTATAAATATTATTTATAAGAGGAGAGCAATATGTCTTTCCATTTATAAGCTGTAAAGGTCAGAAAGAATCAAGCAGCATGAAAAATAAAGATATCTTTTTGTCTTAGTAGTTAAATTTAATAAGAAAGTTACTGATAACAAACCCACACACATTTTATGCATGCAAATGTGATTGTCAAAGAAGAAAAAGCAACTAGTCTGCCTTATTTTTGTCAGTTGTTCTTTGGCAGCTAGATTTATCAACAAAGTATCACAAGATGGGAAAATTTGTCTTACGGTTACCTTTCCATGTAAAAGAATTGCTAGATTGTTCAAAGCTGTTTTGATTGCATTCTTACCATTAATTCTGAAAAGCCTGCTTGGGACATTTTTGAATTTTCTACCAATTAAAGCACATTACTGACAGGAAAAATACTGCAAAATTACAAGTCTTGAAATGAGTTTTTGTATTTCAAAAGTTATTTTCCAAGTTCAGTCATAAGGGATATTTTAAGTTATTTTCCCACTTTGCAACATGTCTCCAAAGATCTGGACTTTGCTAAAAACCACAAATACGCACTCAGATGTGCTGAAGTATAGCCACATCAAAACTAAATAAGGGTGAAAGTCAGAACTTAGCTGCTGAAAACACAGTGGTCTAGACAGACAAAGAAACCAATACCAACAAAAAAAAAAACCCACCATCAAACTCAATACTACCTAAAGAAAAGAAAAAAGTCATAACCAAAACCATTTTGATAACACAAGATATGGCCTTTGCTTAAGTATTCTGAAACCTCATCCACTTTATCAGGTAGAATTTGGGTTTTTTAAGCTCTGTACTGGCCTGGGCCAGAGTTGGTCTGGGCCATTGCCTTAAAGACATTGTTTGAAAGACTTCAGGGGGAAAGTGCGAAGCAGGTCCTCCTGCAGATGCAACACCAAGTAACACAGACCTTAATGCAAACTTCTTGGAGTGGAAGAAAGGATGAAGAGACACTTCCCCATATTCACAGATGTTACACATTTGGTGGTAACCCCAATTCAGGTCCCCTTACGATGCCCATGCTTATTGTTTTACCCATATTTTCATTTCTCCAATCCAGATGGCTGCAGTCTTTCATGTCACCCATCAAACTATCCTTATTTCTCAGTTCCGGTAATTTCTCATCTACTCAAAGTGCTGCTTTATTCTGAAAAGTTCTGAATAATTTCAGGTTTTGCTGTGTAAAGCACTCTTCTTATCAAAATGGAATCCACCCTTTTCTGATGCCGTATTAATGAGGTAAGCACCTCAGGGGTTTTTCCACACCTCATGAGGCTGGCACTATTCATGCAGTGCTTTACTGAGCACGGCTTTCCAGGCCATGGCCCTTTTGCATCCAGACTCCATGTTAATTCTTTCGCTAATTCATTCCAGTGCATCTGGAGGAACCACTGTACATATCTCATGTTTTTTCCAGGACTGGAGACCATGGAGCTGATACAACACTGCTTCACATAGTCTGCATTCCATTCCCAAAATCATATGCTTTTCCATGGCTTGAAAACTTGCACCCTTGTCACCCAATGGTAACAGGCTCCCTCAGCCTTCACATTGTCTGCTCTGCTGCATTACAAATAAGGTCATTGTTAGTGTAAATTTAGCAGTTATTTGGCACCAATCTGCAGAGATTAATGGAATTCATACAAAAATAGGAAGGCATGCAAACTTTCTAGCCAGATACGTGACACCGTTGGACCAGACATGCACCATTTTTCATTTTCCGCAAAAACTGAGGGAAAAACACTGTGGCTGTTGAATGTCTTAAGACATGAAGAGTACACATACACATATATATGAAAGACCAGCTTTGCCTTGCAAAGTAATCAGTCTCTTGCAGGACAAAGCTTGCTTTCAAAATTCCAGCCAGGGAGTTAAGGAAACTCAGTGTAAATGTAAAACCCTACCAGCTATTTTTGGATATATACACATAACACATTTATGTCTGCTAGTACTGGCAGATACTAAACACAGCAGTGTAACAGCTAGGTGATCTGAACTTTGAATAATGGTAAGCAATGGGCCAAAGTTTTCTTTTATTCAAGACACCGGTCAGAGAAAGATGATTGGTTGCTGATCCCAAGAGAAAACTTACAAGCATCTGGGGATTTATGCTGGACTTACCTGTAAATGCAACAGGAATTTGAAAATTCGTAAAAAGGGTGAGCACGCTTTCATTCTTGCTTACGAAGCTCCAATCCCAACCATCAACTTAACCTTACCCACTGTAGAGGCGAAGTCAAGACTCTTGCTTGTGCCGTAAGCATAATATTTGTGACTTGCTGCAGACAACTATTTAGGGCCATGGTTTACATTCTGACTGCTGTTCAGCAACTTTCAACATGCAAACTCATGGTGAGTTTTGCCTGCTTTATGAATGGAAAGGCAAAGTTCAGCAATCTCCTGATCATCCTCTGAGCATTAGAATTTATCTTCTAACAACACAGCATTTCTCCTCATGCTCCAGTGTAGTCTTCAATCAAAAAAATAGAAAATAGCTAGTAACAGTGCTGTTAGCAGTCTGATATGTACATGTTAGATTATTTTATTCTCTGTATTAGAACTGAGATTAACATGCAGAGGTATGTAAATCTAAACAAAACAAATTTTAATTTGAAAATAATTATACCACTGTCAATTTTTGTAAATAATCCAGTTTTTACCAGTAAAAGTTCTCTAACACATAGTTGTAGTACTATACTCAGTGAAAGTGTCTAAAAGTTGGTTTTATCCTTATCATTATCTATACTTAATATTTTCTCAGCATCAAAATGGAAAAATATATTGAGGTGTCAAGCTTATCTGAGCATCATAGCTAACACCCATAACACCCACCTCTGAATACCAGTTTAGTTTGTCCCACTGATAAAGGCTGATCTTTCTCCACCACTATATTAATTGCTTTATTTACTTGATGTCTTTAATCCCTCAGCTGTGTTAGCACCAAAATTTTAAAAAGAAGGCAGATCATACTTGGCATAATAGAAAATCATTCATTTCTGTAGAATCATTTTGTGATGACCAAGGTCTTGATCCTGATCTCAGCATTATTGTCAATAGTTTATCTTTGCTATCTTTTTTGACTGGTGAGCAAAAAATTAACTTTTCATTAATATCTAATACAAATCTACTCTCTTTCAGCTTGAAGGCATTCCCCTTTGTCCTGTCACTACATGTTCTTGTAAATAATCTCTCTCCATAGTCAACTGTGATCATAGAACCAATTCAATACACCAACATATTTACTGCTCAGTAACAGCCTTGAGCAGAAATTATCCCTCATTCACTTTCACACCTGTATATGCTATACAACATTTTACACTTAATGGCATAACAATTAAAATAATAGTGTTGCAATGTACTACTATAATTGCATCCTACATTTGCTGTTATTGCACAAATTATAATACCTCCTGAATCTGGCAGTGGTAGGATTATAGGTGGTGTTACTGATCCAAGCAAGGGATCTCTTTTGTTTTATCTAACCATTTTTTGGTGCAGATTTATAATGTGACAACTAATGTATACTACCCCCATGTCATGGATTAGCTCCCCAGACCACAGAGGTGTGTGGGACAGGCTCCTTTCTGTGCCAGTGCTTGTGGCTGGCACAGTACAGCTGGGCAGTCTTGAAGATGAGGCTTTATGCAGAATTAAAGGTGGGATTAGGAACCAAAAAGTAGAAAACATAGATTTGAAGGAAATGCAACAGCTTCAAACTTAGTGAGTTCCCATTTAAAATATTGAATAAATAAAGGATTATTTAAATACAGTTATTAAAAAACCCAAAACAAAACAAACATTGAGCTTTAACCCCAAAAATTTAGGTGAAATCAGCCTAGGAGCTCATCACTCAACCTGTAGAGCAGTTTCAGGATTGGATAATTCAACATCATAGGAATCATTCTGGTTTTCCAACACATCACATTTCCTACCTTTTGCATCCTTATCTGGACATTAAATTGCCTTGCCCCAGAGCTCCAAAGATACAAGGCAGCAACACTGAGTCAATATACTGAATATTTATTTGCAATCCCATTTTTGTCAGTGGTAAAGTTTAAATTTAATCTTCCTACATCAACATTTTTACTTCAGACCTATGCCAAATGTTTGTTTGCCCTCTTTATATGTATATATATATAAATGTTTGTTTGGCCTCTTTATATGCATATATATATTTGTCTACATTTCAATCTCTCCACTATGAGTCATCATAATAAACAACCTGTAACTTTATTGGACATTTCTCATAGTTGTACTGCTGTGTTTATGCACTTCTTAGAACGCCTTTTGTCATCTTAGAAATATGATAGCGTGTAGTGGTGGGTGGGGAAGGATTAGTCTTTTTAATTTTTACATATATTGCTTTAAGTCCAAGAGAATCACGGAAAGGTTAGAAATTTAAGCTGAATTTTTTCATTTAAACTGAAAAAGGAAAATTTCAAATAGAAGGTATATTACAATACTGGTGGATGTTTGATAGGACAGTAGAAAAGGTTTACTGTTTGGAGACATGATTCTGAGTGGGCTGGTATATATTTTTAATATCATTAGTTATTAGCAAATTATTCATGTTAAAAAAAAAGAAATTAAATGTCCAATTGTTAAAGCTAATTGCTTTTTTTATTGCTTGTTGTAAAAGGAAACTAACTTCTGGAGATTACTGTCAGACAGGACATCCTTTAATTTATACTTGCTATTCTTTTAAATTATATTAATTCTTAAAGGTGATAAGAAAACTTGAAATATGTCTTTTAAAAACCCCTTACTTTCTACATGTGAATATCTCTATTGAAAATCAAATTTATGGTGATGTTTTGCAGATTTCTATTTTTACTTAATTTTCAACCATATTTTCAAAAGAAACATTCTTTTTATAGTAGTCATAATTTGTATAAGACAAGATATATTTTTACTGATAATGAATATTAAAGAAAATTAGTACCTATATATGAAATACTGAGAAAAATCACAATAAACAATGACATTAAGAAAGTAATCAGGAAGTTAGAAAGAAAAGTAATATTGGTTGAGGCCCTGGAAATGTTTTGTAACCTGAAAATGGAAGTATAATTTTCACAACAAATTATCATTCTGAAATTTTGATAGTTGCTATTTTCTTGATGTCATCTAAAAATGGTAGCAATCACCACCATTTAAATTTGTCTTTAAACAGCAATAATGGGACACAGGTTGCCTACTGGTCTTTAAAGGCTGCTTATTGGATTAAGAGATATTTTGATCCACTTAAAAAATAATACAGTCCTGCAGCTCTTAAATATAAAATATCTGTTGTTTGATTTAGAAGCAGGGTACTTTTTTGTAGAAGCTAATCAGTGTAGAAAATGAATTCAAGTAGCAGCCTGGGAAAAGCTGAAATGAAATGCAAACCTTTAAAGAGAGTTTGGGGAAGATTTAGGAATACTGTACTTAAGCCGAGCAGCATGGCCCTTGACAAGCTATTCTTTTTTAACATTAATTTTATGCTTTAATGAACATATAAAGTAATAACTTTTTAAAGCCATTTATGCACTACTATCTCCTATGTCCAACGGAGGAAAAATCAACTGTACTTTACAGGAGCAAAATAAACAAATAAATAAATAAATAAAAGGATAGCAGATATTTATTCCTCTGAAGAAAAAAATAAAGCTGAAACCTCCCAGCCCCTACATATAAACATTCACATTGTATTTTTCACAGCTTTTGGATATGTAATTAGGGTGGATTTTACTCCATAGCACAAATCATACTAAAACTTTCATCAAGACTGCTACATATCGCAGTGTACTATTTAACTGCCAAATCATCATCCTGAATATTAAACTGCTTCTTGAGTCATTTAACTGTCATTGAAGATATAATACATTGGAACAAGCAGCCAAAGTTGAGCAGATAAAACTGAAATTAGCTGAAATATGATGTCAGATGAGCAATAGATGGAGGAATTATAGGCAGACAAGTAAGCAAATCACTGGCTTCAACTGCAGCAGTAGCAAATGCTAATTACACCAATCACATACTTTTTTTAGATGTGGAATTACATAGATGTATGTATATACACAGTCAAACATACATGTTTCATTCATAATTACTTGATGCATATTTTCATAAATTATATATTAATAAACAGTATAAATAATGTGGTTAGATTACATTTTAAACAATAAAATATTACCAATATTTAATTTACTAAATGGTACACAGGTCTCAGAGCAAATTCTCGCATCCTAGCATATCATACTTTGCCTTCAATTTCTTAAATATGAAGCTGTCTTTTTCAGTTTTACAACGTCATCAATGGAATCTCGCACTGATAGACTGCAAACAAGAAATTGACAGCCATCTGAATAGAGAACATCTGATTGGTTCTGATTGTCAACATTTAGGTTAGTAGACTTTCTATAGAAGTAACTCCATGAAGATTCCTGGGAAATATGTTTTCACAAAAACCTTAAAATATCTCATTGTCCTTTTTCCCTTTTGAGGCACAGAGAGTCACACATCACATACTTCATGTTGCCTATGAAATTATTTGACAATATAGATGGATAGCCTTCTGGAGCTAACTTTTCTGACTGAATATTGCACAGGTGTCTCTTAAATGCAGTGAGTATCACCATAATAATCAGGAAACATTTCATACACCTCAACTTATCTTCTTTTTAAAGACTCAGTAAGCTAAGGTTCCAATTACTCTATGATAACAAAAACAGAAGACGGTTTGAAAATCATTGTGAGTGAGCATAAGTAGAAAAAGGGTTTTCTTCCAGATTCATGCCTTTATTTCATTTTTAGTAGGTAATTTTTAAGATATAAGTGTCAGACAAAACAAAAAAATCTTACTGTTTTCTCCTAAAAGTCCTAGTAAATATTCACAGCTACCAATGAGATTGAAAAGAAGTAAAAAAACCTGAACAAACAAACCCCAAAGCCCAACAAAAAATACCACCATCACCACCACCAACAAAATGCCCCAGAAGACTTTATCATTTAGCCTGCTCTTCAAAGCTGTGCAGGCAGCTGTATTTTGTAGCTGCAGTTCTGTGAAGGTGAATCCTCTTGCAGTGGGGAGTCAGTTCTTGCCTTCCCAGCATCCCCTCCCGGGTATGCTCTGTCTGGCCTGGATGCTGTTCCCTGGTCCCTCAGGGCACTGGGATCTCCTCGCTGGGATGCTGCTGCCCCTCCCAGCTGGTAGCTGACACTGGCACTCACTGCTGTCTCCTCACAGCAGCTCAGCAGCTATCACTGCATCCCCAAGCACCTTTAATTCACCAGCTCAGTAAATTCCAGTAAACATGTCAAAGAAAACAACTTCTTTGCCCACGTTTCCATACCCCTTGAACACTCCAACTTGATGTCCAAGCAGAGGGCTGTTGAGAGACTGAAAGAAAGATGTAATCTTTAAATTAAAGCAAAATGTCTTCCTTCTATGCATGTGGAAGTAATAACGTGTAGCTGGTGATCTAAAACAAATATTAAGACTGACCAGGCTATTGACTGTGAACTTATGAAGCTGAAAACAGGTTTGCTGAGGGAATAAACCCAATTTCATATGGTTTGCCTGTGCTTGTTTCATTTAGAACCCACTATAGCAAATTGAAATATTTCCCCTATAAAATTATTCCCTAACCTTCATATGCAATCTTCTTGTTAAAGTATGAAATTTGATTATTCCTGCTTTTTAAGATGTGCATGTGTCTAGCTAGTATGACAGAAACAGTCCTTCACAGTATTTAACTCAGCATTTGACCTTCCAAAGAAACTGTGCACAGATGTTCTATCTAATGGGTAGGATAATCCCATTCTTTTGTTTAAAGCTTGCTACTTAATTTTAGTATGCTTCTAATCTTTTATAAGAAAATGTCATGTGGTTATTTGTGGGAACAGCCAAAGAAAAGAAAAGGTTGATTAATTATCATTAAATATCAGCCTAGAAGAAATACTTCATGTCTGAGAAAGGAGCTATTCAGTGAGGTGATTTTGTAGCTGGTTTGTTTGGGGTTTTTTTCAGATGGTGCTCATTGAAAAATGCAGTAGGTTTCAGGGAAGCAGAAGAAACTAGACTTACTGCCACTGTCAAATAGGTCAGAAAGCATGTTTTGGAATCGAATCCCCAACTCTGGATTAGACTGAGACACAAATTATCTTATGGTTTGATTTTCAGGGATTCAAAATTTTGATTGATGGCTGTGTCTGCATGTATTTCTGTGAATACTTTGCTCAGATTGGAAGATTGCACTGTTTTATTCTTGAGCTAACACTGTTGCATCTGTAGAAAACACAGTCTGTCTGAGCAGCTCTGACTGTATGAAAGCCTGCTTTCTCCAGCAGGTTTTCACAGAATGAATAAATTTTTCAAAGCAGACAAAAAGAGAAAGGATGTTATGATCTTTATGCAGAAAACAGACAAGCAGACTACAGGGCTGCTTCCAGTTGGGAAATCTGATAGATTACAGCAGTATTGGCTGCTTTGACTTCTTTCCAAAGAATAAGTAAAACGTACTATTTTTACAGTTCTAAAGGACACTATTCAACATTACACCTTATCTGTATCTACCTACCATAACACACTGAGGAACACCTTCTTTTGTGCGCTCCCTAAATTGGCATGGGCTACAAGGAAACCAAGGAAGTGTGACTCCAGGAGCTGTGACACCACCAGGGCCCTCTGTGGGGATGTTGTGAGGCAGCTACTCCTCCTCTATATCCTTATAGTAAAGGCATAGATAGTGATTTCACTGACACCATCAAGTTTATCCGTTTATTTCAGCATTATCCATCCCTTTAAAATTTCTATACATTTTGGTCTTCCCTTCCTGCTCTCTACCAAGAATTTTGTGCTTTCTGGTAAGTTGTGGGTTTGGGATTTTTTTGCCATGAAAATGTGTGTGCTTTCTCAGCCAGCTGGTTCTCTCTCCGGAGTTGTAGAGGTAATCATTTGTGATTGCAACAACATGAAGATATCCACTATGGAAATGCCACTCAGCAAAACTTACAGGTACAAAATGATATTTAATTAGCCAGCATTTTACATACAGATTTCATTATTCCATGTGCCAAAAGGCCTCAGTTAAGGACAATTATTTTAATGTAGTAACAATGGATTCATACAGGGGCTATTGAGGAAACTGTATTGGAGAAATGTCAGCTATTATGAAGTGAAAAAAAATATTACAGTCACTCTGAGCTGCTGCTCACCAGCTAAAGTTATTATATTTGTCAACATTTATAATGCTGCATTAACTCTGTCTTGCCCACTGGAATTATGTCAGTACAGCACATGAGCTAATCAAGGCAGGCCACAGCACTACATACAGTGTAAGTCATTGAATTGAATGGACACTTTACGGACAGCTTGAATATGGCAACAATTTTATGAGATGCCTTTTTCAAGGTCATGCAAGAAATGCATCTTTGTGCTAAAAACAGAATCCAGATGTCTGCTGAATATAATCAGCAGAAACATTTCTGCAGACACTGCTCCTATCAGCATAGCACTAAGTAGGGGTTTAGTATCCCTCACTCAGATTTAAGTTCAATCTTTCCCTTCCCCCCCATGACCCCATGACTTCTTTATGGCACAAGCCAAGTGATCTGCACTTCCAAAACCTGTCAAAGTCTGTCCCTCGTGTGTCATCAAATATGACAGGCGCTGAACAGCACCGTACATGACTCAACTTGGCCAGGTCGGGGAGCAGAGCTGCCATTCAGCACAGAGCTCTGATGAAACAGAGCATGCCCTCTGTTTGCAGAGTGTGTTCACTGTCTCTATATCAGTGTCAGACCCCAAACCACACTAATCTGAAAATAAACAGAGTGAATGGATATTAAACATGAGCAGCAGTCACGGGAAATCACTAAAGGGTATTTATAAAAAAATGCAAGGGATTTAACCATTCCCATTAGAGTTAATATCAGTTCTGCGGCGAAAAATCCAGGCACTAATGCTCCTAAAACTAAACTGCTCTCCGATTTTAGTACCATTTTAATAAAATCCAAATGAAGGGATTTAAATAGAAGCCATCCACAGTGTAAATGACACGCTGCTGTTGGTTATCCCTGGGTGTTCTGTATCAACGACTGGGCAGCAGTGCTGAGTGCATGGACAAAATCCAAAAACCTTTTTTCAGCACTTAACCATGGAAGAATTGCAGCCTTCTCCCTTGTACATAGCTTGTTCTGTGGAAGCCCTATGCTACCAGAAGATAAAAACATTCAACCATTCATATTAGGTCCTATAGGCCCTGTGACATTTTATATGCAAATACACTTGGGTTTACATGTGTATTCAGTCAAATCAATGAATTTATCACCTCAGAATTAGCTGGAATGATAGAACATTCCCTTTATTTTGACAAGGATTTGCTATTTAGTACTTCCTAAGAAACCTAATTGAAATGCATTTATGCTGCTGAAAAGCAGTGATAAATTTATGAAATGCAGTGATAGATTCAGGAAATGCACACAATTACTTTTAGCTGTCAAAATACTTAAAACAGTAAGCTGTAGATAGATAATTAACTAGCTAGTATGATTGAAGACACATGATTGAATTTAAAAGATGGGTCCAAAAGAACAACTACATAAAATACAAAAACAGCTGAGGCTGCAGAAATAAAGGTTTAACAATTAAAAAGTACCTTTGAGCAATGTCTGAAAGCATATACCTAAATCTAACCATATCCCTGCAACTTAATCATGCTACTAACATGCAAAAAAATTTAGCAAGAGCTTTAGCAAGGTTTATCAAGGTTTCACAAGGTGCTGGAAGAGTTACTTAGATAAAATTCACTGAATGGGTTAGCAAAGTTTCAGTCACAGCTCTGTGAACTTATGTTTACTATTTTAATGAATACATTGTACTGCAGGTAAGAAGTGAAACAGAAAGGCGGGAGAAACAAACAAAGAAAAGTTTAATATGCATTGAATTTTCTCCCTGATACAAAATCTGTATAAAATCATAGTGCATAGGCCAAAAGAGTTTATTTGTCAGAGCAAAAAGTACAGGATTTTTTCTTACAAAACATATTTACTTCTATCTCTGTGATACTTCATAGCAGCAAATCATTATGATCAAAGGAAATGTACTGAAGTGTGACAAGTAATTTCAGTTGCCTAGATTAACAAAAACTTGCCAGTGTTATACAATGAAGTAATACCAGTGTTATATACTAAAGTTACAAAACTGGAAAAAAGGGAAGTATTAATGTTACTTTGCTCACACCTCTGTATAAAGAGAAGGGAAGAGGAGGAAAACACAGTTCATTTCATTGCAACACTTGCTGTATTTCTTTACTCTGACAACAGAAAACGAAATGGGAAAATAGTATGAGATAACGTTTTCCACTGAAATGTCTGATGTGCTAGGAAATATCAAAGAAATAGTTGAAGCAGAGAGAAGGAAGCTTTTGGGGAGCTTTGGGAAAGCCTGAAGCAAATATTTGAAAGTGTTTATAAAATTAGGTAGAGACCTTACTTCCTCTTCCTACATATAATTTACATAACATGCACAAATTTGCTACAGCCTACCTAAATTAAAGAAATCAGAGTTATGAATTTTCAAATTTATGTGTTTATTTCTTCATTCTGTGTTATTTGAAATCCATACCCATATAAAGTGTGCTTGGGTGGTTTTTTGCTGAATGACATGAAGTCACTATGACAACCTTAATCATCAAGATGATTATATATTCACTGTATATATAAATGCCAAATACATAGATCAATGTCTGAGAACAGAGCCTGATGAGATGGAACTCAGTATTTTTGATTATTTGTTTCACATTTGTTTTGTGGAAGTGTATGAGCCTACTGATCTGAAAAACTCTAAGGACAAGGTTTCAAAAAAAATTTTCAGCTGAGAAGATTGATTATAAAGAATAGTATATAAAAAGAGGAGGGAACAAATATTAGGAGCTAATAAGAGGGGGAAAACTCTCTACTTGTAATTCAAAATAGTTTTCCGTACTAAGAGAAGCAGTTACTCTCTAAGCTCAAAAGACTACTTATTCCCTACTGTCCTGTTTAGTATTTCAGTTTTTGGTCCATTAACATGAACACTTTTCTACTTTTCAGTTTTGGTACCACTATTTGCTTTAGATTTGCCTTATTGTATAGGAAATGTTTAATTTCTGTCTCTTGGTAAGAAAATTTGTCCCAAGCTACAATGGAGATAGACCCTCATTTAAGTTTTCCTGAATATCAGCTGAAATGTAAATTTTCAATATTTTCAGGAGTATGTTTCTGTTCTATTTTTAAGAGATATTTACTACTAAGCTTATAAACATGGCCCTGGAATCCAGAAGTACCCAGAACATAGCTTAATACAGCTAAAATTCCTGCAATTCTTAACATTCAACTATTTGTCCACTCATTAAGTCTCCATGTGACTTATTTCGAAATCCAACATGATGAAAAGTGTATGAGGATAAAAATTACTCAAGGACAACAGCAGAGACACAGCTAACATTCTTTATTTACACATTTCCATCAAAGAAGTGAGATGTGAAGAGAAGAAAGATGAAGAGAACATTGACTTTTGCTTTTCCTTCAATTTACTGAAAATAGTCAGCATGTTTAAAGTAAGAGATGGGTCTTCCTTTCAAGACCTCCAGGGCTACTTTGCTGCCCAGTGATTATATGAAGGAAAATTTGTACCTATATCAAATCCAACTTCCAGTTTCCATTGAAGAACATTTCTAAGTCGTGGGAGCGTTAAGGGAAACCTGTAAATCTGAGTATTGAAAATGCAAGTGAAAGACCATACAAATGAGCCTTTACATAATATTCTTTTCATTTGATTTTTTTCAATCTATTTAACTGCCTTAAGATCAATGGAATTCTCTCCAATATTCACAGTAAAATTTCTTAGAAAGCAATGAATTTATTAGCACCAGTACACTGGTGCATCTGATGCAGTTCATATTTTTTAAAAAAGTCCACTAACTTGCTAAAAAAAGAAATGTCTACAATTTATTAAGTTTAAATGTTTAGCATATTGGGTACATTTAACAATGTATTGCCCAGTAGAATAATCTGCAGAATACATTCAATATTTCTCTTTTAGAATTAAAAAATACTCAAAATAATCATCAAATTATAATAATTATTAATCCAAATACTAAAGTCATGCACAAGGACATATATCCAGAGCATGTACCAGATGGTGGAGCAGTGATTCAGAAAGAGTTAGGAGGTCATCCTGAATAATCATCTCTACATGACCTTTGCATGCAGTGTTCCAGTAAAAAGGCCTGCTTGATGCATTTCTTGGTTAAATAAAATGGGGAACATCCATTTGAAATTAGAAAGCTATCCTGCCTCTACTGGTATTGTTGTGAGCATTGTTACGAAAATACTCCAGGCTTGAGGATCACATTTCACAAGAGATGTCTGTACACTGGAAAGACCTCAAAGGTGTCACACAAAGCAATTAAAGGAAGAAAAAATAAGGACTTATACATTTCAAGTTATTCAACTTATCAAATCAGAGTTGGAAAAGTTTGAAAAGTTTGAAATCCTTTTAGTGCATGGATATTTATAAAGCTACTCAACAAGGCAACTATTTCCAAATTTGCGAAGAAAATGTAAAATGCAGTATTTAGTTGTTAAGCTCAATTTAGTGCAGTTTAGAAATAATGTATCAACAAAAGCAGTTAAAAAACATGGACTGATGCGGTATACACACCTTCTTAACATGACACTTCATAACATGTTGTGGCACACTTTACAGGATACTTTGCAAGTATGCTGTTTCCCCGATTCGGGGAAAAAAAGATGACCAATATTACTGCTATTACTGACAGGGATAGAATTATATGCTCTGTAAATTCTAGGTCTCACCCAGAGGAAGCCCATCCACAATTTTCTTTTGGATGGCCAGGTGAAAGAGGAAATTGTTTACAGTGCTCTCAGTATGGAGAAAGTACTACACTGGCTTCTCTTGAATGTAGTGTATTTGGACACTATCTTTTCTAAAGTTTGCAAGAATTATTTTTTTAATTGTTTTTACCTATGAAACAAAGGTGGTTGAATGTTTTCTTTCTTATTTTCTATTTTCCTCTCTTTCCTCAAATTTTTGTATAGACAATACTATATTGAGCAGAACAAGCTTTAATGAAAAATATAAAATCACTTAAGTCTTTCTTAGGTACTTTTCTGCTAGCAATATCAATATATTTCATGAAATGTTCAGAAGATATTTTCCTTCATTACACTAGTAGGGAGTCTACGTAATTCTTTTTTCACTTTGGAGTTTATGATGATGCTTGACAAAATAAGACCACTTGAGTTTCTTTCAAAAATTAATTTTTGAGGACACCTATGAGCCAAGATTACTGTCAAGACTTAGGTTTTGTTCTTTTCCTTCTGTAGCCACAGAGTTTAACATCCTGAAGACTGAGATGGTTTTGTCTACCTACAGCCTTAAGGAGGACTTAATGCACTCTGATTTCACAGTTCAGAGGACTAGAAAAACTGACCTCACTTGGCCTTAAATACTTGGAAATAAATCACAGTTTCTCTTTTATACATGTAAACATTAATGGGTAGGATTCAAAGGAGTAAAACCACATCAGTTCCAACATTGTGGTTCTTAAGAGGTCACTGAATTTCAAAGACTGTAAAGAGCAGTTTAAGATGCACAATTTCTTTGTATTCCCTAGAAGATAGGATTGCAATGGCCATGTGCTCTTCAACCACATTTCCCCTTTGCCTATTCTCGATGTGTTGCTATGCCAGGAAAGAGGGGTACAAGAGCAAGGAAGCTGGCATGCCTATTCCTGCAGATTCCTTCTATTGAATTAAATTAACCATTGGAAATTGAAATTTGCTGAAAGCTTTGGCTTTTGACATCTTTTAAACAATACAAGAAGATGAGAAAGTCCAGTTCTCATTGCTCACAAATGTACAGGAGGACTGTGATTAATTCTTGTCCCATAACAATGTGGGAGCTCATGGAAAGCCTTGGACTGAATTCTCCGTTTTTTAATTTCCAGTTCATTAATTCACTATAGTTATACAATACTTAAAGTTTACCACACCAGAAATGCCTTACACAATTAATCTATAATCTTATAGCACATGTAAATGAACCCAATGCAGATTTAAAATTTCTGCCTATTTCTTAGTTGAAAAAAATTACATCAGATCTTTTCTGTTAGTCACAAGATATTGTATGCCCAACAGATTCCAGTCTAAACTGTTGGCATCCTGATGCCACTAATTTTCTTACCATTAAGGCATAATTTTAATTGTTCTGTCTGACCTTCAATTGCAAAGATATACATTATATTTTTAATATGTAAATATAATACCATAGTATTTTTTTAACTTCATTTAGTTAGCTTGCTTCTAGTTTCAACAAACAATCCCTTTAGTATTTGCAAAGACTAATTTGAAAAAGTCTTACTTGTATTTTTTCTTATACGAGTACACACATATACGTTCATATAAATAGGTATATATGTATTTGAACATAGAAGATATATTTTTAGAACTAAATATTATTTTAATAATTTTAGCTCATAAATAATTAAGTTTCTATGTCTTCCCAGCAACTTCAAAAAAGGATTTTGAAACTACGCAGGATATTTCAGACTTCATTATTAGGAACTCAGTTGTTAGGGTTTTCTGAAGATGTTTTTCTTTTTACGGACCTTTTTCCATTTAACAAATTATCACAGATAAATCAGATCTTGAGTTCTATTTTTAAGCTAGTTAACTATTAATATTGACAAAAGGATTATTAAATATTTCTTACAGTCATTTAAGTAGAAATTATCTACAAGTTCAATTTATTTCATCACTTAAAGATTGAACTTGATAAGCTAAAATACATTTCCTGCAAACTTAAATGTCATTATAGGTGTAAAACTGAGGCATTTATTTAACTGCATAGTCCATATCTGTCCAATCATTTAATATTGTCTGTTAATACAAAAATTATTGCAATATCAAGCCTTATAGTTCATTACACCTGAAGCACAATTGCTTTTACCAAAAGGTGTCTGCCCTTTTCTCTGCTGATTCTGTCATATGCCCAAAAAAGACAGAGGCTGAAGCTGAGAGCCACTCTACTTCCAGCAGGTGCTGGGGGTGCCTTCCTCACCAGGAGGGGCACTCTGGTGATGGGACAGATATTTCTGTGTAGGGATGCTCTTCCACTTTGTTTCATTTACCAACACTTACAAAAATTTTCCAGAAATATGATGCTAACACTGTTCTGTTTGTAACTTGAATTATCCAAAGATTACTTTTCCTTACAGAACGTAGGGTTTTCTAGGACAATCAGTGCACAATAGCATAAAGTGAAGCTGAAACTAATAACAAGTCAGAGGTTGGTCATCTCAGTGTTAGATGACTTATGCTGCTTTACTAGCACAATATTTGAGCCGAACAGTGGCAACACCATATGTGCCTGGGCTAGTGGATATGCCTGGAAAAAAAGTGTCTTTCTTCTAAAACCACATTTTTATGTTGCCCTACATTCATGCAAGCATTAAAACTCATCACAGGTGAAAGGTGCTTTTGCTTGGAATAGGATTTTTGCTCATGTTCACAGGAGCAATCACTGGTCATCAGATGAACTGCATCAGTAAACTGTTCAGGGGAATCAATGATACCAATGCAGAGGTGACAATCAGTTCTGTAGGGTTGAATTCACAAACTGAAGTTTCTTTACTCTGGGATAAATCAACAAATGCTTTGGAGATTAAAATATCCACCCTCAGGGTATAGCAGTTAGATGCGTCGCTGTAATGTGAGTGGTATCTCCAGGAACAATGTGACTCCCTCTGCAAGGGAATCGATGTCATCACTGAGGCAACAATGGCACCTGAACTAAATTTAGAAACTGCATTGTTGATAATGAACCTTCAGTGTACATCTATTATTTCAAATATCATGTTCAAAGTTCTCTAAGTACTTTTAGATAGGAAGACATTATTGCAAGATCCAAAGAATAGATTTTACAAAACAATATTAAAAGGATCATAGACTTGTGACTTAAGTTGGGTGACATTGACCATTGTGATCATTTGTGTTTTATACTGCACAAGCAAGATTTTTGTTAATCACTTTGCTCTAGACAACTAGTGAAATAAACCAGTCAGTCAGTAAATCAATACATTTCAGGGGTTTCTTACATTTTTTATGTAGTGAAAAAGGTGAAATTCCAGGGTGTATGTTTTATTTAGGATTAATTCAATTATACATATTTTACAACCATCAGCTATGATTGCATAGCAAAACATCTTGTAAAAGAGAAGTTTTCTTCTTGTGAAAACTGTTTTTTGTTTCCAGAACTATTTTTCAAGTCTCCAGTAGCAAATAACTGACAGAAAGAAATACATACTTCCAGTTATTAGGTGAGCTAGTTTTTTGTTGTTTTGGTTTTATTAATTCTGAAATAAGGCAAAAAAGCTAAGTTGCAGATAAAGAGACTTGCAGGATGCATCTCCATTAGGATTTTACTTTTGATAAGGAGTGTATTTTAAAATGGATCATGTTTATTCTCATTTACCACAATATATTTGCATGTTGAACTGTCTCATAGCCCAGGTTTCTAGCAGTGAAATAAACAAGAAAGTGTGCTTCATATTTGCCAATTAATATTCTGCAATTGCTAATGGATTCTCACTTTATGGGATCAGCTGTAACTGGGTCAAGATAAACACCTTAGACTGTTTGGGGGCACTTAGCACAAACAGTCTTGCATCTCAGACTTGTTTTTTCCTGTGCCAGCAAAGTTGCTATTGAGAACAAAGCTCGAAGTATCCATGAAACTGAACATGAGAGAAAGACTTAGTGGCTAGATAACTTCCACACTTTCTACAATGATCCTGTCACCTCCTGGCCAGAGCTTGGAAATGATTTTTTGCTTTTTTAATATAAGGTTTTTATTCTTCTGTCCCACTGGGGATCTGTTCTGACAGGAGTTTATCCTCCAATGGAAACAGGCATTAATATTATCAGAACTGAGAAATCTCACTCCACTCCATATTACTAAAATCTGTAATAATATCATCTCTAAATAAAAAAAAAAAACCAAGTACAGAACTGAAGGTAATACAACCCTATTGAGGCTTTCTCTGTATTGATGGATCAAATTCTGATATAATGCTGTTCTTTATGACTGAATTCTTGCCACTTCAGCTGAAACAAAAGATTTCCTAGGAGAGACCTGACATCCCAAAAGAGAAAAACATGTTGTTCAATAGCCCTAGTGTCTACTCAGCATCAAAAGCTTCCCTCTTCTTTTCAAGATGGTCTTTATGGTAAAAGTCCTTCTCATTTCTTCTTATTGCCTTTCATGAGTTAAAGTCAGTACAGAGCTTCCTCATTCCATGGGAATCACTGTAATGCTTGTTTTCAGAATTGTTTTGACATTTTTATGACATGCAGATTATATTATGAAAAGCAAGGTTAAGAAAGGAGACTGAATGTCATTGACTCAATTTTCAGAGCATTATAAGTTGGACAAATATTTAAAATTATAATTTAAAATGCTTGAAATTGCATAGAGTACTAAAGAAGACAAAGAATGAGTAGGGAAAAAAACATTCCCTAAAGCAAAATACCAGACACTCTGTAAATGACAAACATCCAGGGAACCAATCTATGTATTATTTAACATTTCCCATGCAAAAAGCAAATACCACTTGAACTGCAAACTTGTGATTTGGTCATCCACATGTATGGCTTTGCCTAAATAGGAACTAGCAGTATCAGAAATTGTGCTTTTCACTCAGAAACTGCTTGCCTTTGTAGATCAGTACTGTCCTGTGCAAAGACTGAAGTATTGCTTATATTCTCTAAGGGGGAATTACACAAATTTGAAGCAGTTGATAGCTATTCTGAGAATACTTATGGAAAAAGATGTCTGAAGCTGCTTTTAGAACTAATATAACTGTTCATACAAATTTTGATTTGTATCTGGAATGTTTATCTGATACCTTCTGTGAATGTAATGAAGTCCAAGGATAGAACGTTCAAAATAAAATTTCTCACCTACCACATTTGAACAGTGCTGCACATTATCCAGCATTCCATCTTAGCTCAGTTTTTTTCAATGTTTTGAGAAAAAAAACCAGGTCACATTCATGTACATTCATTCATGTACAATCTGCTATGAAAGATGTGACTACAACTGATTGAATTGCATTTGACCTTTACACTGAATCTGAGTATAGTATACTAATGCAATCATAAAGGCACTGCAACTACAGTTGTTTGTTGGTTTTGCACCTGTTTAGTGATATTGGAAGACAGAAATAGCAGAATTTTCTAAACCCTGCTCACTTTTAATTTTCTTTCACTGTACTTTTTTGTCTAGCATTTATAGCTCTGATTTAAAATTTTACTTAATTCTAAAATCATACACTTTTTAATTCTATATTTCATTGAGCTAAAGTTAAAAAACAAGAGTTTCACACTTACATCATGATTTGCCAAAGTAATACATAATTACCATTACCATTTTCATCCCGTGAATAAGATCTTCTAGTCTCACAACTCTCTTGACTTCTACCCCATACGTTATAGAAAATCTATATTATTATACCATGTCTTTCAAAAAAATTGAAAACAATTCTGTCTTCTCAAAAGACCTACTGAGATATTAAATAATACCTCCCGTTTTATGCAAAAGTCAAAATCTTTCATGGATTTTCAAGTTATGAAAAAAGTATTTGCTAGACACCTCTAAGACAGACAGAAAGGGGACAGAAAGGAAGGGGCAAACAATCCACAATGTAAATAAATCAGTCTTCAGCTTTCTAGCATCTGCTTGAATATTCCAGTTTTTAACTTGGGTCTTTCACATTGATATTTCACATTGAAAAATGGTAGGTTTTGTTGTACGGCTGTCAGAAAATTTGATTAAAGCCCAAGACCTTTTCTCATGCAGTATATATAGTCCTAAATTTTAACATATTTTATTATCTTTTTTTCTCTGATTAAAAAAAAAAAAAAAAAAAAGAAGAGACTACTCATAATTATAACAGAGTTTTAGAAGTCCCAATTCTTTTCATAGAGAAAAATTTGAAGTGCTGTCACAGACAAACTGTTGGCATTTTTCAATTTTTCTTTAATAACGTCCTTGAGTGAACTAGTCCATTTACATATAATTTTGGTAAACAGAATGTCCATTATTATTTCTTGTTGTTTACAATATTATGACTAAGGAAAAATCAAAAATATTTGTCTTCTTCTTTCTTACACTGACTGTCTTCCCTTCAGAACATCAGAGTTTTCCCTCACTTTGATGATTCCCATTCAGTGAGGGCCCATAGCAGGAGTTTCATCCAGGAGAGAGCCTTTCCTCCTTGCCTCATCAGTAGTGCATCAATGTCAGGCTAGAATGCTCATCAGACCTGAGAAAGGTGAATGAAAACATATAGGATGGTGACTGGTATTTTTCTGCAGTATTAGGCTACCTTTTCACAATCTTTGTATTCAATAATGTTTTATAAAAGTAAAAAAAATAGTGGTAGCATGGGTTCAAAGAGAGTGGATTTTCTCTGACCTATATGCATTGTCTTTCCTAAAACAGGGTTCCTTTATTTCCAATCTGCCCATTGTAGCACTGGTTATATTCCTGTATCAAAATTTATGGAATAGGTTTATGATCCTCTAGGATCCATGTGGTTTGACTTTACATTTTGGCAGGAAAGCTGAGGAAATCAAAACAAAAGCAATGACCTTTCTGCTTTCTGTATTTCAGTATGATGAATATTTTGAAGCATATGTTATGGAACAGATGCAAAAAAGTAGCTTAAATACATTGTGCTGGCATTGGTGTAGTATAATCATCTGAAACTGTCACATTAATGGTTCCAGCTTATCCTGCAAAAGCAAAATGTGATAAAAATAACTAGAACAAGCAAATACTTACTGGGACAGTAATTCAGTGTATGGAAATGATTGTTTGAATGCTTCACTTACACAGCGTATCAGTTAGTATTGGCACTAAAAAGATAGTAAAACACTAAAGCTTGACTAAGAATGTTTCCATAATTCCTTCAAAATAATATCTGTTCCTTAGAGGCAACAATCTTCTCTGTAATCAGTACTAGCACAGACTGGCTGGTAGAATCAATTAACCACCAAAATCCCCAAATCTCCCCACATTTATTTATATATATATATATATATATATATATATATATATATATATATATATATATACACACATACATATATATATACTCATCACAAAATGTTTATAGAAATGAATAGAGTTACAACTGATTGCTGTCAGAGGCTCATATTTTATTTCTGAAGAATCTTTTTCATCTTATTCATTGTTCAAGTTAGATTACGTACTGTGAATTAAAGAAATTTGGGCTTACTTTTAATAAAGTTAATTTAAAGTGGATCAACACCACTGTGAGAGGGCAACCAAAAGATATAATGCAGTCTTCATCTGTGTTCCTTCCTTACTTCATGAATTATGAATCTAGCTTCTAAATAGATTGAGGAACATTATAAAGATAATTTACTATTAATCATGACAATAAATGAAAAGAAAAATTTACTGCTCATCACATAGTTCCAATTTTAGAAAATTAAAATGAGGGGGGAAAGATCTTTTTGTCTGTGTTACCAATTATTTATGTGTCTCATTAAAACTCAACATTTTACTCACTGCAACTACATGATTCACTATCCTTATCTTCAAATACCACCTACTGCTCTGTCCTTCCTTAACTTTAGAGGCTGCAAAAGTTGATTTTTTAAAGATAGTTGGATGTGTGCACGTTCATATTTCGACTAGTTAATAAATAAATCCATTCATACCTATAGTGCATATTATTATCATCACAAATGCAGCATATTTCTACTTCTTTCCTTCTTCTTCATGCAACAGAAAAAGCATGGGGTGAGGTTCCTCACCCTTTTTTCCACTGTTAGCTAATAGCGGTGAGTATTCAGAAGAAAAAACAATACCTGAACTGCTCATTTTTCACTCGTGTTATTTTTAATTTATACATTAAAATATATTCTTAGCTAAACAAAATGCAGTTAAACTAAAGAAAAAAATGCAAATACTAGAAATGCTGGTAGGATAATATGTGTCATGCCATTATCTTGTCAGAAGCTTAAAGATAAAACATGCAATGAAAGAAAAATTTTAATCAGAAAATTGCACCCTTTTTCAAAAGAGATGTCATGGAGTAGGAGTTCATAAATCCACGTTCAGCTGATGTGTTATTGTGAATTCAAACATGAATAGTTGCAAAGACTGCATTATCACATTACCCACTTCTACCTGTTTAAACATTGTGAGGGAAAAGTAATACCTGCTACTATTTACAAAGCAGCAAATGAAAGGGCAAAATGTTCCCATTTCTTGTGGAACTGACTGACCCTTGTTCTCCAAGAGAACAGTTTGCTGCTAATAGGAAAAATAAACAACAGATGGCCTGGAGGGAACTTTTTTCCTTTTAATGGGTTTTTACTTAACAGAAATCTGTAGCTTAAAGTAGGTCATTGTTAGCTGGAAATAGAGAACTACAATAGTGCTTTGCAGTCCAGATTAAGTGGTAAGAAAGACCACCAGTCTGCCAGGATTGCTTGCGTGCCTGGGGAAAAGTTAATTTTTTAAGGAAAATACTGGAGTTTAAATTCTTTGTTTTATCAGAAATTTCATGTGTTCTATTCTCCATGTTTTGGTGACTGATAAACAGAATGTGTTGTTTTGTTGGTTTTTTGGTTGGGTTTTGTTGTTTGGTTTGGGTTGAGTTTGTTTGTTTGTGGGTTGTTTTGGGGGCGATTTTTGATGACGTTTTGGGTTTGGGGTTTCTTTGGGGGCGAGGTCTGAGCTATAGGACAGAAATGTAGTAAACCTCTTGTACCAAAATGCAGATAACCAGTGCAGCCTACTATCATAATTGTTTTCCATCCCTTGTATAGATACCTTAATATATTTGTATGGATACCTTAATAATATTGCCTACATCTTAGGACTTGCACTTTTGAAAGAAAATGGAATTTTTTTAAGGGATAAAACCAAGACATTAAGATGTGGGGCTGGTAGGGAGGCATAAACAGGGAAATGGAGTGAAATATTGTGAATGTAGCTTGTACAACACAGCACCACATTCAAGATACCTTCAAATCCTTTTCTTAATGTGGATGGACCAGGAGCCAATCAAAAACTGCAGAATATTTTCCAGCACATAATTTCATACTTCAAACTAAATACAGAAGGTTTCTGATGAAGAAGACAGTATAGGAAGACATATCAAAAATCAGGACATTGTGGCAGTGGGTAGGGAGCGCTACACATTGAGGTGGTTTGCATTTGATCAGAACTACAACTGATCAAAGAAGAGGTAATAGCGAGCTTATTTGCTGAAGGAATCTTTTTCCGTTCCTATTTCTTCTTCTTATCTCTTCAAAGTTTCCTTGGCATAAAAGTATAACAATGTAGTCATTGGGAAAGAAAAAAAAAGTGAAAAAATTAGAACAAATTAATAAGAACAGATTAAATAAATTCAAGACACCTATATATATATTTTAAGCAATAACCTTCTAGGTCAATATGCCCTGGAATTGTGTACACTAATGAAGTACACCTCAGCAGTATTTAAATTAACTGTGTACATATAACAAAGAGAAAACATAGGGAAGTTTTCTTGCTGTATTGATTTTATTGAAGAGACATTCCCATTTATAAAAATCATAATCACCATAATTTACAGAATTTTTCTAGTTTTAGAAGCAAGTATGAAAACAGCATGATTAAAATTTTTGAAGAGCTATTCTCCTATGATGAGTTATATGAAAAAATTATCACTATATAAATAAAGCTTGTTTTCCAATGCTATATAATTAAATTAGTGACATAAAACCAAGCTGAAATTTGCATAGTGAGAAAAAAAGAGATGTTTAGCTGAGAAAAGTGATATATGGTTTAGAGGCTTGTGGGCAGTGCATATGTTTTAATTATCTACTGATACATGAAGTCTATGCCTTGACAGAATGAAAAGATTTTTTATTTATAAACGTACAATGATTAGAGGGAAGCAAGAGAAAATAATGTTTTACTTTATCAGCATAATGCAAATCAAGATTAAAAATTTAAAATTAAGTTCAATATAAGAAAGAACAGTGAGTATACCCATACAGTACATGCTTCATGTCAAAAAACAACCAACCAAATGTGAAATTTTCTGCTGCTAGCCAGTGTCATGGAGATATGCCATGAAGCCATGTGAGCAGACCAAGATGGAATGATGCACCCTCTCTGATCATCTGTAATCTGAATGGTTGGAAAATGAAGACCTCTGGAGACTTTTGCCAATGGAAAGGTAGTGATGGTACAGTCTATGTTTATCAGATTCTTTCATATCTCAAAAGCATTTATGATTACACTACTTGTGGCTGAATAACTTTAATTCCTAGTTTCTACCAGAACACATTCAGAGACACTCCCATTAAAATGTATAAAAAAATTTTAGAGGAATTTACAGAAATAGATGGACACTTACAGAGGTGAGCTGTAAGAGCTCACCCAACCACACCATTCCATTGAAATGGGAACTTGACATGTAATGAGTGATATAGTGCCCTTACAAGAGGGCATAAAAAGGGGTAACCAGATATTAAATATTTAACAGCAAGAATAAAGACTGAAATCTCATGTAACAAGAGTTACCCAGCAGTGCAGGTGTCCCAGTACTCATTTTAGACTATAAAGCTCTTTAAGAAACAATTTTGGCTTTGGAGAAGTTGAGCTAAGTTCCGACTTAACTTCATAGTCCAAAAAAATGCTGGGAGAGTTTTTAACTCCCTCCAGATCACTAATAGTAGCAATTCAGTAGAAGTCTTAAACTTTAAAAAAAATTGTGGTTTGTTGTTGTTGCCACTTACATAAAATTTGTCCCAAATCCTGGCCACTGCAAGAAGCACATCACACTCAATCAGATTTCAAATAGGAATATTTTTAATAGGAACATTTATACAGGCTTCAGCTTAAAACTATTTTAAGAAATTTAACTGCATTCAGTTTTTCTCTAGTAAAACTAAATTAGATTGTTAACATTTATTGCTATTTTCCCCTCTTACTTAAAATGAGCTAAAATGAACATATAAAGCATTAAACGGAGACTAGAGGCATTCTAACAAATTATCTTATTACCTATACTTTTTTCTAAGTCTCCAAATCTTCTGGGTTATTGGATTTTTCTTTTGTGTTATTTTTGCATATCTTTTGAGTCTATGCATTATAGAACAACCAGATACACCTTGGTACAACTTGTATAGGAAGGTCTAAGATCTCCCAGCTCTGTTTTGGCTAGACATAAATAAACAGCTTTCTAAACTACCTGACTGCATTAAAACATTCACAAATTCAGATCTGTGGTCAAAAGAAATCCTGCTAGCATTCCTGTGTTGTTATACATTCAAATTTTAAAGTGCTTACCCTAGCACTTTCCAGGCACGCTACATATTAGATACTGTGCAAATCATTGTGCGCAGCTGAAGAAAGAGGGATAAATTGTCCTCCAATCGAAATCTATGGAAGCTTGCAATTAGCTTCACTGAAGCCACTATACAACCCTCAGCCTAATGTTTTCACCATGCAGATGTAAGAAAACCTGGAGTAACTTCTATAAGTGTATGAAGTTTGTAGTTAATTACAGCCTTTGATGATGGGCTGCGCACATGTTAAGGGCTGTTTCAGCTCATAAAGCAAAGAAGGCAATGTAATAGTCACCGTGGAAGAGAGGAATTCCCAGGAAACACTGGGTGGAAAATCAAGAGAGCAGAGGAAAGAAACAAGAAAAACTAAATCTGCAAAGGAAGCAGAGAACATCAAGTGTGAGACTTAAACTCTTACTAGAAAGGGCAAAGAGAATGGTATGTCCTCTGCTACTTTGATCATCAAACATCTAATCCCCATAGTTAACAGGAAAGGCAGGCCTGCTGCTTTATTCTAAAGCTACGCAAGGCCAAACTAGTCAGCTCTGAAGAGCTTAACAACACTGTGCTCCAGAATGATGGGCTCACCAGGATTCACTTATATGACAACAGAGTTTGCAATTAGCTTAGTACAATAGTTTTCTGAATAATGGTCATCTTCCAAGAAAACAGAATGTAAGGAATATCAAGAAAAGAAACTGAACATAAAGAAAAATTCTCTGTAAATGGTGGGGTTGTTTTTAATAATTTTAAATAAATTATGAACTTCTTAGCATAGGGCACTTTGAAGATGAAAATAGATGTATTTATGCAACAAGAAATGAATTAAGGGAGAAAAATCCTCCCAATGACAACTGAATATGATATTTGTATACTGTCTCCATCTCCTGGAGCTCCTATCCCCTGATTGCTTGCCTGAGGTAGCAGGAAACTGATCATTCAAAATATTCCTCTCTCTAACCTGTATATCTATTACTGACAATTTGCAGAGAACATTTATTGGAGATGCCCAAAACACAGTAAGTTCTATAAAAGAAAGGGAAAGGTAAGACAACAAAAACAGAAAAAGAGGGAAGGTCCTGAAATGTTTTTCAGTTATCTGACCTTTTTCTGTTATGGATGAACTTAAAATTTACATCTTCTAAAGTTACCACATAACTGTATTAACTTCTAATATTGTCCATCCTGATTTTTTGTTTAATTTTATAATTATTATTTATGTTTGTATGAAGGATTCTTCCCCAAAGACCTTCTCATTTTGAGCACCTTAAGTACCTAAGATATTAGTTTTGAGTTTACTTAAGATAGCAGTTTTGAGAATAAAGGAATTTATATTTGCAGGAGAGATTGCTTATGGTTTTTTGAATATGAGCTATTCTCTGGAAATCGTTCTAGAAAGGGGTCATTATCTGATCTGTGTCCTTATCAGAGATGATGCAAGTACTTTCAGAAAGCTGTTGTCTCTATCTTCCAGCATTTCTCAACTTTACCTAAGGGTAATCTGACATTTCACTGTGCTCTGGAAACAAGACATCAACAAACCAAAGTACGTTTTTTGCCATTTCTGTACCTCTATGTATGACATATCTAGGAACCTTCCATGTATCCCTGGTGATTTTAAACCTTCTCCCCATAAAGGTTGATTTTTGCAAGCAATGTTCTTAGTATTCCAGTACTCTTTATACATTAGTGACTCAAATACAAAGCTTTAATAAAGCTAAGGGGATAGGGGGGAAAGGACAATGAGAGCTATTTACAAAGTAAATCATATAAAATTTATGTTGAGTTGGGCTGCTTGACATTTCATATGACATTTCATATATTTACACCTCTAATATATTTTGACATCATGTTGAAAGTCCGTATTCCTTTGTCCAGTCTTTCATTATATATTATCAAGTCTTACATTATACATATTCCTTCTGCAGAAGATAGTTATTGATAAGTTCATGTTTGACAGAGTTACTGATCTACAGCTTGGATATTTGCAAATATTTCTCTGATCCCCGACTCATGGCAATTGTCATTTAGCATTCTATTGTTTTTTTCCACACACTAGAGTAAGACAAAGTTTAAAGTTGTGTGAAATGTGAACAAAACTGTCTCACAAAACATGGATTTTTTTATTCTTTCGTATTTCTTTCTTTATTTTTTCTTAATTTTTGGGTTTTGTCCCCACAGTGGACTGAAGCAACTTGACAGTTTAGTTTACGACACATCCTAGCCAGGACTTTCATGTCATTCTGAGACTAAAAATGTTTGCTTTCTCTTCAAAGACAGTTCTGTTTTTCTGTTACACTGTAGAAAATAATTGGAAACACACCTATTCTTCAATCACTCTTCCTATCTGATATATTAATATCTTCTCACCAGTGCAGTATGGATAATTCAAAATATTTCATTCTCTTATCTAAGTATCTATTAGATTAGGTACTAATCCCTTCTTACTCTCCCACAGAGAGGTACCGTCAGCTTTACAGTGATTTAACGGCAAAACAGGACACTACTCTGTTCTTATCAAGTTTTACCCATTGTTGAGGGGTTTGAGTTTCAGTGGAGGAAGCACAGCAGTAAGCACACATTCCTAAGCTATTGCCACTGTTCTGTTATTTGAGGACTGTAAACATCTGCTTATGGACCTGTTCAAGCCAGTTCAATTACAGAAAGAAATATAAGAAAGTTTTCAGTGTCTCTGATTCTATAGTCAAAACTCGAATTGTCCCAGGGAAAGCTGTGAAAGACATATGTATTTACACCACCTTGTCTACTGCTAGTGGCCCTTGCTGGAGCTGTTGGGATCTCATGAGACGAGGAAATTGGAGAAGCAGCACACTGTGAATCACTGCTATCTGAGCTTTACCTTATTATATTGAACTCCATTGCCAACAACATCCACAAAAACCTAGCTATTAATCACTTGAGTCTTCAACATTACTGAATATCTGGGAGGAAAGGGGAAGGAGTATGGCCAGTAGCAGCAAGCTGAAATAACATATTTCAGGAGAAAGTATGTTGGAAGGATAAGCAGAAACCCAGCCATCCTTACAGAATGGGTTGTAAACATAAAGAAATATTTCACTCCTGTAAAGTTCTGCAGATTTGTTAGAAGATGGAATCTGACCTTTTCCTTTCTCCTCCTCCAGCTTGCATGTGTTAAGCATTACATTTTACAAACATGGAAATAGAACCAAGACTTTTAACCGTGTTTCCTCTGAAATTTTTGTTAGGGAATATTAGAGGTTCCCATTATCCTGTCCACTTGGAAGGTTAAACTATGTGACAGCTGAATAAAAATTATGCAGTTGCTTTTTGACCCAGACTTGTACCCACTTCCTTCTTTGTTTCCTAGAGATTTCTGTGGGGATGCTTGCAGGGACAGAAGAATGCTGAGAGAGCAACCATCCCCAGGGATGTCGCTGTCCCTCCCCTCCCCTGTACAGACGCCAGGGTACCTCCACATTTGCCATACCACCAAAACCTCTCCTGATTAGATTCCGACATGTTACAGCTTTGTGCTTAAAAGTTCAAAGTGCTTTTCTATTTTGGTCCTAGAAGGACAGCATGCTCCTTCACTCAGGTAAATTAAGATTTGTCCTTTATTTCTTAAGTCTATTCCTACAACTGAAAAAAGGAATGAGTAACTTTTTCTCTAAGGGGTAGTACACAGTGAACTGTTTATACATGACCTTATTGTCTTCACTGTGTTTTAATGAGTTGCTTTTATGCATTGTCTGAAGAGTAATGACAGCAAATAGAATTCATGGAAGTAGTAATAATAATAGTAATGGTAACAGTGAAAATAATTTTTTTCAAGGATTTATGCTCCATATAGCATAGAGATCATTATTTCAGGGAATCATATACTGGATATCTTGCCCTCTTTTGAATTCGTAACAGGGTTTAGAAACTGGACTTTTCAAATAAGAAAAAAATATAACAGTTATTTTGCAATTCAGGAAAGCTATAAGGAAACAAAGGATTTAGGCAAAAAGTATAACTCGGACAATAAATTTTTACATCTTGCTTGTTTCGTTCTTTCCCTTTGTTCTCAAAAATGTTGATAAGTGGATCATAAAATTTTCTTTCAAAAATTATATAATTCTCTTGCACTTCTTCAAAATGTTTTCAGAAATCAGAATAATTGATAAAGAAGGTAGCAAAAAATGCATTTTGTTTACGAACTGTGTGCCAGGTTATGGAGCCAAACTAGAATAGAACAACCTGTAATACAGCCAATAAATTTTTCTGTATGTAGACTAATAAAAGGAGGTCATTACAGAACAGTACCTCATGATCAAGATTACAAGTAATAAATACTCACATCTAGGCCTTATAAAAAAGTTCAACTTTCTGGAGGTGTGTTGTTGACAAAAATATATGGAAATGAACATATATATATATATATAAACAATGCAGATGTTTTATGGAGATAAAATTATTAGAGGGATGGTACACTTACCCTGTGACTCTGAAAACTGTCCTCCTTCAGGTAACTTTTAAGACATTCTCAGAAGTGGACTTGACCGATCTCAAAAAAGTTAAAAGATTATTAGTGCCAGTGATTCTATAATACAATTTGAAGTACACATGGAAGAAGGGTCTGGGGTTTTTTCCAACTATTGTAGCAGTATTATAAAAGGTCTTACTGTTACCTAAAATACATAGCTCAAAATGGGAGTAATATTTTCATTTGATAAATCATCTACTTATAAATATATATATTAACTGATTCACATTTTGCAATGTGACATTCAAAGCAGCTATATAAAATGTACATTAACAACTGTTAACCAATGTTGGTTAAAGTTAATTAAAGTATAGGTATTTACTACCTCAAAATGTCCCCAGCAAAGTCACAGCATAAGGTGTCATGATGAAACTAGACTAGCTATTCAGAAAAGTCCCTATCAGAATAGCAAATGAAAGTCAAGAATAAAACCTGATGGTCTTCAGTCTCTTTTTGCATCTCCTAAAATTTTTCCAAAAGTTGAATTTTTTTTCTTTTTTTTTCGAACTTTGAACTTTTTACAAAATTGTGTATTTTCTATACTAAAACACATATCCAGTTTAATACATATCTAAATAGAATCTAACCATGTCTAGGAGTATAAGGAACATTGAAGAAACTTAAAAATAATCAGTGGCCAATCAAACAAGGTAAACCTTAAGGTTATTAAGTAAGAAAAATACAGTAAACCTCTTTGTACAGAAGTAGAATTGGTCACTAGAATTCTAATAATTTAAATTCTTGGGATCTGTTTTGTATCTCAGCATGGAGCACTGAGTAATTCTTATCTCTGAACACATCCTTTGGTTTGCATTAAACCTCTAAATTATTTTCTTTGTCATGCTAAAAAATTACACAAAAGTTTTGGATCCAGCATGTTGATCAGTTGGGTTAATTTTTCAGGATGTGTTACATTACTCAGGAAAGTAATTCAAACTTTATGCTACCTTTAATGTACATGTATACTCTCCAAAAAGAATAACCAGAAATATTTTGTCAGGTTTATCCAGCCATAAAGACCAGCTTCTGAATGTTTTTACTGGGAATATAAGGTGTGCTATCAGTTTTGTTTTCTTTCCCCAAGGTTTAATTTGGGTATTGAATCATGGTCTGCAAAGGAATTCACAAACCCTCTCAACTCTGTACCATTTTCCTTGCTTGTTTTGTAAATAAAAAGGACTTTAATGATAGTACATAGAGCAGGGAAAAATTATACTTGTTTCTGATGCATCTAATTTATACTACACATACATCTGTAGCACTTCCATTGACCCTCAGAAAACTACTCATGAATAAATATGACCTACTTCACATACAGACACGTGAACAAGTAGGTGGAAGACAGATATATCAAGACAATGTCAACATGAGAGAACAAGACTGTACTAGAAGCAGTGACCATAGGTAATTACCCATTTTTCTGTCTTGTTTTTAAATGCTTTCAAAAGGCTTTTAATAAATTTTAAACACATGACTTGAATTATTGAAATACTTTGCTTGAGAGAAGCATTAACCCTATTAAAGCATGGCAAGCTGAAACACAGACTATGAGAATATATTTGAATAAGTAAAGAGTTTTTAAGAAAGCAAAAGGATTCCTTTTATGTAGACTCTCTTTATAGAAATATACATATTCTCCAGGGCCTACCTACTGTCAGTCATGTAATTTGTTAAACTGTATTTTCAGCCTTCAAGCCCTTCATCTTCTTCATGTAGAAACACTGTGACAAATGCAGTTGCTGGTAGAGAGTCAAGGGAATAAATTAATGATGAATAGGTCATTACATTTCACTATGTATGGTGCAAGTCTGGGCCATCTGTGACTTTTAGAATGTATTTGATATTCAATTACTAATTTTAAGCACAGCAGGCCAGTGTCTGTATGTGTATATAAAAACATTCACCTCTGCAGAAACATTAAACCAAACAAACTTTTTTTATTTTGGCTGTGGCGTTCAAGATATTCTAGTTGTGTGATGTACAAGAAATCTGTCTGAGCCAACGACACTTGAAAGTGATTCCCTTTTCTTGGCAGCATAGACCTAGTCCCTTCTTAGTAAAATATATGCTCCTTCAGTGCATGTAAATATCTCCTGGAATTTTTGCATTCAAGACATTATGTCATATTGTGACACTGTTTCCAAATATCAATTTCCTTTTGCCAGATAAAACAAAGAGACTGCACTTCCCCAAAGAAAAAAGAAAAGCCACCCATTCAATATACCATTCAGTTCCAGAATAGTGTGTGCTTTTTTGGCCAAAACCTTTTTTTGTGCTTGAAAATGGAGCTCTGTGAGGAACTATGTTGCGACCAGAGAATGAGCTGAAGCACTGCTTTTGTTACTAAACCAGAAACCATATTTTCTTTTCAGTTTATTTCCAACCCTTTTTGGTTATTATGTGAAAACAAACAAACAAAAAGTTTTTTTTAATTACTAAAATTAATTGTACTTTTTTTGGCTTTTACAGCAGTCCACTGATATGCTCAGGAGATGCTTAATGCACTTATTTAATTAGTGATACCAGGAATATCTACAGCTGCACCGTTTGCAGGACTGTGCATCATGTAGGTTTCTGCATCGTATGGCAGAGCACCAAGACCTGCTCAGGCAGGGTCGTTGGTGTACATCAAATCAATCTAAGGAAACTATGGCTCCATTTACACCTCTAAGCCATCACTAATAGTTTCTGCTTAATATTATGTCACAAGTGGAAATGGATGAATTACACAAATAAAGACGTTTCTTTCACCTTTTCTGGCTTCATATAATTATTTTTATCCTTGTACAAGCTGGAGGAGATTTCATCTGTTCTCACACAGAATGGTTGTACCTGTTTGTTATATAATTCCCCAAATTGCCAGCAATTTAATGTGGTATTTTTATATGGCTCGTTCAGCTCTAAAGTGCATACGTGTGAGATCATTTCCAAGCATATCGTCTTACTGGCTCTCACCTCAGGCTATGGACAGGCTCAAAGGGCAGCTTTTAAACCTGAAGATCAGAAGGCTCCAGGCATCAGTCTACAAAGATATGGGATAGTGATGGGGGTTAGATGGATTTCTGTTCTTATCTTGAAAAAATACCTGAACTGCACTACTGACAGCTTGTGTGTACTCATGGCAATAAACAGAAGTGTGCTATGGTGATGCCAAAGCTGAGCCGCATTGAGCCACGCTCAGCTCTGAGCAGCACCCCAGGTACAGCAGCAGAGAAATTCCTTATCCTGCAAGTTACACATATGACGTCAGCACAGATAAATCCTTTTGCTAAATCTACTTTCAAAGCATGTCTTACTCGTATCTTTGTTGTTCAGACAAGGTTAACTTCTGGAGTTTTATAATTAGTCTTAAGAAATGCTAATGACAAAAATAGCAACAGACTGCTTTACCTTTCTGTGAATTTTCTTATTGCTGGCAAGTTCTAGGCCTTTAAGTCTTACTAAGGGTCTCATTTATAGAAGCAGACCAGCAATGTAGAATATTTAAATAAGTTTTTACCTAATCCCTGTTAGGTCTTTTTATTCCAATTTTAATTCTGCTAAAGAGTTGGAAGTTTCTATTTTTCTTTCCATAATTACTTAGAAAAATATTCTGACAATATGACTGTTATAGAAGTCTGACTGCAAGCATTGCAGGACCAGAGAACAGATACTATTTTAGTTAATGCTTATATCCATGGGTCTTGAAGAAATGCACATTTGCAAAAACACATTCTGAAAGACATTTCCACACAGAATTAGCTGGATTGCATATGTAAATGAGATGCTATAAATAATCAAACACAGCAAGTTGCTATTCAAAAGTTAGCCCACCAGAATAGTGCTGCACAAAAAAAAATCTGCTTTGGCTTTTTACCAGATTAATTTAAAATTTTCCTTTAAGACAGTTTGTGGCCAGTGTTTGAATTATACTTAATGTTAAGTTTCTGGTTAATTTCTACTTGAGATACCACAAGCAAAAAAAAAGATACAGTTCCATGAAACTGCCAAATGTCATTAAGCTCTTGTTATCATCTATAGATTTGCTGAGGTTCACTCTGAACAGGGAATGGGCTGACTGGAAATTCTAATTCACAGGAGGAAGTTAGTTGAATTATGCTCTCTGCCAGTAAAACAGATTGAACAAAACGGCTGCTCTGGTTTTGCATTATGGCCTTTCAGTTAGGGAAATTTACCCTGAAAAATAATAATACCCTCTGGAATATAAGCAAAGCACTATTACTCTTTGATTCTATAGTGAAAGTACAAAACAAACATAAATTCTGTGTCTGCTTCTTGCCTGTTGAAACTGTATTTTTCTTTCAAAGTCAATAATTCAATCAAAAAATTATATGAGACTGACACCCTCCCCACTTATCTTGAGTACAGATGTATTAAGTTTAATATAATATTTTTCAACTGAGTAACTAACCAGCTGGGCATATATCTCTCAGGAGGAAAGCCATTGACAAATAAATGTAATCTAACATTCTAAAACTTGTGAGTAGGCACTTACTATTTTGCCTGGCAGGCAATTTACTTTTCTGGTTCAAAAATTCTCTGAACTTTGTCTCTGTATTCTGTTGTTCACCACCACATACTTCTCCTTCTCATTTACTCTTTCATCCATTTTCTTCAGGAAAGTTTAAATTTTGCCACAAATTATTCCCACCTTCTTGCATTGAGCCACAATTTCTGCACAGGGTGAAATTTAGCCTATAATGTCAACTGGCGCATAAAGTAAATGGGATGTCATTTGCAGGTTTATCTCAAAGATTTGTGGGAACATATTCAAATGGCTACTGGCAGCACACCTTTCTAAATTCCTTTCGATTAAGGAACTTGCCTTACTTCTCACCATTTCGAAAGAAATAGTTAAGACTTCCAGATTATCAAAACATTGGTGAATATAAAGCATTTTCCCTTTAAAATTATTGTAACAAAGATAGTAACAGGGAGTTATGATATGTCCATGTCTAAATAGCCTTAGCAGGTTCCTTCTGATATGTCTGATTATTAGTATTATACATTTAACAAAAGATTGTCCAGAATCCACAGTCACTAGTGAAGACATGTTCTGACAGGGATTATGCAAAAACACATGAAGACGCGACTCTCAAATATTGTAACAACGCAATAAAAATTAAAAATAGTTGTAGTGTATTCAATTTTATGCAATTTACTGCTGTCTCAGACCCCAGTAAATCAGTTTCATTAAGTTGCAGTTTTTCTAACCATAAAGTTAACCATGATAGCACATCATTTTTATTGGAATCAAGGTACTGACTTTCCCAGGACCAAATTTAGTTGTTCTGCCTGGTTTACCCCAATTTCCCAATAGACCTTGTTGTATGAGGAAGCTATTACTCTTCTGGGTCAGTGTAAATGCATGGTATATAAGAACCACAAATTCCGAAACACTGTCAAATTTAGTAACACACTGATAATTTTTTTCTAATTGCTACTGTTGGCATATTATATGTTAAATACAGCTTTCATTTTCCTTAAGCGTTTAATTTTGACAAAGAGTCAAACACATATTTTGTTCAGTAAATTAGACTTTCATTTCTGAAGCTTAATTTGTGAAGTAACTGATCTTATTTCACAAAAGCACTTAAGTCCATGGAAATATGAACTTTTCCAGCAAATTCTTTGCATATTTCCTTGGTGCAGGGTTTCTTATTTGCAAGCTAACATTTGCTACTGGCAAAATCTCACCTAATATATTTTTGGCTTCTATGTAATTCTCTCTTTCAATTTTATCATAGCAAACACACTTTTTTTTTTTTAAATTTTACTTTGAGAGTTAAAATAAAGAAATGAATTATTTAATTTTATTTTTGTAAAGATACCACAGGATAATTAGAAATACGTCTGCATAAAATTACTGATGACATTTTCATATTCAGCAAAGAGGCCACAATTTTCACATGAACTCTGGAGTAGGCTAAGATAACTTCTCTCCTTTTGGCTTACAATAGAAATCATAACTCTGGAGTATTGTAAGCAACAGAGTAATCAGTTCAGCTCCAGTGCCACTGCACAGCAGGTTGGCATGGGGGGCGTGGAGCAAAAAGTTCTGTAAATTAGCATGGACTATCACTGTGGTAGAGGGCTCTGCAGAGAACGTTTGACACAGGAAAAGGTGGTGCTTACGCTTTTGAAAAAAGACTTCCTGCTCTTGCATGCAGAAAGGTGTCATTAATGAGTCCTTCCATAAAGAGCAGACGGTATGAAGAGTGTAAAAACATGAAGATACCCCTGAAACTAAGAAGGAAGGTTAAGGATCTCAGTGGAATAGTGCAAAGGCTGATAAAGCTGAAAGAGAGCTAAACATCACTTGAGCTGGTGTAAACCAGAGTAACAATTGATAACAGCTGAGTTATCATGATTTGCATAATCTTGGGATTCCCACCAGCTGCTCCTTGCTGAGTGCCATCCACGCCTACGTCCTTTCTTTGGATATTCTAGGTATCAGTTATGTTTTAGTAATTCATCAGCATAAGGTGTACATTGTGAGCCACAGTGAAAAACTCTGCAAAACTGGAACTGAGCTGGTTGTACAAGAGTAAAACAAAAGAGTTGAGGACGTAGAAAACTTCTGGCTCACAAGGGTCATCAAAAAAAAGGGACAGACAAGCCTCACAAGATTTTGTTTCCCACTGAGAAAAATGGGGATGTGACAAAATCTCAGTGACTGCACAGTAACTTTAAGATATCTAATCTAGCTGTAAATTAGTCTCATTTTGTGCTGGTCACAGTTTAGCCATAAAGTTCACTGCAAGTGAATTTACCTTGAAGAGATTATTCTGTGAAGGTGCTGATAATTTTTTGCAGAAGTCATAAGCTTTAAGCAGAATAGCAGCAAATACATTGCTGACAGTCATTCTACACATCAGGATTATCATGGAGTTTGTTCATGAATTTAAAAAAAAATCAAAACAACAACAAAAAACCCAAAACAAACAAACAAAATAAAACAAAAAACCCCAAAAAACCTCAAAAAACTCCCCAAAAAAACCCCAAAACCAAACCAAAACACACCACAAAAAAACCCCAAAAACCAAAAAACCCAAACAAACAAAAAAACCAAAATAACCACCCTAAAAAACCAAAAGGAGTTGAGCAGAGAGCTGGAGCTGGACTAATGAAGAGATACCGTTATGCCGTTATACCAATCTGTTTAATCATTTTAAATAATTCTTCACCTTCTTTTGCAACATCTGATCAACAACTCTTCTCTCTCTATTTGATCAACTTTGTTAATGTCTTTTATGCTAATATCTTCTGAATAGTCAAATAAATTATTAGCAACTATATCAAATCATCTCTAGAGAGGAAAGGAGAAGACATGGAGAAAAGATGGAGAAAATATGCATTGAAAGTTTTACAGAGCATGAAGTTGTACTAAGGCGTAGACAAGTCCCAGGAGTTATACAGTGCTGTGGAAAGCTAGATCCAGCCAGCAAAAATATTTGAACAGGGGAAAAAAGTTGTTAAATGACCAGGAGAGGAAAATATTGAGGGCAACGCAGTAAAGTCAAGCATTAGATTATAGTAATGAATACCATGTTTTACTGTAAAATGTGATTTTTATTTCTAATATTATAGCTTTTTACCACAAAAAAACCAGCTCACTTGGGTGGTGTCCCCGGTTGCCATTTTATCCCTTTTGCTTCTTCCTCCCCATCAGCTCATCACCAATGAGTCAAAATCCCTCTCATACTTTCTGTGGTATGATTTTCTTTGCAAGGTGGAACACGCTCTTCTGCTACTGGCAACACCAGTATGTAAAGAGGACAGAACACGTTAGAGGTTAAAATTCAGCCTCATCTTCAGTTTGAGGTTGAACTAAGATTTTGATTTGAGACAGTGTTTGGCTTTTATGCCTGTGTGGAATGATTCTCTGCTGGAGAAAAATACAGCAGCTTCTAATAGGAATCTCCCTTCCTAAGGATCTTTCTTGCAGTTTAGGACTGAAAGAAATGGGACAGTGATGGGACTATGGGAAAGAATTAACCTTCATTATTTCACAGCTCTCTGAGCTGATAGCACAACAGGGTGATCAACACTAAGATGCCCTGTAAAAAGAAAAAAAATCCACTGAAGTGAAAATTCAGTCATTGACTGCAATTCAGCAGACTTCACTAAATCTGGGCAGCGTTGTTTAATAGGATGCATACAGAAAGGGTATTTGAAAGGCCAGTCTTCACTCCAGGTTGTAAAATCAGAGACAAAACAAAGATAAGGACACTTGAATTGAGAAGTCTCAATATGAGTTTGATTTGACATTTTTAATGGTCATGAAATACCACTGACTGAATTGTAATTGGTGCTGCAGGGTTTTTTTAAATATCTGAAACTATGTAATGATATAACTTCCAAGAAAGACATGACAACTGAAAACAACCACTCTCCAGCAAATCCTGTTGAAGTGCAGAGTAGGAAAGAAAGGGCGTAATTATGTTTCTGTGCTGAGATAATGCATTCCTCTCACATAGAGAAGTACTTCCTCAGGTAATAAGGCATTTCTGTATAACTGCACATTATTTTACAGCACCACAACTGAATCATGTACTGATGTCATTTCTAGCATCTAAAAGCACATATTAGAAGCTTCCCACCACTATTTTCAATCCTTGATTGGTGAGGACTTTGTGAGTAAAAAGATGCTTAAAAGGAATGTAAAAGGTTTGCATTCACAAGGATGGAATTGCCATAGGCTTGGTCTGGGTTAAGGACACGTTTAAATGCTAATCTGTATAGTATTGCCTGAACTATTTCTCCCTTTACAATTCACTCAGTAGAGGTGCTTGATGTAAAGACCACAGATTTGCATATTTAAGAAGTAAGAGCTAAGTATCTTTGAGTGAGAGATTGTGAATTTAAATTTCCTCTTCAGTGTGGAGGACAAGGCTCCTCTATTAAAAGATTTCTATTTATACAACTGTGCATTATTTAATTGTGGATTTAGTCTTATCCTAAATAACTTATATGAAAATCATAATGCAGTGGTTTTCACACATGCGTTCTCCTTATTTCCCTATAAACTTTGATGTATGTACAATAACACAAACAGATTTTGGGACAGGTTTGCTTTTTTCCCTCCTGCAGAGTGTGCATACTCATGAGCCAAACAAAGATGGAGAAGTAAATTCCTGCTGGAATTTCTCAAACACCACCTGTTCCCCTCATAATTCCAGTTCTAAATAACTGCAGTTTGCCAACAGAAATCAGATAAAGGAAAAAGAAAAGGTAAAATCCTAAGCTTGTCAATAAACCCTGTTAATAGACCTCAGAACTTATCCCTAAGCCCTAAATGTGGAAGCAACCAAATAGTACAGAGGAACTGAAAAGAGATGAAGTGCCCTAAATAAGTATATATTTATCCTCACTCTTATTGCATAACTCCCTTCTAAGTGTTCTACTTTATTCCCTGAAGGATTTAGTAATCTCTTTCCTTCACATGCATTTCCTCTTCATTGTAAAGATTTGATGAATTTGTCAGGGAACAGAGCACTGCAAGGAGAGAGGCAGCTGCTCATACAGCTTGAGTTTTGACTATGCAGTGGAAGTTCACGCTGTTAGTAATTTGCATGAGAAATAAGTGGATATGAAATTATCTCCAGAATCTGTTCTCTGTATTGACTGGTTTGGCCAGCCCAAAAACTGGACAGAAGATGGCAACAATGGTTACTGGTACTTTAGTGTAGACAGACCCCACTAACAGCTGCAATACCCAACACTGCAAACCTAACAGCCACACTACAAGAATTTTCACACTCTCGAATAGCAGTACTAGGTGTAAAGATATGTTCTTTATGGTCGCATTACAAGATGAAGATAAAAAGAAATTTGCTTTGCCTTGTGAAGGTATACAGTTTACTTTTACCAGCCTCCCACAGGGCTATAAACTCTCACCTGTGACTGCTCATGCTGCACTTGCTGAATTTTTACAGACAGTCTCACTCCCTCAGGATGTGAAATTTTATCAATATGACAAATATTGATAAATAGATTAAATAATTCAAGAAGATTCCCCTGAAAAGGTGGGAGAAGCAGCAGCAGCAGTGTGGCAAGCACCCCATGAAGCAGAAGTTGAGATCCCACCTGAGAAACATCAATGCCAGATAAAGACATAACGTTTTTGGACACTTGGTGGATAGCAGACCACGTGGTGATTCCTCCAGATACCTTAAAAAAAATCGAATATCTGTAGACATTCCATGTAAGAAAGAATTACGGCAACTAATGGGAACTTTAAGATATTGGGGAAAACTTGTGCTTAGATTTTCTATCATTGCTCACCTGCTGTACTCACTTTTATGAAACAGAAAACCATGGGAATGAGACCCAGAACATGAAGAGGCAGTAAGAAACCTAATACAGGAATTAAAAACATATCAGTCTTTGGGACCACTACACACAAGCCTATAGTATAGCAGTATGGGGCTTTGTGGAACATGCTACTGCATTGCTGAATATAAACACATAACTGGCCCTGATGGACCAATGACACCTTTATTATTCAGCTTGACTGTGCTTAAAGAGATAGAAAAGAGATCTCCTGAGTGGGAAAAGGGACTTGTGTTTTTGGTTCAAGCAATTAAACAAATTGAGCCACTAAGGAGCAATCTGACCAGAAAACTCCGCCAACATTTCAACTATTTTCCCTTCCCAGGAACAATTCTGATACTGATACTGGCACACCTCCACTGGAGATCAGGTTATAAGTAACCTCATAAGTAAACAATCAATCAAAATGCCTTTTAATCCTTTTGGCTCAGAAAGATAGGAGGCAGACACTTTTTGAACTCCTGATTCAAGTTCCCTTGTACCACAAACATAACAAATATAACAAAATCTGTGATGTTAGATCTACTAACTTACAGTGGTATCACCCCTAATAAAACTGAGAAACTTTCTAAAGAAAGCTTTCAGAAGTACTCAAAAAGTTTTCTTATTGTTTGTAGCAGCATTAAAAAAATACAAAAGTCCAATCAGATTGCACAGCATTTTGTCTGTTGAGAGCTGGTCACTTCCAGTAATTTACCCCTACTTGCAGGACTTCCAGTAATATTTCTAGTCTGAACAATTATTTCATAGAGACATCAACCCTTGCCTTGCTAACTTGTGGTGGAAGAGGAGGTGGCATCTGCTTTTGCAGGCCTTCTCACATCTCAGCGAAATTAAAGGTAGTATGTATGATTTTTTAATTGTAATTAAAAATTGCAAAAATTTAGAGAGCTATTTTAATCAATTATATGCAGGGTATTTCATTGGATATAAGTCACAAAATGCCGTGCATCCATGGGCAACTACACATCTATTATTCTTCAATGATTTACCTGCCATGAAAGAGATGATAAGTTCATACGGAAAAGGTGAGAAGTAAAAGCTATAAAGTCTAAATGAAAACTTTGTGAGGCATAAAAAAAGATCCTTTTTCAATCATTGAGCCTGCCTCATGAAGGATGACTTTTATATGATGGATGAATGTGGACCGCTACCCTTTACTTGAGTATATCCATGTCAGACTACCTCATACAGAGCAGTTTTTTTGATTAGTCCATCTTATGGAGACAGATGTCTCTCCTTCTGCTTAGCAGCTTATATTTTGGTGCCAAACTGCAAGTTCTAAGCCCAGTATCTGAAGTAAGGGGTTGCCTGGTGACTGAAGTGTGAAATAAAGTGCCACAAACATCTAATCTTAGTAAATACTTTTCTTTTATTCATTTCTTTCTTGTTTACTTACTGAATTTGGAGTTGGGTGAAAAAATTGTGATCGATCATTTAGAGTACTGAAAATTTTCAGAAAAAATCAATTAGCTGCAATCCAGTATCCATAAAAGAACATTTTCCTTTTTCATTATAGAAAACTGGAAATTGTGGATTTGGATAAAAATTTGGATTAGGAAAATGGAGATGGTCCTGTTAATTTCAATGCATTGGGTCAAATCCACTGCCCAGTCTGTCATCGTCATGTGGAATGAATGTGACACATCCTCTTTACAAGGATTTTGCTCTGTGACACTGAAACACACTCAGTTTATAAAAATTATTCAGCAATTTTTGGCTGCTAAATTCCAACAAACTATAACTATACGGGGAAGAAAGGGATTATGAGGACAGAGACACGTACTCCGCTGAACTCAGAGGTGCTGTTGTTTTTACACTGAACACTTTTTTTTTTAAGTGTAGAGTACCCTCCCTCCCAGACAGGTCTGGATTATGGAAACTGCATGCGTCCCAGTGAAAGTTTACCTTTAAGTCTGCAGATGCTGTGTGTGGCCACAGACTTTACAGCTGGTATATTTCAGCAAAAAAAACCTCAAGCCTGTTGGCATGAAGCTGAGTTCCTATGGGTTTATCTCATCTCTATATCAAAGCTTTGAGTTACTTCCAAAATATAGTTGCAACAGTTTCTTCCCCTCAAAAATTATCTTTCTGAATATGTGCAGCCTTTAAACAGATTAAGAATATAGATACATTAAAAAGGGGGGGGAAATCCTGTTTCTATTGATAATCTATTTTCCGCTCTAATCTCTCTAAGAGTACTGTTGAGGTGGACTAGGTAACAACTTGGAAATTTCAGTTACATAATGAGTCCAACATTAGTTCCTGAGCATTACTGGAAAACTATTTCTCATTTTTGGAAATGGCTAGTTTAATCTCAAATACACTTAGGGAGTAATATGCTAGAAACATCACTAGTTATTGAACAGTATTTCTATTTAATAACATTCCTGCAAAAGTGCAAGGAGAAGGTCAAACATACAGATACTACAGGTTGCTGCAATTTTTGTGAGATTGGTGCACAGAAGGTACAACACTTAAGAAAAGAAAAAAGTCTGTAGCTGAGAGGCAATGTTTCTATCATAGAGGCATCTTTGAAATTTCAAATGTTGTTTCCTGACATAGATTGAAGCAGAAAGTCAATATCTCACTTTTTCTTTGAATTCTAGAATCAGATAGAGTGATGAGGGTCAAACACCATGTATGTAATATTCGTATATTTGTGTATATGAGTGTGTGCATACATATGTACTGCATTATTTTCCTCTGATTTCAACAAGATCATGTGACCTCTACAACACAGAGCCGTGCAGCCAACACAAGGGAGAATGGGGCAATATGAAGAGGCAGAGCTACTGGCAGAGGAAACAGGACATTTTAAGGCCAGAAGGATGGTCTCAGATGCTGTCCATAGCCAGTGGAGATACCTGTCCTTGTGAGAGACGCTTGATGTAGGAACCTGTCCAGATTTTGAATATATGACCCCAAAAAACACCCCTTCTGATCCACTCTTCTGTTTCAAAGGGTCATTTTTCTTTCAATACTATGTTAAACAGGAACTATTTGGTGAGAGAAAACTTTGAATTCCTCGTCTCTCTTAATACTATAGTAATACTAAAACTATACCCTGGCAAAAGCCAGTCAAGTGTACATGGCAGAATTGGTGAAAAGAGTTGTTTTGACGCAAAATTACATTAAAAAGGTTTCAAGAAAAATACGTATTATTTCATACAAGCTTGCTATTGCTTATTTATCTGCCATAAGTAGAGGCATTTTGATGATTATCAACTGAGGAAAAATCCAAATATGCCAAACAAAGTAAGCAAGCTCAGTGCTCAAGACAAAAGAAGTGGTATAGTTGGGAACAGCTGAGGGATGGAGTGAAATAGCAAAATAACAACAATAAGTCATCAAAATAACAACAATAAGTCATCATGAAGATGTGTACCACATGAAGTCAAAGATTTCCCAGAGATCCAGTCTTAAAGGTGTTCTGAAGATGAAGTATTGAATTTTTCAGAATTATCCAGTATGCAATCTTTACTGTTCTTGGAAGCATTAAGCAAGATGCTCACTACTATGACACAAATAAAGAACCAACAGAGGAAAATATTTTCAAGGAGCAAGACTGCTCAATAAAATGTAAGTCTTTACTAAATAGAAAAGGAAAGCATCAACGGCACACTGAAATTCCAAAAGTTCAGCGCGTCCTGTGAAACAAAATGTTCTTACTTCAGGCCTAAGGCAGGAAAAGATCTATCATCTTGATAACTATGCCTATGCCTTGTGGTATTTCCAGGAAGCAATGTTGAAGAGAAACTTGTTAAATGTGTATCCATCATTTTCTTAAAAGACAAAATTTCCTTTTTTTTTTTCACCTTTCTCCTTCCCTTTTTTCCCCTCTATGTTTTCTCTTTATTTTGGTTCTTTGCATTCAGTTATTTCTCATTGTTTCTCTTTCTTTTTTTGTTCTGTTTGTTTCTCTTTAGAATATGTTGTACAAAGAACAGAAATTACCAATTTAATAAACTCTTCACACCTTGAATTGTTTGATACAGACTGGAATGAGAATACTGCACAAGTACTACAAAGCTTTACTATAAGCTCTAGAAAGGCAGAGTTTCAGTTTTGTTTCATCTTTTTTAGGGAAGGGGGGAATTCAACTACTCTTCATCTATGCATGTATGCACATGTTAGCACATGTTTATATACAGTCATTTAAACCTAAAAGGTGTTTTATTGTATGGTTTGACAGGCTCCTAATTTCTCACATTTTGAGGCAAATCTAGTAATCCATCAAATAGAAATAGAATGAATCAGACCTAACTTTTTTTATAAAAACCAACCAAACAACAAATGGCAAACTCTTTGTTTTCCAAATTGAAGTTCAAGCTATAAATTAATTTTGGGAGTGTCTAAATATATCAGCTTTATACTATTCTGGTCATGAGTCTTTCTCTTTTGTTCTTCTGAGGAAATGCCTTACTCATCAACAAAATAAAACAAGTGAAATACTGTTTAAACTCCCAGGAGATGAGATTTTTTTCCAAGTCTCTTAATTATCCAGACATTCTTGCGGCCATGAATGTGGTTCTTAAGCCAAACAAAAGTCTAGAATCAAAATAGCATGAGAACTTTACAGCCTCCCTAAGTATTGGTTGATGGTCTTTTCAAGCTTCTACTTTGTGAAGATTAGGAACATGTTGTCTGACTTACAGGGCAATTTTAATGGCTTGTTTTGCAGGTAGTAAGAGTTGTTATTTAACTATTCTGTTTCTCACACCACTAAAGGAACCTAGCAACTTGTTACACAAAAAAATTAAAATCTTTGCCAGTCTCTGCCTGTCTAGTTACAAAGTTATTCAATACACCTTAGTTGCCCTTTATGAATAGTCACTGACTGAAGAAGAAAGACAAGTAAGGTGGGGAGTTTCCTTCTTAGCAGCAATTTTGATATCTGATCAACATAAGATAAGGCCTTAAATTGTCTCCAGCAATATTGATTGATATGTGAAGGAAATCACCAAAGCTTCAATGGTTACATAAAATTTATTACAATGAATCTGTATATGCGTGTTCGGATGTGGATAAAGACAGTTGCAGGCAAAGAAAAGACATTCAATAAAATGTGATATAAATATTCTCACAATTGCTTTTTTATATTCACTCCTTCAAACCCTGTAGTCTAAGTTAGGGTGATTCTCCACAGGATTCTCATTTTTTTAATACAGTGCGTAGCCAACACAAATAGCTAACTTCTAGATCAATATGTTTAGTAATATCAAAGAGAAAATTCTCATGGAAATCAGTCAGGGTCTCTCAACAGAGAGGAATGTGGGTTTTGCTATATATATATATATATATATATAAAGGAAAATTAAGTATTCCTCCTTCTTTAACATTGTCAGGAGCTTAGATGAAAGGATTTGTCCCCTGAGAATCTGCTTGAATCTGTAGGTGCGCAACTGTGATCTGAGAGTATCTCACCACTTTGTATAACATGACATGAGCCTCTGATGGCATAAGATACTGAAAAACACCCTTCACCTTCCATGGAAAAACACAACACCTTTAAAATAAATTAAACATGGGTTGAGCACTCTGTCAAGAGACAACATCCCTAATTGGCAGCTGCTGTTACAGCAGAGGTTGATTAGAGATGAGAGAGTAGTAATTCTCCACAGAAAGAAGCTGTCTGATATTATTAAAAATTACCTGCTTGTCACAGATGTTCACTCTGCTTATTTTTAGCATGAGTTTGAGTTTGAAATACTGGAATCCAAATTTATCATTACCCAACCCACAATGTTTTTGGCTGTCACTTGTACACTATCAGCAAAAAATGAACTAAATTGCTTGACAAGTTGTAAAAATTCAGAGTAATATAAAAAGGTGTTTATAAGAGCAGCTTTTCTCCAAGCATTTTCTAGTGGAGATGTCCAAACCCTGGAAAAACTGAGTAAAAATCCTGAGGCAAGAATAAGAAGAGAAGGTATAAGGAGCAGAAGCAGGAACAGATATAATGAAAATAAAGGAAAATATCCTTTGACAGGAAAAAAATCCAACAGTTGGAAGAACTTTGCAAAAACTATTTAGAGTTAGATATACATACCCTTGAGTTGTGCTTCAGGTAAAGCCAATATTAATTTTTAAGTAAGTTAATGTTCACCACTACTCTCAGCAAAGCCTGTATCTCTCTCTTCCTCCCATTCCCATGTGCTGTAGTTTACCCCCAGCTGCCAACTCAACACCAGGCAGCAGCTCACTCACTCACCCTCACAGCAGCCGCTGGTGTCTCTTGGCCACTTCCCCCAGTTTGTGTATTGAGCATGACATTCCATGGTGTGGAATATCCCTTTGGCCAGTTCAGGTCAGCTGTCCTGGCCATGCTCCCTCATAACATCTTGTGCACTTCCTCCCTGGCAGAGCCTGGGACACTGAAAAGTCCTTGACAAGCAGAAGATTAACTCTGTCCCAGATGAAACAGGACAGCACACTTACTCTTTTACAAGTTGATAATGTTCTAACTTGATTTGGAAGGCAAGAACTCAACAATGTCACTAGTTAAAAGATAGTGCAAAGAAATCTTCCCTAATGGCCTTTGACCATAAGCATGAGCTTTGTGTGGCTTTGGGTACCTTTTACTTATCATGAAGGCACTGCAGAGTGTGCAAGGGCTCTTTCACTGAATATCAGAACCTAAGACAAACAGTGGGATTCAAAAAGTTTAAGAATAAGCAAGAGGCAACAAAATGAACACTAAAGGATAACAAAGAATAGCAAGAGTATTTTAAAGTCTGTGACACAGCTTTGGTGTATAAACAGGAGTAAAGAACAAATACTCCAAAAAATTCTTATTGAACTTACATTGCATAGGAACATCAGCTTCTTATGAGCTGCCAAAGCTCTAGAATATAGACACTTTTCTGTCCCCCTTCCTCTGCCTATTTTAAAAAAGGTTCAAACACTTTGAATAGAGGCCTCTCTTAAAACTTCAGACTCCTGATGCTGACTAGTGTTGAAGTGCCTTTTTGTTCTTCGTATACTGACTGCATCTACCGGTCTATCTGCACTACTCACAACTTGCAGAAAGGAGAAGGTTAGTGACAGCAAAGACAAAGAGTTTGTTTAACTGGCTTAGGTTGTTCTGTACCCCCTAAAACCCACAAATGCCTATGGGTGACAAGTTTCAGACAAGTCCCTGGAAAGTCAGTAAACTCCTCATAAAAACCAGGGGATGGTACTTAGCATCAGATTTATTTCTTATAAGCGTCAGCCTGCTTAACTACTTCTAAAAAATATTTAGCTGTTTCGAAGTTATTTGGTCATAGTAGGTATAAAAAAGAACCTCCACAGACTACAAAATCATAGCTCAGGAAGAGATCTGCAGTCTTCAGCATCAAAGATGTTTAAGCACATAGCACTATATGCATATTTTAATTACAGGAAATTTACTTCAAGTTACTTTTGATTTACATCAAGCCACTAAGAACAGAAACTGGATCACTGAAGCCATTATCCTTCTCCTTTTGAAGGTGATAGTGAAATTTGTATTGATTCCTATAGACACAGTCTTTTTTTTTTTTTTAAATAGCAAGTGATAAATACAAATTGGTGACATAAACAAACCAATTCCAAAATACAATTTTTCTATATGAAAAAAAAGCCCACTGATTATAGCTTTGAAAAACCCCATGAGATAAATTTTATTCAATTCAATGTTGTTGCAGTTTATTACAGTAAAAACACAGTTAAGAATAGTGTTAGCAGATATAATATTTCACCCATAATAATAATATCTGTATATTTGACATGAGAGCTTATGATTCCAGGTTCAAATTTTTTAAGTATCGTCAATATTATTCAGGTATTTTTCATAGCAGTAAAAAATTCACTGCCATAAAATGAGAAATTATAGGGTAATATTTTTTCCTTTAATCTAATTTCATAATCAAGAATAAAGAACATGATTAAAGCCCTCAAAGGCTTGCATAATAATATTTCATGAAGGACAGATAAGCAAGAACACCAAGTACAAGAAACTTATGGGGATGAGTAAGGGATAAATCAGTATGCTACTACTCTTCTTTTTGCATGCTCAGAGTTTTCATTTGATACCCAAGTGAGAACTTAAGAAAATCTGTGCATATTTAGAGACAGAGTTCCCATATATTCTTTTTTCATTTAGTTGAGCATTTAAATGATATATACTTTGCTCTCCATTCAGAACCATGGATTTGTATTCCTACCTCACTGAAGGTTCTTTGTGAAAAAAGCATATTACACCTATGTAGTCTTCAGTACAGGAACACTTTCAGAAGTCTTTATTAAGCGATACTATAGTGGTGAAAACATATGATAAAAAGAACACTAAAAACAACTTGTCTATTTTACTGAGGCTTCAACTTTATTGGTACTTCCATGTTCTGTATTCAGCCAGAGAACAGCCATGGCCTGTTACACAAATCTGAAAGTTAGTTCTTTAACTTTCCTCTGGACAATTTCTTTTCTCCTACTTGAGCTCAAGGCGCTAAAAAGAGTAGTGTAAAGTTGATGTAATCAGGTCAATATTTTTCAACGAAAACCAGATTTTTCCTAGTGATATCCAGTTCCAACACTGACATTCCTGGAGTTAAAACCAAATTAAAAGATGAAAAAATATGAAAATAAACTTTCTCCATTAACTGATGTTTACCTTGCCTGGTATAATATCAAACTGTGTACTGATTATATTTATCTGTGAGCCTGATGTGAAACTAAAAACTTTAATATATTCTTAAGGGATGAGCCTGAATGTTGCATATTATATCATATATGTTAAATGTAGCTATATAAATATATTAAAAGACATTTATATAAAAGCCACATGTATTTTATATACCATATAAATTCTAAACCATACATATTTTATACTATATAGCCATAATGTAACCTATGTATTATAAACTATAATTATATATTACTTCACATTCTGTATTAATTATTTATGATTTCTTATACATTATACATTTTTATACTTTATATCATAAAGAACATCTGTACAGTTTCCTGAGTTCATTAAGTAAAGCACAAGATTATTGAAAACTATAAACAATGGTATTATTCGGGACAACATGAGAGGCAGAGCTGATTTGCTGAAGCATTCAGCATCCAAGATTTTAATTCCTGACTATGTGTTTCCTTTGGAGACATGCCTTCCTTCATTTATTTTTTTCCATCTCTTGAGGACATCGTGATGACAAAGCAGTCATCAAACTCTCATGAACATTGAGAATTAGTGGTATTTGCTTTCATATTTAAAACAGTAAGTTTTCAGAAAGCCCAAATACTTCTTTAACCATTATTCTGACTTAAGTTAAAATGTTGCTAGCAAACTTAGTGGACTTTTTTTTAAAATGTCTGAAAATATTTTAACTAGATTGCTACTAAATGCAGTGTTGAATTCTTTTGGTTAAAGCTCTTTAATATTTCAGAGAAGACAAGCAGTAAAATACACAAAGTATTTGCAGGACTTTGGCGTCTCAGTTCTAGCTTTAAAAGTGATTTGAAAATGTACAAGCTTAAATCCTGTTTAATTTTAACCAAATTAAAACTAAATTCATGGTTACTCTTAAGAATTCTACCAAATTTCTCAGAACTGAACAATACAAAACACACAAGTAACAAAAAAATCCTACTATACCTGTCGAATTATACTTCGTCATTTCTGTTTTCCCACAATTAAAAAATGGTCCCTAAATTACTAACTGTGGAAACAAATACAATCTTATCAAAGTTGTCTCATTATAAGAACAGAAAAGTCATAGGAGAAAGGCAAGATAAAAGGCCACTACAAATAAAAATAAGTTCTGTATATTTTGCATCTATTTTCTTTTCCTTGTATTTTAGTCATCTTTTTTAAAAACAGAATATTTGCTATTGTTCTGGTTTACTCACAGCTGGCAACTAAGCCCCATGCAGCCTCTTGATAACTCCCCTGTCAACAGGATGGCAGGGGGAGAACTGGAAGAGTAAAAGTGAAAAAGCTCATGCGCTGAGATTAAGACTGATTAACTGGGAAAGCAAAAGCCACACCAGCAAGCACAACAAAACACAGAATTGATTCACCACTTCCCATGGGCAAGCAGGTTTTCAGTCATCTCCAGGAAAGCAAGGCTGCATCATATGTAAAGGTGACCTGGGAAAACAAATGCCATTACTCAAAACATCCCCCCTTCCTCCTTCTTTCCCCCACTTTACACACTGAGCGTGATGCCACACGGCCTGGAATAGCCCCTAGATCAGGGGAGTCAGCTGCCCTAGGTGTGCCCTCTCCCAGCCTCTCATGCATCTCTGCCTCTTGGCAGGTGGAGTGGGGTGAGGAGTACAAAAGTCCTTGACTCTGTTCAATTGCTGCTCAGCAATAATGAAAACATCCTTGTTATCAACATTGTTTCCAGAACAAATCCAGAAAACAGCCCCCTACCAGCTACTGTGAAGAAAATTAACTCTACCCTTGTCAAAGCCAGTACAAATATTTTCATGCAAATTATGCTGAAGTGATACCTTGTGATTCGAAGACACATAGGTAACTGCACTTTTTGCAGCTAAGTAGTCATATTAGGGTGCCAGAAGTGTTTGCTGACAGGCTAAAAATAAGTGACCTAAAGATTGACCTCAAATACTGTTTCTGCACTTAATTATGCATGTCTTTGTATTGGATTTGTGTAGCAAGGTTTGGGTAGGGGGAGAGCTACAGTGGCGGCCTCTCTGAGAAGCTGCTAGAAGCCTCCCCTGGCCGATGCCAGCCAGCTCCTCTTAAGACAGATCCACTGCTGGTCAAAGCCGAGCCAGTGATGCTGGCAGCACCTTAGGGATAACAAATTTAAGAGGAAAAAAAAGAAAGAAAGGAAGTTACAAAAAGAATTGAAAGATCTGAAGCCAGTGAAAAGGGCTCATGTTGCAGAAGTGTGTGGAGGATGATCTCCCATGGGAGGGACCCCATTCTGGAGTAGGGGGAGAGTGTGAGTCCTCTCTCTAAGGAGGGAGTGACAGAGATGTGTGATGAGCAGCCCCCATTCCCCATCACAATGTGCTGCTGGGGGCAGGGTGAAGTAGGTAGAAATTTGGGGATAGAGTTAAGCCTGGGAAGGGGGGAGGCGTGGGATGAAGGTGTATTTTAAGATTTGATTTCACTACTCATTATTCTTTTCTGATTTGATTGGCCATTAATTCAGTTGATTTCCCCAAGCTGAATTTGTTTTGCCTGAGACAATAGCTGGTAAGTGGTCTCTCCCTGCCCTTGTCTTAACCCACGAGAGTTTTATTCTCTTTTCTCTGCCCCAGGAGAGTGGTAGAGCACCTTTGGCACAGACCTGGCATCCTGCCCAGGTCAAATCACCACAATCTTAGAGGCATGGGATGAAACATCTAAGATAGTGACAGAAGGAAAAAGAAATGTCTTTCAAGTGGTTTACTCTTGTTATTCAAGGAAAGGTGCTGTACAATTTTTGCTGAAAATACAGTGTGTGGGCAACCTTGGCAAAGGAAATCCTTAAGGAGGGAATATCCAGAGATGACTCTCACTTTTGACCTCTGCCAAAATTAGTATATTTGTTCTTAAGAGGATACCAAGCAAGGAAAATTACAGATGGGATAATTATGAATATAGAGACAGTAATAAAAAAATCTCATTGTCAGAATGTTGTTATTAGGCACTGTCAGGTAGAGTATTTTTTTATGTCATTTGTCATAAGCTCTCTACTTGCTGATGCTTAAAAAGAAACATTTATATATAATTGTGAAAAAATATACTGTTTTTCATTAATTTTGCAAGTCATCTTAGTCATCAAAATTAATCTCCAAGAGTTGCAAATTTCTTCCTCATAAATGCAGAAGTTAATTCAAGGTCCAGTCAAAGGGTCTAAGTTTGTTCCTTTATTTGGCTAAGAAAAATGTTTAAGCCATTTCAAAGACTTCTGAGTTAACTCCTTCTGAGTATAGGAGAATGAAAAGGGGTTATAATATTTATGTATACATAATGCATAGGTAGGGTAGGGAGAGACATATTTTTGTAAGATAATTATACTTGCCAGGAACAGGTCCCAGAGAATGACAAAAAACCTTTCATATTTAAAAAAAAAGAAAAAGCATCACAAAAGTAATGATTATATTATAGACATCACTGATTTATTTTTTCCTTGACAAGGGAAAAAATCATAGTCACAAAAAAAAACTAGCTAGCCATATTTGACTGGAGGAGTTTGATGTTCTTCAGCCAGTTCTACTAGTTCCTAATTGTTTTTCCAATTTGGAAAAGGGAACAAAAAAATTAATGCAGTGAAACACAGATGTTTGGCTCAGCTCCACTGGTAAACCCATCTTCTGTTGTACCAATACTACACTTTCTAAATGAAAGCATAGATCTTAATAGTACTAAAGGTTTCCTTGTCCCTTTTTACAATTACACTCTATTATTTCATGTACATGTATTGTATTTGTTCAGATAATTTTAAATATATATATGTGAACGACATGTCAAGACTTCAGATATGTTAAAATAATCTAATTCTTTAGTTAATTTGATTTGTTGATTCAATATTTGTCATAGTATCAGACTTTTTCAGAGCTCTCATAAGTCTGGTGACTCAACTCCCTGACAGAGAAGCTTCAGTGATTGGGTTTAAATTTGGAATAAAGTTATTCTACGTACTTCTTCTCTTCTGGACATATGGTCTTATGCCACAGATGTGCAATTTTCATTAGCTTTAATAGAATTCATTTCTGCCAACCCAGAGAACAATTTTCTGCAATGTGTCAGTTAATTTTAGAGAGGATATTTTAGGCTACATGATGACAGTTATATAGGACTAACATGAAAATGGTTTCAAACATTTTCCTTTAAGAGTAACATTTTAATTTTACATTTGTACTACATAGATAAAGCCTAGAATATTTCAGATAAGACAGCTAATGTAGAACACTGCAACATAGGACTGAAATGCCCATTATTATGAATCCACAGTTTAAAACTGTAGGGAGAAAAATCATTAGGTTAATTGAGATCACACAGTGGTAAGCATTTATGTATGAATTAATTACATGACTTGTCTATAGGAGTCCTATAATATTCAGTAGGTGTAATTTCACTAAATGATTTTTGCATCCACCACTGAGAACCGTGTTGCAGATTACTTCTTTCATACATCCATGAATATAAACCTGGCTACCTTCACAGGACTTGAGATGCAATAAGGTCAAAGCTGAAAAGAGTTTTGTGTTCCATCATGCCTCTGTTTTCCAAAACTCTGGTGAATTCTTTAACTGCAACATCCATTCTCTGAAGGAACCAGAAATGAAGGTCTAATCATTATTTCTGAAAGCAATACTAGGGTTATTCTGGCTCTGTGCATCATTACACTGGCCATCCTTGCCACCAGCAGGTAGAATGTCTGGATTGAAGTTATGTTATTTCATTTTTAAAAAGTGCTGTGGGTACTGTGCTAATCAGAACAGGGAACTAGATTTTGCTTTTGTTTTTTCAATCCCCTACTGTATTTCTATGATATTTTTGTCAAATTTTCATTGTACAAGTTGATGTTTCTTTTAAGTACCTAGTGTCTAATGTACATAATGATAAGGAATTAGGTAATTTAAATGTATTTAAAAGTGGATGCAGTGGTGAAAGAATTAGAAACTTCTTTTGGAAGACAAGTTCCCCTAACATAATTACATATAATCTCTGGAAGACAGGGATTATTGACTGCACTTCCTGAAGTCTAAGATTGCTGCAGTACTGCTAGGCTCTTTAGGATGAGGAAGGACCACGTGGAACTTTCTAACATATATTTTTTTTAAGAAACCACTCTTTTGTTTCAGTGAAATGTTATGTTATGTTATGTTATGGTACGGTACGATATGGTATGGTATGGTATGTTGTTTTGTTATGTTATGCTATGCTATGCTGTGTTATGTTATGCTATGTTATGCTATGTTATGTTATGTTATGTTATGTTATGTTATGTTATGTTGTTGTGTTGTGTTGTGTTATGTTATGTTATGCTATGTTATGTTATGTTACGTATGTTATGTTATTTTGGAGGGTAATATATTTTTATATAATGCTTCAGGATTTTACCTCAGAAATCCTAGGTGAAGCTGGTATACCTCTTTCCCTACAGATAGACTCTAGAAATCTATAGTAGTCTTAAATTAAATTCTATTTAGTCATTTACTGACATGGTTATTAACAGGCTTCAACTTCACTGTCATGATTATTAACAGGCATCAAATACGTGTTTTGCACTGAAATGAAACATAAATATTAGAATTGCTACAATAGTAATACCTGTATTTTTAGACTACACTGAAGAAACAAGGCAGGAATATATCTGTTGATGATACAACTTAAAACACTGCTCACATGCAATAGGAGCTCATTATGGTAGTACAGTCTGCAGACTGAAAAACAGCAACTGTGCACAAAAATACCTTTTTGAAAACCAAATGTATTAGAATATCTTTGCTTCTAAAAAGCAATAAGAGCCATTTTCACTATTATTTTTCATAAGTTTTAGTTAGAACTAATGTGCTCAGTGTTTTTTGAACATATGGTGGTACTTTAATATCTTTTTGTAGAAATGCATTTGTTTCTTCAAAACATTCAAGAACTAACAAGACTAAACATTTAAGAAAATATTGTTACCATAAAATCCTAGGGTAGCTACAAAACCAGACTTGTTCCATTTACACTTAGAAATGAAGGATGAAATGAATCTACTGGGAAGACCTAAAAAAGCTCAAATAACACTTGAAAAGGCTCAAATCAGGACTAAATTCAGCCTCATATAACATTTAGCTATTATTTTGGCACTGTACAGAGAGAAAATCGTAACTTTTGTGAACTCATTAAAGTTTCAAACACCATAACTCAGATCTCATTGATTTCACTGAAAGCAGCGGGCTAGGTGCAAAAATGAATCCCCACATTTATGTGTCTTTCTCCTGAAAGCTTTGAAACAGCTACCTCCTTATTGTACACCAGAACGGGAAAATTCCCTCCTGAGTCACACCTTTTCCCATTTGTGTACTGGCACATTTAGTAATTCCCCATGCCTTCTTTCCCTTTTTGCTTTTATTTTTCTAATTCCCTGGAGAATAAGGAAACTTACACCCTTGAGCATCCTTCTGACTCTTAGTTCTGTACTCCAGCTTCAGTTTACTGTGTCTACGAAAGAATAAAAAACGTTTTCTAGCCACTTCCATTTAAATGCAGAGTTATTTTCATGCAGAACTTTTCCTCAGTAAGAGGAACCACAGATGCAGTGGCTTGTAGCTGTCATGACTGTGTCAAAGATACATGTATAGATTGTGAAGCAAGTGTAGACGTTCCTAAATTACTTTTGTTTATTATGAAAACCATAAACAAACCCTACCATTTTACAACATTATTTCAACAGAAGTTTATTTTCTTTTGGTCTTTTAGCCACTATAATGTTATATTTCCTTGTTTCATGTTGCTGCTGTGAGACTCACATTTAATTACTGTAAAACTCTTCATTTATCTTTGGAATTGTATTCATGAGCATGCTGGGTTTGCAATATTTCCTTCTCCCTATATGTAGATTGGTAGTGGATATGTTTATTTTGTACATTTATTCTTCTGTTCGGCACTCTTTTCTGGCCAGTATCACCAAAATATTTCGTCAAAATATGGGGCAGAACAAGAAGCATAAAACGTGTTTAGTTTTCACTTCCATAGCAATGTATTGCTGACAAATGAAATAAAATGTAAGAGATTTACAATTTTGTCTTTTAACTGCATGACAGAAGTCCTTGGGACAGATGAGAGACTGGAAAATGTAGGCCTGTGTTCTACATTTCTTGGAAACATATACAGTGATTTCCCTGAGCTGCCAAGGAAAAGATACACAGTTAGAAAGTGAACCACTCCACACTATACCAAAATAAACATTGTTTTTCACTAGTAAGTAGGATTCTACTCCATTTCAAGTGTTTATGATGTACTTCTTATTTATGATGCAAGGGTATAGCAAAATTTCAATAAACCTTAACCAGCATTACTGTAATAATTTTTTGTAGATGTATTTAAAATTGCACAAAGTACCTATCAAACTTGAAACTGCCCAAAGAAAGCTATTTTGTATAAAGTAGGAATAATCTGGGGCTAGGATAAAGTCGAAGAAATACTGTTCATACTTGTTAATAAATTATGGGGTGAATAAGTATTCCTGTTTGCTTTGTATTTTTTTTCTCTCCTATATGTGAAAAATAGGCTACTTTATCTACTCTAACATATTTTCTGGACTTCCACGAGCAGAAAGAAAGAAGCATCTCAAAAAATAAATATTTATTCATACTTTTATCTCAAGATGTTTCATTGTACTGCCTCAGTTTAAATGTGTCTCTTCCTAACATTTTCAAAGAACTTTACTGAGAAGGTCTGCCCCATGTGTCACACAGCAAGTACAACTGGATCAACATAAGCAGTTAGAAAATGTTAGACTCTCTGTGTTCAATCTTCCAGTCTCCAGTGGAACTGCAACTGACAGGACAATCCAAATAGAGTTCCTCCAATGCCTTCAAATTCAAAAAGAGCTCTCAGAATTGTCACAGGTCTCATGTCCATTCAATCTATGAGCAAAGTGTAGCTAACTGCACAAACAACCTGTTTGACTTGCTTAATATTGCAGCAAGATTTAAAATTAAAAAAAAACAGAAAAGATCTGATCTAGCACAGCCTGGCAAGTACAGACCTTATTGTGATGTACAGCCATTCTCAAATCAAGCACCCAGACTAAAAATTTAGGATTGCAACTGCTATCACAATCTAATTCCTGGGCTTATCTTAATTAGAACAAAAAAAGAAGGAAAAAAATGAGAATGAAAAATTTGCATATATGAGAGCCTATCCTAATACCTTAAAAAGCCATAGAAAAAAATTACAAGATCTCAGAGCAAATGCACAATTCACTGCTATTTAGATCCCAGGTGCTAATTAACTAATCAAAGGCTTTCAAGCAGATCAAGCCAATCAGGGAAGGACCTCAAAAAGAAAGTTCCAGAAATAGTTATAATGCCAGATGCAGAGTTAGAGCTCCTTTATCAAGTAAGGAGGACTTGAAGTGAACACATAGATTGGTGAAGATCTCGTAATGGTTATGAGGGCTGACCTAGGTTTATTGCTCTGCATTCATTGGTAACACTTAAAAAGAGATGATTTGAACCAGTACCAGGGTCTCCTTTCCATGTCAGAACAAAGTTATGAAGGTCAAGTGTTACTGAGATTTTTGTTTCAATTGCTATATTTTGTTTCAATTGCATAATTACTTTCTTTCTGGGTAAGTGATAAACATGTATAGTTAAGTTAAACCTGAAGGATTCAAAACTACTTTTAGTTCTCTGGGTATTAATGGGTGTCCTAAGAGACCTGAGGAGAAAACTCATTTTTCTCTCACTAGAAAAGAATTTTCTATCCCTAATGATGTTAGTTGAAAGCTAATTGCTAATTCTTAATAATGTAACTTTGAAACAGGAAGATACAGAATCAGGTATGTAAACAGCTGATCCTGTCACCGTAGTCATTGTAAAGAACAATTTAACTATGAATTTCATATGTACTGAACTAACTTCTACAAAGATCTAAGTGGAAATTTCTCTGCTGCTCAGTGCACTGTTTTCAATTTAGTGCAGTTGTACTTTGCACCTCTATTTGTGAACTGTTAATAAACATGGTATTTGGGAAGATCATATTTTCAGCTACATCCTGACTATGGATCCAGAGCTCATTTCCTTTTTCTAGAACTCTCATGTTCAGACAAGTTCCTGTGAAGCCCATTAAAATCCAGAGGTTTTTAAGGAGCCCTGGTCTCCCTCAGTGCTGTGGTCACTTAATCAGGAGAGGATGGTACTGGGCTGGGTTCTGGTTTACCTAAAATTCTTAATGAATGGATAAATTTTACGATGACTCTTCAGGCTTTATAATTTTTGGTGTTTAACTCTGAAACAAAAATCTATAACCTACTGGTATGTTTCTGCTTCAGAAGTATTTTCTAGTAGGGCAGAGAAAAACTGCCTGAAATTCAAGAAAGACAAAAGCAGGGTCCTATGTCGGGGGAGGAATCCCCAGTGCAGGCTGAGGGTGACCTGCTGGAAAGCAGCTCTGCAGAGAAAGACCTGGGGGTCCTGGTGGACAATAAGGTGTCCATGAGCCAGCAGCGCCTTTTTGTCCAAGAAGGCAAATGGTATCCTGGATGCCTTAGGAAGAGAATTGCCAGCAGGTCAAGGGAGGTGATCTTGCCCCTCTACTCAGCCCCCTCTACTCACATCTGGAGTGCTGTGTCCAGTTCTGGGCTCCTTAGTACAAAAGAGGTGAAGCTCAACAAACATGATTAGGGGACCGGAGCATCTCTTACAAGGACAGGCTGAGGGAGCTGGGCCTGTTCAGCCTCAAGAAAAAACATTTGAGAGGGGATCTCATGAATGTCTCTAAGTATTTGAAGGGAGGGTGTGAGAGGATGGATCCAGGCTCTTATTGGTGGTGCTGAGCAATAGGACAAGAGGAAGTGGGCAGAAACTGATGCACAGGAAATTCCACCTAAATGTGAGGAACTTTTTTACTGTGTGGGTATCTAAGCACTGGAACAGATTTTCAGAGGGGCAGTGGATTCTCCCTCACTGGAGATAATCCAGAATGGTCTGGACACAATCCTGTGCTGTGTGCTCTAGGATGACCCTGCTTGAGCAGGAAGATAGGACCAGATGACCCACTGTAGCCCCTTCCAATCTTACACATTCTATGATCCTGTGATTCTTGTACAGAGTTTGAGCTTTGTTTCAGAAAGCATTTCACACTTCCACAATCATTTCTGACCAATGCATTCCTGAATTGCATTATAATGCTTCTGTAGATGTAAGTGGTAAATGGCCAGTGGATTTTACACTGATAAATAAAAAGTGTTAGATCCACCACAGCATGAATGGTCAGTGTAAGGACTGGAAGAGAAACAATTGTAAGGAATCTACAGGACCAGTTTACAAGGCACTAAGAAATGTATAACGAGTTTCAATTTGAACAGGACTCTACCTTGTTAGAACTCATAATTTGAGGATTTTCTAATATTCAAAATAAATTACAAGAGCTGGAGGCAGTGTGCAAGACTGTTAAAGCTACTCAGTTGAAAAGCCAAGGGATTTGATAATGTATACAGCTTTTCCCTTGAGGCCAAAAATGTAATTATGAAAAAGTTCTGAACTGAAAAATATTCTTGTCATCTGTTTTTATGAGAGATAAAAGATCATTTTAAGGTGAAGAGGTTACATATAAGAAAGAAAATTAAATTTAAAAAACCCAACATGACCAACACTACAGCTGCTGAAGAATAGTAAGAAGAAAATTAGATATTATAATTAGAAGGGGAAATCATTCTACCTGTACTAGACATATGCTATTAAAATATTTAATTCATATCCTGATTAATTCACTGCATGATGTGAAGATTATTTCAGAGGTGATAAATCAGTAGATTAATATGTATTCAGCAGGGATATATGAGATAGGACTGAATTAAACTTCCGAGATCAATAGGAGAAGAGTTAGACCCTTCTCACTATATTGGTCTAGAGCAGAGTATCATCTTTTTACATGTGGTTCTAAATTATCTTACAGTCTCAGTAACTGCTGAGCAGAGGAATATGATTAGAAACAAACTTATGGTGCAAGCAATTTTAGCTGCTGTTCTAAATATTTTTCCTGACTTTTCTGAAGAAATTCTCAGGTACACTTTGTAAATAAATTACTCTTAATTCTCTAGTTAAAATACAGTGATACTGCCCCTAACCTTTCCTGAGCAGATTGCATTCAGTTACATTTGGAGAAAAATACATCCATCAGACTTGTCATGTGTTTGTCTTATTCCAGGCCTCCCATTGAGCTGTGTTAAATGGCTTCAAACTTCAGAGTTCTAGATTGTTACAAGGTTTTTAATGGTAAGTCTTTTTAATGGGAACCTGGGAAAATAATTCAATATGCAATATGCACATAAGGTCTTTAACAGTCTTTATTATTTATATGAGGAAGTGTTGCAAACTGGAACATTTAGGATGAATAGATTATGTGGAAAAGCTGAGAGGCAAAAAAAAAAGAAGATACTTTATTTTTTTTTTTTTTTTTTTAATTTTAAAAGATAGCAAATAGCTAGATAGTGAAAAAATACAGCCTGAAAAAGGTTACTTAAACTTAAGCTGTATCTGAACAGGAACATATTTTCTTTATCCTTAGGAATTTTCAGATACACTGATATGCTTTGTTGGAATTATATTTTAAACCTGAAAAGAGAAAATTTTGCCTTCATTGCCTCTACTTGCACTTCTAAAGAGTTACATGATTCTTTTTCAGTCGTCACTTCAGACCATTTGACACTGCAAGAGTAGAATAACGAGAAGTTAAAAGAAACATGCAGATGGAAGAAAGTGTAGGAACAAATTCATTGAAAGAAAGATGAGATAAGAAGATATTGGAAGTCAATGTCCAGGAATGGATGAAAGGAAGACAGATAAAAAGTCAGATTAAAAGTCATTATTGGCTTCTAGCATGGCTGCACAAAAGTCTGCATGATAAGTCCTTGTTAATGATCTTTCAGAGTTTGTCAAATGATTTCATTTGGCTTAAATGGGGAGAGGAAGAGAAGGAAGGGGCTAAGACAAATGAGAGGAATATAGGTGTTTTCTATACCACACTTCTTAATGAACTGACAATAAAGTCATAGTTTCACTAGTGAATGTTTTAAACGCTACTACATAGTGATATCATGCAAATGTTGATTTTATTTTGGAGATATACAAGACAAGGAATGAAAACATAAAGTAATCATCATGGATATTTCATAGTAGACCAGCATACTCATAATTTCTTTTTCTGGAAAAATCTAATCTGCTACATTTTATTTGTCTAAAACTGTATTTCATCTGAACCTCAAGTACTGCACACAGGGAAGTTTGGAAATTAGATTGGAGATAATGAGGTTCAGCTGAGACTTTGAAAAGAGGAGACAAGTCAGCTGGTTGTATTGAAAGCTGATAATGTGTCAAGAGAAATTAACATACCATTTTCTTAATGATCTGGTGTAGGTTGATTGCTATTGAACAAATTCATTAGCAAAGTTCGTAAAAGTAGGAAAAATACGTTAACTAATTTTATCATTGATACAAAGTTGGAAGATGTCATTAGTACTGAACAGTTAGAATATTTGACAGGAAGATGAGAGTGACTAAGGAATAAAGAAATAGAAATAGGATTAAAATAATCATATCAAATTCAAGGTCTGAGCTGACATTAATAGATGAAGTAGTTTTTATTAGCAGCTCCAGCCTAGTATTGGCTTCGAGTTCACTGAGACAGGAGGAATTTTCTGTGTATTAACCAATAAGTGATTATATGACAGTAATACAGTAAAACTGAAGAGTACAGGTTCCTCTCATAATACTTCATATGAGACCTTCTCTGTTGAGATGGGGGAGTATCAAAAGTCTTATAGATGTCTGCAGACTTTCTTGTACACTTAAGATGTATTCTTAACCTCCCTTAAAAAAGGAGTCAAAGACTTGCCTCTAAAGCCAAGAAAACAAAAACCTGAATGGACAGAAAAAATAAGTTATGGACTGTAAATGACAATACTTCTCTGAATATCAAAGACAAAATATTATGATAATTCAGGCTGGTGACATTGACTGTAGCAAAACAATGTAATGACATTATACTATGCATGATTATGTGTCTATGTTCTACTGTTGCAGTTTGGTTCTTCTTTTCAGAGGTTTTCTGAAGGTAAAAGTTACATAGGGGTCTATGTTGCATAAAAATCTAGTAATGTATTAGTACTTTCAAAGATAGGCTGCTTTCTTTGCAAATTGTGAAGAACAAAAAGCATAGGGAAGATTGTAGAAACAAATGCCAAGTGAGCAGATAAAAGCAGGAAGGAGATTTTTCTTTTCTATGATTCTTGGACAAGTGAATATGCAATTTTCTTCATGTTTAACTCTAATATATCCTATAGGAACATATTAGTTTTATGACTCAGGAGGAGGTATTTTTAAAAAATTATTTTAGCTGCATGCATGGGTTTTTTAGCAACAACACTGAATGCCAGTATTTTTGGCAATTTAAAATAAGCCAACTGGAGGAAACAGACTGATAGTAACTTAACCCAATTGCATATAAACACACAAATGCACGCAACAAGATAGATTTTCAAGTAACACTGAACACATAGTGATCACCTTCAAAAAACCAGTCCTCTGTTAGGGGATAGAGCAGATGCCAGATTGAGTACTGAAGCAGAAAAGAAAAAAATCCATTGATTACTGCAACTGATCCTGACATTGTTTTATATACAGAGCTCTCCATGGCTTTGTAATAATTCTTATCCACAGTTTCTGCATTGCTAAACTTGGCGCTGAGCCTCATATCTACAAATCCCAGAACATTAAATATTTAGGTTAAAGTAAGTAAAGAAAAGAAAAGCTAGTCAAACAAATCTTACATTCACTTGTGTGAATACACTAATCATTTGTCAGTATAGTAAACACATTGTATTCAGCAGCATCACAGAATTATAATAGTGTTTTACTGATCCTTTTTACTTGCTCTGTGGCAGAAAGACACCTGAACAAACAGTTTTGCCAGCTTTAGTATTTTGTGACAGATAAAGCAAAATAAGATAGCTCTTCACTTACAAATAAGGGATTTTTAAAACTGAGACAAGATAATAACTGCAGGTGGGATTTGGTAAGAAAAGGTTGTGCAGCCTTCTCTATTTGGAGAAAAATCTATAAAAGCACGCATACAGTATAAAAACTGTACTTGGACCTACTAAGGGTGCATGTGTCAGAAGAAAGCTTCAGAGTGCACAGGGGCTGTGTGATCTCTGCTAAACTGTGCTTATGATAGTCCCAGCCATAAGGGAGAGCCCTTTTGATCCCATAAATATCATTTCTCAGAAGGATCCTGAAAAAAATAGAAGGCTGCCGAGTTGAAGAGGCAGAAGATGTAGCTATAAAGCTGTTAATAAGAAACTGGCAGTTTTTCAGCACTCTGCTAGGGTGCCAAGATCTCTAAGAGAAATTATTATGGGATCACAGACACAGAAGAATTGAGAGGGGACTTGAAAACTTCTTGTGGTGATTCCTTAAAAAAACTTGAAGCTGGTGATGAATTAACATATAAGTGGAAATAATACATGGTGCTGCCTTACTGTACCATGTTTTCTGCTTTAAACATATTGTGCAAATTTAAATAACTTCAGTTGTGCAAAGTATATCTTACAGAATTATTTGGAGAAACGGTGCTCAAATTTGCACTGGTATCATGTTCTTAACATGAAAAGCCAAGGAACTGGACACATATAAATGAAATTTTAATACCTCACTGTCACATGATGTGAGGTTACTTATGCTGGATTCATTAATTAAATTCTTAGTTCCTCTTTAAAAATCATTAATTTAAAGATCCATTTTCTTGCAATCTAAAATCCACAAAACAAAACTCAGGTGATGATTAAGCTGGTTCTATTTTCTGATATGTAAAGTGTTTCTTGTGCTGCAGAAAGGATTGCTGCATTGTAAAATTTACTTTTTGACCACAAAATCAGTCACGGGACTGATTACGTTTTTAAAAACCACGTGAATGTACAGATAAGTAGATGAAAAGTTAATGTGGGAAAGAAGTCTAATGTATAAGGATGTGAAAAAAAAAAATCCTGATTTGCTGATTTGGAATATCATTATAAAATACCCTGTACAGAGTCCTTGCCATTAGCCAGGATCAAGCTGGCTGCAGAAAGAAAGCAGTATATTTATTTGTGTCTCATCCTGTGTCTAAGTCAATTAACCTCTCTGAACGCAAGTTCATTAGTTCAGTTTTGCAATCTTAACTAACCTGGCAACAGAGTGTCCCCAAATGAAACCAGAAATAAAAACTAGAGTGTAATTTGAAAGAGATTTCCGTAGGAAAAAACTGGAAATTTTGATAACAAAAAAATGTTCACAAACTAATTTTTATTTCATTGAATTGTTGGGATTTTTTTCCAAAAAATAAAACCAGCATGAAAAGTCTATTTCAAGTGAAATACTCCAGGAGTGTATTTGAAATCACTTTTATGAAATTTCCCTTATTATAGGAAAGCCTAAAAATCAGCAATGTAAAAATTAGATTAACTGAAAGCAAAACTTTGCCGTGGTTTTTGATAAACATCAGCAAACATTCTGTTTGTTTAGCCCTACTTAAGATTCATTTCTGGGAGTTAAAATAATTTAATCTTTTTCATGTGCAAATGGGCATTAAGAGTATTACTTTTAAACTCCACAAAGTTGTTCAGAATGTGTACATCAACAAATGCTCGGTAGTGTTACAACATATGAGGAACTATGAATCAGCTGGGAGTAAATCAATATAAAAAGGGCATTCTATGTGATAATGTAATGGAGACAAGTTTAAAGCATTCATAAATATAATCATGCTGATTTTTATGTTCTGTTTAGATTGCCAATTATTTGAGATGTATTTTCATTCCTCTAAATATTGCAAATCACGATAAAAGCAAAGTAATCCTATGAAAGAAGGCTTTAGGCAGCCCAACCAGCAAAATAACACGTAGCAAACTGCTACTGGATCATATGTGGCCAACGATGCAAAACACACTCATGCGATCAGACCCTGGGTAGACTTGTGAGAGCAGAGTGATTTAGCATTTGACAGGCACACGCTGGGCTCTTTGCTGACTTTGGCAATGTTTTTACCACGTCACACCAATAGATCTTCAATGCTAATGACTTGTCTGAACATTAAAGCACATATCGCTTCATGCACTATTATGTTAATTTATGATGACCACTTTATATTTTCCTTTTCTACAGGGTGAAAAGAGGACACAACCTTCAGCCAGTAACCCTAGCTCACCATAAAAACTCACGACTGTTTATTGGAGAAACCTTCAAATGTCGGCCAGCTGCTGACCTATTGGCCGAGGGACCACTGTTCATTTTGCATTAAATACTCATTTTATCTTTGCTATTTGTCTCTTCTTCCATCCTCCTTGTTTTTACAATAACTTTTAAGAGTGGATCACCATTCCAAACTGTTACTCTGCCTTATTTTTTTCTAGACAGCAAATCCAGATTTCGTAGGCCCAATATGCTTTTATGAGTCTAGAGATTGCCTTATCAAACATCATGGGTAGTAAGTCAATAAATAGATGAGATCAATAAATATACCTATGACCCTCATTGGCATGATTTTGTTGGTTACTAGAATTTGATAGTCACACCTAAGATATTGTGCATGCTCACAAAATACAAGCTCACCTCTGAGCTTCCACTATATACTTACTAACAGTCTTCAACAGCATTTTTCAGTCTTAATTAAATCCTGATGGTTTTACAGTTCCCAGTGGCACAATCTAACCTTTCTGTTGCCTATTCTACTTAATTTAGGGATAGTTTCTGTTCTTAAATTGACTTGGACTTGGAAAAAAATCCTTTCCAATAAACTGAAATTTTATGCTCATTTATTCTAACAATAGATGTTCCTATTATGATAAAAATGACAAGAGGAGCATGAATGTGTAAAAATATGAATTATATCATAAAATTATCATTTATTTTAGTTTTTTTATAATGTCTGAAAAAGCTCCATTTGTTAAACTTGAGCCTCTTCTCAGTATATCCGCTGTTAGTTTACTCTTTTACGTTCATATATAGTCAGTGTATCTTGTGGAAAACTGTGTGTGTAAGAAAAAATTGCAATATTTTAAAGTAAAACAAGAAAACTAGTTTTGCCAAAGGGACTGTAGGGGTGAGTCACACAAGCAACTCTAAATATCTGTTTCCTGCAATGGTAAGACATCTCTGAAGTATTCTGAAGGGAATGGTGCCCCACAATGCGTATAGATTTTGTCTTCTAATCGATGAGACTTACTGGCAACAAAATGACACTAATAATCATTAACAATATGAATTGTGATTGTAGGTAGTGACATAAGAATGGTACCCAGGCATTCTGAGGAGTTTAAATCATTGTCGAAGTATCTATTCCTTGAGAGTTGTACAATTAGCTGCCATGGTCAGTTCATAGTAACATCAAGGAGCAGTAAGGCAATCAAGCTCTCAGTCACACAGAATCATGAAGATAAGTTACTCCACAATGGTTTGCAGATCTGTTTTATCCGTCCCCAGAAAGGAAAAAAAAGCCCAAAAAACCCAAACAAAGAAACAAAAAAACCCAAAACAACAAAAAAAAGCCACCCACCAAAAAAAAATGTGTCTCAGGAACATGATATGACTGAAATAAGAAAAAACAGATCCACCTCAGAAGTAAAAATAAGTCAAATGAAAAGAACATCAAAATCATTCCCCTGCTAATGATCTCTTCATCCATTAAATACAAGAAAATAATACAGGTTTCCATATAACTGGAAAGGGAACAAATGGTATTATATTTATGAACTGTAGTTGTATTGGCTTTGGATGATGTCTCTGACTTTCAGTAAGATATGCTTGAGAGTCCACAGTGACTCTTTCTACGTAGAACAGAAATAAAATACACTGACATGATCATTTGAAAACATTAGAGATTTGTATGAGGCATTGATTGAAGAATAATAAATGCAATTCCAAAAAGAGTTCCAAAGGACACAAACATATACAGCTGTAATGATAAACCTGGCTATCTCTTTCACTGCTACTATATGCCACAGGTGTGGAATAGGTAAAATTATGTAGTGAGGGAGTGATGACAGGTCTGTATCCATACATCATTCCTATTGAATTGCACATGTGCACCTTTTATTTATTTAGGTATTTTCTTTATTACTCTTGGATGTGTTTCAGCAAGTTAGACTTTCTAATTGACTTAATGGAAACATTCTGAAAAAAACCCTGATCTGAGAACATTTTGCTTGTGCATTTGACATTTGCCTGTTTTTCTTCTTATTAGGAGTATTTGCATGAAAAACATGGAACAGAGAAGTTCATTTGGTTCCAAGATCTATTTCCCACCTGAAGTCAGAATCAATTCCATATTAACTAATTGAACTTCAATGGATTTTAAGTAGATTTTATAATTATAGAAATACTCTGCTTAATGCAGAAGAGAAGAAGGTGAAATCGGCTTAAAGCCAGTTAAGCACTCTCCTGCTCATAGGTTAAGTCCCAGTACACGTTAAAATAGCCTCAGGCTTTCTGTAACTTGCACCAGATGGTAGAACCCCTTAGAGGCAATTACATTGGCAGGGATGACTGAAGCCTGGTATGCTCCAAGTATAGTCCTTCCTGCCCCAGTACAATTTCAATAAGCATTTCCTTTGCCAAGATGCTGCAATGACAGCTTTACAGTTCTCAGAGATTTCTCCCATGTGGGATAAATCCCCAGTTAGTCAGAACAGGTTTAATTCTGCTTAGAATTCTGCTAAAGCAATATATGGCCAACTTGGCTTAGACTAACAATTGGCCTCACATCCATAGCTAATGAATAAGCAATAGTCCAGTTCTGTATGACATCAGTTTTCAGTGTATGTTGTTTTTTTTAATGATTCTATTTTTTCTTCATCCTTTTAACAGTCCATACCTACAGGTTATCTGTATGGAAAAATTATTTCTGGTACCTACCCTAAATTGCTTTTCCTATAATAGCTATTCACACCCACTTGTCCAATTAGCACAGTTATGTTGGAAAAAAAACTAGTCCCCCTTCCGAAGCTTCAAGTTAGCATTCAATGCAGCATTTCAACCGCCTGCATTCTCAGACATTATGGATCTAAACTCTCAGCCTGCCCTCATAGCTTATAACCTTTAATCCTGACATCAATCTTGGTGCTCAGTGCAATTACTATAGTGCTGTGTTCTGAGAACTGGCAGAGACTCAAGGCAAGTTTGTGAAAACTTGCAAGTTTCTCATTCATTTTCATTAGAAAACTGGTGAGACACAAATCTTCTTCAGATGTTCTCTGAAATTCCTCCTACTCATCAGTGAGGAATAGCATCTCTAGTCTGTGAGGTTGAAAAATCACAGGAAACTGTTCTGTTTGTGTTACTGATTTCTACAGGTTGGCACAAGCCCTGCACAGATTTTCTAATTCCTTCCAGGAGTGCCTAGCTTTTTTTACTTCAATATAATTGCTGGTGCGAATGAACAACTCCAACAGTGAAAGTCTTAAAAGGATGCTCACTAGATTCTCCATGTGTATTGAAAGTTCACGGTCTGTTTCTAGATCAGAAATTGTACTGCAATAGTTACTTCTACATAGGAGCCCGGTCAGAAAACAAAAGAAACAATGGAAGGAATTTTTCTGGCATATAGATTCTGGCATTTGAGATAAACATGTATTTTAAAATGAAAATTATATCTGACATGAAAAAAATGAGGAAAGTTTTGCAGTAATAAAGGTCTTACATCCCTTGATAATTTCTTCATAGTCTTTGATAGAACATACCTTCTCCCTAGCATGCAAATATTCTGTCCTGAGCTTTAGAGCTTTAAAGAGCAAAACCTGAAGGGTGATTCAGAGAGTGAAAATCTCATCTGAACTGCACATGGGTGGGGTTAAAACTGCCCTTTTATTTTAGAAAGTTCTCCCTGTGCTACCTGTATCTTACCAGCAACAAAACCCAATGATGGGCTGTCTACACAGTCTGAGTCCCAGAGAAAGCAAGGTGGCAAGTTTCTGAAACAGAACCTATGCATCATCTTCATAAATGTCTTCAGCAAAATTAATTACTTGTCGAGGCTGAAGGTATCAAATTGCTTTTTGATACTGAGGTCGCAAAGAAGATGATAGAAAAAGCACATTTTCTGGAAAACTCGTTTTTCTTCCTCTATCTGAGCTCAGCAAGGTACCTAGGTTTGGTCCCTGAAAACATTTTTCCTTTGGTCCACTAAGTGATTGGCTTGACATTGATCGGAGGTTTTATTTCCCTGTGCATTTTCATAGCCTTACAGCAATTCAAGAAAACACATCAGACCACCAGCTTGTATTCCACTCTTTCCTGGCCTCTCTGATACCTTCTGCCCAGTGCAAAATGACATCATCTTCACCTTCATTAACATCATGGGTCTCATGATGAAACACTGATTTCCTCAGTTCTTTATATTCACTATTCACTACCCACGGCACTGACATACAGCAGTGAAACCTGTAGGTCTCACAAAAGCTTCACTTTTAAATAACACCATCAGATTTCCCCCATTCACAGATCAACGAAGGAACATGGAAAATGTGCAATTTGCCAAATACACAAGTTAAATATTTTACTTCCAAGTATATATGAACAGTTACTGTAAACACAAATATCACTTATGGCTGTCTTTTACTTGGTTTCCTGATGAAACTCTAAAGACCCTCTAAACCCTGAAGACAAGTAAACAGTTTCAACAAGGATTGTCTAACAGTAAAGAGAAATTAAGCAAACAAGTTAATATTGCTAGTGTAATGTTCTGCGACTGGTAAAAAGTAGTCAAAGTAAGGCACACAGTTTCTGGAAAAAACACATTATATAAAGAACATACATACAACTCTTTTCTGTCTTTTTTATCCTCTCTTTCAAAATAAAGATTTATGGCATTCCATGTATCATCCTAAGTTTATTAGTCTACATCTTTACGATATTTTAGGAGCTTGGTAAACTGGAATTCAATAATATTGTAAATTATATTGACAGACTTTTGATTCCTAAGCCTCATCTTTATTGTACCTGTATCTTGTACAAATTGGCACATAAGATCCTATTAGATTAGACAGCTAGATTGTTTGACATAAAAAATATATTTAATGTCACTCTATTTTGATGAAGGTCAATCAATATAGTTTCCTAGAAAATTCTTAATCAGATTTCAGACCGTTAAGTCATTTTTTTGAAGGAAAAAAATTTTAAAATTGGAGACCAGATTTGAAAATAACGTCCAAGCAGGGTGATACACATTAGAAGCCTGTAAAGTAATTAATTCATTCCTCAGTTATAACTATCGTGAATATTTTTGGGGGACCAAATACATTCTTATCATTAAGTCTTTGAACCATAATACTGTAATGAGACATGATTTTGGGTCATAATTTTGTGTCACTGGTGTGACACACATAATTGTGTGTCACCTGATGATCATCATCTGGGAACCACCATTCCACAACATATTTTATTATTCACAAACACTAACAAATTTCATAGTTTGTTTTACTAAAATAAGCCTAATCTCATTAAATATTTTAAACCAAAATATGTCATTAGCAAGCATAAACAAAAGCTTTGTAGATTGTATTTATTATATTACCTTGATCCCTCTTTTCTCTTATTATGATCATTTCCCGTTAAGGTGAACTCTATAAAAACAGCGAACACCTGTGGTAGTGAATAATAAGAGCCGCCTGGCTGTCCTCGCTGTCCTCGGTCAGGGCACAAGCCCCCAGGGCCACCACAGCCTATTGCAGGGATGTTTCCTGCCGAGGTGGGGCCGCCCCTGCCGAGCGATTTAGCGAGATGCTGGTGGAAAAAGAGGCGAGATGAGGCGAAGGGTGCAGGAGGGGGTCTCCTCCTTGATCTCCTTTATTGTAGGAGATCAGGTGTGGGGATCCAGGAGGGAGCATGATGGAGGAGAAAATCCCAAGGGCTGTCTCCGTGCGGACGGTTATAAGGGGAAAGGGTAACCACTGGGAGAAGGGACAAGGGGAGGGAACGAGGGTCCGGGGTCCAGTTAGAACATAGAAGGGGAAGGTACAATAAACAACAATCAATGGTACAGTAATCCTAACAGAAGGTTCGGGTAGAGGGGGAAGGTGCAGAGTCCTGGGCACGCCTCCCTACCAGAGCAGGGGCTGGTCTCATGCTCCTGAATCCTCCCCCAGCGGGGGAGGCTCCCTCCGAGGAGGTAGAGCTGGATCGGGAGACAGCTGCCACCAGGGATGGACCCACCACAAACACCTAAATGTAGAGTCCTTTCTGTGCAAAGGTTGACAAGTTTTTATACTGAGGGATAGCAGGGGTCTTGCATTATTAATTTTTTTTCTTCTGAAAAACAATCTTGTGTGATAGACGCATAAATGACAAGGGCATTTCCTAGCTGTGAATTTTAATTTCCAATTACAACAACAGAGATATTTCAAGGTCATGGAGAAAAGATACGGCCTATAACATAGGTAAACTGGATACAGGGCAAGTCATCCAAAGTAACTGAATTTTTACTTCTACAACTGACAATTGGTTGTATATTTGCAAGCTCCATATGTAATCAATAAGCATTTACAAGGGCAGCAACATTTTTCATAAACGTCCCCTTTACATTGTTTATTCTGTCTCCTAAAGAACCCAGTTTTAATACAAATAATTTTAAAATATACTTCAATATTATATGCTAAAACAAAATCAACATCTTTACATTCTTACAAAGACATTCGCACACCGGTGGTTTTCCCTCGAGACCAGGTTTTAGAAACATAGGTGCGTGAATTGACACATACAGGTAACCAGGGCAACCACCAAACCACAGCTGAAATGCAGAGTGGATTTATTTCATTACCTTGCTAACAATGCTGGGTGGCAGAGACACATGGGGCACAGGTTTTTTTAGGCTTAGTTCATCCTGATACTGCCGACTCAATATACCAATTGCACGCGCAGTTTGTCACAAGGTTGTGCGTTTATGATCTCTCTCTCCCAGCAGGAGGATCAAGAATGTCTGTGAGAGTGTGTTATCTCTACACAGGAATTCTACTTCTCAAGACAAGCAGAGGAACATCACTAGGCATAGTAAATGGAGTTTTCCCACACTGACGTTCTTAGCATTCTCAGCTGCAAGGTCACTTTGAGCAAAACTATTTATTCCTCACCAAATCTTTCAGTTTGAACCTTTTTCTCTCAAAAAAAAGGTATTAAGATGAAAAGAGCATCTCTTATACAAGCTAAAGGAATCTTAGTCTTGAAGAATAAATTTTAGTTTTCTGGAGGACTTTTTCCTTTTTAATTTCACATTCAAGAAAAGAGAGATTCTTTTTCTAAGAAAAACTATTTAGGCAGTGCAAATGAGTATACACACTCTGACTGGAGCAGAGGAAACTTGAATTATACTTTACTTCCTTAGATTTAACATGGGAAGGACACATATTTTTCTGGGATATCAACTTCTGTTTGGTTACCTTCCCATGGGGAAGGGAGACATGTCAAGGGTGAAGCCATCAAGGCAGTCAGACTTCACTTCTGAGAGAAAGCCAAAAGTGGGAGGCAATTGAAGAAGTATAGGGAACTGCGGGACTAGGACACAACATGTCAGGACACCTGATTTCTTGAACTTGTGGAGAGGCTTTTCTTTTTCGTCTCTCTTTCTTACTCTCCTACCAAGTTTCTCCACGGTAAACACCCCCTTCTGTCTCCCTGTGATCACTTTAATCCTTTCCTTTCCTCCTCATATCAGTATTATAGCTTTTTATCCTTCCTCACGGTTTTCTTTTAACACAAATCCTTCATAATTACGAGGTAAATCCGGAACATAAAAACTTGACTTTACATTTTGTTTTACATTTTGACTCGGCCTGACTTTCTGTTTCCCTTTTTTCTCCACTTTTCTCTCACTATACAATTTCTAGAGTGCTTATTTGTGAATGAAATTCTCTAAAATATTTTTCCAATTCTCTCTTCATACTAAAAGGGATGCAGATGAAATGAATCAATGCTAAAGAGTTGTGATAGTATCTCAGTATCATTAGAGATGCATTTTCTTTCTCAGACATAAAGCAGAACTACAGAAACTTTTTTCATAACCCAATTCAATATCAAGTTACAATATAAGCCACACAGTGATTTTTACTAGGAGGCATTTACCACACAGGCATTTAGAGATGACTACAGTCAACCACAAATCAGGTTTCCAGTTTTAAATAGATCCTAGTTCCACCTAAAAACATATTTTTGCCAGGGGTTTTCAAAGAGAAAGTATATGAGGTGTTTCTGTTCTGATTTCCAAGTGATACTACGCTTGGGATCCACCTTTGTCTCGCTAGTAACAAGTTTAGAAATTGGGAGAGCTTGGCCTTCCATAGTTTCTTGCAGACTTATCAAATTACTTCAGAAAACATGCATATTCTCTGCTACTCCAAAGTTACATTTCAAAATGAGGTGTAAAATTAAGGAGAGCAAACAAGCAATCAAGCAGGAAAAATGACACAGTGACCAGTGTGCAAAAGTATACAAACATGTTTACAATTCTTTTTTTTCAAATCTGGCAAAGTCCATGTATAATTGTCTTGTATTTTGCTGGTTGGCTGTATTTACAAGTATTTCCCACAACATTGCATGAATTTTTTGGCTGTGAAAAAACCCCAAAACATTCCTTGTCTGTAAAGCAGCCCATGGAGATGAAAAACAGGAAGTTCACACCAAAGTGCAGAGCATGTGGTTAAGAATCAGCAGTTCCTATGCATAACATTTGATAATGGGTGGTAAAGAAGTGAGAGAATGTTGTCAATTAAGAAGAAATTTTTAGATTAAGCCTTTCTGCAACTCCTTGTCCAGCAGGCAGGACAATGTTATCTAAAAATGAGAGCTAAAAAAAAAAAAAAAAATTTAAAAATTAATTAAGCTGCCACTTAATTTTTTAAGACTAAATTCTCACTCTCAATATCCACAAACTCCTTCCATTTTGTTTCAATAAACAGTGTCTATCAAAAATTACCATTAATTATACAAAAATCTTGGGTTTAGAATGTCCATATTCGAGTTGCCTAGTTAATAACCAGGGAAAAAAGTGACATTTTCTGCTTTCCTGTATTCTGTGTTTTTACAATGTGTTCTTCAGTCTCATGTAATTTTTTAGTGTCTGTGTTCTAGACATACTAAGTAATACACACTAATTTCCCACAAGTTTAATTTAAACCTTTTGTCTTTGATAGTTGATCACCATATGAATAATAAAATAAATAAAGAACCTATGATGAAATGCCCAAAAAATGGAAAGCCATAGTAGGCATATCTATGCCATGCTTTCCACAATATAATTGCAGTTTAGGGTTGCATCTTCTCTAAAATTCCCTTTCCTCTAGGCTTAAGGTAGACTTATTAATATATTAATATAGAGATTGTGCAGGTGCGAGGCTTAATTACAAAATATGTTGGTTCTGATTGAATGAATTGCATGACTAAATCCAACGCTGGATTCAGAACACTGCAAGTTATATTAAAAAGCCATTATATTTGGAAGTTGGAGCAAGACACTGTAGCTAAAAGGCAATTGGATTAAATTAGCTTTGAGATTACAAGACTTTAAGCAGAATTTAGTAAGTGAATATTAACATGTGCATTTTATTATAACCCTCTCCTTTCTTTTTTAATTTTTAGTTACTTTTGATGTCAGTGAAATAAGACACATAAAAGACTCCTACACCAATTTCTACCATTGCACTTTGGCTCTGCTCAAGCTCATAAAATTGTTCTCCTGTGTCTCAAACATGGCTGAAACAAAGCTGAAGCCATCATGTGGGCTACAATAAACTCTTTGTTCTTCTAACTTGTTTTCATCAATGATATTTTGTTTCCTACAGCTGTGTGTCATAGAAAATATGCAGCTGTCTTGTACAGAGTTCCAAGTATTACTAATCTAAATGGTTAGCACTGTCTTCAAGGCATCATAAGAGCAATCAGTGAAGCCCAGGGAATTCCGTCTTTTATAAACAAGTGTTTAATGCTTCAAGACTACTGAATGAGGCTGTGCGAGGCTATGAATAATTGTACCTGAGGGCTTATGCAATTTTAAAAACTGAGAAATGTGTATGCTATCACAGTATCTTCCATCTTCAGATACCTCTCAGCTATACTGCAAGCCTTTCATGAATATTCTACAGGGCACATCTTGTTTTCTATTGCTCTGTGTGAAATCTTTTGTTTTGATTCTCTGTGCTTCCTTTCGTGCTGATAAAGTGTAATGAGTGCATGAAATACTTCCCAAGTGACTTACATAATATGCCCGATGCCAATGAAGCTCTGAGCAAGCACATCCCATTTGCTGAATGCAAAAGGGGAGATATCGGTAACAGCATTATAAACCACATGTTTTAACAAAAATAATATAATAGCAAGGCATCAACCTAGCAGGACTTCCAAATAAATCATTGGGCTTGGGAACTCAGAGCCATGCATGGAAGATTAAATTTATTCGTACTGTTGTTTCTCTGTCTCTTTTATTCATTATGCATCATAAAAATTACATGCAATGCCTCAGTCATATTTTTGAGGCATGTCTGCCTTTTTTTCAGCAAATTCCTAAGTCTTCACCTAGATAAGAACTTCTATTGAAGGAAAAATGAGCATTTACCCAAGGAAAACCTTCTCCAATTGCAGATGTCCTTAGAGACACATCTCATTACAAGAGAGATCACTTGGGGTGATCCTACAGATACGTGAGCAGACATGGAAAACATCAGCCAATATCATACAAGACCACTGTAGGTACTGACACCAGCAACCACGGGGACACATTGTGTCAGTACCTCGAATAGTTTATTTATGACACCTTCTATTAACACTGCTGTATCAGATTTGGTCAAATAACTTCTAATGTGCATGCATGCAATCCTTGTGGGAGGACTTCTGTAAATGTATATGTTCTGGGTTCTTCTTAAAAATTCAGTTGATTCAATCCAGCCCTAAGCAATAAGGTTTTTTATACATGAATATGTGATTTTTTTGTGCCTATGTATGAGAGGCTTAGGCAAATCTTTCCTAAGGAATTAGGGAATAATTGCATATTATAACATAGCTTAGGCAATATCTAAGACTAAGGGCAATAAAGATAGTGAAAGAACTAGAGAACAGTTATTAAGAGGAGTGGCTAAAGGAGCTAGGGTTGTTCAGCATGAAGAAAAAAAGGCTGAGAGAGGACCTTATCATTCTCTACAACTGCCTGAAAGAAGGTTGCAGAGCGTTGGGTGCCAGTCTTTTCCCATGTAACAAGACCACAGGAACTGGCCTCAAGTTGTGACAGGGAAGGTTTAGATTACATATTAGGGAAAATTTCATGACTGAAAGGGTGATCAGGCATTGAACAAGAGTCCCAGGGAAGTGGTGAAAAAACCATCCATGCAAAATGTGTAGAAGTGGCATTTGGGGATATGGTTTAGTGGTGAAGATGGCCATGTTAAATTAACAGTTACCCTCAATGATCTTAGAGGTCTTTTCCAACCTAAATGATTCTGTGATTCTATGATTCTGTGTTGTTACTGCTGGGGACAGTCAATGCTACTGTAATGACTAAAATGGAGCTACTCTGATTTAAAAAAGATGCAGTTATTGTCAATTTGTTGGCTGTAGTCAAAATGTGGAAGTCCCTTTAAACAGTATTAACCTAAATAAGAATACATATGTAGCCTAGATTACTCCTTATCTAAGACTCAAGAAGAGGTAAGAAATCTAGCCAGAAAAGCAGCAGAAATTTTAAGTTACTAAAAGCTGAAACATCACCAGTATCTTCATGTGGAAAACTAAATCTAAAGTTTCTACATCAGTTTGGTTTTTCTTTGACTTGCATACTCCTGCCCATGCATTCTGTTCAGATGTAATCAGAAGAGATCACAGTGCATCGTGAAGGTTCCTATTGCATGAAATGAACTACAAAATTAATCAATTTGTTTCATGATTAATCTATTGTTGAATACTCTACTATTTTCAACAAAATGTGGGATTCAGATAAACTAACAATTAACACCCTTTTCAAAAATGCTATATTCAAAAAGATAAGCAGTCTGAATTCTGAGAAATGCTTCAATGACTTTCTGATCTCCACTGTTACAGAAAGTCTCTGCAGACTCCTGGATGGCTGTATTCTATGGGAGACAAATAGACCCATGACCCCTCAACCTGAAAAAATCAGGTGTTAATGAGTGGCAAAGGGCTTAATTATTTTGATCAGTGGATGGACATTTTTTAACTCAAATCCTCATTCATCTGCAAAAAAATAATGTCTCTGGAGAAGTTTTTTTTCTGCTAGATTAAAGGGATGAAGTGAAATGTCAAACCAGAAAAATCTGTGTTCCTTCCTCATTTGATTCATGTTTCAGGCCTTGCATTTACTCCCCTCTGTCCATAGAAGCAAAGAGCGAAAGCATCTGGCTCTAGATCAAGTTTCTTCTGCCATAGTACCTCTGAACATTCTCCAGAAAAGCTTCGTTTTAATGTGAGTGTGAAGAAGCAATCAGGAATCCCACAAGAGAGAAAGTCTGTTGTAGTGTTTTCCCATCTCAGTTGTGTTATCAAGGTACACTTGGATCGAAATATGGTATAAATGTTCACTGACTCAGATCTGTGTTATTTTGGTAGTATGTGTAAACTTCAATTCCCCAGCTAAGAATCCATCACACTCAGATGGATATTGAAAATCATAGCACAACAACAAAAGAACTGAGCAATGTTGATCTCAGTCTTGTCATGGTGTCTTACTTGTTTATTATTATTTACAGTTTTCACTGTAGTTTTGCTCAAAGGCTCCTTTACAGTATCAAACCTTACTCTGCCTGGATCTGTAAGAACACTATATACATATATATATATATATATGCACCAAAAATCCCCATAGAACTATCAGCCTGACAGCCATCACCTCTTTTTTAGTTCCATGCTACTTGGTTGTAAGAGAGACTGTCCCCAGCTTCCCTTTTTCCTAATGATTCTTATCTCCTTCAGCACAATGTCTCCCAAAGTATATTTAACAATCTCTCTCTGCTCCCAGTTCACTTATTACTGCCAGCTTGAATGAATACATCACTATGTCCCTCTGGTTTTAGTTATTTGGAACTATAGATATATATCTGTATATACAGAGAGAGAGAGACAACATCTTAGATTTTACTCTAGATCTGATGGTGCTTTTTATTAGGTCAGTTAACAGAATTCAATAGCAAGATAGACTGCTTTATAGTTTCAGATGTATTTTCTATTCTGTGTGGAATTATAGATGTTAAAACCAATTTTATATCAAACCATAGTCCATACTGGTAGAAAGTCAAAGTCAAAGCTCAGGGTAGAAAAGCTGGTAGCATAAACATTAAATTTTTGCTTGTTGATTCTAATACTTTGGACTCCTAGACTCTAAAATAAAAATTAATCAAAACCAAAAGGCCACAATAATATCGTAGATGATGGCAGGAAATTCTTATTCAAAATAAATCATTGAAGAGTCTTTCCAACCAAAGGGGTCTTGTTCTCAAATCCATGATTAACAGAAATATGTATATTTTTTCTTTATGCCAAAGGAAAAAAAGTTCATATTGAAGGTATGCAAAGAACAGATCAGCTTCATATAGGCCATATAAATTAGTAGATAAGTCACCTAGCTGAACATTCTGAATAGGAGACAGAATCTGAGCAACACCAAAAGAGAATCAGTTAGTGAAATGTCAAAACCTAACAATCTGAAGAGGAATACAGGATTTTGAGGGGCACAACCCATCATTCAATTAGTTTTTGAAAGCATTCTTTTTGCTGTAAAAAATTTACTTTTTTACCCATCTTTTAATCTTTTGTTTGTGAAAAAGTCAGATAATCAAAGTCAAAAGACATAGAAATTGAACAAATCACAGAAAAGTTAGAAGTTTTCCCCAGAATTGCTATACATATTTTCTGTGATTTGTTTGGCTATTACAGTGTCTGATGTAATATACAATATCAAACACAAAATATTTATGTACAACTAATAGCTGAGCACAGTCTCTAGGATTTAGGTATATTGTCTTGACCATATAATCTAGTAAGAAGGGTATTTCTGTGAATGTATGTGTCAGATACGTGTACTGCACTGAAATTGCTCCATCTCTTTCTTGCTCTCTGCTCTGATGAGAAACTGCTATCACACACAGCGAATGCTCTTTTCCAAATTTTTTTTTTAGATTATCTGAAAAAAAGGTATGGTTCAGAGAAATCTCTACATAAATCACCACTGCTTATTTCCCAAGCAGTCGTCATTTTATTAAATCCAGCTCCTCCATTTCAGAATCCATTTCTGTGTGATTCAAGAACTTCCACTGCCATAACTATCGTCCCATGTCTATCTGACTGAATTTAATGTCAGCTTTAAAACAAAGTAGAACTCCAACTGGCACTAACTCTAGCTATGCGTGTCTGAAATCTGTTAGAGTGGACTCACAATAAAATAATAACAGCAAAAACTACAATAATAATAAAAATAAAATACAAGGATCATTTAACTGTGTATGACACTCTAAAAGCAACTCATCTGTTGAGCAAAGCACAATTCATTAATCGGGACCAAGTTTCAGGGTACTAAAACTCAGGTCAATTTTCTCTGACCACAGGAGTAAAATTTCCTGTTTTTTTCAGTGAAAACTCTCAATATTCAATTGTCTATACATTAATAATTTGTGCATGCATGCAGTTCATATTTTTCAGAATGTTTTGGGGAAAAAAGAGCAGACATTACAGACAATTACATGCAACATGCAAACAATTTCAATTTTCTTTTAAGAACAAATCCGCCCAACAGGTGGCCTTGGAAACAGCATTGTTGACTAAAAAACAGATTTTCAAATTAACAGAAAAAGAATAAACAAATTGCAATTGTCAAAAAGGAGATCAGAAACATTTCATGCATGAGCAACCACCAAGTTAAGATTGAATCTGTGAGTGCAGATAAGCAATACTGATGTGTGCAAGGAGACAGGGTTTTTTGTGCGTTTGTCTATTTTTTTTTTTGCAATTATTTCCAGCAAGAACAAGATTGAAAACTAGAAATATTTAGGTACTATTTTCTGAAATGTTTGGATGCTACAGCCAGAGTTGTACCACTACCTTCTACAGTTGGGTATAACAAGCACTGTAACCTTTAGCTCTTGTAGGGAGAAATAAAAGTCCCAAGCAACTCCACAAACCCCAAAACTTAAAAAAAAAAGTGATAGAAAGTCATAAAATAAAGAAAAATGAATCCATGATTATTGATGACACTTAAATCTGTTTTTCTATGTGACTTGAAGTCTCACTGCATTACTTGAGGGGAGGGTGCTCAGGGAATGGGTCTGCGTTAGGGCGATGCTTTCCAGAGATCTTGCAGATACGTTACATGAGATTACACACTCTAACCTTGCTTTGTGATCCAATCCACAGAAAGAGGTGAAAGCACCTCTTTTTAGGCAAGTTTGTTTGAACAGTGTATGGGGGCTCCCAGTTTACAACAAAAGAGGAGGTGGTGTAAGCTCCACAGATGCCACTCACAGCCTCCACCTACCTTCTGGGAGTCAAGTCAGCAGGAGAAAGACAAAATAAATGAAAAGTCTGGATAAAAGAAAGCATCCTTTCAGGAATTTAGAAGCAGATAAGGAGACATTTGTTTTTGAATGACCTGAGTATGTTATTCCCATGCCTACACGCACATCATGTATTTCTGACCCAAAGGGCTCAGCCAGTTTCTCTATTTCCAAGACATGCCATGTCTTCCTCCTTGCATCTAAAAAGTTAAAAGCAAGTTTAAGAGAAGTATAGAAATATCAAAGACATTACTAATAAAATAAGTCCTTCAAATCAATGCTATTCTTGACAGCTATTGAATATTAAATAAGGCTGGGCACAGACATGACTGAGAGCCTGAAGCCTTGCCCTTCTAAACATTGCCTGGAGGAAGAGACTTCCTGGCCACTGAAGTAGTCAACCAGTACCTGACAAGCCATTCATTAAAACGGAACAGTTTATTAATGTCTCTCCTTGTTTCAAGGTTACCACATAAATCAAATTAGAAAACCCAAGACCTTTAGAAAGATGAGTAGAGCAATTTGATCCAGAAAAATAGCAAGCTGTAAGAATTGTTTGAAAAAATAAAATAAACAAATAAACCTTGAAATATAACAATAATCACCACATAACTGAGATAGCCTTAGTACATAGGGGTTCAACAATTAAGTTTTTATAAATTGTTATTAAATATGTCTAAAAACAAAGACTGTTCTTAGATGACACAGCACATTTATTTTAGAGGAAAAATGTTCTTTAGAAATCTTTAGTAGGAAAATACTAATAAGTGACAAATATAAATCTACTGTGAACTTTAAAGAGAAACTCTGTTCCACAGAACAAGACAGTGCTCACAGCTACTGCACAGAACTTTTATGTTCTTTTCTCAATAGCTATGTTTGTTTTCTTTGGTGGGTCCTAGTAGATGAATTACAGTAAATGTGTTATAGTCCTGTAGTGCAAAAGTGAAGGATATTTATCCCAACATTTGTGGCCAAAAGCTACATTAAATACGGTCAATTACTTTCATTTAGGGGGAAAGAAAAGATAATATGGCAAGCAAGTTTTCAACAGAACAATGAAGCTCTTGTGCCTACAGGCTACACGGAACATAAATTGCAACAGAGTGAGAAAAATGGACTTTAAAAGTACATTTATTTTCTCAAAACACCTGACAGTTACTTGCAATCCACCTACTTTGCTAAATATCCTGTTGCTGACAGCCTTAAAATGGTAAGTATTTTTCAGTGACATAGATATACCTGGTTAAAGCAATTATTAACACCCACTAATACCTTTATAAATTAAATAACATTGGTTGTTCCTCAAATGGAATTTTACACAGCTGGATAAAAACTTGTGAACCTCAAGGACTTCAGACTGCACAAATAATATTCGGTACAGTATTCAGTTCTGTAAGCTGCATTTTTTTCCAGTTGGTTTTCTCTGACTTTGTGAAATATATCTTCTGGGCAGCTGCCTTAGCTTTGTGCTTCTACAGAGAGAGTAAACTTCTTTTCTCCTGACTAGGGCTACATGATCTCACCTGAGGTTATGTTACCAGCATCTTTCATTGCAGATCCAGCATGGGGCAATATATGTTCTGTTTCAACACTGAAACAATGAGAGTTGGCTGAGTATCAAATCAATTATTTCCTTGAGCTAGTTTGTGTAAACATCATCACTTGTGGGTGATATTCTTTCAAAGTTTCAAACTTTCTTTCAGAGTTTGCTTGGGCTCTGCATGTCTTTTGGATGTGAAAGACTTTTCTGGAAATCAGGCAACAATCATTCATGAGAATGCAAGCTTTTTTTCTTTCTGGTAGACCACTTCTAACCCAAATTTTCTGAAATGCATTAAAGTAACGATGACAAAATTTAGCAAGACTTGAAGCTTTAACACTATGAATTAAGTATAGGTAAAGGTGTAGATGGTTGCTTGTATATTATTCAAGACAGTATGTCAGGACTAGGGACTAAAAGAAAAGTTGTGCAGCACTGAGAGGAAAGAAAGAAGTTTTGTATCTTTGGGAGTACTGAGGGCTATATATCATCAATGTCTATAGTGAACAAAAATAGATGGAGTAGCAGCCTGTCAGAAAAATGTATGCAATAAATGATGCTATGAGGTCAATAAAGAATTGTCGAGGTCTAGAACCTACTGCTGATATAGCAAAGAAGCTCCATCAAGATCAAGCCAAAACTCATTAACTCTTTCCTAGAGAGCAAGTAAAATTACTCTCCTACAATCCTTCTTCTAAACATGTTTAATGTTGATGTAAAAAAGGCTGAAAGCTAAATATTTTTTCTGAAGGGCTAGGATGTGATGCAAATATTTATCCAAAATGCACACATGAAAGTGTGCTACATATTTCTAAGTATATATATTATATATATTTTGAAGATGAGCTAAATATATTGCCTTTTCTTAAAACCACAGAAAAACACATAAAGTTAGCTGATTTAGACTTGTTTGAGAAAACTGTTTACTTTAGAGTCTGAGCAACGTAACCAAGCCAAAAATCTGAATCCAATTTAAAAAGCAAATAGCAGACCAAATATATCATTAGCTGAAGAAGTGTTCTAGCTGTTCAACCAACTTAAAAAACAACCTCTTAAAATTTGAAACAAAAACATATTAATATATGAGTGCAATACAGAAAACAACCAATACATGGATCATACCAGACAAACCATTATATAGCCCTCAGAGGTCCCACTCTGCAAAGCTAAATTAAAGCAGGTATTTAAAAATGCTGAAAACCTGTTTCACTTAGTCTGACTTGGACAGATTAATTCAGATGCAAACAGCTTTTCATATAACTTGCAAGGAAGACTTTTCATAGGCAACTATATTTCAAAGTGCTATAAAATATGTATGGTGAGACTAAAATACCAGCATTTCCAGACCATTTCCTTACTGCTCTTACAAATGCTTTGGAAGCCATCTCAGAAACAACCAGGATATCAAAAGGAGAGTTAGAGTTTGTATTTAAAATGAAAATAAATAAAATCTTCCTTTCAACATGTAAACACAAAACCCCATTCATTTTGGCTTCATATCTTTTAAAAGTCTGGTCTTTTCAGGTCAACTGATTTTTTTCTTTTATTTTTTTTTCAGAATAACAGTGTTATCCTTCTCACAGATTGAATGCTACAGCCATTATTCTGTAGGATAGATTTCAAGTGCTGTTGTTTTCTGAGATAATGTCTCTTGCTTCTGAGAAAATCTGCAATGAATGCATCCTGGAAAATAGTGCATTTCAGACAAGTTACTGATTACTGGTATTCCAAATAGCTCTGTTGATAATGGCATACTAGTAAAGAATATCCCTGAATGAAAGACAAGTACGAAATAATGTATTACAGCCCACGTGGGATAATTACCAAAATATTCTCTATTCAAATAAGAAAAAGAAGAAAAGCCCACTGTGGGGTTACAGGAGACAGGTAGCAGAGCAACAGGCCTTGAAAGCCAAAGTGACCTTCTGTCTCTAGTCCGGAAGAAGCCCTGGGACCAGTAAAAACATCCTTGCTAAAGGGGAAGTGGAAAGAATGAACTCTGGGTCTGTGAACTGCTGGACCTGTTAGAAGTAAGAAACACCATTTGTTACCTTAATAGGTATAGTTTACCTGTTGCCATAAAAGGTAAAGTTGTGAAACACGATAGTTAATTGGAGCACTTTGTAGTGTAGGGTTACTTCCTGTTTGTGTTGTAGTGTACAAGGAATTATCACTGTGTAATAAACCTCTTTGCTCACCACCACCATGTGAAGTCCATGCCCTTTCAATCAGTGCAGCCCACCACTGTCATCTGAAAGCATATTAGACTATACTAGAAGGCCCAAAACTGATAAAAAGACAAAGAAAAATTCCTCAGAAAACACTTTGATTCAAGCTTTGCCAGGAATACAGATAAAGAATATCACAGTCAATTAAAGTTAAGCCTGTTATTCCAATACTCAATTAGCGTGTCAGCTGTACCATGCATAAACTGTCTGGAATGATCCTTATACACCATTCACCATTGTTTGAATGTTTCGTGTTGGCACTTCAGACTAGTTACAGAGACACTCACCTCTTTTTATGTTGCCAGTCAATAAGCAAGTCTTTTCCTAATGGAAAAATTCTTAATAAATACAAGCAAGTTCTGTCATTTCTGCACAGCCACCTAGCATATGAATATGTGTGTACCTACAAAACTCAGCAATTTCCTAAACATTTGAGTGCACATAAATCTGTAAGCATTTACAAAACAAATTAAAATGGATGAAGAAATGTTTGATCAGCACAACCAGTAGATTTTTGCACAAGTGTTCACAGACACTGCATTTTGCAATTGACTTACCTACATTTTTGTGTGTCGCATTGCCATATGGTCACAATATTTACCTCTGAAGTAGTTTTTCCAAAAGGATAATGATGAAATACTAATATATGTACATACGATGTCAAATACTTTGTCAAATACACTATTAATGTAGTGAAAACAGATATTAACTCGGTTAAAATAAGGCAGATAATAATGCCTAGGGCATGAGTTTGATCCCTGTACAGGCCATTCCATTGAGCATTGGGGTTGATGATCCTTGTGGGTCCCTTCCAACTCAGACTATTCTGTGTGGGATATGCCAGTGCTTCAAGCAGCTAAAATATATTTATAGTTTATATATATATATATGTATGTATGTATTTATATAAATTTCATCTTGATTTGCATTCCTTTCCCCATAAATTATATACTCCAAATTAGCTGCTTCTTAACACAAATAAAAATTAATAAAAAGTACAATTTCACTTTCATTGCAGTTGAGGAGAACCAAATCTTTCTTCTACACACAGAAGAAATTAAATACAGAGAAGAGAAATCATCCTTGGGATAAAAATAGGACAACCAGTAAAAGCTCCATGAATTTGTAAAATATCTTAATTTCAATAAACTGCCATATATCAATGTTGTCATTTCTATTTGGTAATACAACAATCCTATAACATTCTCACAGTGGTGGAGAAAATAAACATATTTAAAATAGATACCAGTTTCAAAACTGAAAACTTTCAAAACAGCTGCTGAAAAACTTCAACACTAGATATTTATACATGTGTGTAACTTTGGCAAGAGCTTTTTCGGTTGTTTGTAATTTCTGGTCTTAGTTTGAATGAAGCTGACATTAGTTTTCAAGCCACTTCAACTACAGTTAAGCAACAAATCCTAAGAGAAAGAGATTTTCAAAAATGTACTTTCAGTGATGTAAAGGTTGCTCTTCTTCCCCATTCCTTAGAGAAGTTTCAGTGAAGCACACCTCAAAGTTTACAAGGATTTCTAACTCTTAGATAGGTCAAATAACCTTCTTCTACTACTGAGTTTGAGATCTTGTCTTAGGATTGAAAGCTAATGTCTTGTAAATCATGAGGCACAGGCTGTAAGGTGAAAAGTTCTTTGTGGGCCCATAAGAGTGCTACTCACAGAAGGGTTTCTATCATGGTCTTTCCACCACTTTGTTCAGGCAAGAAAATCATGTATCATTCCTAGAAATGTTTAGAAATGTTGCCTTCCTACAGCCTACAGCCATTCAGAACTGGTGACAGAATGCCAGTTTTGTCCTAAAGATACTTGGTCTGCACTTGCACTGGAATCTCTTGTGCAATGTGTTGCTATTTCTCTTTTAGCAAAGGTAAACAATGAGTTTGGTAATAAAGTTCCTGGAAAGGCTATACTGCACTTAGGCCCAGTGGGTGTCAAGTAACAGAAGCTCTTCCATTAGACACACACGGACCTGGGTTTTGGATGAAGAGATCTCAACCATCAGCATGTAATTCTCCTTTTTAACATACCTTGCAGCATGACAGCTCTGATGCTTGAATACTGAGAATGAAAAAGACTGTGCAGCACACCAAGGTGCATGCTTTTCTTGTGTATTTTTTTCCCAAGACATATACAATCATTATTTGAATGACCCTAGTGTTTCCTGAGTTCATAGCTTTGCCCTGTGGGGACTTCTCGCATTCATAATTCAGCAACTGAATGTTTCTCATCACCTTGCCTGAATTTATTATTGTTTCACTTGTTATTTTTCTAGCAACTTACCTATCTGTAGCCACATGAACACAGTAACCTCAGGTTTAGTTTTCAGAGCAGCATTGCATTTTCATTCTTATTAATACTGGGGGCTTAGGTAATGCTCTGTTTTGGTGGTTTAATTTGTTCTTAAAGTAGCTGTCAATCAGCCAATTTACCCTTGTACTGGCTGCGTTCAGCTAGCAGACGCAGATAATAAATAAAGAAGAAAGCAGAAAGAAAACCCGCTCAGAAAAAATGGAACTTCAAAGCATTGAATAATTCTCACGAATTTTAAAGCGAAGATACACAGAGCTACAGTGTATTTCATCTGGAGTTCCGTGCAGAGGGACAAAGTCATCAAAATTCGAAGTGGTTTCAATGTCAGTTTCTCACTCATACACAGGCTCCAAATGGGGGTCATAACTGGTTCATACTGGTTCAGGGCTTTTGTCTGTGAAAAAGTTGTGTGGATAAAACTACAAGAGTCCTAAGAACAAATTGTTTCTCCTTATAACAGCCAGCAAAGACCTCTTATTCATTAATTAAGTCATAAAATCTTTTGCATTCATATTCAAATGATCATTGTGTTTGATGAATTTGATTCAATGAACATCATTAACTAAGGTGCTTTCTGACTTGAAACTTGACAGCGTTTTCAATTTAAAAGTTTCAGAAGATTTCAGAAATGTTGGAAATACTTTGAGCAATCTTCAACACTTCTTTTACCTCTTAAATTTATAGCAATACTGATTTATTTTGGTTAACGTAAGAAACAGAAAATATATTGTCTATAGGAATTAAAATGCAGTGGGAAAAAAAAAGAAAATTAGCTCTATCTACTAAGATTCAAAGTGTCCTTCATGTCATACTAGGTTTCTTAGTTGAATATGACACTATTTCAGAAGATTATGCAACTTTATTATTATTACACCTCTTTATCACTGTTAATTACATTGTATCAGCATTTCTGTTCTAAATTCAAAGGCTTAAAATTATAAAAAGATCTTTATAAAATCCATATTTTTTAATAAAAATTAGTGAAAACACAACCAAAAAAATCTAGAAAATAGATTAAGGAAGATATTTGTGCAAAAAACTTTTTTTCCTTTTCTTTACCAATATTCAGTGATTTGTGATTCAGTAGTTTGATCTTACCGAAGAAAATAATATTCTTAGAAACCTTATTAACCAAAAAAAACCCAACCAACCAGCCAACCAACAAAAAAAAGGAAAAACAACAAGGAAAAATACTACATAAAATTGCAGCAAGGTATTAGAGTATAATATTAACCTATCACATTAGAACAGAATATTCCAACATTAGAATAGCTACTCGTACAATTTTTTTGGGTCAGTTAGGTTTGTCTCCACTTCTACATTTTTCCTTCAATCAGCAAAAAATGTGAGCAGTTCTCTGGTTTAAGTGTTTGCTCCAACTCAAAGCAAAAAAAAAAAAAAAAAAAAAAAAAAGTAAAATCTTTGCAAGTTTGAAATGTTTGTATTATAGATCACAATCAGAATCATAATTTTCCCCTTTTTATTTTAAAGACTACAGACAAACATCCGTACACTCTAGAGAAGATATAAGGTAGAGTAGAAAGAAACAAATTCTAGTTATATTTCCAGTTCTACATTTAATGGAATCCATATTGAATACTGGTTTACAATCTGAAGAAAAAATACACATCACCCTCCCATACTTAGGACCTGATTATGGCCATTACTGTGCGCTGTCTTCCCCTCTTGATTTAGTGCTTTCACAGACCAAACCTTCTGTGGCCTTTGTGTCTGTGAAATTTGTCCTGGAGAATTATAGGAATACATAAAATCGTATGTGATTTTCAGAAACCTGGAAATATAGTTATAGCTACACTGAAGCAGCTGTGCTGCTACCACACCAATGGCATAGTGTGTTACTTCCTGAAAGCCCTGGATTTCCTGTGCATTCCCTGTACAGGTGTTTTGCACAGCTGCAAGGAAAATCAAAATGCCTGCACCAAGTAAAACATATCTGTATTGTGCATAAGCAGTAGGTTTCAGGCTTCTTGTCAAAGACTTGTCTATAAAAAGAATCACGAAGAAAAATATAGATTTCTTTCATTAACTACAGTAAGTTACTCAGTCAGTCCTGGAATCTGACTACATCTCACATGGCAAATAAGGCTCTACAGACTGACTTTGAAAAATATATCCTCACAACATCTCCAGGAGACTAGGATACCAAGATCTCCAGCCTGTCAAGCCAATATCATGATGTCTGACAGGGAAATAATATCTTCTGGATTGTTTGATGGTAAGAGAAAAATTATTCTCAAATGTCCAAAACTAGGTAATGCTAAAAGTTTCTGCCTTCATAATTTTCTCATGTGTTGTAATTGCAGTTCTTATACAGATCTTAATCTTTATTGATGGCAGGTGATATTATGTGGTCTGAAAAAGACTTACAGATTGTAATAGAGTTTGTATCATTCAGATGATTGGCGGTTTTTTCAATGGTTCTTATCTCTTGGAAAAGCAGCCTGAGTTCACCACCACAAATCAGCTTTAGTCATTGCCATGTGTAGCAAAATACATTAGCTTGGCCACAGAATAATATTACTGTACCTCTGTGTCTTCCAAGATGGAACTGGCACACGTTGGGCTGACCCAAACCTTGGAGTTTACAACATTTCAGTAGACTCAGATCACAATACCTTGGTACCACACAAAGTACTTTTAGTCAAATTTATCCTTCCAAGACATTGTCTTATGGAAGTGTCATGAAGATCTCCATTACTTTTTATGGGGAAAAAAAAAAAAGAAAATGTTTTCTGTGAAGTAGATTTTGAGCAGAATCACAGTCCTCCTGTCAGAGACCTTACTATTGTGATTTCAGTTTTTTAAAGGCAAATTGGCCCAGCAGGGAAAAAAGTCTCCAGAAATTACCTCTCCTGGAAAACAAGCTGCACAGGTATAACATTGAGAACTGAATATTGGAAAAAAGCCAATAATAATTGGCTGTGTTTTAAAATACATCAATTTTCCATTCAAGGACAATGATTAGTCAGGCTCGTACTGCAGAAGTTGAGAAGAGGCATGACTTTTAAGATGTCACAAATGTATGGAGGAACTAAGATGTCTAAGATTTTTAGAAGCTGTAAAATACTACTCAGAGTGTTTTCTATGTGTAGAACATGTGCTTTATGACTGTTACAAGAAATCATGTATCCTTTCTTTAAGTCAGGGACTCATTTGACCTACAAGTAATTTGAATTAAAAGACATACTTTGTAGTACTTGGAAGTACTAACTGGTTTCCCAGTTCTACTATGTGCAGCTCTGGATAAATGACAATTTTATCTTGAAGTCATTCAATTATATTACAAATAAATAAAGGACTAGTGCTAAAATATAATGATTTTAGTTTGAGTGATGAATAAAGGATTGCAAGTACAATTACAATAGAATTACTAATGTAAAAATATGCTATTTTAGCAAAAATTAAATATTCCTAGAATCTTATTGCTATTACAAGGTCAACGTTGTGGACAAAATCCACATAACATTATCTTATATATTCAAGTTAAATTGCTTAGATACTGCATTGTTATTAAAATGATGAAAAAAATACACCCAGAAAGTCCAAAGACTGCATCAGTTGTAGTACATCAATTCAACTGACTTGCAGCACAATCAGAAATTACATTGAAAGGAGTGTTTACAGAACACTGAATTCTTGAGTCAATAAAAGTCGATACATTTTTGGAGATTCCTTGGCTGCTGCTATATGGTCAGGTGTTTCTTAAGGTTTGAGGCATCACTGCATGCTGAGTTCAAAGTAATTTATATAATATTGAGGCCTGATACTAGCAGAATGATAGGGTTAATAAAACACTAAATACTATGTGATCTTACAAATAAAATTTTAAACATGTTTTCAATCATTCCTGCCTACTGCAAGCAACACTAAGGTTTCTGTAATTTTGTCTTTGCCATTTGTAGAATCAGGGACAAAGAAATTTTTTTTTTTTTTATCCTGGGCTTATTAACATATATAGGAAGAAACTTAAATATATTTTGTTCTTGCTTCTGCTCTCTGGACAAAGATAAATGCATTTTTCACCAGCTTTTCTGCTGTTGCCAAGCAGAGATGAATATTATCTTATCTTTTTTGTTTTACTTAACACAATCCTACCCCAAAATGAAGTCAAGGCCAAGGGCAGACAAATATTTCATATGGCAAAGAAAGATAAGTAAAAATTCACCATAGGTGTATTTGTTCCTGCATGAAGAAGCTAGTAAGAATCATGTGAAGAAAGCAAGTGTGTATGCATCTTTTGATTCTCTCTTTAAATTAGCATTCTTATTAGGCGCACTGGAACCATTTTCCACTATCTGGAAAAATCCTGTAAAGCATTCCTGCTCTGTACTGAGTAAGTGCCACTGCCCTTTATGCACAAAGAGTGCTTAAAAGACTGGATACATTATGACAGACACAAAAACTTCATTATATTATTGAGGAAAAAAAGGAAAACAGTTAATATTGTGTTCAAAGGAATGTTATATCTTTCTCAATGAGCTTAGTAATGCAAAAGTTCACATTTTAGGAGTCTAATGCTGCAGCCTTTATTTATGAAAGTTACTTAAATTGAACTATTTTTGTGACCAAAATTGCTTTCAACTGGACTTGAAGATAAAATTCTTAGCAACTTCTTGATATGAATTGATACAAAGATAGATTTCAAACTATTCATTAAATGGGCAGGAAAGTTCAAGTACAGAACTGCCTCTGAATATTCTGGTTTCACAGCATTTTGATGTAGGTTGCTGTTCTAGTTTGAGAGTGAGGAAAATATATGCAAGGACTTAAAAAGTGGTCAGATTTTATCTCAGGGTTTGATTATATCACTGTTGGTCCAATTCTGCCATTATCTCGGGGCAGATTCCAGGGAAAATCAGTCTATGTCTATGTTTGCGTGTGTGTGCATCTGTGCATTTCTTAATTTGTTCATTTGTGTTGTGTTCCCCTCTCATTGGGTCTTTGGTGTTTTACAGAACAGATTCCAGAACTGCTCAAACATGACTTGTAAAAGGCTTCAGGAAACGTATTAGGCTGCCCAGGAAAGTGGTCACAGCACAAACCTGCCAGAGTTTAAAGATTTGGATAATGCTCCCAGGCACATGGTGTGAGTCTTGGGGGTGTCCTGAACTTCGATGATCTTTGTGAGTCCCATTCATGTTAGGATATTCTATGACTTGTTTGTAATGACTTCACTTTGAGATGTGGGACATCCCTTATCTGACCAGGCCCTCTCTATAAACCACCACCTTCACTAGACCAGCACCACTCTGATTTACTTTGCTTTTGGGTCTTTCTGTTTTGTAATGAGGGTCTGTTATTGCAGTTTAAGTCACATTTTATAAACATTAAAAAGAGTCCAGAAAGTCTGCTAAGAATCGGAATTCCTGCTTAATGATTTCATAAAGAATATGTCTTTCTTTAAAAGGCAGCTTATTTGAAATTATATTCACTGTGATTGCAACACTAGCCAATTGAAAATAGTTTACAGAACTTCAGTAACAGTAAGGTTAAAATAACTCCTAGAAAATAAACAACTTCTATAATTTCTTGAATAACAGGTGAGTAAAAACCAAGCTGTTACAAGCTTTTATTGTCAAACATATTTTCAAAATATTCTTTGCTCACCCAATTACTTGAATTCTTTACACGTTAATGTTAAGGGCTTTACTTTGAAAATGGTGTGTTGCTCATTTAAAAAAAATATATAAATAAACAAAAAATGTATCTGATGGTATTTTTAGCCACATTATGGCAATCACTGATGGCAGCTTAACTTTCATTTATGCAAAGTTTATGCACATAAGACTTTAATAATTCTAGAATAAAGGAACTAAAAATAAATGGAATTTCAACAGTAGTCAAACCACTACTATATTTGGTGGCATCATTGCAACTATTATTAGTGCCACATTTCCAAAAGATCATAAAATGAATGTAACTTTTCTCAAGAAAGAAAACACAATAAAATTACGAATATCAAAGGAATAAACTAAGCAGTGGTAGACAAATCCTCAGCCCATTATCCAGATAGCACAGTGGCACTCTGACCTGTTTTACTGCTCCAGATTATTTAATCTGCTGTGACTGAACTCTACTGAATTTCACAAGAGTTCCAGAAATTTTGAGCTAAAGCCTACTCATACGGTACTGAAAGAAGGGTGAATATTGTGCAAACCCCCAACAGGTGGAAACTGACATCCTAACAGCATCAGCAGATGTTAGAAAATTTGTACCAACAGGAGCCAGTGAACATACTCTTCAGTAGTTTCAGCTATTCTTAACTAGTTGTGTATGAAGCACACATCACAGTGGCTGGAAAATTATCAGTATAGAAAAATACTCTGCCTTATCTCACATGGTTTTCACCAGGAAAATCATTTCCATGAGAAATAACAATATAAGCATTTCTATATAAAGAACACAAAATTTCATTTTGTTGGCCAGAAAAAGAAGTAAAAGCAAATATGCATTTTATCAATATTTCTTCCTAGGAGACCTTGTCTTATGGGAAAAATTGTTTTATTTCATTTTTGTATCTTCCAAAGATGCTATGTTAAGAGCAGAGAAATTGATTAAAGCAGTTCTCAAAAGCAAACTTATAAAAAAATATTCCAAAAGTTGTGAAACTCTTTCTTGCCTTTCTTGGAGTAATTTATATTATTTTGGTTATTTATTTAGTATTAATTTGATTTTAATGTAGAATTTGAATTGACTAAAAAAAAATTAGTTACTATATTCATTCTCGGTTTGTTACGTCACAGAAGCAAAACCAAAAAAACCTGTAGATTTTTCTAAAAATTGAAGAACTTGAGTTTAACAGGCAAAGGGAAAAGATTCTTTAGCTACTATTAATTTTAGTGGAATTATAGCTTATTCCTTGTACAGTTGCTTATCATTTATTGAATCAAACTATCATGGCTATTAGTTTCCTTTCGCAAACATCAAATTATTCTGCAAAACTAATAGGCTTACTATTGGCTTAATATTGCACTAAATATTTGACATATATGCTTAACAAAATTTCCATAGGCAATGCTTGTATGTGGCAACTGAAAGCACTAAATTACACAGCACTAAATTACCCTGCCCAAGGCAGGGTACTATTACGCTGTGGAGGGTTCCAAATTTTCCTTTTCAGAATGGAGGCATAGCCTCAAAGTAAATCCACTGATGTAATAGATTCGCAGAATCCTAGAATGGTTGGAACAGACCTTAAAGATCATCTAGTTCCAACTGCCCTGCCATGGGCAAGGACACCTTCTACTAGTCCAGGTTGCTCAAAGCCCCATCCAGCTTGGCGTTGAACACGTGGAGGAATAGAACATCCTCAACTTCTCTGGGCAACCTGTTTCAGTGCCTCACCACCCACACAGTAAAGAATTTCTTCTTAACATTTAATCTAAATCTCTCCTTTTTAGTTAAAAACAATTCCTCATTGTCTTATCACTCTCTGCCTGCATAAAAACTCACCATTTTTATAAGCCCCCTTTAAGTGCTGGAAGTCTGTAATGAGCCTTTTGTTTTCCATGCTCAACAATCCGAGAGCTCTCAGCCTATGATCGTGAGAGTGTAGTTCCAGTCCTCTGAGCACCTTCATGGCTCTTCTCTGGACCCACTCCAATAGGTCCACATCTTTCTTGTGCTGGGAGCCCCAGAGCTGGACACAGTACCAGAGATGGAGTCTCAGGAGAGCAAAGTAATGAGTCAGACTCACCTCCCTCAACATGCTGGTCACAATTCTGTCCATGCAATCCAGGATGTGGTTATCTTTATGGGCTGCAAGTGCACATTGCTGGTTCATGCCCAGCCTCTCATCCCCAAATCCTTCTCTGCAGGGCTGCTCTCAATGAGTTCTCCCACCTCTCTGTACTCATGTCTGCAATTGCTCTGGTCCATGTTAATAAAATGGGGTAAAGAACATGAAGAAAAATATTTATATTTATAATTTCATGTGGATTTTACTCAAGTAAAGGCCGTAGATTCAAATTCCAGATACATACAGGACAGTTTTTCTAAGTAGTCTGGTAGATTAAAAAGAAAAATTCTAGTTGTACCTGTATAGGACACATAGTTGATGGCCACCATACCTGCATTGACCACTAAGGATTTTATTCAGCTGCTGGCCACTAGCATCCAAGAGTGTCTAAAATGCCTTAGAATGTCAGGCTGAGGACTGATAAAGGGATTGGACTGTACACATCACCTGTGGAAAAATCAGATGTTTGAATTAGACACTTTAGAGGATGTGGGATGTTTTGTGTCATTACAGAAGGCAAGAGCTGCCTAAGAGTGGCTGTCCAAATAGAGGACAAAAGTATCAGAAATGTCTAATATTTTAGATAAATAATGAAAATCTACATAATTTTTATTTTTATGTCATTGTAAATAAAAGGAATACACACAATATTTCCTGATATTCATTTTCAGATAATGGGAGTAGGGAGGAAGAAAGGTGAGTTGCAAAAGTATTATAGTGAGTAATACTGACAAACTGTGTAGATCTTCCAGTTTACTTTCTACTCTTATGCAAAGTTCATTTCAAGTAAAATCACCTTTTTTCCTATTTATGAATAGCAGCTAGTCAAAATCCAATGAAAACTCTTTCCAAATGGATAAAACCCAAGAAGGATTTCAGAGTAATTACTCAGAGCTAATCAGATTTGATCTGTAATCTGGGATATTGGCTACTTACAGCGGATGTTTTCTTCTCATAGAACTAGTTACAGCCCATTGAAAAAAATTATGTAATCTTGGTTAACACTTTGGAAGAAATGTCTTTCACCCATGAAAAGTAGCTAAACTCTTTCTGGTACGTATTTCTTTCAGTCATATACCAATTTGGATACTATCAACAAAAGAATTATTTCATTCAAGGAATGTTTGTACCTTTTAACTACAACTCAAAAAAACACTTTTCACACTGCCTAAAATAAAGGTAAAAATCAAATGTTGTTTCCAGTAGAGAGGCTATTTTATCACTGACAGAATGCTTTTCAATGACTTTTAGGACTTAACCTTAGCCCTCGACACCGCCTTTCCAGTTGCATACGTATCATTAACATCAGTGTCACGGTGTATTTATTGGTTTTGCAAGTCCAGGTTTTGATAATGGGGGGGAACAGGGGTGGCTTCAGTGAGAAGGTGCCAGAAGCTTCCTCCATTTCCAACAGAGCGAATCCCTGGCTGCTCCAAAGATGGACATACTGGTCAAAGCTGGGCCAACTATGGTGGTAATGCCTCAGTGGTAACATATTTAAGAAGAAAAAAAAAAAGTATTGCAAAGATCTAATTCTGGCCAGAGAAGAGAGAGGTGAGAATAAGTAAGAGGAACAACTGTGCAGACACCAAGGTCAGTGGAGAAGGAGGGGCAGGAGGTGCTCCTGGTGCCAGAGATGAGATTCTCCTTCAGCCCATGGTGCAGCCCATCTTGAGGCAGCTGTGCCCCTGCAGCCCATGGAGATCCACGGGGATGCAGAAATCCACCTGCAGTCCATGAAGGACACCCACGCTGGAGCAGATGGATGCCTGAGAGGAGGCCGTGACTCCCTTGGAGGCCTGTGGAGAGAGGAGCCCACACTGGAGCAGCATGTCCTTGAAGGACTGCACCCCATGGAAGAGTGACCCATGCTGCAGCAGTCTGGGGAGGACTGCTGCTCTTGGGATGGACTCACATGGCAGCAGTTCACAGAGAGTTGTTGCTCATGGGATACGCTCATGTTGGAGAAGTTCATGGAGAGCTGTCTCCTATGGGAGGGACCCCATTCTGGAGCAGGGGAAGGACTCCTCCCCCTGAACAGGGGGAGAAACAATATGTGATGAACCGACCACAACCCCCATTCCCTGCCTCCCTGCACCACTGGGGAGGAGGTAGAGTTGGGAAGGAGGGATGGCTTGGGGGAAGGTGTTTTGAAGGTTCTGTTTTACTTCTCATTATCCTACTTTGATTTTGGCAGTAATAAATTCAATTAGTATCTCTAATTCTAGCCTGTCTTGCCCTTGATGGTATTTGGTGAGTGATATCTCCTTTCCTTATCTCCACTCATGAGCCCTTTGTTATATTTTCTTTTGCTAGTCCAGCTGAGGAGGGGAGTGGGAGAGCAGCTCTGGTGGGTGCCTGGCATCCAGCCTGTGCCAGCCCACTACACACAGGGAGCAGCAGTGAAGAAAATACATAAGTAGAAATATGGACAACTGGGAAACAATAAACCATTTCTACAAAGCTCAAAGTTTCGTATTCTAGAAGAAAATCCTCCTACAGGAATGTTTAAATCAGACTAACAATTAAAATACACATAACAGATCAAAATTAACGTGGATTTACCCTGCAAAGGGAAGGATTGTCTGAAAAGATTATTCTGTATACCTAAACAGTTTCAGAGACAGAATTTTCAATGCAATTCAAGCAAATTTCGATTTATTGTGCTCTAATCTGCATTGTGAACCTTTCTGAAAAACTAGAAACTGAATTTTTCAACATGTTTTTTAATAAAACTAAAGTAGAAGATGGACTCCAGGAATCACATAATGGACTCCAGCTGCAAACAAACATTCATTCTTTGGAACCAGACTACAAGAGGCCTGAAGTTAAAAAAAGCAAAATAAAATGAAATGTCTTTCACACGGACACCAGACATGTAAGCATGAATTTTAGGAACCACACAAGAGGCTTAAAAGAGTTTCTAGACTATGATATTAAGTTCTGATATTTAAATAATGCTAAAGGCAAGAGGAACTGCTGCACACCCAATGTCATCAAACCATTTTTTAATACTGATAGTTGACAAAATGTCAGTTCTCCAGCTTTCTATTAACCTGTGACTGAATAATCTCCCTTGTACCCCAAGCTCTATATAACTGAGATCAGGAGATTCCAGTTGGTAAAGAAACCCTTTGAGGTGGTAGCTTAAATAAATTATAATGATTTAAAAGCTGCTCAGAAGCTCAGCATTGTAGAGGCATTTCTATTTTATTACTCAACACAGTTCCTATAAGTCTATTAAAATGCATAATAAATAATTCTCAATTAACTACAAGGACAAGTCCATCTCATCTGTGTAACAAATATTTTATATAATGTAAATACCTTTACATTTAAAGATAATAAGCTGACTACATTTAAAATTTGAAAATAATTTATTATGCCTCACTTCTTACCTATGTGGGTAATTTTTTTTCTTAGTGACTGAAAGAAAATAGTGGAATTAACTTCAGATATGATAAATGAGATTCTAAATAAATAAGAACTGGGCTTAAAATTCTATCTGATTTTCTGAATTCTTGAGGAACACAAAACATTAATCATACATTATTGATTCAAGGAGGAAGTGCAATCATTCAAAATCTATAGACCTGCATACATTCAGCTTTGTATCTAGCTCACTGTCTTCAAAGCAGTCTGGAGAGAAGTTTCTAACCCTTGGACTAATACTATGAACAGATTTCCAGAAATTATGCCAGTCTTTACTGGGGAGCCTAAAAAACTTCCTGCAAACCTGCAGGAATCACCAGTCGCATGCTTGTGCATGGTGCAAGCGTTCAAAGGAGGCTTATTTACAGTGCTAGGGATTCTCCTGAGATTCATCCATTCACTGTCAAATCTCCTTGCCTTTTCTCTGGAAGTCTCTTTATGTTGTGGAAATTGCAAATGATAGCTAACTGAGGATCTTCTTGCAAATATGCCTTTTATGCATGAGAAAAAAAGAGGTAGAGGCCGGAAAATATGGAATACTTCCAGATATTGCAAAAGCATGAAAAACAAGTCTGTTTTCAAGAGCCTTGGTACAAGACCACTTACAAATATTGATGTGTACAAGATAGCTCACAAAAATCTGTTTGTTGGTAAGTAACTTCCCCTTTCTTTATCATCAGTGCACTTTTCAACTGGAAATAACCAAGACGAGATGCTGACTCTGGCCATATTGCTTTAGCATTCTTTTAGCATTGATGTAGTGTCATTTTTGAAATTATGCCAGGCTAAAATAAGCCTCACTTTTCTGGCTTGGAAAATCTGGCTCCCCCATCTTCATCACCTACCTGAGCTGGGATTGGTGTAGCTTTTGGCAAGCACAAATGAGACTTTTCACCCAAATTCCTGAATATATATTTAAGCAAATCACATGCACACATACACGCACATTTGCCAAATACCATCGATTTTACTGGTGTATTATATAAAACAATATTTAAAATTCAGCTTCATATCCTTTTCCTTATTCCATTCTGTAAAAACTCCACTGCCTAAAAATATTTTTCCCTACAGGATAAATTACACATGACCTTTTTGCTTGTCCATCTCTCTGGAGACTTAATAAAGACATGATAAAGATACCATACTCATTATTTTCAAATCTGTAGAAATAGTACTAATTTTATACACTTAGTTAAAAAATGCTGTTTTAGGATGTTGGAGGGACTTTTTTCTTTTTTTTTTTACTGTTAAAGTATTGCCTAATGAGAACTTATGCTACAGTGTACAAGAGTGGGCTTCCACTTTTTGTTCATACAGATTAATAATGAGTTTCAGCTGCAACATCTAACTGTACAGTTCATCATTCCACTATTAGTAATTTCTATACAACCATAACTTTCCTTTTTTACATCAGTATTTTCTAATTATTTCTTTTAAAACTCAGTTTCATAGTTGCTGGGAGATTGTGGGAAGTAGTGATCAAACAGGGAGTGTATAAATCAATGAAAAAGGCTCATCTGTTACAGACATTCTGAATAGTGTCTGTCCCAGGCCCACGCAGTACCTGCCACAGGTGCTATACTTTGAAACTGGGGGAAAAAAAGACAAAACTCAGCATAAAACTAATCACACTTAAAAATATTAAGAAAGACTAGACCTCTTTGAGATTTGAACATTACTGATGTCTGAAATATATTACATACATTTCTGAGTTCTAAATTACACATTACAGAATCTGAAATGCAAGACATGCACAGTCACATATGCATTGGTATAAAAAGTTCTGAACAAGTACAGAGAGCAATGTTATTGAAGAAATAACTGAGCAGTTCAGAGCCAAAATTTTGGTTCTGATGAGAGCACTTGGAAAAAGAGAAGGCTGACTACAGAATTGTGGGATTCTGTGCAATAATCAGTTGCAACAAACATCATCAGAATTACAAGAAAATGTGTCTCACCATCAGTAACAGCTGTGGGAGAGATGAAGGACTATCCTCCTAAATTTGGTTCACATCCACACTACACTAGTGTTTTGCACAGCCCCAGCTAGGCAAGCATTTGTGTGTCTGGAGATGGTAGGTTAATACACAGCTTAGACTGTGAATTATCCTGTCTGAAGTGACTGGGAGAGTGAGATGTATTGAATAGTTGTATTGAGTTTAGAAGCACAGGAGAAGGTGAATGAAAAATAGGAAGGTAAGGAATAAAATGAGGAATAAGAAAGGCTAGAAGATGAAAGCACTATATTCATGTGTACTAAACACGTGCCAAGTCACTTGCCATTAAGCACAGTAAAAATCAGAAGGGACGTCATTGTCCATCTGACTCCATTTTTCTGATAATCAACACTTTTTATACTCCTAATCCTGAACTCTGATTTTAAATCCACATTAGTGAGTTGATCAGGCTGTTTTACTACCGCCTTATGGACCTTGCCAAGAGAACTCATTTTCTCACATCATTTGCTGCAGTATCAGTCCATTGTTTCATCCTGACCAGACTGGAGTAGCACTGCCTCTGTCTCACCTGTTAGTTTAAAATTATACAGATGGATAAATTAAAGTGCTTTAACATTCCAGTACTCACTTTTTGGCTGAGGAATATGCTTCTGATTGTCAGTAACCAAAACAAAATATTAACATGGTTTCAAAATACTAACATTTATTCATTTTAACACAACTAAATTTTTTTTACTGATCACTTAGTTTCATACATATTATAATTTTGTTATGCTCTTCCATATCTTTTATTATTCTGAGGATTTCAGCTTGTGCATGGAAAGCACATTGTTACTGTCTTCTTTTTAAACAAACAAAATGAGGTTCATTTTGACCTTTAAATCAATGAGAGTTATGCCAGAAGCAGCAGTCTTGTCTGACTTTTTTGGGGGAGGCTTGTGTTTCATACATACAGGGTTTGCTACTGTTGAGCCTCAGACTTCTGGTCTCCATCTCAAGTTTTAAAGCACATTACGGTATGCTGCGTGTGCCGACCCCAGCTAAAACTATGCCAGCATTTCCATAATAAAAGCTCTCTTTTCCAGAAGTTCCAACTGTACATTCAGCTGTAAAAATGTGCAGTAGGCTAAAATTGGATATACAGGATTTCAATCTGGAATTAATACAAATTAGAAAAAAAATTCCACTTGATTCCCGAAGTTCTTTAAAAAGTAGCAGTTTGAGAGATCCCTTATTGCCCTCTCACCTTGTAAATAAAAAAGCAATTTAGATTTTAAAAATAATTATGTCACCGTGATGAGCCTGTTTCTGCTTCCACAGAAGTCTTGCTTTATATCTTAGGCATGGGTATTTATTTTCACAGATACAACAGAAGTGAACATATGCAGTTGTTTACTGAGAAGAATTTAAAAATAACACACTGTCATCCTACCTACACAAGTCACTGCTACTGATGGTTTTAGCTCATCAGAATCCTACTTTTGCAAAATCAGGGATGTATTCATCAATATATCATTTTGGTTTCTTGGCAGGGGGCGCACTCACAATGCACTCTGTCTTAAAGTAGTTATGAAAAAACTTGTTGGTTTTGCTTTACTAACTGTGCTTTAGCAGTTCTTTTACTTTATTTAGAATAAAGTTAGAAATAACACTAAATAATAAATTAATTTGTGGCAAATCTTCCTATTTCTCTGTATAATTCCAGGAGGCTTGCCTAGGCACATTCTCAGTGGTCCCACGCCATGCATCTTGCCTGCCTAAATGTCACATTCTGACTAAGGTGATGTACTTTCTCTTTATGTGGATCTTCTCCCTGAAAAGGATATCTGTAATTTATCCATCCAAGAACCTAATGTATATAAGTTTCAGAGAATTAATTGCACTCATTCTGCTAGTGGACAGATGAGAATGTGTGAGACGCCCCTTCCATAGCCTTCCCCACAGCCTGTGACTCTCCTGCAGTTGTGGGGCAGGTTCGGAAATAAGGCTCTAGAGGTGCCTGGACCCCCCCGTCAAAGAAAGCAAAGAGAAACTGCTTATTCAGCAACACCAAATCTTAGTCTGGCCACGCCATTGTGAAATGGGAAGTAAATGATGGAAATTTTTATCTACGTTATGAACAAGAAATATCTAGATTAAAAACATGTATGAATCAGTGACAATCCTGGTGCTAATTGAGCTATAATTGTGTGGTGAATCTGTTACAGAGATTTAGAAACAGGTCCTTCCTTCAGCATCAATTCTCACAACATCTGAACCCATGTTCCATAACTCCTGTTAGCAGAAAAAGCACAATTATGTTTGTGAAAAATCAAGGTTAAAGCAATCTAGGGCAGCATAATGAAACGACTTAAAACTTCTCTATTACTGATAAGGCAAATGAGTTGCAAGCAAAACATTTTTATCTACCAAATAATTTCTTGTTCTAATGTCTGTGGAAATGTGCAGATATACTTCAAAGAATATGGGGGTGTCCCTTGTTACTTCTAAGAAATTTAAAATGAAAAAAAAATTTAAAATACAGTAAAGATCTCTGGTTCACATAACCTTAGCTTATATCAGTTCAGGAGTTTCAGATAAGGTAGAAAACTGCGTCAAACAACAAAGATCAGAAGACTGTATTGCCCAACCAAACTACCCCATTTATTATTTTGTGTAAAGTACAAAATTGAATGTGGTTGTTACTATAAAAAGAAATAGGTCAAAATTCTGAATGTTTATGATGGCTTCTGATTTCATTTTCCACAAGCTGAGATCTAGAAAGTATTTTGCTTCATAACACTCAAAATAGTGAATTATACTACACAGCCTAAAATATAAAATACATAAAGAGGAAAAGCTAAGGATTCCACACTGGTGAGAGAAAATGTGTTTCATAGCTCAAGAGACAACTACTTATGAGTTGTATAATATCAATAAAATGTAGAAGTACTTTCAAAGTATGTTCCTGGTTTTCAAGCCCAATCCAAACACGATGACCATTATGATCTCATTATGTCTCACTTTTTCAGGACTGAGTGAAGGTCAGAATCCTTAGAGTTATGTGCCTTATTTCATGTTCTTGGATGTGCAGTCTGTAAGGCTTTGCTTTTGTTTTAAGGAAAAGTGGGAGAAAGGAACACAAAGAGAAACAAACCAAGCCTCCTTCAGGAACTTGGAGATGTGGCTGCTAGCCACATGAAGATCTGCTGGTTGTACTGGGTCAGAGAATAACTGTCCATAAAAATCATCAGCCATTCCTTGTTCTTTTGTAAAAGTGAAAATTCTGGGGAAATAGACAATGGGATGTGGAAAAGTATGCCTAGTGAACTAGGATCACCAGATGACACACTGCTACCCATAGATAAGTGGGATATTTAAATATCCTTGATATTTAAATGAAACAAGGAGGAATTTCATAGAAGAGTAAAACTGGAGTAAAACCACCTTTTAGCATCCTTGGAGGGAGGTCCCAGACAGACAGAAGGCATGCACATTTTTAATAACATAAAATGTAACAACATCTTATGTATCTATTGCTGTGTGATGGTTAAACTCCAGGTTTCAGGACAGAATCACATGGAAAAAGGTTTCCAGGACACTGACACATCACTGAAAGCTGATGGGCACCCCTGAGCATTTTCAGGAATGTTAGTGAGGCAGGAACTAACATTGCAGAAAGAATCAGAACCTCCAACCCCTCTACAGCTATACTGGAATTACATGTAGACAGTGGACACTGGCACAGGGCTAATTCTGTATACAATAAAATCATGTTAATACAATTTCTGCTTGCCATTTGAATCCCTTAGCTGGTGTCTGCAACATTTTTTATTGGTAGCTAAAGGCAAGCAACCATCTCCTATCGAGTTTATGTGTAAAACAGGACTTTTGGGGGAACAAAGAAAGGACATACCAGCAAGAAAACAACAGGAATATTTTGTCTTCTGTCCTTTTAGTCTGTACAGAAATACATAAAACATCTTATAAAGCATTAATACTACTTGTTTAACCTGAGTAAGTGGGTGGGCGGGAGAATGGGGAGCAACAGTTTTTAAAGAGACAGAGGAAAACACAGATCCTATTAGAGTTAATTGAGGTCAAACTCATCAATTTTAAAGGGTTCGAGACTTCACTTGAATTCTCTTACTCTTGATAGTCAAGTAATTTACTTGTGTGACCTCTGGAGCACTTTGCTATTATAATATACATTTTTATATAAATACCCTCCCTAAATATTACACAGTCTAGTACTCATTCCTGTTTCTAAAGATAACTCCCTTTTTATTGTGTAATATTGACATCTATATTAACTCCTCTTTTTGTGCTGTTAGTATAAGTATAGGGTTAGGCTCTTTCAGAAAAGTTGGAAATAACAAGAAGCAATCATTAAGACTCCAGCTTTTTAAGGATCACCAACGAGCAATGGAGACATCACTATCAGTAAGGGATGGACAATAGCCTTGTGTTATAAAACTGAATATAAGGCTTTGCATAGATTTAGAACATACTACTTTGTTCTATAAATGGTATTTTGTCCAACAAGATAAAATTCTAACCAAGCAATCTCTGGAAATGCGGAAGGATCTTCAAGATTAACATTTGATCAAGCAACATACATTTATTTCATGCATAAGGAATCTACAAGTAACTGGAATGTGCTAATTTATTTTCAGCTGAAGTTATGGACTTTAAAATAATTTCTTTACATTATTTTGTGGTTTTATTGATATGTGCATGCAGGAAAATACAATGACTCTTTTTCACTTTTCATCCTCCCTTATCTCCATGCTTTCTGTTTGAACACAAAAAAGGATGGGAGTAACAAGTCAGAATATAAGAAAGAAGGATAGTTTCTTTGAAAGTCTTTAAACAGGAATTTTGCATAATTTGGTATTTTCAATCCCTAACTTTCAAAGAATAACCTGGAAGTATGTAAAAAAAAAATGTTGAAGAAAATATTAAAAGTTTTGAATGACAAACTGTCCTTGTACTTATCAAGTCATATTTACTGGTAATAAATCAAAGACCTCAGTATGCCTGCAGTTTTCCCTCAGTGTCTTCACACAATGAAGCTCTGTCTACCTCTCACTAATTAGGCAGATTTGTTCTTAGCAGTAAAAGTAACAGATATATATAAGCATAAAAAAGTGAGTGAGGAAAATCTTTTATTTTCTTTTGCAGCTGAGGGCCAGTGAAAATGACTGTATTAAACCTTTCAAAAGGGAAAGCTACTGAACAGTCCAAATCACTGCATGGCAAACAGCTTAGAATAAAAACCTTATTCCTCTGGAGCTGGAAAGGTAAATTTCCTGGAACCAGACTGACCAGCTGAGTCGCAGCTCAGCAGTGTATTGCCGTGGTGTTGTTACTCCAGAGTAAGCAAACAATATCTTCAGACACTCAGGCCTGCTTCGTGTACTTTATTCTGGTTTGTTGACTCTGACACCTGTACACTCTCTTTACAGTGCCTGGCGTTTTCTCCTTCTCAGAAAACATGTTCTGAGTTGGCAGCTATTTTGCCTTTCTCCCTCTTTGTCTACTGCCTGCATTTGAAGACCCTTTGATGTCTGTGTGCAAAAGATAAACGCTGATCTGCAGCATGGCAGTAGCAGCTTCAGTGGAAGAGACACCCTGCAGTGGTCTCAGCTGGGGGAGGGAGGATTTTTCTTAATATTAAACCAAAATTTGCTTTAAAAGAGAAAAATGGTTATTGAAATGTTTTCCCTTCTAGCCCCTCCCTTGGAAGTATACAAGTGCATTTGGTGCTTTCTTGTTCTCCAGTTCTTGTGTCTTAAAACAGAAATCTTTTTGTTTTCTACTACATGCAACATCAAATATAATACCAACACTGAGAATATTTATTATCACTATTATGTTTCCTCTCAGTATGTACATATTAAATAGTTTGTGTTCTAAATGAATGGGTACAAAAGGAATTTGATTTCATTATGGATGAAAATCCTGAGAAAGAATTCTGAAATAAATATTTCAGTGTAAAGAATTCCACTGATGATTCTGGTGAAGAATGGGTGTTACTTAAAGGCTTACATTTTCATTAGCTGTGAGGAAATTTCTCTGTGGAACTTCCTGTAACAGTTAATCCTACTCACACTCCCTACCTGTAGGTTATTTTGGAATTTCTGCAATAACAGATAAAGGGAAATTTTCCTTACTCCTCTGACAAATATTTGTGCTACACAAACAGGAAAAAAAAGAAGAAAAAAACCCACATGCATATTTAACTCTTAAGTCCACCACTTGCCATCATTCTGCTTATTTCAGCTTTTTACTGCATAAATTGATGCAAGGCAAAACTTTCCAATGCTAGAGGGAAAATTTGCAAAAACATACTCCAGTGTGAACCATCCCAGTCATTCAGAAAAAAAAAACTTTCTTTTTCTATCTGTTACTGAAATATTAATAATACAATTACTTTACAGGTATAGGTTAAAAAAATACAGTTTGCAATTCTTTTAATGGCTCCACCTATCTGTAAATTGCAGTTGCATATGTTAGAACAAGTAATAAAATATGTTTACATTTACATACACATGCACACTCTAAACTTTGATGATATTGATTCACAGAAAAAAGGAGAAACTTTTCAAAAATATCTGGTTTCATAAATTAATTTTTAAATTCTGAAAGTAAGCATAATAATAGTGAAAAAAGACCCCAAACATTGAATTATTATATGGAAATATTTGTAGCATACTAAATGTATGCACATGCTGTGGTTGCATTATACACTATACATGTATATATACACACACATGCAAACATTTTTACATGTCCTAATAATGCATGCATTATATTTAGAATAAAGGTTTTGACAATAATTGGTCAAATCCATTATCATCCCAAAGTGATTAATGTGGAATTTTAATACTGAGCTGTGTTTATTTGCTTATACTATTTAATGGTATGTATAAAATAAGTTTATTAGCGTTTGCACTGATGTAAAATACTAGACTTAATAGAAAATAGATTGTGTGACAGGACTATGAGTGACAAGTACTGGGTGTGCTGTCCTAACTGTGATGATCTAATACCTGCCTGCTGGCAACAGGGCTGGTCCCACTTTCCTGTTCCCCCACTTGTTTTCACAGATAGGTTCCATCACTCCTATTGTATTCATCTACCAGCATTAATCCACCTTTCTGGTTAGCTGATCACAGTTAATAGGATGAAACTACTTCTTTGACAAGAAGAAAATAAGTTGCGGGAAGAAAGATTAAGTGCCTGGACTAGGGGGAAGATTTCAGAGGACATGTCGATGTCTGATTAAAGATGACGCAAATGTTCGTGGAGTGATTCTTTCTAATGAAAACAGCCTGAGGTGTAAGTTATGGGAAAAGGCAGTCTCTGGCAGAGAGCCCCCAGCAAGCTGTGTGGGAAGGGAAGACAAAGACCTCTTTAGTTTAATTTTAAGGGAAATAGGGAAATACACAAAATATAGTTAATGCAGGTTTTTTTTGGTTTTTTTTTTTTTCAGCATCTGAGGAGTTTGTCACGGCAACTAAATCCAGCAATTTCTAACATTTGAGGTAAAGTAAACTGTAGTCCTCATGCTTCTAAGTGTTTTGATTCAGGTCTAAGCAGCGTCTGAATATCCACTGCTATGATCTATGAATTAATATTTTGGCGCAGAATCTAATTAATTAATTTTTGAACTCTGTATGGCCCATATGTGGCAGCATTACATGTATATTATATATACATATATAAATGCTTATACATATAACAGATGTAATGTAAATCCATACTAACACACACAAACATATAAATATTTTTTCATTTTAAAAACCTCCACCCTTGTGCTTGTCCTAATCAGATAAGGACATGTCTGTGATATACCACAGGTCTTTCATGAAGTGGGTCAAGTTGAGCCTTACTTTTCCTGGCACTGTGCACAGCTGCCTCAGGTGTGTCTAAGCCCAGCTTTAGTGAGACTGCAAGTTAGTGTTTATGTACTGGAAGAGGAAAGGCTGTGAACATGTACTTAGTGTCAGACAATGCTGACAATTTTCTCAGCTCTGTCATAGCTATAAAAAGGTCTGGGAACCATTTCACTGTAATTGTCTGACTGTTTAGCTGTTTGATAGCATCAAGAATTAAACAGTTTTGCAAAATGCCTGGAAACTTTAACAGTTGCAGATATTTTTGAACATAATTAAAGAGGGACTGAAGCAGCAGTTGGAGTAGATTTGACCATAATTTAAGTTTCTCAGGCACTGAAGATTCACTGAAATGCTAATCATGAAAATGCTATCTCATCTCAGTTAACTGCGTTTTTAAATCATTTTTGGATAAGAACTACCAAATAGCTTGCCTAACATAGAATAATTATGCTATATGTTTGGTCTCAGTACTACAGTAGCTCCAGTTTCCAGAGACAAGCTTTTATAGTTTCCTGTGTTCAAAACCACCAGGAAATCTGGGGGCAAATCCAATCTTTAGGGTCATATAGTTTTATCTTCTGTACTTCTCTAGATATAATTTTTTTTCCTCCTGTGTAGAGCCCACTAATTGCTTTAGCTCTTCCAAGAGTGGCTTTTTGTCATGATGTGAAAATGTTATACAATGGATAAACCAATACATCCCTTAACAGAACATTCCTACTTCAAATTGCTTTTTATAAACATTTTGTGGGAGGCAGCAAAAGTTCCTTTGATTTTAATAAATGGTATACCTTACCATGAAAATAAGGTAGCAAAATCTTTCCAGTTGATTTGTATATGAAGCATCCCTAAAGTCAATTAAAGGACCAATACCTTTTTTATTATCTATGTAAAAAATCTGTAAAAATGATAATTCTAGGCTTGGGTTTATGTAATGAAGAGTCCACTTTTAGATAAAATCCAATTGAATCAAAGGATCATCATAAATCTCAATTGGTTTTTTAATATTCCTATGGGCTTAACTGAAAAAAAAGTATAAAGTTATAAACATCTGAATTAATGGAAGCCTTAAGAAGTACTCCATGTAGAAAAAGCTGTAGACATCAGAGGAACATCAGCAAAGCATCAAAGGAAAGGAAGGAAAAAAGAAATCCATGCTAAAAATCTAATGTATTTGTGAATTCTGAATGTTTTCTTAACAGAAGGGTATATTTTGAAAGAGGTAAAACTGAGAAAACTTAGGAGTAATTTTGGCAAGGAAAAGGAATATGGTCTTGAAAGATACAGTACAAACAAAACCAGAATATTTTGACCTGTTATATAAAAATACTGATAGTGAAATACATAGCTGTTTTACACCATTGGAAAGGAGATAAGGATCCCTTTCTCTATAGCATTAATTACACATTTGCAATACGTTGCACACTTTTGGGCACCTCAACACAAGAAACTTGTCAAAAAGTTGGAGGAAATGGTTAAATGACTAGAAGGCTTTATTTATGAGTTACAGTATATTTGAGCCTATACACAGTAAAGATAGTGGTACAAATATCTTATAAATACTACAGAACATTCATAAATCTTACAGAGGAATAAAGATTGATAACTGTTTGAACAGGGTAAAATCTTTGCTCATGCCACTCCAATCAATGTTGTTCTAGGAGTGAAACACTTCACAGTAAGCAGCAGAGCTAGAATCAATCTTAACACATACAAAAATTATTTGCAATTGTCTGTATCATAGAAAAAAAATGAAGAAAACTAGACATCAGAACGGAAAAAATCTATTGATGACTCAAGTTAACTTGAAAAAGAAAAAAAAACCAAACCCAAACTCAAATACCACAACTCAAAGACCTCTAAATTTGACCAAATTCCCAGAATGAAGGGCAGTGTACTTCATTGTTCTGGTCTGTTGTTTGTACTATATCCTGCTCTCAGATTCTCCTTTCCCCAGTTTTATCTTTTTTTACCCATTCATAGATTTTTGGAAATATCATGTACCCAACCCATTACTCTGAATTGTTTCTTTCTATACACACAACCTACATTTTACTCTGGTTTTGGTTTTTCTTCTCTTTGTAGCCAATCTGAATTGTCACAATCTCAGGTTTATTTTACTCATGGACAGACAATGCTCAGAGTCAAATTTCTTTTGTTTGTTTTCAGATTAGTCCATGTGTTTCATTTGAAATATTAAGTGGAAACAAAAAATGTGTATAAAACATTAATGATCTCAGTGCTGTGCATTTATTATTTCAATAAGAAAAAAAATGAGGCATAAAAATCAAATATAATGAGACCATTACAGAAGAAGAAACAAGGTAATCAATTTCTAATATATAACACCACTACAATGATATTAGCTATAATTTAAACAAAGTAATCTGCTTTTTTAGATATGCAAAATGTAAATGAGACATTTTAGTAATGCTCCCATTTCACATCAGTGATGCTAATGAGGAGATGATAAGGTTAATAAATATTTTCTTTTATTATAGTGGGAGGTTTTAACACCGTATTTTGGTTTGACAAGTTCCTTTGCAAACTTGACAATGTCACTTCAGATAAAAATAAGCTTTTCCTTTCACAAACACAAACAGAAAATATGTGACACTTGCATTTTTCCTGAAGCAGCTATGCAATATCAGAACCACATTTTGGCACTGAATATGTGATAAATCATATAATTGGAACTTCCTGATACACTTATCAATGTTTGAGAGGTAAATCACTGTAAAAATAAATGGTCAAATGTAAATTCCTACACTATTAATAATTTATCCTCTGAGTTGCATTTGAGGTCGTATTTCACCCTCTGAGAAAAAGAACACTGTCTGTTAATATCTACAGTTAGGCTTGAATGATAACATTTACAGAATCAAAGTTTCAGCAAAAATTCAGAATAGAGCAATACATAAAATGCACTGGAATTAAAACAAGAAGGAAAACCCAGGTAAGGATGTCTTTGCATTCAATTTTTCAGCCTTTTTCTAGGTTTTCTTCTAAGACAATTAAATTCTTTGCTTTAGCATGGCCTAAATTTAAAATAAAATAAATGAAATAAAATAAAGTACACGACCCATATAAATTTCAATTAAATCAAACCAAATCATTTTTCATTCAAATCTTGGGGATTCTTAAAACTTTGAGTCTCTTTATAAAAGAGTTGCACAGGCAAAAATGGGTAACAATAATAGATGGGTCATTATGTCCCTGAACACTTGTCAGTGAGAAAAGACAGCAACTATGCCCTAAAGAGCTGACAGAACATACTTTATCCAAGTTGTGCCTTTTTTCTGAAAATAAGCTGTAAAGGAAATTTTAGAGTGAAGTGTTATATTCCCATTCTATTTTAAAACAAAAGATATTTCAAAGGTTTTCATATACTTGGAATGCATATGCAAGCACATGAAGGCAGATCTGAACCAAAAATCTGAGGGTAAATTTGTTTCAGCAGGAGCTCCCTTACCGCCTTCAGCAGTGATAAACAGGAATACTTTCAAAAGCTTTGGCTCTAAATTTCTAGAAGTTCAGACTTCATTTTTCAAACTACATCATCTAGTTTCAAATCCTCACATTTTCCATGGGAAACTAAATACTATTTATAAATCTAAAACTTGGAGCACAGTGACATCTAATATTTTCTCCAAATCAAGCTTCCTGAAGATAAATGGTTAGCTTACAAATTTGTATCATCTACATCAGCTCATAAACTCTTAGAATGGTAGCTGCACTAAGCAACATTAAAGTAACAGGTGGTATGAAGTATATCTGAAACACAATTTTAACTGCAAATAAGCTTTTTTCAGTTCATACCTGACAAAACCATCTGGAAGGGCATCATCTGTGATACTAACTAGTTTTAACACAGTCTACTTTCTGTTTTGATTTGGGATTGCTAATCAAAGAACTAATTAAAAGTTTACTGTTGGTATTACAGCCTTCTTCTTGGATCTTAAACAATATTTAAGGTGTGTTTTAAGCAACCTCTTCAATAGTTCAGATAGATAGATAGAGAGAGATAGAGATAGAGATTATAGATATAGATATCATTCTCAATTAATTTCTGAATGATTTTATAGCCATTTCTAGAAACATGTTATTCTGGAAATTAATCTGGAAATTAAAAAAAAAAACCAAAAAAACAAACAAAACAGGAAGAACTTTGTATTAAAAGTTAAATTTGCCTTTGAAGTCCTTTCTACTTTTTTCAAGGCCACCCAAGGTACTGCTTTATGCCCATTGCTAGAATTTCATACATAAAGCCACCAACCACAATTCAGTCATGGCTTCTTTGGACTGATGCTGATAACTTTATTCTACACTTTTTTGACCTCCAGGTTAGACCAACAAAAAGCTTTAGTTTATTACTTTCGTAAAATGCTTCCCATGTTCCTACTAACACAAAAAGCTGTTGAAAGCATTTTAAGCCACACTAAGCAGCCTCAGTTTAATCTGATCGTCTTTGGAGAGTTAGTTCAATACCTATTGTCAAACATTTATTACATTTTATAATTGCAATAGCTTCCAGCATACTCGGAAACGTGTTTATATGACTTGCTGACCCCAGATTTTCCTATTCAGCGGCAAAGAGTTTTATGTTCTATACTACAAAGCAGTATTGCACATCTACTTTTAATTTGTGTCTCACTTCCATACCAGTTTGAAATTAATTCAGAGACAGCATTCATTGCTGGTTCAATAAACTTGGAAATTAGGAAAACAAAAATCTGAGCTCCACTTAATTTCTTTTTTTTTTTCCCTTTTCTTTTTTTAACTCTAATTAATCCTAGCTCAAACTGGCAGAGTGATTTTGTCCATGGTATTTCTGTACAAGTTAGAGGGAGCATGAGTTTGCATGAAAGGTATTACAGGAGCTTGGTGAGTATTTTGCTGTCACAAGAGCACATTGGCTCTGGATTGCCAGTGCAATCAGTCAGATGAATGAGTTCCTTGAACTCAGCTCAAAACAGTGTCTGTAATAGCCCCATTACTAAAGCATCACAAAACACAGCACCCATCCTTTGGGGTGGTCGAAGGAATAAATAAGCAAGCACAAGGTAAATGAATAGTGCTGGTCTAGGCACTTCATATGAGACATAAGACTCTTGGATAGCTGCAATTGAGGGAAATCCTAACTAAGGTCTTGTCTTTTCTTTTTCTCTTCCACACTCTCTCTCTCTTTTAGAAAAACGCATTAATGCATCTGAAAGAACATTGTTTGACAAGACTGAACAGCTAGACACTTGAACTTCTATTTGCCACAAAATGACCCCAGGGAAAAAACTAAAAAAAGAGAAAAGACTCTTACATCTTTTTAAAAAGGTCTGTCTCCTGAAACAAGCTATGAGGTCACCAGTAAAGCAACCTGACAACTGCCACTGACTTGGACCTAAAGCTCCAATGTAAAGACCTTTATTGATATAATCTGTTGACATTTATCTTCTTAAATTAGAAAAATATGAAATTATGCATGTCAAACATTTAGCAACATTTTTCACTCTGGACCTGATTAAAAAGAATACATTGAAAGAAACAATAATTTATCATAATAAAACAGAGCGAGGAATTTAGAATTGGAATTTTCAATTTAGAATGTAGTAGAACATGGTTCAAGAATAAAAATTATTTTCTTGTCCAAATAAAAATCACCAGAGATAAAGACAACTGACTTAAGGAATGAATCAGAAAAAAAAGATGAACATTGAAGAAAACACCTGTATTATTTTGAGTAAAAATGACTGCTTCATAATTTTAAAAGATATATGTTGGTTTACAACTTCATTTAAAAATCCTTTTGAAAAAGATGTCATTATTTTGATTAAATTGGCCCAAACATTTGTATATTTTAATGCACCTTAAGCATTTTTAAAACCTTATTGATGATAACACTATTTCTCTCCGACACATTGAAAAGAAATATCACTGTCTCTCTGAGTGAATCATCAGTAACCTGTTCAACCTCATTTGGTGGGCATTTGAGGTAAAACTACTCAAATTTCCATGATTTCCATTTTATTGAAAGTGCCAGTTGCTGTCTCCATTATACTGTTAAGTCAATCGACCACAGAAAACTCAGAAACTGCAGCTGAGTCATGCACATCATAAAGATCCTGTAGTTTCTCTGGGTGACACATAATGCACAATCTACGTATTGAAAGGAAAATGAAAGTGCTGTGAATCTAAATGATAAATTTGAGCTAATAGCATTGTTTAGTCTCATTCCTTCACAGGTTTCCAATGGAATAACTTTTCACTGTCTGCATTTGTCGAGCCTTGCTTCTCCCCTTTGTACATGCACACACACAGAGCTACGCTCATTACAGTTAAAAGAGTGTTCGCTGAAAATTTTGCTATACCCTGAGTGTAGCTATGGCATTCAGTACACGATATCTTAAGTTACACAGTATGCTGACACCTCTACTTCTGTGATTAATTTTCTTTAACATTCTAGGCAAAAACCTTTCACTAAATTGTAACTATTTTTTTTCTTCCTATTACAGAAAAGCATTTGCTTCTTTCTGCTTCATTTTTCTAGGGCTGGGGCCAGGGGTCTGTAGCTAAACCCTTAAAGTGAAGCTTCTTGGAGAATTCTCTTTCCCTGCATGAACCAAGCTTTCCGTGTCTCATACCGCTTTTCATTTCTGCCTATATTTTGTCACAAATGTCCCTTCAGAGTATGAGGTGAATGAACAATTTCATTTGGGCTAGAATATTTTTTCAAATTATTTCCAATGACATTATCCCTAAGGAAAATAATATTATTTTTGTGCAAAATGAAAACTCTGAGGGTAAATATCTGGTTGAGAAATTTTACCTGTGTGTATAATCAAGATTTTCATAAGTCTCTCCACTTTATATGGTCATTTAAATTTAAAAAATAATGTCTAGTTAAATATCCAGCAAGGAATACTCCTTGTATATTCACAGAAACTGCTCTAAGAGTCTCGAGACCTCAGGCTCTTGCAAAGCAAGACAAGGATCTGGAAAAGAAGGAATGACTGACGAAAACAACCTCCTGTTTGGCAGAAGGTATCCTCTGCCTATGCCTATGTATGCACTCCAGATGTGCATGCATCTGTGTAAATTATAACACCATCCCTGCAGTGCTTTCTTTGCTTTTGTTTAGTTAAAGCTCCATAGACTTGTATGCTAGGGAAATACAATACAATTTTTATTTCTGGGAAATATCCTATATGTCAGGATTTGCAGTCTAAAATACATATGGAGCAGACAAGGCATTTGGAGAAACTATAAGGAAATAATAATCTGTAGTATCTCATAATTTAAACAGAGTTGCTGCTTCCTATTATTACAGGATTGCTAGAATTAATGACAACAAAGATGAAGCACAACATTCAAGGGCTGGGGGTTCAATCCTTGATCCACTAACAATGTAAAGGCATACAAACTGGTATATAAAAGAATAATTTTTAAAAATATGAAATCATATTTATTTACAGAAAAGGTATGGATTGTTTCTGTATTTTCATGCTGGTTTGTGTTGTTGGGGTTTTGTTGTCACTATCTTGCAAAGCAATATGAAAGCACCACACACAATATTTTCAAGAATTTGAACATGACCCCACAGCTAAGAGAATATTTCATAAAAGAGAGTGTTTTCTACTGAAAAATGGGTGTAGTAAATGTTATTCATTCTTCTCCATATTTTTGATCCACCTTTATTCTTGCTGTGGTCCTTCAGCTGTTTAAGGGACTATGGTTAAAATTTTTTGCGGTGTTTTGGGCTCTTTCCCCCTGTTCATTACTAAACCTTGTGATTTAATTGAACTGTTCTACTAAAAACCTGGAACACTATCATTAATATTGGATCTAATTGGAAATCTCAAAACATATTCTTCATTGAATGAAATTTCCTGAACTAAATTGGTGTTGACTATACTCAAGTGATCTTGTAAGCATACAGACATACAGTTCTTTAATATATGAGCTAAATAAAAAAATTAATCTCCTTTTAGATGTTTTATTGAAAATATTTCTGCATATATCACATAAGGACCTATTGTTTTACTTTTCAGGCTGTCCACTTTCCTGAATTAAAGGCAAATTTTCCCTTTTTCTTTTTCTTTCCATCTTCTCTATTATTCCAGATTAATCTGGTTTTTGTTTGCTTGTTTATTTCATCTCTCTTGTCTTGTCTTAGAAATTAATTTTATGTTTTATATTTCTTTCAATATTTTAAATTTTTTAATCACTTTTGTTTTTTGCACCCCAGGGTGATACTCGCAATATTCTAAACAGCATCTATCCATCTGGAAATGGCAAACTATAGGTAAAGCATATGGTGTTCATTAATGTGAACTGATGGAAGGTGCCATGCTTTTAAACATATCAAGAAGTTATATACGTACAAATTACCTTAGGGAAAGATGCTATGTCAATGAGCTAATAAGTTAGATTTATAAAAAACTTTTAGTCAGCTATTTGGTGAGTACTTTATAATCGTACACCTCACATAAAGTATTCTCCTTAGTTATAATACTGTATACCATAAGTAAGTTCTATTTTCTAGAATGACACATGTTCATATTCCGTAAGCTATTTGAAATAAAATGAAGTAATCAGATGAAAATAAAGTCTAACAACAAATAAAGAATATTAAGGGAATTAAAACCTTACTTGACTTTAAAGGAACTAACATATTAAAAATATGCATATGATTCACTGGACCAGAGCTTGTGTTCAGCACTAAAGAAAATAATTTGTCTTTCAACCTGCTTTGCGCTTATACACATTCCCACCACAGCTGAGCTACATCACAGCTTCAAGCAGTGACACTGAAAGTTCAGATGGGTCCTATTTTAAATTCCATTTCACCTTATTTAAGCATCTGTTTGCTTCCATATTCTTTGTGTTCCTCCCAGTTGTAGAAGCTGGTTTGTCTCTCGGCTCTCTAGTGTCTATTGCCTATTTTATATTAATCTAAAGGAATAAAGGTTTGTAATATCCACCTCTTTTTATAAAAAAGTCCCTCTTTGTCTTTTTCCAGAGGAAAAAATTAATGAATATTGCAGAAAAAAAATTGGTCTAAAGCAATTTATTCTGAAATATCAAAAGTTCAGAGAGTGAATGATTAAAAATGTTGTATCATGAAATTGCAGAAAAAACATTTAGAAACAAATAATCACTATATATATGAATGCAAAAATATGTGTTAATTATATGTGGCAGAAACATAAATACATAAATGGGTAAAACTCTTTTCTCTCATGTTTTACTTGAGAAATATGCTTTTGTTTTATTATATCACATGAATCTTGTCCTTTACTCCTGTCCTGGAGGCATAATCTCACATTTGCAACCCTGGATTTTCAACTGTGAAAGTGCTAAAGGCATGAAGTGAGAGGAAGACTTCTTTAGGTGACAAAATACAGAAAGGAAAAAGGAGATCTTGAAGAAATAAGAGTAATAGTCTCAGAGAATAAAACGAGTACTTGAGAATTAGAAACAACAGCAATACAGATATATTTCTGATTAGAAAGCAGCCTCTTTTTTATTTAAATGATATTTAGATGCATCCTTTGTTTCTCTTTGGGAAAGCAAATTATCACTAAGAATCTGTACAAACCCTGTTATAAATAAGTCTGCTGGACCTTTCACCACACAAAGAGCCATTAGCAGCAAAGGGTTACTCTTGCTGTGGTACCGCACTGCCCATGGGTGGGCAGAGCAGCCCTGGAGCAGACCCAGCCCAGCACCAGCCCCGTGCCACGGACAGGGACCAGCTGGGTCTGCTCAGCGAGGAAAGCCATTGCGGCACAAAAGCTTTGCCTCCTTGGAAGGTGGAAGGCATGAGTGGAGGATTGTTTGGGAGAGACAGCTTCTCTGAGACAAAACAGATAGACACAAGGGTATATTTAAATCTACCTCAAAAAATTGTATTTATTATGCACATATATTCGTGGAAGGAGAGAAGAGTAAATCTTAACCATTGAAGTCCTCTAAATAAGAAGATAACTCCAGTATGAAGAGATCTAAATTTAGGGTGAAGTACTCACATTGCCTGCAATAGGAGCTTCTGCTTCCACTGCAGTAAATGCAGTGAGGTAAAAACTGATTTAGAGCACACCCTACTCTCTGAATAATGTAATTTCAAAAGCTTCAGGTGCATCTTATGCAGAATGAAACCTCTGGGCCTTATGTTCTGGATGAAAACATCAGCTACAGGTAGATTTGCTTCAGTTTCATTGAAAACTAAACCCCTGTCACTTCTTTTTGATATCAGCATAGGTATCAGAAAGAAAATCTTAAAGCAAAACAAAGACTTTCCTGCAGATTCAAATTATATCTTTTTTAAGGATATGAAGAAACCTATTCTGATTCTGAATCTGGCCAATTGCTTTTTAAAAAATAGTATTTTTAGTCCTATTTAATTACCCTAATCATCTGGTATTAATCTTAAAGAATTAATTTTAAGCATAAATTTAAAAATTGCTATAACCATCTATATGATAACAGGCAATGTATTATTCCTGGGTATACTACTGTTTGCCCCCAATGTTTATCAGATTGATTCACTTTAGCTGAACTTTATAACCCTTACATTTTTATCTAGTGTGCAATAAAGACTATGCTGTAGTCCAGCAACCATCTTTTTAAACAAAAAAGATTGGAGCAATAACGAAAACAAAAATGTGGAAAAATTGGAGTATAGAATGTTGTGTTTACTCTTGGTAAACAGCTTTAGAAATAGAAAAATCTGGGGTATGAGGGGGAAATCCCCTGCTTCCTACATCTGTGATTGATGTTTGCAGAGTCATAAAACATTTTATTGCAAACCATATGCCTAGGGGAATTTCAGCAATTTGCCAATTTTCTACACAATATCTGCCTCTGTTAAGGAACAACATGATTCTTCAGGCTCTTTTGTATAGTGCATTGCACAAACTTATCTCAAAGCACTTCTTAAGTCAGTCCAAGAAATAAGTAGGTATAAAAGGAAAGCATGACAGTGAATAGATATTTATGATGATTAAAGGGAGAAATTTTCTAAGAGAGAAATTTTCTTTAGAGAAAGGAACTCTAAAGCTAGTGATAGCCCCTAGTTTCATGGCTGTATTTTTAGTTAGAAATTATATTTCACTTAAGAAGAGCATACAAACATTTATGTACTGATTCTCTTTGAAAGTATGACTAAAGGTGATTTAATTAAATATTTGAGTAGTTCACATATATGCAGAATGAAACCTCTGGGCCTTGTGTTCTGGATGCAAACCCTAATTTGTTGTATAACACATACAACATAATGCTTTCTAAAACTCTTAGCTTTCTGATTTGTTATGCTCTGGATCCCTGCCACTGTTTTTGTTTGTTTGTTTGCTTGCTTGTTTCCTAGTGTCTTCCAAAGAAAACTGGACACAGTAGTCCAAGCCAAAGTCTCACCAGTGCCAAGTAAAAAACAACTTTTGACAGTCAGAGTAGTTCATAATACAAGGGTGAGGAAAGACAGCATAAAACCCCACAGTGCTTGGAAAAAGCTGATATTTAAAGCAAGAGTTCTGATTCAATAGCAGGTGACTGAGTTTCCTTTTTTTTAAAGGGGATTTTAAACATTTAAAATACAAGTAGAATTTTATATTGTTGATGATAAGGCTTGGTCAACAACAACTAGGGTAGAAATTTAAAATTTCATTTAGAGAATCAGCTACAGAATACTCATAATATATCTAGGAGAAGATAGACATAGTTTCCCTACTTAATATTGGAAATAGTGGGAAAAGCTTTCAAGGAAAAACTACAAAAAACTAATGGCAACATAGCCCCCAAATTACTAAACTCATACAACTGGCACAAAATCCCATTTTTGGATGTTCTTGGTAACTTCTGTGACCTAATTTGACATAAGACAAAATTACAGCTTCTGCCAACTTTCTAAAAAATTGTTCTCCCCTTCCCCCAGCAGTTACTATGGATAAATAGAGGATTGCAAGTTAGGCAGCTTATTAAGGCTCTCACTAATCCTATGGGTTTTCAAAAAGCCTGAGGGGTAGCTGTAATTGGGTTTGTGTTGAACTTGGCCAGCACATTATACTGGGCTGTACTCTTCCAAGACTGGGAAACAGGCACTTACATTAGCTGATTTTATTTATAAACGAAAGCCACAACAAACAGCAAGAACCAAGAATGCTGTACCCCTTCTTTGTTAAATACATTTAAAAGCATATTTGGTGCTTCCTACTCCTTTCAGTACTCTCAGTAGTGATGAATTTGAAAATGTACCTCTGCCTCAGAGGAAAAAATCATTCCTGAATGTTGTATTTTGTACATGTCATGTTTCTAGCATTACACTGTTTATGTGGAACTTCAAGAGCCAAAAAAAAAAAAAAAAAAAAGGAATAGCTACCAAAGACCAGTGAGGAGATATAAGGAAAGGAAAGAAAAATTCTTAAAGCAGTCTCATTTCTTTCACCGGTAACCCTTTATTTTCTTTCTGCATAATAAAATTCTTGGGCAAATATTTGCTCACAGTCAACACATTTAAAAATTTAAAGCATTATAGAGTCTACTACAAATACCAGCCAAATCCCATATCATCATTATAGTCATCAAACCCAATAATGTCACACTTTGTTTGAGGTAGAAGCTGACATTGGGTGAATAAATGACATTCTCCACATAACCAGAACAAATACTGTAGACTACTTATCAAATAGTAAGACACTGTTTGATTTCTTACGGGGACAAATCCTTTCAAAGAGGATTTGGTCATTGAGTAAGAATTTACCTTCTAGTTCTTACTTTTCATCAAGATGAATGAGGTGGAATAATATATGGATTTATTGACTCTAAGGACTGGAAATAGTAAAACTTGTTCTTTTTTCAGTAAATTAAACAAAAATTACCCAGAAGATAGAGTATGTGTGTAGTCAATTTCTTCTGCTGACTTTTCAAACCATAAAGGAATGCTTTGGAATTAAATACTTCTGATTAGCCAGGAGAAAAAGTTATTTAAATAAAAAATGTAATACTGGATTTTATTTAACACTTTTTCTGAGTCCCACTCTTTCAGTTATAACAGTATAAACTAAATCATATAGATGGGTCTTACAGAGAAAGTGCCTTAAAGAAAAAGGCCCTTTGAACAAGCAGTAATAAGGTATAATTATACAAGTGAACAACATTAGGGAAAACCTTGGACACAAAAGAAAACTGGAAGACATTGTCAATAGTTTTCACAAAGTTTTTTGTTGTTTTAGTGGTCATTTTCCATTGGGGTTTTTTAATCTTATTTTTTTCCTGACAACGCTCTATTTCCTGATCTTTCTAGAAATGTTTGTGTAAATGGAGAGATACCAGAGAAAGGAACACTTCTGAAGACCATGGTTTTGTACTGGCAACCAAGGAAAAGGGTGCAACCCAGTACAATGTGTCAATGCAAGAGAGGAGATGATGGAAAACGATGAGTGGAAGAAAAAAAAGAACTCCTAAGGTGGTCCTTTGGACAGATGAAATGGGTCAATGTCCCTTTTATTGATGTGTTTCAAGAAAATTGCTATATGGCATATCACACAATTCCAGAGCAGACATTTTCATGTTTATCAATGTATGCATCCACAGTACTTTCTGGCTGAGAGGAATGGTATTTCTTCTCTCTTTCCTCTCTTGCTTTTCTGATGTACCCATATAAAAAAATCAAACTGAAGCAAAAAACTTTGGAGCTGTGTTCATATTAACCACCTGATGATATGGGTGTTTTGTTATCTCCTAGACATGGGTGTTTCATGTGTATGTTTTACTTCATCATGATCAGCCTAAGAGGGCCCATTGAGACCCTGCTAAATGTGGTGATCAAAAAAGGTGTGTACCATCTCTTAACAGTTTGATGTTTTTCTGACATTTAGGTCCAATTTATTTAATTTGTGTTACGATGGAGGGAATACCAGAGAACTACTGTGCAACTTTAAAGTAATTTAAATACCTTAGAAGACTGTTTTAGCAACAGCTCACTAAATTAAGAAAGACCTAAGCAAAGTGCAGATGTTATCTAGAGCTTCATGTTTGCCTTTGGAATAAATTTTGTAGTAAAGAAAAACTATAGAAGAGTACCCTTTGCTGTCATTTTGTCTTGCAGTAATGAACATAAATGTTGACAAAGGTTGTATATATAGGACATATTCAAGTGGGCAATCATTTTAAATAAATTCATTAATGAATAAATAAGACTTTTAAATTGTTTTGCCTTCAACGGTTAGATACAGTCACACAAATAGAGATCATCAGTGACAGATTGGAAGTGGTCTGTAGGCAACTATGAATAGCTCTCTATACTTTAACGCACAGTCTTTTGCAATTCTTCAACTCACTCTTTAGTGTAGCAAACAGATTTGGCTGTCAGATTACAGTGTTTAAGTGACTGAAGAAAGCATGTACCCACATATTTTGATAGGTCAATTTTTTAATGTGAGAATCACCAAATGACTTATTTACTAAGCTTCTTAACTTCCATTGACTCTATCACACTGAAGGCTGAAATGCAGGCGAAATTAATTTTCTCCAACAGTTTTGTTCCTGGTGCTTCCTTCTGTTCAACTCCTTGAGGCTTTTTTCCTGGATACAAAAAAAAAAAAAAAAGACTTTGGTATAAACTGCTGTCTTGGGCTTATAACCTCATCCAGTTCACATCCAGAGGCTATAAACATCAAGGTGCCACTCAAAGTGATGGACTTAATGAGCACATACCAGGATGATATTAGCTCTAATACTGCCAATGAATGCAGGCTGTTATGAAAGTTTTTGTGGACTTGCATTCCTTGGCCAAACAAAAAAGCTCTTACTACAATCTAAGAACTAGTGTAAAAAATAGCCATTGGCCCTCAAAGATGTCTGTATATTAAACCCATTAAGTAGTTATACCTTTTATAAATGCATGATGAAATGGAGCTGACAGATTCCCTTATGTTACATGCAGAGATTAAAGCATTTTTTTCAGAATTTTTCAGTTTGGATTTGTATAAACAATGTTATATAAGCAATACATAAGTAAAAGAAAACACACTTTTCAAAATATTTAAATTTAAATTGTACTTGCATTTCAATTAAACAAACTTATAATAGCTTAATGAATGAATGAGATACAATTCAAAATAACGTATGAAAAATTATTTTTACTTTTAATCCTTAGGTGAATCATTCTGAAAAAAAGCAATTCAGTCAGATAGGTTTTCAGGTGCACATTTTGGGCTGTGTAATACTAGTTACTTGCAAAACTGATTAATTTATTGAATTAACTTGTGTCAGTTAGGACATAATTACTGCATCTCAGACTTTTTAATGGGTATGCTAAATTATATATTTCTTTTAAAATAACTTTTATATTGAATATAGAGTTTAGTAAGCAATAAGTGCATTTAAGTTTATATATTTTTCTAAAAATGTCAGTTTACATTATTTAGACCAAAAATTTCATACTGAGCCTTTTTAAACCTTTCAGAAACATTAATTATCTATGTGCAGTTTCCTTCATCTGTCAATCTTTCAGCATAATAGATGATGTAACATATATTAAAGCTAACACCATTTATGTTTACAAAAATGATAGTTAGCACTGATTAGAGACATAAATAATTCCTGGGGGAATATAAATATATACTTTATTGGAAAATATCACAGGATGTTCTTCATATTTATGCACAAAGGGAGAACTAGAATTTTTTTTTTTTAAATGACAAGTCAAAATTACTTAAAATGCAGTAGGCTATAATCTGCTGTGAGAATTTATACGGAATTTCATATCATTCCTTGTAAAGTAACAGTATTTTAAACCTGATCCTTACCATAATTATAATTGCATATAAACATTGTACTGGTTCGTAAATAGATCTGGTACCCTGCACTTCTTGCATAAACTTTTGTCTTTCCCTTGTATGTGATTCTAAATTCCTTTTGAACGCAATGCCATTATCTGACACACTGGACACCAAAACTTCATCAGGGCAGAACCAAGACAGTCCAGTTGCATCTATTGGGCACTGTAGCCCAGCGGTGATTTTAGATCCATCAGATCCATCTGATTCAACCCATTTCATCAGCTGATGGCTGAGAATCCACTGGCAAATGCACATCCAGGCCTACTGTGTTGCAGGCTGCTCAGAGGGTGTCTAGGTGACTGATTCCAAGAAGCGAAGTGGAACACATGGTTACTTTTATATTCAGAATAAAAATATCATCTCTGCAGCTAGACAGCTGAACATTATCCAGTCAACCAAAACTCTGTTCTCATTCACTGTCTTTGCTATTAGATTATCACTGTCACTATGCTTTTGAAAAGCTCTACACACATCTTTCATTTTCTCTATCCCTGAATAAACAAACTTCTGACAGTGGAAGTATGGGAAAAGAAAAGGTTCAGACTTGAATGAGAAATGACTGAACCCTGTCATGGCATAGTGACTTTTTAGTGGAATTGTACGGTGTGATTTCTAAAATGTATTTTGTGTATAATTAGCAGACGTCCTATTGCAACATAATAGCAAATCTCTCAAAAATTTGGTAATATGTTTAATTATACAACGAGACTTTTAATTTGCATCTGGGTTTTTTTCAATTATATTTGCCCTTTGGTTTCACATGCAGATATATGCATAAGAAGAGTAGACATTACACAAATTTGTTAGAGTAACTGAGAACCAAGAGAGCTGTCTGATTGATACACACTGCATCAAAAGGAAAAAATATTCAGTAGAGGATAAGCCAAGGAAACAATTAGTAATGCATTGAGTTGAGAACAAATTAATTTATAGAAGCGTTTATAATTTATGTTTGAAGTTTTTTCTTACCAAAATATACACAGAATTTTTCCACATGAATGGACATGAGATAGACTCTGTTGGGTCCTGTGCCATGACAGTTCAATCTACTTGGGTTACATCTGAATAGCAATGTGAGAAAAAGCAATGTCCCTAGAAAAGTTTTAAAATTATGTATTCTTCAGGCTCTCAAGATGTGTAGTCTACAGTAGCCCAGAAGATAAGCAGTTAGTATTTCAGGAAATAGTATTGGTATAATAATTTATTTTATTGATGATGAGGATGTAGAAGTTACTTCTTGATGTTCCAGTATGGACATGATTATCCTTTTCCATACAACTGAGTTTTTTGTACTGTCAAAGATCTTTAGACGTTTCATACTTCAGTTTTAACCATTTCCCAATAAAGCCCTGGCAGTTTACATTATAATACCTTGTAAACAATGTACTTTGTTTCTTACTAAAAACAAACAAACTTGTAAACACCTTAGATTAGAAAAGCTCAAGTTTATAGGTTGCTAATTTGAGAGTATCAATATATTTAACCAACCATTAATATTGTAGTTGAAGATACATATAAAAATTAATGTGCATTTTCTATAATACAACAAAAATGAAGGGCGCAATTTGTCCTGTGTAGTTGATTTATTACTATGGAGTAAGGAAAGATTAAATATAAGGTAAGATATATTTTTATTTTGTTTGTTTTGGAGTGTATGTTATTACGCTCACAACAGAAAAGGCACAGTTTCACAATTAAGAAAGGACACCACTTCAGTTAAATGTCCATCTTATTTCTGAGATTAATTCAAGACAGCCATTTGGGGAAAAGAAAAACAGCTGCATATTGTAATGGGGAAATGCATTGCAATTGATATAATTTTGTGTCATGCACTGAATCGATTAAAGATGCTGAACCTGTCAAACAAAACTCTGCTTGGGATAATGTTGAGGAAAATAAGTAATTTTAATGTGTCAGTTAGAAGTTAAAGATTTTTAGCAATAACTATTGTCCTAGGAAAGAAAAGGCTGGTAAAATTGAGGAGTGATGCTAACAGAAGTCTTCAATAAATATTCTGTGCTATGTTTGCAAAGTGGAATGATAGGATTAACTCTTTGTGGCATGCACTTGAAAAATATAAAGAATGGGAATATTATAAAAACAGTAAAATATTACGTCCATTAATCTGTGAAGATCTAAGGAATATTTAGATCTCAGAAGAGATTATTTCATATTTTTATGGCCTACAGACAGTTTATTTTAAATAAATCCTGGGAAATTCAGAATTGAGCTGTTAGTGTGCCTAATTAAATTAATGCAACAGTATTTCTCTACAACTTATTTTGACTGATATGAGGGGATTTTATTGACACTGAATTAAAGTAGCTCAATTTACCATCAGAATCCAAATCGTGGAATGAATGGGTAGGGTTGGAAGGGACTTCTGGAGATCATCTTATCCAGTCACACCTTGCTCAAGTAAGGCCACCTAGAGCCAGTTACCCCTGACCATGGCCCCTCACTGAAAAAACCTAATAGGAAACAAGTTTCATGATGAATATTTCCAAAATATACTGATTTGATTTCCAATCAAGTCTAGACAGAACAATCATTTTTAGTTAAAATTATTTCTCCTCTCTATCAAAATTGTGATAGGGAAACCATGACCAGAAGGTGAGAGGGAGGTGATTCTGCTGCTCTGGCCCAATGAGACCCCATCTGGAGCATTATGCCCAGTTCTGTAGACCTAGGTGACCTCTAAGGTCCCTTCCAACCCAAACCATTCTGTGATTCCATTATTTCAGTTCATACTTTATTTCATGTCAAAAAAACAGATAAGACATTAGTTTTCATTTTGAAAATGCAAACGCCTTTTCTTTTCCTCAAAAGAAAGTATGTTTGAAATAAACCCTTTAGCACAAATAACTAATATCATCAGAACTGGCATTACCTGAAGAAGAAAAGCCACATCTACCTCCACTGTTTAGTTGTTGATACACACTATGAATATAAACTACAGCAAGTCCAGATGTCTTGCAATCTTATTTGGCTTTCTTTTTGAAAGACCGTTTGACAGAAGTTATCAGATCAAATGTAAGGAAGGGCAACTTGGTGAAATGTAATGACCTGAGAAATACAGGCAGTCAGGTTATATGATCTAATGGTCTCTTCTGGTTTCAGATTCTCCAAAAATCTATTAATCTTTTATACCCCAAGCTAATGCAAATGCAACTGTTAGACCAAGATTTATTTTCACCAGACCACTGCAGGGAAAATGGACAATTTATTTGAAATAACCTTTCAATTCTGAAGTTCAATTTATCCACTCTCTCATGTCTTTTAACCTCTAAACATGTCTTTCTCAGTCCAAAAGAGGGATCTCAGAAGACAAAGGCAAAGACAGCAATCACTAATTTTTATACTGATAAATGCATTCTGTCCTCCTGGGGTCAGCAATAAAACAGGCAACCAGGATCAGTTCAGAGTCCCGATCTTAACAACATACAAGACAATTCTTTCACACTAAAGTGAGTAGAAGGCAGAAGGAGATTATCAGTGGATAAGACAAGCGTGAAGTAAGCAATGTGCTGCCCATAATGTTCCACACAGGTAAACTCTGTTCAAATACAGTTTTTTTCATGTGCCTTGAAATGTGAAAAAAAAAAATCAGCATTTTTTGGCTTAAATTAACCTGAACTACTTTATTAAAAGGTTCTGCTAGCCAAGTGAATTTATGCCAGTAATCAGATTCAAATTAGCTGGGCATGCTGCCAATAGCTTACATACACTGAAGAAAGACCACAGCAAATCTATAAGTCTCTTGCCATATATTGGGTTGATGAGGCACACAATGAAGTCTCAGCACATTGTTTCTAAAGCTCTCTCTTGAGAAGAGGATCTCTATGAAATGTTACATTGTGAGCAGAGCTAAAAAACTAAAGTTAGTAAGTCTGGGTAACTGAGGGTTTCAGATTTTATTTTTCTTTACTCTTCCCTTATGGCTGTTTTATAAGTGATTTTGTGAAACATTATCACAGTCAGTAATTCGGTAACCATGAAAGTATAATATTTCAAAATGCAAATAGCACGTATTACATTCCATGATATCCATGCTATTGCATATTTATTTTAGAGTGCATCTGAATTCACAAAGCAACAAAGTAAAGCTTTCCCTTTGGAGAAATTTTACATTGCAAATTATATCATTCTTTTTATCAGGTCAAAGGAAAGGATGGGACTGCTACTGTGCATATTGGAACATCAAGAAGCTCAAAGAAGAGCCCCCACAGATGCCCACAATAAGCTGGTACATCAGGCCAAGTGAAACAGCTGTTTAACACTGAAGTGCTGCCACCACACAGCTTTCTATCTTAATGGAAAAGGTGGGAGGAGGCACTTACTTCAAGGTTCCTTGGATTTATGTATATAACTTACAGTGTTCAGCCTGAAAAAGTTAGACTGTAAAAGTCAGTGTTAGGGAGGGGATTAGTTTTTTCTTTACTTCTCTAAATCACAGTCTCACACTATCAAGCTGCTGTTGCTTCTGGCCAGGCACCACTCCATCTTTTCAACAACTGAGGTGATTCAGCTTCAGATTGGTATCTGCTGGGTAGCTTTAGGGGAAAAATCAGCAATAAACTCTCAGTCCTGGTGATGAGTTTGCCTCATTTAACATTCCCAAAGATAACTTTCTAGTGGAAGCAGCAAACTTCGTGAAGTTTTAAGGTAAAGCTATGCAACTCCTTTTCAATCTTTCATGACCTAAGTGAGGACCTCGACTCTGGATGTTTAGACGACATGGAAGGAGAACTAGTTTTGCTATCACCCAGGTGAGAATGATCATCCAGCAAGCAACTTTTGGTGAGAGGCATATCATCTTGCTCCTTTTCATTTTCATATAAAAGTGATCACATGAAGTGAAACACGTATGAAGATCAAGCTAACCCATCTTAACAGCATTAAATAATATTTTATTTATATGCATGTAATTTATTACTTCATAATTTCTGATACAGTGTGTAATACAGCAAATTCTATGAAACATAGAGGAAGGCAGACATATCTGGAAAGAATATTGCCCAGATAAAATGTTTCACAGATTTCAAACTCTGGGGGCAAAGCAACTTGTTATTACAGGCATAAGGCAGCAGAAACTTTTTGGCTTTCAAATCCCCTTTGTTCTAGTGAGAAATGTTGATAAATAGCACAGCTGGCTTAGGTTTGTGTTGACAGATTTTTTTTAACAAATAAGGAGAAAAGAACAACCACAAAAATACTCCTAAAGCATAACTGTCAGAAGAATACAACTTTGTTTTCTTATGTCTTATCTGTGAAAGACTTGTTTACCTTGCTAATCATCTGTAGAAGTTCTGTTCTTCTCTGTGTGCTACTTGTATTATTATTATTTTTTTCTCTAAGTTCAGAGATTTCTTTCACTCTTTTGCATACTTTGAACATTATTTCTGCCTACATCTCCCTTTTTATCTCTTCCTACTCCTCAGAATCTTTCTGATTTTCATTCATCTCTTTTCACTCTCATGCAAGACTTGTCTGAAAAAATTCTGTGCAAACAAACTCTTCCAAGAAGCTATGTTTCTTGATACACAGATACTGGACTGACTGTGAAACTGTTTTCAGAAAAGGAATTTATTTCCATTTGTCACACATAAGGCATATATAGCTCTGTGCCATGAACATGAAAGGATAAATGACTCATGTCATGGACTGTGAAATAGGTCATGTCATTGTCCTGAAGCCGTGTTTTTGAAAACAGTGCCACCAAAGGTGGCACCCTGCTGATTTGCCTTTGAGGATGGGCATCTGTGCAGATCCACTGATCATTTATGCCTGAACTGCTACCTGTATATCCTCAAATGCACTTTGTTGTACTGTATTTTATTTGCTAGCTTGCTTCATTTTGTATTCTCTGATGGAAAGTCTCTGGAGTCTTTGTTTATAAGCAAACTATCCAATGTAGAACATTGTATCCATTCTCTGCCTAAAGGATCTGAATTACCGAAAGCTGAACACAGAAATCAAAGTGACAAGTCAGTCATTTCATCTGTAATAAATATAAGAGGTCCAAATCATACATGTAAGTGTCTACATATATGCATAAATATATATACAGACATACATTTACTTTCAAAAATTTAGAATACCACTCTGACATCAAAGTCTGACCTGATACATATATAGTAGCAACCCTCACATGAAGAAACAGGATATATACATCTTTAGGAATAAATTTTCCTATAAAGTATTTCTTATATCTTTTTCAAAAAAAAATAATACTTAGTAAATAAAGAGTCTATCATAATTTCTTTTTAAATATGTATATTTTATAAACAAAGTGTACAGTATATATGAGATAAATCTTATTGAGATTTTCCATAGATAAGCTATATCTTAAATATATATGGGGGATATAAAAGCAGGCCCTCAGTACCTACAGGGCAGCTATTGGAAAGACCAAGTCGGGCTCTGCACACTGATGGTGGCAGGAGTACTGTTTTTCATTTCATCAAAGTTATTTTTTCCACATTTATGGAAAAATAACACATTTATGAAGTGACAGAGAAAGCTGAAAAATCTTTATTCAGAACAAGCATAAAAATAGAAAATCATAACAAAGAGACCTCTGTGTAGAGGAAGAAGTGAGGATATAGAAAGAAAGAGGAGGGATATCTTCTTGGATAAGGGAAAATACTCATGAAATATCTATACTACTCTGAGGTTGCCCTCAAAGTTGAAAGTCAGGATACTTCTGAGGCTTCCCATCTTAAACTGTTTGGTTTTCATCCTTAACTGCCAGTATATGAACAATGGTTGCTACTTTTCTTTCCGTATTCCAGTTTGCTACTAAATCCTCCATAAAATTATTTTTTCAATGTGATATTTAAATAATATTAAATCTTATTGTCTTGTTTGTGGCAACCAGTATGTACTGAAAATTGGCTTTAGTCAGTGTATCTGGCTTTCTTGAAATACATTTCTTTGAAGGATTTATTTTTTGTGTGGTTTGTGTTTTGATTGTTTTTTTTTTCTTTAATTCACTGAAGTAAATGATGAATCACGCTAGAAAACAAACAAGCAAACAAACCAAAACAAAACAAAAAACCAAACCAAACCAAAAACCCCCCAATCCCACAGAATAAAATAGAATGGTATGCCACATATAGGAATAGCAATCATGGTGTTGACAACCATTCCTGTTTACTCCTTGATTTCCAGCATTCAGCTAAGACCAAAATAGACAAGAAAAATAAAGTTAGGTTCCTATACAGCTATAAGACTTCATGGGTTTAGGAATCCCTCAGAAGACATGAAAATTGAAGACAAGTTTGAAGCTAGTGGCAGTATGATAATTTACACCATTGGGGTATATTCTATGATTCCAGGAGAGGTGTGGTGGAATGCTGCTGGCTACCCTGTTCTTCTCATTAATCTTCAATTTTCTCCTACTACTTTTCTTACTTATGCATTAAAAAAAAAAACAACGTAGTCTATCTGTTGTAGCACTGGATAGATTTTCTCTCTTTCAGATCCATCTGGACTATTTCCAGGCTAGTTTTACGCCCTGTACTTCACCAGGCTGTTCTTGATCATGTCTGTCATAAATTCTGGTAGCCCAAAACTCAGAACCATACTTCTCTGTAAGTCAGTTGCCTTTGGCAATGGTTCTCTTCCTGAAATCTTGTTATCCACTCACTGAAGTTGTTGGCTCTTAATTAATTTTGACCACTTCTGTTCATTATTTGGGGGTTATCTTCTGAGCTGTATTTTTATTCATCATTCAAAGATTTTCAGCAGTTGCATTGGTATGTCACTGGTTTTACTCTTCTTACATAAATATTGTGTCTCGTGCCACCATTCTGCAGATGACAACAGATGTACTCTTAATTGGTGCACATTTTCTCATTTTTTATTTTTACAGATACCGTCTTCCATCAACACCTACAACCCAAATGATACCCAAAGTGTAGTCTGAAATTCAAGATTCTGTCTGAGTCAGCGTATCCAAGTAGTTTTCATATCTGTGATGTTTTCCTTATTGCCATCCAGGTGGTGAAATCCCTCATCTAGGCATTTATCAGCACAAATCTCCACTTGTGCCATTTGTTCTACAAAATACAGCTCTCTTCCACTCATGCATATTGCAAGCACTCAGAGAACTTGTCTGTGTGGTCTTTTGCAGACTGACATGACTGAGCTGTGTCAAATATGAGCTGATCAAAAATGGCTGTGCAACAGCAGCCCAGCAAGACTTAAAAGCTTGAGCCTAATGTCTTGTCTCTGCGTCAGGGCATTGCTCACCTTTGTCTACCAAATACCACATTGTCATAACCAGACTAGTGTGGTGATGGTACACTGGACACAACACTTCAGGGAGAAAAGAGTTGTAAAAACTTCCAACAGCACAAGATGAAACCAACCTACTCTGTAAGTACTAATAAGATTACAGCACAGGCTGGAAGGGACCTTGAAAGATCATCTAGTCCAATCTTTTACAGGGGAGGAAGCCCACATGAGACTACCTAGCACCATGTCCAATCACATCTCTAAAACTTCCATTGATAGGGATTCTGCCAGGTTTGTGGGAAGGTTGTTCAAATAAATTGCTGTTTTCTCTGTAAAAAATTCCTTTCTTAAGTTAACTTTTAAAACCTCTCATGTTGTAATTTGTACCTGTTGACTCTTGTCTTCTCCATATCACTGCTTGGGAAGACACAACCTCCATCCTCTTTTTAGTTGCCATTTAAGTGCTTCCCTGAAAATGAACGTTCAGTCAAGTTAAAATATGTTACCCAAACTGTGGATCAGTGCAAAAATTACAGACCTTAAGTTTGACCCATAGGCGAGTAATTTTGATGAGGGTTTTCATCAGAAGATTCTCAGATTATGAAGAGTCAGAAGCCTTAAAAACTTCTCTATGTGAAGATGAATGTCATGGCATGAAAAAAAATCAGGGTTTTGTAAAAGTATTAATCCTCTTGCGTAAGATCTGAACTAGTGTGATTGTAGACAGAACCTGATGCGTCGCTTCTGAAAATTCACTTAGAGAAAGAAATGCTGACACTGACATTAAAAAATTACCTTTCAGCACAGTACTATTCATAAGTAGTAGGCATATCCTTATGTGCGCTTAAGTTATAACACTCTTTGCAATGCCAAAATGGAATTAATTGCTGTTTAGTACTGAGTTCAGCTCTAATTGGCATTAATTATGAACATGAATCATGTGTGCAGGAAAGGAAGATATAGTTAAATTAGAATTATGTCTTAATCCCTTCTTGTTAAGCTCTCCTTCTACTTTAAAAGGTACTCCTCCATCAGAGCGACAGTTAGCAAATGACATCCAGTCTTGCTCTGCATTCTTGGAAAAGGCTGTGAAGACATCATTCCTTTTGAATCTGTCAGCCTTTTGGTTCCTTATGTTGTCTAGTGTGTTGTTCATCTTCACAATTATCTTTCATTCCTGTAAATTAGAATTTTCCGAAGATGTTTTCTTTAAATATGAACTATAATCATTGTCTGGAAATTATGCCTTTAGGAGATTTATTTTTTTCCAACTTGTTTCTTTCTATGTTCTGTAACATAGTGAAAATATGGTTTTGCTTCTCTGTGGAAAAGATAAATATGCCCTTAGGAAAGATTAAAGCCAAAACAGATGAACTGCTACAAAATTACATGGTGTTGCCATATTTAGGTAAAGGATGTTTATTCCTAAAAAACAAAAGCATTACACTAGTGTAGGCAGACAAAAACCAAGGAAATTTATCCAAGTTTTCTTCATTATTTTATATTTTAAGTTCATGTCTATATGTAATTCTAGTTTCAATTCTGAAAAAGCAAAGTGCTATTGAGGCTTGATATAGAAGCTTAACTCATAGCAATTTTGTGATGCTAATGAAATAAGTGCATTAACCCACGTGGGTTTATCGCCGTGTGGTTTGTCGCTGTGCTGGGCTTGCAGTCCTGCGCCGCGGCCGCGCGGCTAGCTCAGGCATCGCTCAGCAGCGTTAAAAACTGAGCGCGCCTTCGCCCAGGGTTCGCAGAGCAGCGCTGCAGAGAGACTCCATGAGGCAGGACGAGCCAGGAACTGGAATGGTGAAGGAGGAGATGAGCTTCGAAACTGAGTCTTCTGAGGGAAAGGTTTTTTGCGAAAAACGCAGACAAGACGCAGACACGAGAACAGCAGAAGACTGAGGCTCCAAGCCCAGCACAATGGTCGGCAAGGGGTTAAGAGGGAGCAGGGACTGGGGAGTGGCCAGCATCGGGAACCAATCAGGGAGAGGGGACGGGGCAGTACCATGAGGATGGAAAGGAGTTACAACGAATAGGGGTTTACAGAGGGAGGGACTGAACCGGGGACTTACTACACATTACAGTAAGGGAGAACTTTCCAGAAACTTAACCAAATAAGGAGAAAAGAGGAAACTGGGAGTGACACAGGCTAAGGGCCACAGGGAACCATGGTTTCTCACCATGACCAGGACGGGTGGTGCTTCCAACTTACGGCAACCAGTCTCTCTCCTGGTCCTGTCCTTCCTGCGGTTGGCCCTCCAGGTCCACCCAGACCGGTGCCGCCACAACAGTGCATGTCTACTTTTAACAATTGTATGAGTTTGTGTATTAGGTAATTTACTACTCTATTGAAATGGCATTTATTATTCAGTTTCATGACATTACAGAACAATGGCAAGTTTATTTTTAGTATCCCAGCTTTAATATTATATACTCCATGAGTTCTAATATTTATATTTTGAGATTCATTGTATCATTTTTCCTTCCTGTCAGTTTTATCATATTAATATAATTTAACATATTCTTAGTTATTTATAGACAAATTATGTGGGTCAATGCCAGAGAAGGTGAAGCATGTGTACTTAAGATTGAAAAATGGTGAGAAATTTATTATGTGTAGATGAACTTGATTGTGAATACATAGGAGGGCAATTTTAGTTTCTATCTGTAGGCTAAAAGGATACATCTCCATCTCCTAAAGAAGGTGCATTAGTTGGTAGAGTGATACTGTGCCAGATCTTACATCAGTGTACAGCAGCACAGCTCACTGGTATGTCCCATTTCCATATTGAGTTCTCGCATTTGCATCAGCACCAGTCCTTGTACACATAGATTTCGTAAGATTTCAGACAAATCTCTACCCACAGACAGGCTTCTATTGCCCTGGAGTACCATAGTCCCATGGACCTCATCACCTTTTAAATATTCAAAGCCTCTACAATGTCCAGCAAAGGAAAAGCAAAGTCAAAGTAGGTTTTAGGGTGTGCTGAGCTACTCCTGTAAAACTGTATTCTGCTAGAGGAGATAAGGGCCCAATTTGGACTCTACTGCTGTGAAGACCTGAGGAAAAATAGTGCTTCATTTGCTGGTATTTCAAGAAGTGACACAACACAAACAAAACCCCAAACAAAACAAAACCCAAAACAAACCCACCCCTTCCCTCCTCATCCCACCCCCAAAAATCATTCCAAAACCTCCGGAAGTTGTAAAAGCATTTTATTGATTTTAAAACTTCTTTAAATGTTGAAGTATATTTATTCATGCTGTTTTCTTCCCCACAAAACATGTTGGGTAGAGAATTAGAGTCTTTCATAGTAATTATGTTTTCAGAAGAAATCTTGAATACATGCTTAGAAATCAGTTGTTTAAAAATATCCAGAGGCTATTGAAAAGATTGTTTAAATATAAATACAAAATACTACTGAAAATCCATTCCAACTCTAAAGATATAACTTTTGTTTGTTCAAATTCTGAAGAGCAAAATCAGCAACAGATCTACCAACATTATAAATCAGTCCTCTGACCTTTTAAGTTTAACATATCAGCTTTGTTGAGAATTTAATTTTACTGCTTTATGCAAGAGAAAACTTGAGGTCAGATGGACATTCTATAGACTTGTGCATGGTATATAACTGTAAAGTAGCAATATAGTTTTATATAGATGTTATATTTAATCACTCAATAGCAGCTGATCATTGGGGAATTGAGACCTGCCATTTTATAAGTTGTTCCATATAGGGCTTTTTTTCCTGGGATTTTTTTGTAATCTTTGTATAATTTAAATGCTGAGGCCTTTTCAAGCACAAACTCCTTCCTCCCTTACATTTTAGGCATTCCTTCCTCATCACAGAGTCAGGTTTTTGTAGAGGCAACTTGGGTTATATATTTCTGCTTTGACTAGACAGCAAATGAATATGCCCATGGTGGCTTAGGGGTTGAGGAGCGGGATCACTTGTTGAATAACATCTGTATGACTGGCAGGTAAAATCACTTGCCCAAAAGGTAAACTTTCTTCCCCAGAGGGTGGGTCAAAACCTGCATTAGAAATTATTGGCCATTTCATTCTGTTACTTAAACAATCCCTCCCTCACATACTCTGAAAGATAATTTCCAGAGGTTTATTCCGTTTAAAAAGCACAGGAGAAAACAAGCTGCCATATTAAAAGCAATTAAACAATTACACAACCTAAAATCCACTGTAAGTTCAAGCTTTGTGCAATTTCTGCTTGTGAAATTTGTGTGTGTATATATATACATATATGTGAATATATATATATTTGCATATATTTTTATATTGCATCTTTTATTACAGAGGATAAAGACATTTCACAAGTACAGGCAACTATCTTTAGTACACTTGGTACAAGTATTAGCCTCACTTCCCAGCTAACAAAAGGAAATTGCAAAACCTTGCCAAAGCTAGGAAGAACTTTATATGTGAGCTGGGAATCAAACTGTGCAGTTTTAGTTCTTGTTCCTAACAAAAAGTGTTTCTGCCACAGTGTTTCTAACAAACCCAGCAATTTGTGGGGCTATATCACAGGCCAGATATGCTGCAATTCAATCTGACCTCTCTGACTGTGCGAGTGATGGCAAAAGGGCAGAGGGATGTCAGTCACTTCCTCCCCCAGACACATTAGTCAGCAGATACCTGCAGCTGATGAAAGATTGACAAAGGGTAAGAGTGGCACTGTTTCCTTTAGCCACAGTAATTCCCACTCTTCATGGAAAGAGCATATACAGGGATTTATGAATGCACTGCTCACACAAGCGGCCCTGCGCTGTGACATTTCTCTCGTGGGTGTTGCAGGGAGTACAAAGCAGCTTTCACCTCACTCAGGATGACTGCAGCCTGCAACTAAAATACAGGAATGAAGGTTTCAACAACAGTATGAAAGTTTCATGCTTCATTTCCAACATTGATCAAGTGTTACTTCAACATCTATGGAATATAATATTATTAAATATTTTTGAAACCCCATAGATGGTGCCAACATCTTCAGACTACTAAGACCAGTCAGATAAGCATGTTTATGCCTCTTTAGGTGCAAAATTCTGCTTCAAAGCTGGATTAAAAGCTTCATTCCTCCCAGGTTTTAGTCTTTGGTTTTACATGGGATTTAGCAGCAACAAAAAGAAATAAGAAGAAAATTGCTTTCCATCTTTTTTCTCCTGTGTAAGCAGGTTTTGCAAGCAATTTAGAGAAATGTTATTAACAAGAGAACAGGGGATCCCTGAGAGAGTAGTTTTTAGTAAATTGCAGTCCACGTGGAAAAAAAAATAATTGAGAACCATTCTGCTAAGCTCTTCTATTAGTTAAGGGCTAGTAGTTCTGATTGCAACATACCGAACAATTTTAGCAACTTAGTGCTGCAAATTTCTTTGAAGTAGTCAATTAATTAACAAGAAGAGCACATCTGTCGTCACATAACTTCATTCACTTAACCTTTTTGCATTAGGGCTATCTGAGAGTCCATACATGTCATAAATGCTACAATTATCTCGATCCAAGATAACCAGTCATTTCAGAAATGATGCATCTATTTCATAGGACAGGAGGGCTAACAAAAGCATTCATCTTATATTCATGTATCATTACAGTCTTGGATGGTGGATTTCTAGCCTTACAGAGGCAGAAATATTGTTTTTATCATGTCTGAAAATATAAATCCAGCTGTCCCCCAGAAGAGGTGGACAGAAATCTGCATAAGCACTGAAGAGCAGATGTCAGTGCCAGCTAGGAGTTAGCCCACAGCCAGGAGACAACAAACTAGGGCTGTCAGGACCTTCGTTTTTCTGATCGTCAGAAGAGTTGTTTCGGAATCATGCAACATGTAAATTTTTAGTAATGGCTTTCAAAATTATTAACTATGCTGTACAAAATTTCATGTGGCCTAATTAGCCAATGTTTCTCTGATTTTACTACCTTCTTGCTGAAGGAATATAAAAATCAATTTTTAAGGATATTATGACCACAGCTATAAAACAACCTGTGTAATCTTGAAGACTAGTTTTCGGATAAACCTGAAAACTTCAAAGGCATGGTGCTGGCATGAAGACTTTAGACATTCCATAATTAAAATGCTTCAGATCTGTGTCTATGGATTAGGCTTTTGGTGTGATCACCAAAATCTGTCAAAATCAAAGTTTGATGAAAAACTGAAGCAGGGTGAGAGCTAATAAAAGGACAAGAGAGAAGCATTTCCTGGATGCTTTTGCATAATATTATTTATTTCATTTTATTTTAAGACTATTTTTGTGCAGCATTTCAAACAATGAAATCAATATTCACATTCATTGAAATAGCTAACTAGTAAAAGATATGTACTGTTTGTGTAATTCTTTTGGTGTGGATCAATAGGTTAATTACACAAATAAAAACTACATTGTCTAGAGACTGTACTGTATAAATAAACAAAGTATTCTGCAAAGTTTATTTAACATCCATGCAATTTATTCTTTTTTATTCAGTGGCATTGCTGAAAGAGCAGAAGGGGTTTTTGTAGCAATTTTCTGTGCTTTCTGCTTGAGAAAGTCTGCAGCCTCAGTCATTTGTATTTGAAGTAGATTAGGATGAAGTCAGAGTGCTCACATTTTTTAACAGCTTCTGAGAGCCTTTAGCTGAGGGGCAGGAAGGAGAAAAACAAATATTCCTTACAAATATTTTGCCTTGAAAGCATTTGCCTAAAAGTACAACTGTGTGTGGCCAGATAGAAAAGGCCTACTCAAGTCTATTAACTGACACGTTTTCAGACACCTGGTAGTTAATGAATGCAGTTCTTGACTGAATAAAATGTGCCTACCTGAGAATTTAACTTGTGTGAAAACTTCTAACTTGTTTTACAAAAGTTAGAAACTTACTAAGTAATACAGATGTTAACTGTATGATGAGAAACTAAGTTTGAAAATTATATAAATCAGCACTAATTTCCAGAAGGTTTTGTCCTTTTAAACAAAATGTATTCTCAAATTACAGTATACCATAGGCTGTCTTTTCCTATTGGTAGCAGCAGTAACGCTTAAAATATGCTAGCACTGGCAGTAATTGTACTTTCAGTTTTCCCTGGGAATTACCGAAACTAAACTCAGGTCATTTGTGTCAGGACTATGACACTAAAGTAAAGCTTGAACCCGAATCAATTTGCTGTGCATGAAGCCTATTGAGGAGCAAGTGCTCATCCAGCAGATGCCAGGCCAGTTGTGTTCTTCAAAAAGATCGGCATGGAAACACTTTCAGACAAAGGAACAGAAACCCATGACCAGTTCATGAGAGGAACATATAAACTTCTTCATTAACAGACTCTAAAATGAAAACGTTCAGCTCAAGGTAGCAAGGATTCTTTGCACGGAAAAACTCAAGGAAATCTTTGCATTTAACTTCTCTTCATTTAATTCCTTCAAGACTAAGCATATTCAAAATAGCTCAGATGGGGAAGACATATTCAGTACAAAGAAATGCATAAAAACATTGTTCTACGAAATTAGATATGTTAAGTGCTTTAATTCTGGAAATTTCCCCCTCACCTTTTTTTATCTGGGGGGATGACACTGAAAATCACAGCTTTGTATTTTTTCCAGCTTTTTTTATGACTCCTATGTCACAAGGGTGAACAGCAATTATCGTTAAACTTACAGTAACTTGGAATTTATATTCTAATATGTATGATCACTGTTATTTTAGAGTCTATGTTTTGGTAAGACTGAAATCCAACTAATTACTTCATATTGTTGCTTCGTCAGGAAAATAAAAGTTCAATTTTACTCAAAAAGAAGACTGAGCAATGTGGTGTCCCTCATATATATTTTCATTCTTGTTTTATGCATCAAAGATAGAACAAGAATATTTCACAAATAAGTTGTATTCTGAGGAGCACAGAATAAATCCTGGGATATAACAGCATAACCTACCATTAGAAAATACTTCCCCCTGTTATAAATATATTTTTCCAATTCAATAACAGTGTATTTTCATCTTCTGCATTTGATACCTTCTCAGCAATCTGATACATGTCATGACTGATATGTAGTTCTTAAGATTTAATGTTTATGAAAGCAAAACTTTCATAGTCTATTGCTCTGTTTTGTGTGTGCCCATACAAGGCAGCCTCTGGTTCTCCTGACAATGCGGCCACAATGAGATTAAATGCCTTATTTTATATGCACACACTAAAAACTTAACTGTAGTAGAATGAGCTTTATAAATCCGAACATACACAACTGATGTATTGAAAGTGATTATTTTCAAAACAAAAGAAACCCAAAATTTGTAAATTTTCCCTTTTGTTGCATTTATTACTCAAACAAGGGACTCTTGTTAATTACTGTGATATATGTAGATTGGTACCAGCCGCATTTGCATGTTCCCCAGCTTCTCATAGACATTTATTGCTATATGGCTACTAATTGCACAGCTGTCACTGACTTTTATGGTCTGAGCCATATTGTTTGTGTTATTTATATCAAGTAAGCATTTTGTCTTTTTCAAAGGGAAACAAAGAAATCTTTTGTACTAAGACATCATATCTTCAAAGCTCGATGCTTGCATATGGAAATCGTCCAGAGCAGGACTGTGGTGATTACAGCCAATTCCAGCAGCGTGCTAAGGCATCTAACCAAAGCCTAATAAAACTGAAGCACATCAGTCTGAACTTGTGGCCTTACCAAATATGATGTCACAAAAGCACAAACACACCTCTTCCCCTTTAGCTTCCTACACAGCCTTCTCTCACATGGCATCTCTCTCTTTTACGCAGTGTTATGAAAACTTAGAGTCCTGATTCTTTGCAGGTGTAAAACTCACCCACCCTGAGCAAGTCCACGCATTTCTCATACAAAAACCTCCTTTGGACTGGGGAAGAAGCCATCATGCTGCTGATGTCCTCAGGTGTGTTAAGTGTATTTCAAAACATTTTACAGCTGTAAAATTGGCTTGACTGCAATCACAGCAGTAGCTGAATAAAATTGAAACCAGAAAGATTGTGTGTACCTTTTCATCGCTTAGGAATGGAAGTCCTTTCTTTGAGAAACCTGAATTCACTGTGTCTTTTGGCCTGAATGTCTCCTGGAAAATTGTTCTGATTAGCACGGCAGGAATGTCTCAGTTCAGTTCTTCGCTTAAGTCTCAGGAAATGGAGAGCTTTATGTGAACAAAGCTACTTAAACCATCTTTAAAACTATAAAGAGTGTAAAATAAGGCTTTGATTTGAAAAACTGAAGTCAGCAACAAAAAAAATTATAAATATAAGTTATGTACTGCAGCTGACAATTTAGTTTGCAATAGGATTTTTTCCTTCTAAATTCTTTGCATGAGGCACTGAAACATGAGATTGAATTATTGCTTTTTTTCAGCTCTGGTATCAAAATGAATTTCTCCAAAATCCCACTAGATAAATAATAATAGAGCAATCTGAGCATATAATTTGACACAATATTTTTTGTTATTGTCACTATAGTGTAATTGAACCTACACAAAGCCTTGAAAGATGTATCATTATTTCTATTTCTATAAAATAAAAATGAATCATTAATTTAATTTGATTCCTGTTTCCTTTATCATAGTGGGGTTTGTGTGTGTGTGCATTAGGCCTCTTTTTTTAAATCTGCAGTTGCTATAAAAGCTTTTATCAGTGTAGTGATGAAAAGGCTTAGTCTGCCTTATTTGGAACTAGTCGATTTTTGCCTAGTATCATCAGTTGTTCATTGGTCAGGAGTCTTCTGCTTTTTAGATAGCTCTGACTTAACACCTTGATCCTACTGACAAGAAAACCCAGTCTATAGTTTTTCCCCTTTCTTGAAAACTTTGTGATTTTAATTTTCAAAATCTATTTACTTTTTTGTTTGTCCAAAATACTCAAAAGGTGTTCTCATTAATAACATTGTAATTTCATGCAAATTACAGAAAATAGGGTTGTTGTAATGATTCTTACAAAAAAAAATGTAATTGGGGTACATATAATTTCTTTAGTATAGTGGTTTGGGGTTTTTCCCTTTTCCCTCACTCAGCTTTAAAAAAAAACCACAAAAAAACCAAAAAACAAACAAACAACAAAAAATTTTTTAAAAATTATTTTTTTTAAAAGGCCATTAACTTGCTTTCTTTTTCCTTTAGGCAAATAAATGATGTCAGATGCAACAAGTTCCCCCATCATAGCCATCACCTGCTGATAGCCATTCCTGCCAAGTACTGACTTTGATCTTTTCTCACTTATCAGCTGGTGCCATATAAATGGTACCTGGGAAACTTCACTGTAGAAGTGTCTTCTCTGATTTGTTTCTTTCCATGTTTTACCTTGGCCACAAATATTTCACCCACCTTTTACAACAAAAGCATGACTACTATGTCTTCCCCTAACTCTCTGTTTACTTATTTATGAGCAAACTTTCTGATTCAGCAGCTGAAACATTCATCAAGTCTTTTCCACATGTAACATCAACAGAAATTATGCCATTTGTTTTTGAGATTCCTGTTCCACACAGATTTAGAGAATATATTGGCCCCTTCATTTTTATGTCAATTTTATATGGTCCCATTTGACACCAGGAGACACTTTTATTTCACTGAAATCTTCTGTCAGATGCCTCTAAAACTTAACCTCATATATAACCTTGTATTGAAAAACTCTTTTTTCCCTTGGAAACTTTTCTTGAAATTAAAAATAAATAAATAAAATATTCCATTTATGTCTATTTATGATTTTTCAGTCAGTTCAGCATATGTAATCATTCAGGAATTTTTTTTTTCAAGTCTAGGAGTTAATGAAGTTATTTTAAATTTTCACTTACTGCTTTTCCAAGTAGCTGGTCATCTAAAGCACCTGACAATTTCTCTTTAAGTGAATGGCACAACACTTACATTTGACTCAATGAAATGTAGAAACAAAGTGAACGTCTTTTAATGATGCCTAAAAGACAGGCTACCTGAAACAGAGGCCAAGACAAATTAGGAGTATAAAAGCAGACAATTCATTCAAGACCTGCAAAGGCCTTGAAGGTATATCTGGGCAAGCAAAGTCCCCCGTCAGGGACAACACCCAGAATGGACGCTGGGTCACGAGCCCTGCACCTTTTGTAAGTTCTGTCCCATTAGCATATTGGCCCTTAATTCTCCAATCTCACCCTTAGGTGATGATGTTCACCACCCCAGGCCTTCTCCCCTCATCTCACAGTTGTTTACATATTTTCGGGCCCTAAGGCAATGAATATGTCCTTGAATCTGTATTCAGAGAGCCTTGTTTTGGCTAAAGGTGCTGGGAACAGAGGATTTTAGCACTTTGTAAGAAGCACAGAACTACAGCAAGTTACAGATACATGAAGAGTAAAAAACTAGAAATACTTGAAGGCATCAGCAAAAGATTCTAATTGTGCTTTATTCTTTTCAAAGTACTTATTTGTGTATGGAGAGATTGAAAGAGAAAGGGTCCAAATGGATCCTTCGAAATCATGCATCATACTGAAACAAATGTTTAATATGTAATGGCCTTAATTTTATACTTTCAAAAGCTTTCCTTCCTAGAGGAAACTGTGCTGACAGAGGGCAAGCTATGATAGCTCAGTGCTATCCAACTCCTACTGCAGCATATAGATGTCAATCACAGCCTGTTGTGACTGTTCCTTGTTTTGACATTGGACTAACTATTTCTGACAGTAGAAGAAGCAAAACCAGTATGGGACTGTAGTGGTTTACTCAGAGTAAGGGCATTCCTTATTCAGGAAAAAGTACATGAAACAATCGGATCACGTCTGAAGTCTGTTAATATTCAGACTAATTAGTGAACTGCTGCTATATCTACATGTGAAATAAGCTAGAATATTAATTGTCTATGACTGTATAAAAAAAGCTATAAAGTTAATGTAATTTGGAAAATGAAAATAATTTAAAGGACCATTTCAAAGAGTACTTGCATGAGTAAAGAATTTCAGTGACTTTTTCATACATATTTTGCTGCACCGGAACAATTAATTGCTGTTTCCACTCCCATTACTTTAAAGAGCCATTCAAATATGATAATGATGAGACTAACTAAACACCCTGGAGCTGTAAATCATCTTAAAATTTCTGATTCAGCTGAATTACACAATGAATTGTTAAATGTCCTTTTTCAATTCCCAGCTACTTTTTACGAACATTTGGTTAAATATCTTCAGTGGCAATGAATTAAATAGCACTTCCGTCTTTATAATTGTTGAGGACTAACAAGAATTAGGTAAATCTCAAAAATAAGATACAAAGAATTAAGGACTCTTATGCTTAAAAATATCTTTAGCAGGAGTTAGAACTAGTCTAGAAAAGCTGACAAAAGTCAGATATGGTAGGATACAGGCCACACATGATTATGCAAATCAGCACCAGAACTGAAATTGTAAATGTCTTCAGTATATATATTCTCTTCTATTTTCATCCATTTTTCAAGCCTGTATGGCAAAGTTAATTCTTTGTATAATTTCTAACAGAGATATCAGGAACATTGCTTCAAATTATCTCAGCAACCCAAATCCCCAACTTCAAAACAATTGAAACAAATTTCCTGACATCACACACAGAGATGGATGGAGTCACACTCCCAAAGTGTGACTACTGAGTGAGTCAAGAACATTTCAACAGCCCAAATAGCTGTGTCAGCTGCAGACTATAAAACCCTTCTGAGAACCTACTGACTTCTCCATAAAAATACCAGTAAGTGCTCAACTAATTTTAAAATTTGAAACTTAAATATTAAAGGTTTTGCCCAGATTTTACAGGTATTTTCTTGCTCTTCTGTCATTTGGCCAGAAAATGTTAAACTTTCATAGTCCCCAAAGGATTTACAGGCTGCCCAAAGTTGTGGATTTTCCTTCTCTGGCCCTGTGCAACCTTCTCTAGGTGAATCTGTCTTAACAGGGTGGCTGGACTACATGATTTCCATAATTCCTGTCCAACCCTAGCCAACCTTTTATTCTGAGGTTGATATTGCACTGACTGAAGTTAAACTAGGATAGTCCAGTGAGATCTTTTTGATGTACAAACCCCACACTGAAGAAGCACTTATACTGATTTTCTGTATCACACTTCCAGACACAACACACACTCCTATTCCTGGACATTGTTTCTTATGTGCTGACGTAAGCCAAAATGCAATAATAGAGACTTTGTGCAGGCAAAGGAATTTGCCATTTAAAACATTAAACTCACATTGTTTAAAGCCAGGTTCTGCTCTGGATCTCAGTGCCTGACTGCCTTAAAGGAAGGCTAAACCCTTACACCAGTAGAGACTGCAGCCAGAAGTACAGGCTTGTACAATGCCAAAAATACCAGCCAAAAAATACCTGCAGAAATTCTTCATCAGCATGTCCTGCTGAGGGGAAAGGATTTGCTGAGAGTGAGAGAAATCAATCATTTCTGCTATCTTGTTGATTTTCTTTTCTTATAACTGGAGAGGAATGTTTCTTGCTGCTTCTAACTACTTAGCATGAAACTTAATACTTAGCTGATAGCATTTGAGTCTTTTACCTCACCCTCACCAACAGAATCGAAAGTCATGATGAATCTATCTCAATAGGTACTTTAGAGAGAGGTTCAAGTGGTTTCAGGCAAAATGCTTAATATTTCTAACTTGTGTTTTTCTTCTTTTTGCCCTTCTGTTACCTCATACTCTTCTTACAAGATTTATCCATTAAATGCATTTATAAGTCACCAAGACATAACACTTGAAACATTCTCCCAGCTCACAACTACCCCCCAGCTACACACACACAAAACATAGATGAAAGATTCTGCCTGTGCCAGGTTGCCACTTCATTAAAATGTTAATGTCCATTTTTAATGAGAGGGTGTGAAAAAGAAAATAACTGCAAATGTGGTGGTGAGTAGGCAGCAACAGATTTCCTGAGATATTTAATAATATCCACATGAAATCTAGAAAAAGAATGCAGACAGAGAACTTTGATTTAAACATTTATTAACTTGCAAGAATGTTAGATGTATTAAATATTTTATTTTCTAATGCCCTAAAATATTAATTTTCTCTATTTAAAGTTACAAGAAAAGTAAACTTCCAAAATATAATATTTCACAGTAGAAATACCAAATTAGGTTTTTCTTTACAAGAAGATCTGGTCCTTTTTTCCTGAAAAGATGAAAATGCACACCACTAGAGCATCACGTGTATGTTTCGTTTCACTCAAACATTGCTCAGATACAGTTAATTAAAAACCTAGCGGGGCTTGGGAATTTTCAAATCAATTCCTTTCTGCAGTCTTTCTGCAGTCTTCTGTCTATTACACAGTAAGTCACTTCCATCTAGGCCATCCTTCTTCAAGGAGACCAACTTGAAAAGACAAGCAAATGGAATTCTGGAGAAAATGGAAACAATTCGGGTCTAATACCCATTGTGCCAGAAACCTGCCATTGCTTCTTTCATAAATGATTGTAAGTGTGCTGTTGTTTTTTTGTTGCTACTGCCAAGTTTAATTTCGGAGTTGTCTCCTTAAAAAAACCCAACACTTTCCAAACCCAAACCTTAAAATACAATATAGAATTTAATTTTTAATAGAGCTTTGGAAAATTATACCCTGATCAAGAGCTAGACAAAAGTATTGATACATTTGACTTTTTTTCCCCAAAATGTTACCAATTAGACAGGCAATGTCAAGTCTTACAATAGAAATCAGAACTTAGATTACTCCTGATACAAACAGAAGCAAAGGGATCAAAACTCAGTGTTGGGATTAGAACTCCACCATGCATGAAATTGGTTTTCCAGAAAACCCATAACTTGGGATAGTTGCATATCAACTTCTTTGTCTCAATGGCAAGTTACTGAAGGGTTGATTTTGCGGTGTCCACGGTAAGAGCAGAAAGGTCATGCACATCCTCTCTGTGCATGCCCACGCTGGCAAAAGGACACTGAAGCTGGAAGTGGAACACTTCAATACAGCAGATATATTAGTACAGTTTTAATAATCTGAAGTATTTTCATAGTATGCAATTTCCATTCTAGCTTCAACTTCAGTGTAACAAGCCAGTAAATTTAGGAGTACATGAGATGCTTATTTTGACCCTCTTCCTTCTCCTCTGTTGATAGAGTGTGGCTTTTCAGGATTTTGATATGCTTGTAAAGTAAAAAACAGTTTTCTGTTCTTGTAGGAGCCCAAATACACATAAGAAAAGAGCATAATTTAAATTGAAAAATCCTCATTTACGAACACGATCCAGTTCTAGTTCCTCATCTAAATTATGCAACCAGCAACAAGAAGAAATTTGTTTTAAGACATTTTCTAAACAAGCCTCATTCCTGAAAAGTCTTCAAGCCACTTCCCTAAATTAAATGCTATTGATCAGTGGCATTCTAGTGAATAAAGGTTTAAAAAGAAAGTATTTTTAAGATAGCTTCCCAATATACTGAAGTAAGGGAGAATTCTACAAAGCATAAATAAGAGAAGCATACAAAAGAAAATAACAATTCTGCATTTTTACAGCAAAGTAAGATTATTCTTTTTCTTCTGTAAATATTCAAATAAATTAGGCAGTCTTGTTTAGTCTTCTGAAAGAAGAGTGTTATTATCCCAGCAAAAAACGTGAACTGACAGACATGAAAACAGAGCACTGATAAACATCTTAGTCTTGGCCAGAAGCAGAGAAATAGGAGCACAATTAGCTCTTGTTTCCCACATCCCAGCTGAATTAGAAGAATAGCTAAGCAATTCAAAAGCTAAGATTCTTGTACTGTGCTCCTGAGCTCATAAAATGGAGCATTTTTACAAAGATAGTATTAGAAATTCTAGAACATACCAGATTTGCAACCTGGAAGAAAAAGGTTTCTTAGCCACATGTCTCCAGTCTGTGAGCAGAGACTAGAAGTGCTAGAAGCAGCATGCTGGTAAGCTTTTCACTTCACAAAGTACAATTGAAAACAGATATTACTGTTTTATAACAGCAGCACTGCATGGGTACCCTGTTTACAAAACAAGGTAGAACAAAAGCATCTTCTGAAGATTTCACTGTACACTGGGAGATTTGAGGCAAAGAAACCAAAAGACACCTCCATTCCTTGCTAAGGTGACATGAATAAATAAATAAATAAATAAATAAACATATTTGTTTATTTATTTATTTATTTATTTATTTATTTAATGTATGTATGTATGTTGGTTTGCTTTTTTTTTTAAGGCAACTGAATTAGACAAAGCAGATTTTTTTTTTCAGTGTTAAGAGAGTGGGAGAAGGTGGACTCAAGCAAGGAAATCTAGGGACTTACACAAACTATAAATTTCATTTCCTCATTTTCAAAATTGAAAATGTGTCCTCAGTAGAAAACTGAGAACACATCACTTTTAAATCAAGCAAATTTTAAAAATGTGCAGAATTGATTAATTTAACCTTAGACTCTTCATCAGTGATGCAGAGGAATGTATTTTCACACCTGTAAAATCATCTCAAAACGGACAATGCAGCTTTTCTATCAAAGGCCTGGCAGTGTCAGACTGGCATAGGATTTAAGGAATACAGGGATGTGTCATTCAGAATATTTAACTGGAAATTAACAGAAGCGAGGGCAAGAAAGCATTAAAAAATTAATAGGTTTGTTTTGTGTATTACGTAAACCATTGAGGTTTCTCTGGCGAAATAGATTGTAATTCCTTTGGACTAAAGGGGTAAATACCATAATTCAAGTCATAAGATCAGAAGGAACAGCTGGTGTGTACATAGTTTTATCAAAATACATTGAGCACAATGATGCTGTCAGACACTACAGTTAGTTTTCAAGTGTGTTAGATTATATTCTCTAAACTCTTGAAGAGATGACCTCCTCCATATTCAAGAGTCCTAACATGTTCTTTAATACAAAATCAGCACTCTGCTTACATGCACTGGAGTGCTAATGTCCAGTTTCAGACCACTGATGTAAATTCTTCTAGTGGAAGGAAAACATAAGAAAATCATAGCTTTCAGTCCATAAATAATTTTGAATCAGAAATGGGATCATACAACCAAAAAAGTTAGCTGCATAATGGAAGAAAATGGCCTAATATTCTGGGTAAGTATTCATTTAATAAGCGCATACAACACTATGTAGACACCAACACCATATTCACTCTCTAAAAGCATCTAAGCTTTCTACTTGTAGCCTTAATTTTTTACGGCCATCTATAGTCATTAGTTATCATGCCAACAATATTCCTTAGGTTCCTCCCTCATGCTTTCTTTCTCATTGAGTTTACTGACAGCAATTATTTTAGTTGTCACTTCAGTTTTAATATCATTAAGCTAATTTTTAGAAATTTTCGCAAACCCTTCTCTTCCTTCAGTCAATCATTTTTTGCATATGTTCCAGACTGAATGGACTTTTGCTGAATGTAGGGGACAAGTTATATGCATGTAGGGAACAAGAGTTACACAGATATTTTAAATCATGAACTTAAATTACCATTTCTGTGAGTAGTAGTCTAGAAATTAAATTGTCCCTGTATTTTTTATTGCTTTTTTTCATGTGCAAGACAATGCAGACCTTCAGGAAATTCCACCTACGCTTCAGTGGGACTTGATGTCATGCCCCATATTCCATACACAAACCATCGTATGCTCATTGTTGAGGACAAATGGTGAAAGAAAATCCAAAGGGAATCAAAGATGCAAAAGTAAAACTACTGAAAAAAGAATAAAGATTTTATTTATTCTTTTTACCAATTCCATGTATAGTTCTACACAATTTAATCTTCTTTTCATATAGCAATTCGTAAGAGTGAACACTGGATAAATGGTATTGTAGGAATCTGATTAGCTACAACTAGGAGAAATTCTTTATTTCTGATTTTCGTGACTCATGTAAAAGAACAGTTTATTTAATCCATGAATCATTACCAAATAAGATTAATGGAGTTTCTAAGTTTCATTAAGAGCCTAGTCCTCTAAGACTGGACTTGGTGGATGACATACCAAGCATCCTCCTCCAGGCACTAGCAACTGCTTACTGGCTTCAGCACACTCTTCATAGTCTTTGCTTACACTGTGACTCATTTGCACAATATGTTGTTCTGACCTAGTAGCTGAGTGTATGGAACCAGCGAAATTGTGCATCTGGTGTTACCACAGAATGTGGGTGCAGGTGAAGGGAATAAAGTGGTACTGAAGTGGGTTTTTTGCATCAGGGTGCACTCTAGCCTTTGAGTCATAGCTGGAAAGTTAATTTCATTGCAATTTCACATAGCTCTTATGTTGTTCCAACATCTGGGATTCATGTGACCTCAAACACATTCCCTTCAAGTAAAAAAATTTTTGTCTGTAAACCACTTTCTATATTACTCTAGGAAAATTACATAAAACTAATTTTGAGTTCACTGTTCCACTAAGAAACATATGGATGAATAATATCTGCATGAATTAGACACAAATGGCATCCAGAAACCAGCAATATTTTAGATTGATCTGAGTAGACACAGCTCTGCAGAAGGTAAATGAATTTTTTGTTCAAATACTTCAGCAAAATATTTGGGCTCAAATATCTTACAACTGATCAATCTTTGTAGAAAAAGAAAGATGTATTTCCTCAGCAGGGAAATAATTTCTTCCAAGCAGAAGTGCATTTACTTGATCATCAGAAAATATATATTTATCTCACTTCTGCTTTCTGAAAGACTGATTTTAAAAACACACCATTAATGGGGATTAACTATGTCACTTTCCAAATTATGTGTAGTGTACAAGCACTCTGAATAATAAAATAGATCAATCTTTATAAAAATATTTTTTGTGTCTAAAATTATTTAATACTCCTTAGGCAATATTCAGCACAGAGAAGGTATTTTAAAATAACTATTTCAATACAGAGCAAGAAAGAGAAGCTACAGTATAAAAATTTATATCAAGTAGTGGAAGATATATGTTGAAGAGTCAATAATTTGAATGCTTAAAAACAATGCTTCCAGACATTCTCTTTAAAGATCATTTTATAGTTAACATATATATTCTTACAAAATCCAAACAAATAAGAGTCTCTTTACATAAAATTTAGTTTTACCACATTTTTAAAGAGCTTACAAAACAACACTGGAGCAAAATTTCATACCTCATTTCCCCAAATAAGCTATTGATGAATCCAACTAATAAACTGATGAATGTATGAATCCATTAAAAAAAGTTTCTTTTCGTACTGTACGTAATTTCGTACGTAATTCCTTTTAACAGGAATTATTGAAAAGTAGATCCTTGCATATTCTGTTACTGTAAAAATAATCTATGCCATTACATTTCTTCTTAATTTCATGGGCAAACAGAAGAATAAAGACAGAACTCTTCTAAACACTCAGAAATAATCCACCTAAGAATGTAATCATACACTTCAATAAAATCTGTATAAATTATCTTACCTTAATAGATTTTTTCAGATTCAGTAGCCAAATTTCCTCTTTCCATAACCTGATAAAATATTTATAACTTTTGTTTTTAAGTCAAACACACAAATTTGAAATTTGAAAGCATACAAATTTTATACTGAGGTGAAAAATCAAGCCTTTCTGTCAGCATTGTCAAAATTATTCATAAATGATAATACTGTCTGCATTGTTTCATATTTTTCTTAGTGTTCTTTAGTTAGAAGCTGTCTGCTTTGAGTATTTACCACATTAGCAATTTTGGGTTTATTTATTAACTTTTCTTTCTGAAAAATAAGAGGTGAGGGGTTTTTTCCTTAGAAGTAGAAATAATAATTAAAAAAACAAAGAAACAAACAACAATGAAACAAACAAACAAAAAACCACAAGAAGAAAAGCAAGATGAGCTTTTAAGATGTGGCTTAAATTTTAGTTGAACTATTTACCAGCCATTTCAGGCAGTATCTCTACTCATTGCTTCAAGATTCCTGCAACATTAATATAGGGAATATTATCTAAGGATAGCAAACCCATCTTCATTTTTCAGTTATCTTCTTTGCTTTTGCAGTAAGTACTATTATTTGAATATGGTAAACAGAATAGGAACAGCTGAATGAACACTTGAAAAAGTCACTCAGCAGATAGTCATTAATGCTATTCCCACTGAGACACACACTCATCAGAAGAACCAGGAAAAGCAAGGAAATAGAGTTAACTGCAGGCTAAGCACAGCAGGACTTGTAGTACAAGAAAAAGGGATGAAAATTGTTGTTGATTATTAAAATAGTATTTATTTTGTTTTCCTCTTCCTTTAGTGCTTGATGGATCATTTTGTGGTCAAATAGATAACATCAATAATGTCTCATATCAAACATCAATAATGTAAACATATTCGTTTAAAAATTTTTAAAAAGAATATACTTTGCTATAGACAATATTCAGAATGAGTTTAACAACTTTTTGGGTGCTCCCTGGAGGCGCATTTCCATTCAGACAACTTCTAATCAGAGTTTACCAGTATTACAAAAATTCTATTATTATAGACAATATCATCTTTACAGGTCCCATTCATAGGATAATTTGGTCCAGTATAATATACACACTCTTAGAGTATTTAGTGTTTGAATTTATGTTAAAGAAAGCTTTATACACTGTATTCATTTATATATTGATATATGCATGATACACACTTTAGTCCTGACCCAATTTTTAATATAATTCTGGTTTTCTCCCTAGCCCTAAACTTTATTATACTGTGTAAGGTCTAAAAAAAAAGAAGAGGAACAAGAACTATATGAACAAAAAAAGGTGTAAAAAGACAGGCATATCTTCCTATTCACATTATTGGCTTGTCTACAGTGAAAAATCTTTACATGATTAATTATCTAGGGAACTTTATCTCTGAACAGTACAGGAACTGCACAGTTCTGTCTACTTTTGCATGTCTACTATGTCTAGTTGTCACTGAGAATTTACATATTGATCTGCTGCTGCATTGGCAAGCTAAAAAATATAATTTTACAAAAAATTAAATGTCTGGGCCTGTCCTCAGGTAACCAGTTCAGTCACAGTAAATTTTTCAAGACAGACAAAGGGAATTAGGAACTTGTTTTCCAAGTGCTGACAGGAGTGTTATTTCCCCTCGATACTTTAAAAGCGTTAGTCTAAGAATTTCCTTAATTTCTTTGTGGTGTCTGGGGCTCAGTTGTTAAATTTGGGGCATCAGTCTTTTTCTATTCTGCTGATACAGATAGCAAAGTTTCACATTACAACCGGTTTGCTACTTCAGCATCTGTGAGGGGCCTGTGGTCAGCTGCAGGGCATTCTCATAGCACAGCAGCACTGATTAGATTTTAAAAAAAGGTAAAAAGTTTTCCTGTCTTAAGGCAGGACAGTGTGGCACATCTCAGTTACAATGAGTGAGTTTTAGTGTTCAGACTGAGAAAAGTGAATATTTCCCACAAATAAGCTTTAAGTAGTTTCATAAATTATTTGTAAAATAGTCAAATGTGCTGCTCCATTAGCCAGGACTATCACCACATAGGTAAGCAAGTGCTCTTTCTTCACACCCTTACCTTGCAGCAGGCAAAGATTAACATTCAGTATAAATCAGTAAGATGAGGACAGAAAGGTACTCCAACTGTAAACGTTTCTAGGGCTGACACAATGCTTGCATCCTGCTCTCAGATGCAGGAAAGTTTCCATCAGATATTGAGCCCCAGCCATGCACAGAGCAGCAGCTTATGGGACTGAAGGATGGATGCTGAAGGATGGGTGTAATAAAGTGGGTCTGCAGGCACCTTTGGATCCAATTTTGGCACTATTCGTTTCCAGTCTGGTGCACTGTGGAAGGTTTTTCTTTCTCTAAAATCTGTGTACCTTGTAAGACCCTGCATAGGTTGAATCTGTATAAGAGAAGCTGTATTACTCAGTTTATCAATTAATGTACTAACAGAGCAAACTTGAAACCTCTTATACCCAGATAGAACCTCTTATACAAAAAACGTATGAAGGGATAACAAGCAAACCCTAACTTGTACATTTCTGTGTATAGCAAACCCTAACTTGTACTTTTCACTTTACATGAAAACAGCTTCATGTTATTTGAGTGACAATGGCCGATAGTTATTTGTCAATCGTTTTTCAGTTGCATTCTCCCACTTGGCTTCCAGAACTGTAAGAACACCTTGATCCAGCAGAAATACGTGAATAGCATCTAATCCATTACTGTAGCATTTGTGGCTAATATGAGGAACATTTGATTGTACTCCATACAAAACTCTTATTTAACTAACATACCATATATGATGCAGACAAAATTCAACAGCCAGTGATTCTTTGGATTTAATTTAGCCAGCTATTTATATTAACCAAGCAGGGGCTGATGGCTCAGAAAACACTTCTGCTAAAGTGCAAGCGACACAAGTGGAAAGTGTGTGGTGTGGTGAATATGATGATTTTATTAATTTTGAAAGTCTATGCATATTAAAAAAATTTGCCGTGTAACAGTCTAAAATGCTCTACCTCTCCATGTCATATTGCAAACATAATCACTACTTGGGTTAAATTAAATTAAAAAAAAAAAAAAAAAAAAAAAAAAAAAAAAAAAAAAAAAAGAGAGAGAATTTTTTAAAGGCTGCAATTGTTTTGAAAAACAAAACCTGGCTGTTGTCAAAATTTATTTAAAGAGTTTGATTTCCTACAGCCAAGATTCAATGTTCCAGCTCTAGATTTGACTTCAGCTCACCCTATGAATCTCAATAAGTGATTTATAGAAAGAATTTTTATAGTACTGAAGGGACTAATTTCTGCTTGAAGTCAAAGGGGTTTGCATTGGCTACTGGTTTAGGCCTTTTTTTATCCAGTTCTCTTACACATGTAAGAAATTAATTAAATTTCTAAGAAAACATTGAGTATCAACACTAATATTTCAATATGTGTGACATGCTTCTGTGTTGCTGTTCCCTCAGACTACATGCATTTCCTGCTCTCCAAAACGATTTCAATTATTACAGAATTATAATCTAAGTATTGCTAACTAGTTTTCCTCGTTCATGGTGTGCTCTTATAGCTTCCTGCCATTGGTCTGCCAATGTTCCTCTCCATTTTATCAGTCTTAGATAAGATGCCCCTGGCCTTGAGATTTATTTAGTTTGTTACAAACTTGGCTCTAAATTACCCTAGATCATTAATCACTAACTTCCTGCTCTGATCCTATCTGGGTCTGTGGACCTGCCTGGTATGTGGTCAGAGTTTATCTGTTGCATGTACCAATTCTAAGTATCTAACTTAAATCCAAACGTTTTTAGTGTGATGGTGCAAAGTTCTTTGTTGTTCACTTTTGAAAATAAGTTGAAAGTTTAGTACTGAGCTATGACTATCCCAGTAATTCAGATTAGGAAGATAGGAATTATCAAAAATGTGGATTATAAATCTCAGTTGTATAGGTTTTAAACTGTGGAGTTCACATACTTTTTTGACAGTGTTAAAATTCAATAAAAATTTAAGTTACTCCCAGAATTCACTTGAAATTCAAATCTTAATGAATAAATGCACAAATTTCACACTTTTCTTGAACTTCATTACTGTACTTTCCCAATTTTGTTTCTGCTCCCATGCAGTGGCATCTGAATAGCTCAACATGATGATCCCAACTTTAGCAGTTTGCCAATACTCTTGCACTTTATTATACATATTACACTTTACTCTTCTGGTTTACTGAGGTAAAATATCTCTTGCTAAAATGTTATCAGATTCATAATCCTATGGTGAACATAACACCGTCTTAGTACTCTTTCCATCAGTTCATTTCAAGGAACTTGGCTTTTTTTCATCCATAAGTAATAATCCAGGGACTTTTCTCAGCTTCATGTTTGGTGGGCTTGGGGTTTTTTTCCTTTACTATAAAATATGAAATTTTACAGATGATAGGTATGAAATAAATAACTTGTTGTTCAAAATTATATAGGTATGAGAATCTGCTATCAAAAGGGTAAAGAAAAGAAAAGAGGCAGGCCCCATCTAATTTATACTACTAATGCCTACATCACAGTTAAAAATTCAAGTTGGTTGCTTCTAACTTATAAAGAGCAGCGACCTAACTCATAATTGTGTTCCCCAAAAACAGTCAATATCATACCTAAGTTGTTATGTGGGATACATTTGGGTCATCAATCAAGTTTATATAAAGTTGGGAAACACCTGGAATTGTTACTGAATAAAAGATAATGCTGAATTACTATGTTGCCTACCCAGGGCAGCTTCAGTACTCTCTTATGCGTGGCTGACGATAACGAAACCATTACTGCTCTGAGAGACATGCATTGAGGAGAAAGTTTGGGAGGTATCTGGTGATTGCTATTCAGTAAAACAAAGAATTTATTCTGTGAAAAAATAATCCCATAGATGTAAAAAGTGATTGAATATTCGAAAAGACTCTAGGCTCATTGGTTCAACTAAATTTTTATTATACTTTGCCTACCAGAAAGAGAAATCTCTCCTTATAATACTCTCAGCATAATTTTTCTACAATCTTTTCCTGTATGCTACAGATATCATCAAATTCACATATTATGTAATATTAATACAAAGAGATTATAAACTTGAACTAAGACATTCCTGTAAATTAATTTCTGGGTATTCTTTACAAGAACAATTTAAAAATTCCCAAATGGTCCACTATCAGAGTTACAGAGTAGGTTGCTGTAACAGACCTTGTCTGTTCTACCTTTTTCCTGAGCCAGCTCATGTGATATCTTCCAGCACGATTTGGTGTTATGTACTAATGAAACAAATAAGAAAAATGAGGATGTTTGAAGATAGCTAGATAATGTGCTCACATCGTTCGTAGAAAGGACAGTCCTTTAATGCTTATTCCACTGACAGAATATTGATAGCTTGATAGTAGCTCACATGGCCTCCTAAAAAGGGTTAATATTAAACACTGCTGTATGTGTGCAAGAGAAGACACTGCTGAACACAAATGCATCTGTTCTACCCCAGCAAAATACTTCAGCACTAGGGTGCTTCGTTTCTGCTTTGTGGCAGAACTGTTCATACAGTGCAATTATGTAATATAAAACCAGCATTACAGAGCACAGATTCAAGTTTATAATGTATATAAACATACTTTTCATTTATAGCATTGTAATTCATGTTCTCCATGGGGAAAAGATTAGGAATAAGTATTCTTCCGGAATGTTTATTCTCTACCTATTACGTATTCATTTCACAGAGGTACAAATGAAAAGCCTCGGTGAGATCAGGGTGAAGACTCCCACAGAAATGCCCAAATTCTGAAGCATTGCACCACTTGATTCCCTCTGTCTCCCAAGAGACATTTTGTCCCTCAGGCCCATTCCCCTACACCTGTTTATCTCCCTGCCAGTTTGGGAAACCAAGCATAAGAATCCCACTCCATCATAGCAAGGGACAGTTTATCTGCAGGATAGAAATTTCTCTGCAATATCCCTGTATTCAAGATATTGACAGGAAGTAGCTACCTCATAATTGTACAATTAGGTTGTATTAAGGTTTCCAGTAGAAGTCTAATTTTTGGATCTATTGGAAGGGTTTATAGGAATCACTCCAATGATTAAAGCGAACTGGTTTTTCTTCCTATTGAAAGACAGAATACACCAATTTTCTTAAATTAAGTTCACTTAGAAAAAAAAGATTAAAACCATGTTTATATATTGAAAAGAGAAGACATGTCTGACTGGTAATTAGCAACGTTGTTACCATGTGAATTTTAACTAGAAAAAATGAAAATTTTGTCTGTAGAAAATGTCTGTTCTAGAAATTGAATGTGTCAAGTTCCAAGCTGGACTATGAAACATTAACATAACAGAAACCAGGTTTTGTTTGGGGTATTAACAGTTTGTTTTCAATTGTTTTCCTTGATTATTTTTTTCACTTATGGATTCTAAAAACACCAACAGATGTTCTTTAGAAAATGACTATGTCCACTGAATTTGTTAAAACTTTCCTAGTCATCTCTCAGCTTTTTGTATATCTCCTTGCAATGTCTCCATATCTGTGTATAGGCTAAGAATTGCAAAGCCATTTACGAAAGTAGACAAGATATATTTGATGCTTTATTGTTATTATTTTAGGAAATAAAATTATGAAGAAAAACAGATTCTCCTTATCCTGACATTTAAACTGCAAGGTTATGATTACTTCTTTAGCAAAGGAATTTATTTCTCTGTCTTCTGGAAATACTGTAGTATATGATGGCATTATTTTCTGAATTTTAAAAATTGCATACTTTAGAAATGTTTTACTATATGTATTTCAGAACTGACAATCTACCTCTTTAAACAGAATAACTTCTTATATAGCAGTTTCAAAACAGCAGTATAGATGGAGTTAAAATCATTTCCCGTCATGGTACTTAAAAATAAAGTGAAGATATGAAATCCCATCAAAATCCCATCAAACACTGCAGGAGCTCAAATTAGTTAAGACTTTCTGGGTGTTGTGTTAGTTTGGAAAATAAAATAAAATAAATAAAATAAAATTTAAAAATAAAGTAAAATAAAATATCAAATGTGACAGAATGTTTCTGCCTGAAAAGTGCAGATTCTATGGGCATAGATTTATAATCTTATTTATAATCAGACTGAGAAGTAGACTAGTTTTAGCATTCTGGTCAAAACTAAAGAGTAACTTGTCAGAACATGCCATTCTCTTTCACGGTTCCATTTTGTTGCTTGATGTGTATTATTTCTTTTGGTGTTATTGTTCATAAATGCTAATGACACACACACATTGTAATTACAGATTTATCAAATTTCCAAAATTATGGGTCTGAACATTTCCCAAATAAATAGTTAAATACTGGCTTTACTGACAGACATTCACTAGCTTGGTGTAGAAAACCAGCAGTTAAGTTTGATTATACAGAATAATTATATGGTATGAGATTTGAAATTAGAAATGCATAATATAAAATTTGATGAATATTTCTAACATGGAACTAAATTGAATAAAAAAGGCTTTACTGATCTGAAACAGATCTTAGTGTTGTATGACCTGGGTTGGTCTGATCTTTTTTTCATCTAGTAAAGCTTGAAAAAACTAACAGTCTGCTCACTTCTTTGCTAAAAATCAGCCAGCAATTTACTTTTTACATGCCAGACACTATTTTTTTTAATGTCAATACAAAGCAGAAGCAGATGCCAGCACAGCAGAGAGATGAATTACCTAACAGATACTTTAGAACTACAGAATAGTAATACTGACACTTACTGAAAATATATATCCAATACAAAATTTGATAAAGTTATTCTTCTACCTTATAGCATTTGATTAGAAATAGTTTAAATGAAAAGCCAAACCCAAACACACAATAGGATTAAGATTCTGAAACAAACTGAGTGGAGCTAAGAACATCCATTTTCACTTTGTGTTTACACCACTTTTTGTCACTTTTTCAGTCCATCTGGAACTATTATATATAAAAAGGAAAAAAAAACCACTTGAATATAAGACCATTAACTATGAACATTTTTAGGCTTATTTCTGTCTGAAACTGATTATTTGAATTGAGGGAAAGATCAAAGGTTTTTAGGAAAAGATATATGAAGATTTCATCTAATTCTGATCAGCTGCTGCTTTCTAACTCGTTTTATACAGATATGAATGCACATTATTTTGTATATCTTTTATTTCCTCAGTAATCAACAAGGTAATTCAGTTCCTTTTGCAAAGTATGGGATATAGAATTAAAGCACACACTTAAAAAAAAATGTATAGCTGTATATCCTTATTCTTGAGAATGCTCTATAGAATCTGAACTGTACATTCAAGGTTTGTAGGATGAGGCCCTTTGGAAACTATCTTATACTTTTTTTTTTTTTTTCACGGACACAGCCAGTAGTGCCACCTACAGTTAAGGCTGCGTGAGGTTTTCTATTACAAGCCCCCTTTTGGTTAATCATAACATTGTGACGCTGATGGTTTTGGTAGAAGCTTTCTCTTAGAATACTTGCCAGCATTTTTTGTCTCACCACAAACGGTACTAACAATTCTGATGGCATGACAGGTTATGTATTCACTTTCTTGCCATTGAGAAGAGGAAAGAAATGAAAGCACCATAAGTCATGTACAGCAATCGTGTTGAAAACCTCCAGGCCTCCCCTGTTTCAGGTTAAAAATAAAGAGTCTGACTATAGTGAAGCACCTTAAGAGGGACAGAAGTCAATAGTAATGTGAGAATTATGAAGTGGGAAGGGGAGGAAATTGAGAGAAAAATCAGAAGGCAGCTCTGGGTGGAGAAGAGATTAGGCAGAGGACTGAAACAGAGATGGACTAGCAGAGGACTAGAGACAAAAGGGTCAGTTGTAGAGCAATTTTTTGTAAGATACTCAATTTCTCTGAAACCTGAAATGGAGAATACACTTTCTACATTTTTATGAAAACTCTAATAGCTTCATTTGTATACATGTAAAAAATAGAAGTTGTCTTTTGTGCTGTAGTGTCCCTGTGGTTTTTAACTCTTTTTGGTGCAGAGATGAATATAACTGTGACATTTGATATACGAAGGAAGAGCTGAAAGGAAACATTGTTTATACAGGATTTATAGCTCCTTTCCATAAACAGGGAAAACAACGCTTTTTTCCTTTATTGTTCTAATACCTATTATAAATTGGTCTTAATAACATCTTCAGCTCATTCCACCTTATTTAATGCCTTGCATCATACCTCTAATAGTTTTAATTCTTTTAATTGGAATTTCTCAGAGCATCTTTAAATAGACTGCTGCCTATTTTTTTTTTCCTTTTTTTGAGTCCATCTCCTAAGGCAACACTTCTGGTTTATTGGTTTTTAATAGGCATAAATTAAAGCCATCCCACAATACTTTAAAAATAGGAATAAATCTTTAAAAATATTATTCAAACTTCAGAATTTATTATAAATGTCACTAACATTTTGTGTTCTGGGTGTCTTTTCCAATTTTCTAAGGTATTGCTGAAATTACCAGATTGTGTTAATTCTGCAATTAATATAAATCTTATTCTCACAATTTTTTTCAATATTATTTTAACCATCTGTAGCATCAGGTGACTTCACTATATTGAACATAAACAATTTGGTTTTGTGCGTTTCATCACAGGAATTTCAAGGGGGAAGATGATGCCAATGAAAGGATATATGAAGTAGATATAACTTAAAGTATTCTGAAAAGTATTTAAAGCAGTGTTTGCTAAAATTATAAGACCTTAGTGGACTTACAAAATACAATACTTTGAATTGAAAAGTGCCTTGTGAGTAGACTTACCGTATGCTAACATGTATTTCTTTTTGCAACTAAATATATGTCACTTTTTGAATTTTGTCTTTAATAGAAGTCTTCTGATTAGTTTCTATTACTGCTTGTTCTATTACTATGCATTCATGTGTGAGGGAATTGATTATCATCTCTTTTCAGAAGACGTATCTTGGATAAAGAATCCTTCCACTCACATTTTCTTATAAATAATAATATAAAGGAATTTTATCCATCTCTCACAATACATTTCTGTCTTTCAGTTATAGACCTCTCACTTATTTTATGTGGAGAGATAACAGCTCAGATCACAGCAATTTGTTATTATACAACTTTTTTAAGGAATAGCATAGAGGAAAAGAGTAGAGGAAGTCTGAAACTCTGTCTTCCAAAGTTTTTGCTTTACAGAAAGGTGGATCCCAGCCTTTGCCTTTCATAGTTTGACTATTGCTCCCCAAATTCCTTCAAACTGTGTGAACATCTCCATTAGGAAGTACTAAATGTACTTTAAGATAAATTAATAAATGTAGAAGGCTACATTCTTCACAACTATATTACAGCTTTCTTAATATTTGCATACAATTTTGAATTTTTATCGTTACTGTTTAGAACTTTTAACATCTATTATTATTGAGATCTATTAAGAGGCATTAAGAATCATGACCGTGACATTACAGTTCTCTTTACACTGAAGGCTGTCCTGATAACTGAAGGATTATGAGGCTTTTTTCCACCTTAGGGTGACTTTATTCTCATCATTCCTTACAACTGCTTTACAACAGATAGGCAATCCATGACAGACAGCCACAAATATGACTTTGAGGAAACAAAGCACTCATTCTTCACAAGTATCTTCCAATAACAACTTGAGGAGACCTTCCAGTCTATCCATCTCCTTTTTTCATTTGTCTGTGCAGGAAATAGTCCTTCGGCTGATTTCAGAATTTCAAGGGATCCCAAACAAATAACCACTTCACTTGTTCATTCATGACCCATCGAGTCCAAGAGAGCACATGTTGCACAGATGCTTTATGCATGCACAGTAAATCTGATGTGTCTAAAATATGTCTAAACCTCAGCACTTTCAGGCCCGTGTTGTTTGCTGTAACTCAAAGCCAAAGAAAATTTTTGGATATGTATTTTAACATGCATTGTTGAAACCAAAATGTCTAAGAAAAATAGCTACTGTTCTGTATACACATAAATACAGACACCATGTACATCTCAAAAAATTACTGAAAATAAAGTGAAACAAAAGAAATTATGTATTCTAAGTTATTATGGTGATACAATGTCTGATTAATGGCTAATTGTTCAGAACATATATATACCCATGGGAAACAAAAAAAAAATAATGTGCAAGGGGAAGACAGATTGTCTGTAAACAATGTTGGTTTTAAGGCAACATTTTCTCAGTCCTTTAGGTCATTGTTTGTATGAAAGACTGATGACCATCTGAGATGCTTCCATGCTAAAAACCAAAAACAACCTACCTTAAAAATATCCAAAGGCACTGAAAGAGAGAAATAAATAAAAGGCTATTTTTCTGAGGTTAGTCAAAAAGTCAAATTTGGATCAGCGAACACATTCTTGCCTTAACAAAAGGGAATGTTTACTGAGCCCTCTAGCAGGAACACTCTGGAAACTCAATTATTAATGAGAAGTGGTAAATCTTATGTGCCTGAAAACTCTCCATATGAAATTTACTGGTGCGTTCCTACTATGTCTTGCTGCACTAGTAAGGGCAAGTAATGCAATGATATCAATAGTCTTTCTTCTCCACCTCTGATTTCTGTGAATCCTTGTTCTTCACGTGACGATCACTAAAGAGATTATCCCTGAATCTGGACCATCTAAATATATACAGATATAAAGATCAAAAAATGATAGACTTATTCTTTTCACACTGTAAAATTTAATTCCTAATAATTCAGAAAAAAAGTTCTGCAGCATTTAAATATTAACTGAAGTTAAATAATCATAGGGTTTTTTCTGTTTATTTTTTGATTTATTCTTGCTAGTCACTCTAAAATAAATTTGTAAGTTGACAATATTTCATCACAGAAGCAAAGTAACAAATACAGAAGGTTTAGAGGCACTATGAGATGGCATATAGTTTCTGAACATTTCAACATGTATTGAATGAAACTACGAAAATCTTAATAGGCCATATATAAAGAACACAAGATTTTTAATACATCATGTGTGAATCATATTTTTCATGTATGTATCTCATTAACTTTAAGGCTTATCAATGCAATATTATTCTACATCAGCATTAGTTGAAATCGCTCACTTATAAATAAGATTTGAGTTTCAAAGGAATTATTTTGTTCATAGATAAACCACGTTGTGTTCCCTATCACCTCATCCTTCCCTTTGAAACTCTGTCAAAGTTTGTTACTTCATCTGCAGTCATTCTTTTGCTATACCTATGTCATGGTCACCTTGGGAAGGACTAATGTGCACCAATTCATATTGAGAGGCACCCTTTGTGATACAAACACATGGTTTTCCAAAAGCGCTCTGGATAATTACTGTATCCTTGGTAGAATCATTTTCTGATGTGTGCACTGAAACCCAAATGGTGTGAGATCAGACAGTACACAGATAGTATTACCAGACTTGGGATAAGCTGGGACACTTATGTCTCAGCGAATAAGACTGGTGAAAATCAACAGAGCTGTAGGTTGAGTCTTTTCAGACACGGTTCATATATTTATCTAAGAATAAAGAAGAAGAAGCTTGTTCATCACAACTTTCTGTTTTGTGAAACCATTTGAAAAAAGGTTGCATTGAGACTGCAGTATAAATAAAACAACTACAGATATTATTTTTCCTTTTTCTTTTGTGCCAAAAGAATTAATTCATTCTGAGGAGAAATATTAAGTGCTTGAATTTTTTTCTGTATTTCAAATCTGACATACAAAATATCATTCTCAGTAAAGTGGACCTTTAAAAACTGAGAAATGTTTTAAAAGTATTGTGATTCTTTTTTACTAAGTCTTCCATGCTAGATAAAGTGAATAGTTCTCTTTGAATTTGTTGTAAGAAAAGATTTTTCATACTCATTTCTGTGGCCATTTTATGACAACAATGCTGGTTAAAAAAGAAGTTACTTACAGGAAAGAAATGAGACATGGCAGATTGCTTGTAAGAACACAGCACTTTTCGCAAGAAAGAAAGTAAAACAAAAGAACAAAGTGAAATATTTAATAGATGAGGTTCCACTGCTATACAACTAAATCCACTGCAGTAAAAGTCATTTAAAATTGTATTCTGAGAGATAGCTTTCAATTCTTAAGCAATAGAATCCGATTTTGACAAACTCAGAAGTGAAACAATATTATTACAATGGAATATTGGTTTCCATAAGCTGTATGGGACATAGAATCTATGAAATCTTATCAAAACTATTTTAAAGGCTCATAAGTACAAAATATCTACTACTTACTGTACTTTGCGGGCAAGTACCTAACTGAACAACTAAGAAGAAACCAACATTCTATTTAACTTGAGTCTACAAGAAAAGTGTATTACATTTTATTTTGTGTAATAGTTCCAGGAAGCCAACTACAGCTCCTCCAATATTGTGAAGTAGAAGAAACACAGAAAAGGAGACAAGATTTAGAGCAATGATTGAAAAAGCTTGAAAAGTATTCTCAGAGATACTATGCTACACTTAAGGCATAATCTTTCCCTAAAATTTATGTACCTGATTAGAGGACTAAAGAATTCAATTCTAACAGCTCTAAGTAACCATAGCAGAGCTTTGCAGTTGTCAACACCTTCACTTAAACTTTCAAAACCATATAGAAAGATGAGATCTGTAGTATCAAGCTAAAAGCTACATGAGAAGACAAAAGAAGTTCTTCATAAGGAAGAAAAACAACACCCATTGTTTTAGGTGACTAAAGGAAGCCTAAGGGGACTTAAGCATCTAAGGTGTGTTTGTACTAAACCCTAAGGAAATTCCAGCCATTGTTCTAGAATTGTCAGGGACAGAGCAGAATAAGGAGAAAATGTGGGCTTTATTTAATGTGTGTCATCAGCTCGGGAATTAATATTTTATTATAGTACCAACTCAAATTTCAGTTCTATAAACTATTTTTTCCCAGATTGTTCTACATAAAGGAACCTTAGCAAAAGTGATCCCCCATTCAATATAATAATACCATGTTCAGAGAAATAAAGTATTAAACCAGGATGGTAGTTAAAAACTATACAATTGTAGTTTTAAAGGGTTTTTGGAACATTATGCAGTTTAATACGCACATACTTTATAGTTACTGTTCAATATCACACAAAATGATATACTATTGAGTGAAACTGTATTGCTCCCTAATGATAAGCATATATTATTTAATAGTACTTTTTTGTTTTCACATGAGGCTGTGAGTTCAGCGTGGCATCTTTGTTCTATTTACATTAGGGGCTGCCAACAGATAAGCAACAGACAGAGTTGTTTTGTGGTTCTATGTCTGATTTGTCTGAAAATTAAAGCAAAATATCATGGAGCAGCGTCTGCAAAGGTTCCAAAATCCTTACCTTGGTGGTATGCTTGAGTTAGTATATAACTTTCCTGTATCTGTTGCAGAATTTGAAGAGTGTAACACCATATTGAGCACAAGCATGAAAGTACCTGATGCAGCATTATACAAGTGGAACCATTGAATCATTTATATAAATTGAAGTTCTGTTTCTAATGCATAATGAGCTGCCCCTCACACAACTGGCAACTGAAAAGTCATTGTTCTTTTCAAGTGCTCTGCAGAATTTTTAAGTGCATTTAAATTAATCACCATATTTTTCACATGAACTAGGTTAAATCCTTTCCTCCTAGTCAGTCTGCCTCATTCCTCACAAACAGCTTAACTGTAGAAAGTACTTTGCACCTGCTGTTAGGCAGAGTGTGTCTTGCAAATAAAACCTTCTAAAATTATATTGCTGTAGTCAGCTTCTGTAAATTAAGGTAGTTCTGTTGGGTTTAGTGAAGTTTTACCAATTTACAGCTGCAGAAGTTCTGGCCCTATGGTTTCTCCAATAATTACTGATGTTCAGTCTGCAGAGGCAAAGATTTCATTCTGCATTTCAAGAGTTTATTTGAACCTCTTATCTTCTTGTCATTTCAGAGTGTTCTTGATATATGATCCACAAATACTTTGACTCAAAATTTAGTAAAAATTGGTGACTGTCTCCTATTTCACAATGATAATATCAAAAAATTAACTAGTGCAAATTCACTAGAAATATTTATGCTCTCTACATGTAGGAACAGCCAGCAGCAAAGGCCTTAAAAGAATAAGGCTTCCAAATAAATATTGTTAGAAAACAGGTACCTTTGGTAAAACAGGCATGGAAGCTTTTGTGAAGTAAAATGTATATTTAGAAAACTAAACATAGGATGTTTAGTTGACTGGAATGTGCTGGTTTTTTCCTGCCATTTCCATATCCTCATTCTTCATTTTTCTTCTATTTCTTCTTAGAAGATAAATCCAAACAAAAAAGAAATCTTCTGTTTCTACTAGTCTTCAGTCTTCAATGTCCTATAATGGTCATTGTCTAGTTCATCTTTCAGCTAAATATTAATGAGCATTTCCTGCCATTTAAAAAGTTTAAAGTATTCTCTCAGTCTTTAACTCTGAGAAAGAGATAACCCAGAAAAGATACGGGAAAAAAATCCACACCAAAAAAACCCAAAAACACAGCAACAAAAAAAAACAAACTCAAACCAACCCAAAAACATGGAAGAACCAGTCCAGGGTTAGTTATATATGCCTGAGCTGGGGTGGCTGAGCTCTCTGCAGCCTGTATACAAAAAGACCAACGAAATGTTTCAGTTTTTGTTGTGTAGTGGAAGTTATCTTGTCTTGCAGGAGATTTTCCCAAGAACTAAGCCTAATCTGATGATTACAGATAAAAATGAAATAGTGGATGAAGTGCAAAATTATATGGTAAAACAGTATTTTTGTTGCTATGATAAAAATACATTTTTTCTCAATAAAAAAATAGATTTTTTACTATGTTTGTAATTGAATTTACTACCCTCTTTGGACTACAGCTATTTCCTTAGTATACATGGAATTAGTGACAGCTAGGAAGAAAAATTCTATATAGAAATATATTAACTTATAAGTGTCATGAATAATTAGTACATTATGCTTTTGCCCTTTTATTTTTAGGATAAGAAAACTTTATGCTTAAGAAGACACAAACTTCTCTGATCTCAAAAGACTAATAAATCATTGTTTAAAGTACACTGAGAACTCTCAATCTGGCATCTGAAAAGAAGAAAAATTGCTTTGATTTTTTATCCCTTTTGATCTTTTATTTCTGCTAGTATTTTTTATATGCATTAAACAAACTCCTATTTCTCAGTGAAATGACAGTAATGAAATGTCCAGCCATTTTTCAAAAGTAACACTGTTTCTATTACACCTATCATCGATAATAAGTGTATTGAGAATAGCAGGCAGGCAAAGCATTAAACTAGCTTAAAGATATATTAAGAAGATGTCAGAATACAGGGCAGATAAGCCTTCTGAAGCTATACGCTAATAAACCCATGAAAAGAAATGAAAGTAGGGAAGAAAAAAATCATTATTACAAAATTCATTTTAACAGAGGAGGAAATAAAGAGATTGAAATTTAGTAAGTACTAATAAATTGCTATGGGTGTAATTCGCCCGTCAGAATAAGAACTGTGAAAGCCTTGCCAGTCCCCTGACACAGACATCTGGGTAAGAAATAAGGAATGCAGTTCTTTAAATGTGAAATGCTTTTGAACTGAGATTTTCACAGTACATTTTTGGAAAGGGGCAGCTCAAAGAGAGTGTTAATTTTGGCACACAAAAAATTTGTAAAATATCTCGTGTTTCCTTTTACCTAAGAGCAACTGAAGAGCTGCTGCAAGATGCCTAAAATCTGGTTCCTCTTGGTATTTATCCGCATGGAAGTGTTTTTATTCAGGCTTTGCATGTGTTTTTGGGAGAATTTATCTGAGATCAGGTTAGAAATGCAAGCCTGAGAAATCAAGATTTAGAGCTTTCAAGAGTAGAATATCGGATCTATGATGGATCTGAGAGATGCCAGGATGCTGATTAAAAAACAGGAAGGCAGTTAACAGATTGTAGCTCCAGGAGTCCAAAACCAGCGACAGACTTTGCTTCTGCTGCTCTGAAGCTCTAGTAGGTCACTTTTCCTTAAGTCTTCCCTTACAGTCATAGGCTCCAATCCCTAAAGTATTTTATGATGCCATAAGCCACTGCAAAATGTGAATTTTTGTTATTAGCACTTTGCTACAAATTATTTCCTGGTTGATCATTAGAAGATTGCTATACCTGAAAAACAAAATAAAATAAAACCAAAACCAACCAACCAAACAAACAAAATTAAAAAAAAAAAACACAAAAAAAAAAAAACCCAAAGCAAAAACACCAAACATGATAACCAGAAAAACAAAACACAACTGATCTTTTTGCAGACTTTTTAAAAAAATCAAATTGAAAGGAATATATACTTACAGGAATTTTTTCTGTCTCTTTCATTAACAATGTTTGTGCTTATACGTACTACCTACATTTGCTGAGGTCAGAGTGTCTATGAGGATGGTATAGTGCATACAGAAAACATCTGATCTAATGTGTGCTGATGTTTAGAAAACATTTGTAAAGATTTTGCCCCCACAAACCTCTGTTACTACTGTTAACTCCTGTAAAATAGTCCAGTCTGACCGAACTAAAAGAAGTGTGGGAGTCAAATTATGTATGGCCTATGTAATTATAAAATTTCAGAGTAATTATTGCTGTATTGCCCGTTCAGGTAATTCAGAATTCCTTTCAGGACACCTTGCATATTGTGTGGGTCTCAAAAACCTACAATCCCAGTGCTTTCAACATTTCAAGTGCAAAAAATTTTCCTACCACAAAGGGTTTCAATATTATGACTGATTTTTATATGAAACTTCTTTTGATGAACTTTCAAGCATGAATAGTAGTATTTTTTTTAATATTGAAGGCTATAAAAGTGTTAAACTAAACCATTAGATCACACAGATCTAGAGTTCTTAACCTTGATAATGAATTTATTATAAATATGCAGCGCTCAAATTGGAAAAAGAAAGCATGAGATACACAATACTAGGTATGAATTAAAACATTGTATCTCGCCTTAGTCATAAGAAAAATCTGGTGCTCTACTGTAGATAAATTACCGAAATGGCTACCCCAAATCCAATATCCATGAGCAAAGGCTGCAGGATTTCTAACCCAGAAAATCTTCATTGGATCTGGAAGCAGGGTGGAAAATATCAGGCACCTTTGAATTCCAGTTCCTTTTATAAGACTGAATTTTGTAGTCACAATACACAGAAGAACAAGAGAGCACTGTCTGAGACTAATAAAGGGCTAAATTACAATTTACTTAATTTTTAATTTGAGAATCAAATGGCATTAAAAAGTTTTGTCTGTCCACCATTTCCAAAGTAAATTTCTGTTGCTTTTTTCACAGTATCAGTTTTAGAGTAATTTTTTTAATTGGTACAATCAAAATCTCCCGTTTTTAGTTTGTTCATTGATTTACATCCTGAAAAGTCAACTGAAATAACTACATGAAGTCTACAGGGCTTTGAGGTAGGCCCTGACAGAAACCCTTATCTGAGCAGTATAGAACATTTTTCTTTCCATGGACTTAGGAGTACTTGAGCATTAACACTTCCGGTCATATAATCACTGCCTTTAAAGACCCCTAAACTCTTATGATGTAGGCTAGAAATATATTCTGCAAAAATCTTTTAGGAGTTCTTATTTTAAATAACAGTTGACAAAATGTGGAATAAAGAATATTTTAGTTCAACCTTTCGCACAGACAATTTAATAGCTATTCTGTCACCATCTTTGTAAAAGTGCCCTACTATGGAGAAACCAGTACATAGGTATACTATTCATACCAATAAAATAATTAGTCATGCGTATTTAAGTGTTTTCCGCTATATAATTATTTTTATCAGTGTAATATTAAGGTCTTGATATTAAAGTGAAAAACAGTGTTTCCTAAAAATAAACTCAGTTAGTGTCATCCTTACTACATTAACTGGACAGAGCCAATATGTGGGGAATATAAAACCTCTTTTATTTTTAGTCCGGAATTACGCACTTTGGTGGTTTCACTTGGCTCACCACCATGCACTAAGAGGATGTAAAAGTCATTATCATTTTAGTGGAACTATAGTCTCAATTTAACAATAAACCTTACTATTTTTACTCCAGATTGTCTTTGGCATTACAGTTGTTACAACTTTCTGAAACACTATGCAGGAAAATACTTTAAAAAAAAAAAGAAGGAAAAGCAATTGCAAATAGGCTTTTCAAAGACTGATCATTTATCCACTTTTTAAAATTTGCACATCCTACTAGGTATTTCAATCACACATATTTGGACACTTAATTCAGTTTGGTGTAATTGAGGCTGATGAGGTCTTTTTATAAAATATGTAGGTTTAGATTCTGAGGTTGGGAGTTCCCAGTCAGAATTGGGCTTATTATCAGACATTTCACTGTTTCAGTAAAGTCAAAATATTTTGCAGAAAAGCATATATACAAAGATCGTAAATGGAAGATTTGTGAAGTCACATGCCTCCATGTCAGAAAGGAAAAAGGAATAAAGGAAGGAAAAGAAACCGACAGGCCAAACGAACTTTTAAACCGGAAAGCTATCATGAAAGCTAAAAATCATTCTTAAATCCTTTCTACCCATAAAAAACCCCTCTTAAATATGTTTTTATAGACTGAGATTTATCATGTCGAGAGTGAATGCATAGAACCACATGGAACACTGATATCAAAAAGTAGTCAAGGACAGCTTAAATCTACATCAGAACTATTTCTGATGGTCATTTAAATGTCAGGAAGGTAAGAAAAGTTCACTCAATTAAATTTGTTAATTCTGAGACATTGCCTAAAAAAATGAATTACTTATAGCTCAACTTTTTTAACATTTTCTGACAGTTTTCTTGGCTCTTAATTGAATCATTCAAAATATTTAATGAAATTTGTTCCGAATTACACCAATTTACTTCCATTCATGCCCTAAATTTTATTTTGGTGGAATATTTGGAAATACAATATTTTTGGATCCCAAAAATTTTAGAGCCAAGGCCAAATAAGCTAAAGCTAAAATTCTCCAGAATTTTAAATTAGAAAGCTAAAACGGCACAGTTTGTGACCTTAGAGTCACAAGATCATGTCTCCTTATTACTGACAGTGACTAATTTTGCTGATAATTAGTATATGATCTATAACTTTATTGTACTTGACACACCTAACTTATTCACTGTCTGCTAAATGACCACTGCCATACTACTCTGAGAGCAAAAAAGGCAAATTCTTTTAATTTTAAATATCTGATTGGAGAAAAAAATATATGTTGCTTGCAAGTTCACACTAAGTTTTGGAAGGAATTTTGTGGGGTTATACAACAAGAAGAAAGAATTACTGATTATTTTTTTGAAAGAATTTCATTTACATTGTAACAAGCCTATGTCAACCACCTTATCTTTGTATGGTAGCTGCTACTTTTCACATGACAGATACAGAAAAGAGAGTGCAGAGTTTTTAGGCCATTGAGGAAAGATTTATTTCAAATATAAAAAGAGGCAGACAAAAAGTGTGTTCAGCACATCTGAGAGCTTTTTTACAGTCATGACATTGTAAGGTCATTGGGGCCACTATGGTAAAGTTCTTCTCCCTGTGCCTCAACGTCCATTTGCCCCTCCTTGCTTCTGTGTAATGGCTCTGTTACTCAGTTCTCACTCCTACAAGCTTTTATTCTGCAGAGCTACAGGTTTCCAGCCTCATGAACACTGTTCATTCAGAGACCCCAGACAAATGTCTTCTCCCACTGTACTTGCGATGGTATTCAGTACTTTTGCAATTAGCTCATTTGCTTACATTATTAGGAATAAATTTAGAATCTTGCACCTAGTCATTAAAAAAAAATAATTCGCTTCTTAATTGATTATTTTTGCTATGATTTATCCTCAAAGCACTTTCATTTACCTCTTCACTATCACAGACAATCTAAATAATAGAAAAGTCTCCCTCTTGTAGAAAGTATGTGTGTGAATTGTGCAGTACAAGTAGCTAATTTATGTGTGAGGCCTGGAGTTTAATAAGTCCAAAATTACCTGTATAACCCAGTAAACTGCAAACCCATGTAATTATACAAAGTGCAAAACCATCAACCTTTATGGAAAATAACAGTTTTTGAACAGCATGAAATACAGTAAAATGAGTGATACTGGCACGCTGATCTCAACTCCAGTCACTTTCTTTTAGTCATTGGCATCTAAAAAAAGAAACATCTTCAGGGCAGTATGGATCTGTTAAGAGGAAGTTTGTGTTTGCCTGATTATATGAATATATTGAAACTGTTTTCCCTTCAATATTATCACGGTCTGCAAACAGGGAAGACAAATTTAAAATCATCCTCCTAGCAAGACATGGCAGCAATAAACATTTTAGAGCCTCGAGCTAAGACCAATTCCTTTCCCTTACAAACAGGAATACTATTTATCTATAAAAGACCAATATGGAAATGTAAATGTCAAACAGTAGGTAGATGAAGAAATATTTTTTTTAAAAAAGGTATGTGTATTTATAACTCATGAATTAGCTCTAACAGTTAATGAAGTAATTTATCTCCTTTCATTACACTTCTAACTATAAGCTGCTCTCTATAATTTTTAATAACAGACATTTAATGGCATTTTCATCTTGCCAGCTTATAGATTCTGTATCAGAGAAATGTCTAACCAGCTAAAAAGGATATGGTAGAGGTTTTTTTAGGAAACTCTCTAAGAAACTTGTGAATTTTGCAGTAATTCAGATTTTTTTATCATGGATACATAATGATAGGGGGTTTTTACCTAACAGTGGTTTCTGCATAGAATGCAGCACATGTGAAATCAAATTACCTTGCCTTGGATAACATTTTTCACTAATGTTAAACCACCCAGAAAAAATAGTAGCCATAGGAAGCCTCTGAACTAGAGCATGAACCTGAGATGCTTTTAAATTCCTGTTGTGCCAAACATCTGGAGGGATTAACCTAAGATTAAGCTGTGGATGCTCAGATAGTCAGTTACTTTGTGGAATAAATTCAATTATCCACATTGAGTTATAACAGATAAGATGTTGCAGCTGACAGTGTTGACTTCTTTCTGCATCAATAACACATTAGTAAAACAGATGTATTGCTGAAGAATGTAATAATATATTTCTTAAGATCACTGAAGTAATAAAATATACAATATACAGATGCTATTTACAGAACATTTTTATCAATAATAATGTGAAGTCATTGTATAGTGTAATCAACTTTTATTCCATTTTAAATCGATTTTGTTGTGCTTATTTTTAACAAAAAAAAATTATTGTCAGAATTTTTTAAAAGCTGAAATTTTCCTTTTCTTTGCAAGATAATCAGTGTACATTGCTTTTATTAGCATGATCAAAGCCATTACATTTGCTTCTTTTATGGTATATTTCATATAAGAAAAGGCTGTCCACTGACCACATTGAAAACCTATGATATAGTGGAAGTGGCTGAACATGCAAATTTTCAAGACTAGCTACCATCAGAAGTCCTTCAAATCTGAAGTATAGGCTTGGGATTCCAAAAGAGGGAACAGAAATGTTAGTTGAGGTCAGCAAGGAAAGAGGTGGCTTCACAAATCTTTTCAAAATTCAAGCTTTTATTCAGTAGTGATTATTTCTCCAAATCAGTTCAGCTAACCACAGTGGTTTCTAAGTAGTTAATCTATAATACAGGTTTTTTCAAGAAAAAATTTTCCTGGGATTTAATAAAACCATAATGTCCTATTTTTAGATTCAGACACTGCAAAATGTTTATTTCGTCCTTGTTTCCTGTTCCTGTCACTGAAAAAAATGACTGTGTTAGATTAATTTCTGTATCCTTGACCTTGTTTTAATTGGTAGAGTAGAATATTCCCTTTCCTTCAGACCTACCACTATATTTTTGTACAATTCCTCCATTTCAGCCATTCCTAATCTCATGTCATTATTAGTATAATTTCATTTATTACAATTTATTGTCTCTTTACAATACTGTCCATTGACTGGAAATGGCATAAAAATTAGTACATTGAAGCCGCTGAGGAAAATAATATGACTTGCTTGCATACGTCAAAAGGGAAAAAGAGGCTTTAAAAAGCTTTATTTAATATATTAGGTGGATGAAAATTGTTCTTAATATGTGAATACCCTCTCTTATCCCAGCATAACAACATACCTCTCTTGTCAGAAAGAAATTCCTGAATATTATTTCAAAGTGCAAAGGGAGATAAATTTATTTCTGAACTGTTTACAAAACAAAATTCTGTCAGAGTGGGGTACAGCTCTGGAGCTCATGTTAAAGAAAATGCCATAGTATGTGACATTGGTGAAGCAAGCACAGACAGCAGCTTCATTTTCAGTGAGATCTTATATGATCCAATATTTCTAGCAGAGTTCAGCTGTATAGCTGAGGTAACTGCATAGGATGCCTCATGCACCCACATTCACAAAAGAAGTGGTTTTCTAGCTGGTAACTTAGCACTGCTAACTAATTTTCTAACTGGTTTCTGATCCTGACAAGTTAATGACTTTTCACATGGCCTTTTGGTGACAAAAATACCTTTTTCTTACTCTGGAAGCATCCACATTGGGTTTTTTTCATTGTTGGCTTTTTTGGGTTTTTTTTGTCAGCACTGTCCAAGCATCCTCCTCAATAATCAGCTTCCATGAAAGCATCTATTAAACATTGAAACAGAAGTTTCTGCCATCATCCATTTTTATTACAAGACCACATACTCAGGAGCAAACTATGAGGTACAGCCTGAGTGTAAATAAAACTAAGTATCTTTCTAGCCCACTTAGATGCTACTGCTTTGTAAAGTCATAATACAATACACAGCCCAAAGGCAACTTTGCAAAACAGTGCTGTTTTTTCAAGACATTTTCATTTTGCAGTTGATAGATCATCCACACGTGAGCAAGTGAAGCTGGGAGTTCCTTTTTTTGATATCAAAAGTCATTTTGTTTTCTGCACTATAGGTTTTTTTTTTAATTAGAACATCAGTTATGTTCATCTCAAATAGCGGTTTTAGTGGCTGAACGCAGCTCTGTGCTTTATAGTTAAAATCACTGATAAGCTAAAAGTGGCAGGTCTCTTTTTAATGTCAGCTTTATGTTAAAACAACCCAAACAATTAAAACCATCATTAACAAGCTTCTTTTAAAATACAGCCCTGGATTTGAAACTTTGTCTTTTAACTAATTCCTCACCTTTCCTCTTTTCCTATTTTGGGTAGGAAACCGGATCTGGACCTAAAATAATTCTACCACCCGGCATTTTTAGAGAAAGTGTGATATTAAGCCTATGAAATTTAGTCTCACATACAAAGCATCATGCGGTGATTCTTTACTGTAGGTGACATTAATTAAATGTAGGCTGCCTGCAGGCATTGGCCAAAGGAGATGCCCATGCAATGGCTATGGATTGCTGGGAAACATGATACACTGCATTATTTCCTGATGGCTCAGGAGAACTTGACTCTGGGGAATCTGGGACCCTGTGCAAGGTAAGAGGGCTCTGGGATCTGCCAATGGGGGGACTTAATAAGCAATGGCCTGATCCTGCTGCTCCAGCAAAGGAGATGATAACCCTGTAGATATAGAAAATTTGACTTTTTGATCGATGAATATTAAAACTGCTGTAATGATTTGGGCTGTATGTTGAATTGCAACAAGGCCTGAGATTTTTAAGATGATGTCCAATAATTCTGTGGTTAAACTCAGTAATCTAACCTGTAGAAACAAGTAGTAGATATTTTAACAGATAGATGTTCAGACTAATGTAACATACTCTCTTTTGAGGTTTACAGGAGCAAGAGGTGAAGTCTGTAAAAGAACAACCTTTGCAGGAGAAGGAATGAAGTATTCATGAGCATATGCCCATGTCATATGCTCACAATGTCAGCCCTATTGTTCCAATGGAAAGCCAGAGTTTTTCATGTTCACATGCTAAAGCCGTGATGATGTTAAAAGTAGACTTTGTAATGGATAAACATTCAGAGATTTTTCTGCAGAAGCAAGGTGTGAAATTTATGAGGCATAACTAGCAGGGTCTGGCCAGCAGTGAGCTGCCCTTTGCCCTGTGTGGGAGAAGGCTGTTTCCTCCCCTGTGCCACATTCAGCCAGCCCTGGCATGATGGAGTGACCCATTCCATACCAATACTACCATTAACCAGAGAAGCACATGATACCTCTGCTCAAACAATTTTCAGACAGGGCAATAGACACATATGGGGGGGGCACAAAGGACACATGTGGAAGGGGATGTTGTGGGGAAACAGATGGAGACACAATCATGGGAAAAAATTGCACTTTGTTGGGAGACTGCATCCCCTGCAGTCCCTGGTCAGAGCAGGGGAGGAGAAAGAAGCAAAAATCAATGGAAGACAATGAGTAAGAAACAAGAAATGGAAGGAAAAAATCTTTATGTAATAACCCCAAACTCCTACACAGCCCATCACCTCACCAAGGGAATTGGGAGGACGGAAAGTAACTCTTAATGGATAAATGAAGCTGAGACATGGAAGAGAGGAAAATAAGAGTTTCCTTCAATTTTTTTTATTGTTTGTCTTCTCTATTTTTTCCCAATATGTGAATCACTAATTAGAAATACATGTTAATTGAAAATAACTTAAATTCTAATATGGGTTGAGTCTCAACCCTGAACAGACATTATAAATACAGACTAGAAATGAATACAGCTATAAAAACAATTAACACAGCATCCATATGTGGTGCCCTTCAGTGCTAGATTAAAAATTTCAGCTTTCATATCAGCTTTCTATTTTGTCTTTGCTAACTCATCTTCAGTTTGGCTTTCAGAAGTTACCTAATATTCTCACATATTCACTCCTTTATTTTAATACATATTGCTTTCAAACAACCATATATTATTTCAGAATTCAAAACTGCTTGCATCGATAACATTGGAAATGTTGCTTTAAAATCCTTCCCTCCTTTATCACAGAGACATTAACTTCTCTAAGAAAGGTAGCCTAAGGGATTAAAAAAAGAAAAAGAAAGGGAAAAGAGGGTAAAACAAATGAGCTAACTTCATAGTGACTGACCTGGAAAGTTCAATTTTTAAGCCAACTCAAAATCACAAGCAAATATTCATTTTTATTACACAGAAATGTTCTTTTCGGGGTGCACTTATACAACCTTTCAGAATTAATAAAATTCCTTTCACTGTTTGACTACTACAGCATTAAAGAATGCAAAGACTGTCTCTAAAACTGTATAATCCAATCTAAAAATGGAAAAATGCGGACAGAACTTTGTGCATAGAGAAGTGGCCTACATGAAACCTCCATTCCAACTGGCCTAATTTTTGACTGAAAAAGTTGCATTAATGAAATGCATTTCCCAAATGCTCAGGGTAATTCAAATCAAAGCATTAAAATTTACCATATCAAGCAGGACACTTAGGTAATTGGAGTCAGTGCTCTCTGTTCAAAAGTAACTATCTTCAAAGGTATGTTATAAGGATGAATAGATCATTTTTATACGTTTAGTAATGTGCTAGTGTCGAAAAACATAAGTTAGTACTATTTTCCATAAGAAAATGGTTAAATTAAAATACATCAATTACACCACAGATGTGGTTTCAGAGTCTTGACAGACCTGTGCATATTTACATGAGATAATGTGAGATTTTGCTCCTCAGAATTGCCCTCATGGAAGAACCTTTACTGATCCCCTGTAAAAAGACACAGTTTCCCTTCTGCCTCTAAGTTCAAGCTGTTATAAAAGGGCCAGGATATCAGAAAAGGAAAAGCTGATGCCACAAATCTCAGGCCATTCACTTGAGGCAATTCTGGGCAGCCAAATATGACCTTATGCAAAGAGCTAATAAAAACAACACAAATTCCCTCTGGAATTTTTAGACATGAAGAGCCAGAAAGAGCTTAACATTTGCATGCTATATTCAATTTTAAGGCATGAGGGTGAGAGTACTACACTCTTTCACTGGCAGATTTCCACTAAAATTATGGATTTTAAGTACAGTTACCTTTTGCTTTTCTGCCTGATTCTAAACACTCAATAGTTACTATTAAAAATACTGCAGGAAAAGTCTTAGGCTATTTTTGGTAATTTTTAATTATTTTCTTTACCAGTATGTATTAATGAGAAGGTTGCAAACAAAATTAATTTAGTTTTATTTCAATTAAATAAACAAAGAAACCAAATAGCATGACAGGTGTTCTTTATTATTTTGTTTTCACTAAATATTTAAAAGGAAGAAAAATTCACACGCAACACCATCTTTGCTGAAAACCTATTCGTAAATAAGACATATCTTACGTTGAAACTTGGGTTATATTTCTAAATCAACTCTGTTTCCCTTGTGAATCATAAGTATTATTATTCTGTGCCTCACCTTGAGGAATTTTCTGAAAACCCATTCAATTATCCAACAGCATAAATGATTTTCAGGGCTATTAAAACATACAAAAATAGAAATACAAATATTAGCAAAAATATTGGCATCTCTGGGTTTTTTTTTCCTAGGATATGTGAACATTTCCCAGCATATACTTTAATAGGATTGAAATCTTAATCTTTTGTTTAGAATCTAAGCATGGGTATTGTACCTTCAATTATGCAGTCAAAGATTTTAACAGGGAAGAGAGGAATATGTTTTCAATCACAAACTGTGTATTTCATGCCATCATGAATATCTAAATAAGCTAGATTAAATTTATCTGATGCACTCTTAATTTTGTTCAAAGTGCTTGCTAATTATTCTAAAACCTACAGTTTCTGTGCTTGGGAAATAAATATATTTTATCATTGTTTGAGGAATCAGATCTTTGGCTAAAAAAGCCACATTTTTTAGGATATCAAGGGGATTTTGTAGGTTGATTTGTTTGAGATTTTTTAGAACAAAACTGAGAAAATACAGAGTTTTATACAGCTTTAGGCAGAGGCTTGGATTTAAAAAACAGAGCCTTAAAGCTGGAAGATCCTACAGCAGTCCTTGTGAGTTCTCCCTGGAAAAAAGCTCTGATGTCCACAATTTTGTTTTAAGCACACTTCAAAACTGTATTGGGTATAGGTTTGGGACCTCCATGAATTACACTTGTCCTTGTGGTGATTGCACCAAGCAGACAACAAAGGTCATTTGTAAGGGGAGCTCTGGGTAGTTTCAAAGTTGCCTCACAGAGAGGCAGACAGTGTTTGTAGGAATTACTTTGCAAAAAGCAAACAAATATTTTGTATTTTGCAGTGGCAATGAATGGCAAGTTTTCTGTGGAAAGCACTGTGTCATTTCAAGGTCTTGCAAGCAAAAACTAAAAAATATTTTAAAGTGACTAATTCACTGCTGAAGCACTCTGCAAAAAGCAAGTGACATTCCTCAGCCCCAGAGTACTGTGGTCTAAGTAGGTTAAGCAGTGCAAGGGTGCAAGGAAAGGAACTCTATTATTTTTGCTTTAGATATTAGGAAATGGAGTTCACAAAGATCAAGTAACCTGTCCAAGTTCAAATAAAAATTATCTTGCAAAGACAGAGGCTGGACATAGTTATCATATTCCTGGCACAACCCTTAAAAAATATTAAGTTATCCTAACTTCTAAAAAATAAGTCCACTGTAGTTGGTTTTTTGCTTTGGTTTCTCCTACAGGCAAAAGATCTCAAAAACTTCTAGATTTGTGCATGATGTAAAATCATTTAATGTTTATTGGCATTATCAAAAATTGAAATCTATGAGAAACCAAAGAAGTCAGGGGTCTCCTTAGTTGTCTACAATTTAGGCTGCTGGAAAAGACTTAAGAAATCTGTATGAGCTTTACTCTGCAGGTTAAACTGAAACAGAGAAAGAGCCCGAGCTGGTACCTCTGAGAAGAGACCTTCAACAAAGGAACCACCAGGCTTTTATCCCACTCACAGTCCAAGCTACACACAAGTCTCTCTTGCTCTAATTTCTTCACACTGGAGTCTGGATGATGCCTTCAGTGATTTGTAGGAACATTGATCTTGTTCTGTCGGTTTCTTGTTCCTGCCACCCTCTTCACATAAAAACAGAGTGAGGTTTCTAGATTGATATTAATCATGAAGCAGCAGAGTACTGGAGGAATGGAGTATTCTCTAGACACGGTGTCCCTTACCAATACTAGGTAGGATGAAATATGATCAAAGTGTAAATATGAAAGAGAAAAATAATCAGGTAGTGAATGTTTTTTCCCACTAATTACAATCTGTGATGTACCAGGGCAGGAATATGTCTTCTATGGGAAGTGTATACTTGTTAGCAAGCAAGCATTAACCCAGCATAATGAGTCTTGCTCAAAGCTGTTCATGGAAGCCCCATGCTGTTATCCATATGCTAAATGCTTCCGATAAAAATGTTGACTGTGGACTTACTGTTAAAGGAACCTTTGAATTTTATCTTTTTCGTAGTTATAGGGCATGATTTAGGCTCACTATGGAATGTTCTGAGGCAGACGCAAGACAACAAGAAACTTAGAGTTAAGTCTTAGTGTAATTTTCATGAACATACATTCAGAATCTTTTCATTGACTTTGTTAAGCTTCTCTTGGCTAAACTCAGAATTGTATTAGCATCTTTACAGACATAGCAATTGCTAGTATCTGCGGCACAGATCTTGGCACAGACAGTAGGATCTACCTCTAGAACACCCTGCTGTCAGCAGAAAATTTGGGTAAATGATACCAGTCAAGTCAATGGGCTCTATGCTAGTGGATTTAGGGGGAGCCAAGATTCTACTTCTGGACTGTAATAATTACTAACATAATTTTAGTTTGAAGATGATTAAGACATTATCCCATTTAAATACTATTTTGAAAATGGGATTCTTAACTGTCAGGTCATGTTTTATTATTTCTCTGTATTTCACTGAATATTATTCTCATGTTATAATGTAAATAAGACCTTATTTTTTGCTCTTTATATCTTTCAGGTGATATTTGTTCTTTTACTTTCTCTAATCATCATCTATCCCAGGTGCACATATTTACTTTTGTGATCTTTCCCTATTAGTCAACACCCCTTTCCCTCACACATACCATCAGTTTTATTCTGAGTTTCCTGCAGAGTTAAAATGTGTCATAATAGAACAGCAAAATTTAAATGAAAATAATTTTTTTCTTGCAATTAAACACATTGTCACCCTGTTCTCCGTTCTACAGTCATAGGATGCACTGTGTCATTTAGATTTTCTTTCTTTTAGTTTTTTATGTTGCTTTTTTCTTCCCCTGAATTATGAGTTTACAGGTTACCATACTTTTGCCCTTATTCATTTGCTTTGTATTTTCTTCCCCAACTTTCTTCTAGCTTTATTGATGAATTTGCTGCACACATAGATATTTAGATATTTGAGACTAAACAAACTTTTGATTTCCATGCACCTTTTTTTTTTTACTTCTACTTATTTTCACTCAGAAGTCTTTTCTATATACTTGGCAAAATAGAGATACAAGAAAAAATTGATGCCAAAGCCAGTTGAGATGCACAGCAGTAATTAATCTGTTGTAAAACATTCTGATTTTCTGGGTTTAATCTCTCTTTAAGTATCATGATAATAGTGTCCATAGCTAGGTAGAAAATACACTCAAAAAGAGATTCTGAAATTTAAAAGGATGCAGATCCTTAGAAGTTCGATGTCTTTGTCAGATTCATCGAGTGTGTTTAATCTAATCATGTAAGTATTTGTTGACAGTAGTTTCTCTTTTCCTACACAAGTCCATGTGCAATTATTCTCAACTGTAAAACATTTACTAATTCATGAAAAAGAGTTCCTAGTCTGAACAGTCTATGGACTCTTTGTGGGATATTTCATACCTGGCCAATTGCCCAATATTGTTCTTTGAGAAATTTTAAGTGGGAGAATAGCAGCCAGTAGAAAATAAAGCTTCCATATCTGGAACTACAATAAGGATAACAACATGCATTAAAAAGTTCTGATGATGTTGAAATCTTGATCATTAATGCTTCTTTTCAGAAACAATATGATTACTCTTTAGTGATCTAAAAAACATTAGCCAGACAAACGTGTAAAATAAGAACACTAATTCAGTATTGTGTTTTCTGTTAGAGTAGGAACTCTACTTATAAACTAAGTTCAGTTACTTCTTACTCTTTTGAAAATATGCTTTAGTGGTGAGCTGAAGACTACGAGTGTGAAAAAAATATTACTTGTACAGAAATATTCCTGTAATTTTTATCTTTATTTTTTTCCCAGAATGGCACAGAGATTTGTGCTGATTTCTTCATACAGAAACAATAATATTGCCAGCATGGACACTGATTTCTATGATTCAATGCAATCCATGGCAGTAACTGCCTTTCCATCAAGTATAAATGAAGATAATGAAGTGAGCAATTAAATAATTTTTCAAGACTGGCTGGTAACTTTGATATGAGAAAGTTGTGCCTTATGTTTTAACAAGTATATCCTGTTCCATGTGTTCGTTTAAAGCTAGAGGGAATTTTAAATCTATTGCTCCACAAAGTTGTTTTTTTTTAGGGAGCAGTTGGTTTACCTTAGTACAGTACAAACTTATCAACCTTTCTGGTTGAACAGGGAGTTCCATTTTGTCTCGCTCAGTTACCAAGAGACAGATGTCTTGTCTCTGTGTCCCTTGACTTCTCATTCAAAGCATGCTGCTAAAACAGAATGCTTGTTTGCCTGGCAAGCCCCAGAGAGCTCTTGCTCTAGATTCACATGTCTGCAAGAATGGATTGACCATCAGCTTTCTGATCATGCAGATAAGCAGAGATGTGGTTGTTTGTTTGGTTTTTTTTACTTTACAGCTCCCCCTTAAAACCCAAACTGTGAGGTTTCCATCTGGATCAGTTAATAATCTACAAAATATTAGATCTTTTTGGTATGAAATACCACCTCTATTGGATTACATGGACAAAAAGGTAATGTCTGCTGAAATTTTAGTCATTCAAGTCTTCTTTAAGATCCAGGCGAGCCTCAAATTTAAAAGGATTTCACTGTATACTATTTTCTGCATAGAAATTAAATAGCAGAAAAATACATCACTTCTCTTACAGGAAGCAGTGAAGCCTTACTGACCAGAATATCCATCCAAGATTCAGATTTATAAGTTTTCTTTAGGCTGGAAAAATCATACTTGCCAATTTCAGTGTAACAGAAATGTTCAATGCAATCCATTAAGAAAGTCTAAGGTGGAGTAGGAATACATAATCTAATAGGGAAGGTATAAGCCTCCCACACTCTATATTTTAGCCAACTAATTTACTGATTTTATGTAACTGCTTCTAGGAATATGGACCAAAATCTAGAACTCTTTCCTTCTCAGAAGTTTTCTCAAAAGACAGTAACAAATATTTTCTGATTTATTTTTTTCTTGCTCTTCAAAGCTGTATAGAAAACAATGCAGCAGGAATTGCCTTTTTATAGCTTGGGAAGCCAGAGAAATGGGCTTAATTATCTTGCAGAGGAAACCACTGAAGTCGGCAACCAAACTTTTTGCATCTTAACATCAGATATTTGCCTTTTACAGATAATAAAGGCTTCCCTTTCCAATTACGCTTTTAACAGAATAAAATAATACAAATACCAGGGCAGAGTAGCAAGAAATGCAGTATATTATGTAGATCTAACTTCCGTCTTACCTGTGTCACATCAACATATTTAAATACTGAACAGCACGAAAATCAGCACATTCTAAGGTGAAAAAATGGCATCTTGAATGTGAGTAGGATTCTTATAAGGCAGCTTTTGCCTCTGAAAAAACAAGCTGTTCATGTTGGGTTAGGCCACTATGCAACAATTCTACAGAGAAGAGGCAAAGTCCAGTGGGAAGTGGGTTTCAGGCATGCCTTCCCTATGCACTTTTCTTTGGTGTCATGAAACGGCTGCCTTGGTTTTTTGGGAATCCATTCCTAAGTTTTAACTTCCTCTCCCTTGTGTCAAGGGAAACAAGCTAGCCAGTTTTGGTGAGTGTACACAATGAAGCCACCACATCTTATCTCCTTTGTGCATATGAACTCAAGCAGCTAAAAAAAGACGCAGAAGTACAGATACGGAAATATCTGGGGGTTTTGTGGAGTTTCTTGGTATTGAAGATTTAAATTCATGTCTTTTTATGTTATAAACATGAAATAGCCTGATAATTGAAAGAATAAACCAGTTTCTTCCTTGTTGTTTATGTACTTATAGCACATTCTGATCACTAAATTGGCAAGTAAAAGAAGAGAGCAAAAAAATTATAGAAGACATCATAAAATTATAGCAGATATCAATAATTAAATTCTGTCCCATAGGACAAGATTTTTGCAATTAGATTGTTCTTGTTCAATGCTGTAGTTAATTAGAAACATGTCCTCATCTCTGGGCCAGTATTTATATATAAATATAATGCCTAGCACCATGATATTCTGGTGTTTGATTGTGTTTTATGTTTTCTTCCACTACTACTGACTACTAACTCCTCTTTATCTTCAGCAAAACTGAAAATTAAGAGCTTTTCCCTCAGAATGGGCTATGTAAGTAACATTCTCTAAGTGGTAGGCTGCTTGGACTCTGTGACTATCCTACATACTTCTTCAGGCATTGAAACTCTGAGATCTTCATCAATACTAATGTGAAGTGTGTCATAAACACACTGAACATGAATTTGCATAGCAAATGTAAGTTACGCAGATGAAAGCAGTGGTGGATAATGCAAAGAAACAGTAAGTCATTGTTAGTCAGCAGCATAGGCAATGGGCTCTGCCACTGAATCTTAACATTGTCAAACTTATGTGCATTGTTTAATTATTATGGCTCAAAAGACAGCAATATAAGCAGGTACAAAACTGAAAAAAATTGATCAGTTCTATTATATGAGAAAAAGCCACATGCATTTATCAAATGCATTTTAACATTTCTTCTTTTTGTTATAAAGAATAATTAGATACATTTCAAACTGAAAATTCTGTGGACTTTATATTGACATATTTATATTCTATATTCATACATTATTGGTGATATATTAATATAAATAAAAAATATCAGGTCTGCATAAATACTATTACAGTTATCCTGATTTCATCCAGAAAGAAAAATTCATCTTCTACTGTAATTACTAAATATTTTCAACATTACGAAATACTGCTCAATGGTGAGTCTGGAAACAGCTAGTTGTATTTAGCATTATCTTTGAAAGTAATTTTATTCAATTTGAGACATAGTGTTAAACTCCTGCTAAGGAGTTGGATCTTTGATAAGGGTGTGACAGTTGTTTCCCTTTCATAAAGAAATTGAGCTTATTTTTATTCCAGCCTCATATAAAATAGAGACATCTATTGTTAGAACCTTGAAAATGTAGCATTAAGAAAATTATGTACACTGAAGCCTAATGCATCTACACTTCAAAATTCTGGTGATTTGAATAGTATGAGAGCCAGGTCCAGGATGTATGAATTTGTGTTTGTCAAATCACAGTACATTGGTTTATATGTATCAAAGATGGGCTTATTCTGCACAATACAAATAAAGAAAGCTGAGCTTTTGTAGATAGACATTTGTTTATCCCTGGAAGGGCACTGCAGATAAGGCGGTACTTTAAAAAAGTGTCTCTACCACAATCACACTTGGGATGTTTATCTCTTACTCACCAATATATCTGGAAAAACACAGAGACCAGCTCCCTTCAAATATATTCTGGTTATACAACACTTGTTTTCAGAGCTTCAGGCTGCTGTAGAACAAGTGCTTCTGTACACAAGCCGCACAGAATAGACTGGTTGAAGCCATGAATTTATAGGTAAGTTTTCCAAATTTCTCAACACAGTGATATTAAATGTTAAGACAAATTCTTTTTACATAAAATAAATTTTATAAAAAGCATCTATTAATAATTCCATTTTCAAATTTATTTTATTGGGCTTTTGTTAGGTGTGCTTCTGTCTAAAAGCATTTTTTAAAAAAAATCAGATTTTTTCTACAAGAAAGATCTGTTTCACACAGAGACACATTTGCTAAATGATCATATGCTACCTTTTCTTAACAGATCAAGTCGTGCTGATTTTTCTTTTTCTTTGCATCATTATACTTTGCTTTTTAAAATAACCTTTAAAGTGGAATAGATACATTAAAATAATTGAAAATGAGAAATCTCCACTCTAGTCAAATTAAAGCACATATGTTCAATCACTAGTTATTCATTACCAGTCATAGAGTCTATTTGGCATTTTACTTCAAGACTAGATTTTCAATAACTTGGAATAGATACAAAAGGAAATTTCCCCCAGTTTATATGCTGAGCATGGCCATATGGCATGGAATACCCCTGAGGTCAGTTGGGGTCAGCTGTCCCAGCTGTGTCCCCTCCCAGCTTTCTGTGCATCCCCAGTCTCCTCCCTGACAGGGTGTGGGAGAAGCAGAGAAGTCCCTGACTCTGTGTAAACACTACTTAGCAATAATGAAAATATCCCTACACATTCTTAACACTGTTTCCAGCACAAATCCAAAACACAGCTCCATACCAGTGATGGTAAAGAAAAGTAACTCTACACCAGTTGAAACCAGCACACAGTCACATAATTAAATGTGTATTTCTCTCTGCTGCCCAATGTTGGAAAGCTAATAAATTAATCACTGAGGAGAATTAAAAGAGAGATCTGGGACTAAAGACCAAGATTTAAAAAATAAAAAGAAGGCAATAAAAAATAACTTAGAAACCATTGTGGGACAAATATTTGGTGTAACAGCACATTTAGTGTTTTGACTAGTGAGAAACTATTTATGGTAGCTTCCAGGGAGCTGTAAATTGCCCTGGTCCTGCCACAAGCATGGTAATGGAAAGTGTGGCATATCTGGCTCAACTGCAAGGAGCCAAGAGATGCAACCTCCTGTAAGCCTGGGCAGTCAGTGCCATGGCCTCTTTGAGACTGGTACCCAGGGCAGACAAGCACGTACACAGCTGAAATACCTGATCAAACTGTGCCATCTGAAGGTGAAACCAAAGGATATAAGTGGGTATGATGTGTTGATCATTTTAGAAATTCTGTCTCAGGAAACATATAGTTACTGGAACCTGACATCCTGCTAACTTACTTGGGAGATTTCTTTGTCCTATGTCTGGCATACCACATTTTTCTGTATCAACCTATCTGGACTTGTGCCTTCATACCAACACACCTTGGGTCTAAATTATCTAGATGTATAGTGCTTTTCAGCACCTTCCACCTGGCCCCAGGAGCCACCATCGTCCTCGCCCTTCTTCACTCTCATGTCACTCTAGCTCTAGAAAGGACCCTCAAGGAAGTTACAAAATGGTCTGGAAGGGTCAGAACAATTAGGACCACAAGAACCAGACATGCCATCTTCTTCAGCTACTTCGCAGTAGCAACTTACAGGCTTTGCCAGACAGACACTGAAGTGCACACAGTCTGACAAGTTCTTTATCTTCCTTGTCTGGTCTCACTGTATCTTTCAGGAGTAGCCAGAAAGTCAAGAGAAACCATTCACATACATTCACATTTCCTGATACAGAGGGATAGTGAAGATGAATAAAATATTCTATTTTGGTACTATTGTGGTTTTTGTTGTGAAACCAGCCTGTGTTTTGCCTTACTCCACAGTCACCCTCTATGTGGTGGATGCTATCCCAGCATAACATCTAATTGACTCAGTTAATCTGCAAAATCAAGTCTACCTTTACAGTAACTCAGCTAATATTACTTAGTTGTATTTAGTGCAAATAATTCAAGTAACCACAACTCATTTTGCGAAATGGACCAACTTCCATAGCATCAAAGCAAGGGAAAGCTCTCAGTGAGTGCTCCCCATGTGACTAACCTATAGTTGTCAGCTTCTCTATATGCTGGCATCTCACAAAGTTGAGGCCAATTTTGTTCAAATGTATTTCATTTGAAACTTCCTAAGTAGAACAAATGACTGGAGCTCTGGGATGTTTTCTACAGCAAGGCACTGAGTTTGACCACTTGATTTCAAATGCTGCATGACTCAAACCTCTGTGGAATAGACTGAAAATGTGATGTTACTCTTGAGTGTTTAATAGTGCAGGAAGGAACACGGTGACAAGCAGTAGCCTGATCTGAAACTGATGTTAAGCACTGAAAATCCTAATTCCCCATTGTGCATTCTTTTATCTGGTCTTCTATTTTGTTTGTGCTTTCCTCTTTTTAACTGCCTTGTCAAGTTTATGGAGACTCCCAAGCACATCTGCTTTCTTTCCCATCAAAGAGGAAAAAAAGAAGTGAAACACAGTCATAACGGGAAAGAATAATAACTCCATTTATTATTATCAAAGTAGAGGCACTGTGTTCAGAGCTGTGTTGTTGCACGAGGCACACAGAGGATGCCTGGATCTGCTGGCAGAGCACAGCACAAAGAAATCGCCTGCACTGCTCAGCACAGCTCTTTTCTGAGCAACTGCAGCTGCTCTGCAACACGACAGGCTGACAAGTGAGCCCCTCAGTGCCATCACTCAGCTGGTCCTTGCACCACTGTGCTCCAACTCCTGCAGACTCTTAAGCAGTTGGCCTGCATTACTCCATTTTACAGCAGCATTACATCTATTTACCATTACATCTGCCCAAGCCAGTAAAAATTTAAGTGAACAAAAGTGAACCAGTAAGGGGAAGCAGGTAAAAAAAATCATACTGCTATCTGGAGCTATGAAAGCAAACCAGATAGCACATCATTCAGACCTTTTCTCTCTGCAACTCTTCTTTGTCATCAAGGCTGTAGCATTTTCAAGAGCTGTGTCTGCATGACCCAGTGCAGTGATATATAGCATTACCTGCACAAGCTACCTCTACCACCAAAAAATATTACAGTATTACAATCATGGTAATAGGGCAGGTGGACCAGCCTCATTAGCCTTGTTGAGTAGCAGTTCCTTTTGCCATATCACAGATGTATGGGTTAACATAGTTAGAATGGGATCATGTACTTCTAGCCAGCACTTCGTCTTCCTGTGTAGTTAGAGGTGCAAATACTAGCAAAATTCCTCCTGTATCTGAGAAGGAATAAGATATATATAAACATATGCATATACTAATATAGATTTTCTGTAATTTTAATTCCATTTTTCTAGTTAAAAAAACAGTTAATTAAGAATAAAAATCATACCCCAAACTCAGAGAATATCTAGTTTTATTTACAAAAATCTCAGTACTTTTCACTCTCTTAAAATTTTTGCCTCGTGAGATTTATGTCAATGTTTCCTTTAATAGCCTCCCTGATGTGGACACAAGACTGTCAAGATTTGCCTTTTTTTTGTTTGGTTGGTTGGGGTTTTTTTCTGTGCCAGATTTTCAGGAAACATGTCAAAAGTGTTTTTATTAATTGCAGTAGATTTATAAACCAAAACCAAAATACTTTGATTTGGACTGTTTCTATAAAAACAATATTTTCTACCAAAATAGCCATATGCCCCTCTTACACTGTGATTAAGCTATTAGCCTTCACGCAAAGGCTCTAAGAGTACTCTAAGAATTTCAGCTGCAATAATTATGGATTTCTACATACCTATTTCTCCCACATGCAATTTTTCTAAAGCCTGGGTTTACACCAGGGTTTTTAAATCATCATATTTGCTCACCTTTCTTCAAATCTGTCTTTAAGAGCTACTTCTGCTGTGAATCCCATAAAATCCAGCATTTGTTAAGCATCCACTCTGGAATTACATTATATTATGATAAAGTGCTTCCTTATCATTTTCTAAAGCTCCCACCCCTTTTTATTCTCCTTAATTTCCCTATGTGCAACTCTTCTGTACATTTTTTAAGCACAAAGAAGAACAAAATTCAATTATTATGCATGTATCACTCTGTCTCAGATTTAAAATACTTTGCAGGCTTGAGTACTAGTCAATGATTTTTATCTTGAAAATCCATTGTATAAACAGATAACTTCACAGGATATAGAATAAACTTGGGAAAGCCAGTAGCTTGCATTGCTATTAATTAGGGACTGCTGTCTTGCATGGATGAGCTGGAAACTTGGCAGCAGTTCTAGGACTCAGAATTATAATATAAATCCCACAAGTTATGACAGAATGTCAGCAGAAGGTTGGAACCATCACTGCACAGGTAGAGCTCACGCACTTTCCCGATTTGTGATGGCAAACAAGTGCATGAGCAGTCTGTTAACATAACTGGGATGGAGCACACTCAGAGTCTGTGCACTGACTTCTCCACACAGCTTTCAGGATGCAATCTGCTGCCTCCCCTTCCCTTCTCTTTTCTTGCCACCACTTGAGCACAGTTTGAAATGTTCCAATGAAAGGAAGAGATGCAAATATTCCAGACTTTTAGTGTGAAAGGAGATTGAGAGCCATTCCTGTTTCAGTAAAATTGAGAAAATATTCATAAATACATTTTTATACATAAAATTATAAATTTGTATGTAGTATACATTTATATTTACTGCCAAATTCTTAGCATTGAAATGGAGAGAGGAATCATGGGCATAAACTTTGACAAACACTCAGAAGTGAGCAGTAGATACATTGTGATGTGGAGTCACTTTGCTCCTATGCAGACCAGCAGAGTGCCTGTGATATTGCTTTGTGTGCACAATAACTCTGCAGGCATCTGGAAAAGTCACTGCAAAAATTAGAGAGCAGAATGTAGAATTTGGGTGTGGAATTTGATCCTACAGAATCAAACGTTTTGTGTCATATCTTGCAATCCTGTGTGACGCACTGCCAAGGAACCACAGGACCATATGTTCACCGCACAGGGAAGGGAACACAGTGAAAGGACACAGTAAGGAAAACAGGGCAAAAGCATTTTAGTACAGTGCTATCTGAGCAGAGAAAATCAGAGGGCTCAGAGGACTTATAGAAAAATCTGAACCTCTCACTTTTCTCTTTCACACTGTTAGATCTTTGCATTTTCCCCCACATCAGTTTTGTATCCCAAAGTACTGAAAGTCAGTATCATACTATTCATCATCCTGAATCTCACTACTTTATGAACAATAATGATAAAGAAATTTCTGTTTCAGATATATCAAAACTCAAAATCCTATATTTTTTATTTCAGAAAAAGGACAGGAAGCAAATGTGAAAACATGGAAGTCTACAGGCACAATAGCTGGAGTTACACACTTGTTTACAAGAAAAAACAGATGACCAGTGCCCTTACAACAAACATAATCAGCAGTTTCAACAGAACTTGCTTGTTAAACTGATTCATAGCTTTGCATGGTATAATGATTTTATTGCCATTTATTACAGAGCCACATGAGATAACAAGAGACGTTTTATCTTTTCTTTACTTTTTCAGACAATGGCATTATTTGTTAACTGGGTTTGATGACAGAAACAGCAAAGTCAGCTACAGCATGGATTAACATGAACAATAAACACTTCCTGAAAGTTTCATTCAAAGCCAAAAGATAACAATCATGGTTTTTAACTGAGGGATGGATGTTTACAATCAGTTGGAGGGATAATTTCCAGAATGCTTAGAAAATGCCAGTCCATAATGGCTTAAATTAATTATAAATAACAAATAATAGACTGTTTGTTAGTTTTCAAAAAATAGAGAAGTACTTTGTAGGTGACTGATAAGTTTATCTTAACTTTAATGTGGAAAATTGCAATGCCTAATAAAGTCTAGATAATTATTAAGTTTTTTACTGGAAAAAATTCAGATATGCCATTGTTTTTGTATATGGGTAGGAAACAATGTAAAAAATCAATATAAAACAAATTGATGTAAACTAAATAACTTATGAAAATAATTTCATTCAGTTAGTCTCATATAACCTTCTTAAAACTCGTATATACTTGACTTCACAAGTTTTGTGAAAGTGTTGCAAATTAAAAAAAATTCTCATGTGTTTTTTCCCACTAAAGAAGATATGTTTCCAGTCAACCTTATCCCATTATGATCACAGATACAGCAGTTACAATGTTACTTCTAATGCCTTGGGTCCAGGATGTACGAACAGAAACACGGCTGTAATGGTTTCCATAATTAGTTTCTGGTCATTGTTACATATCATCTCATAAAAAGTAAAGGAAGTGTGTTCGTGGTAAGTGCTGGTGAATATTAGATCAGCAATGCAGCCAATAGCAATGTGGGAATTAAAGAAGGGAAAGACACTTTTATTTGAAAGAAAAACTTAAATAAAATAGATTTTGCTCATTGCTCTCTCACAGTCTCACTGTCACAAGCAGCAGAAAATCGTGGCGTTCACATCTGTCCATCTGTCACACACCAGGGCAGAGGTGGGAGCTCAAGTGCCCAGCCAGCCCCAGGGCTCTGCAATATCTTTGTCCAGCTGTTGGGTCCCTTGCAGTGCCCTGCAGAATGAGAGGAACTGGCTGACAAGCCCTTCTGCCTCCCTCGTGCTATTCTTAGGCTGGCAACCTTATGCAGGTTTTAGGTGTGCCTCGTTTGGACCCTCCTGAGTGACCTTTGTCTCACTGTGTCCCAGCCCTGACTCATCAGGGCTTGTTCACTGCCCTCTCCTGTGTCGTCTGTCCTACAAAACTGCAGGTGGATGGGGTGGGATCTAAATGCCAGTGTGGTTGCGAGTGACGCAGACCGTGCTGAGACTGAGTTGTCCCTGCTGTGCCCTTCTGTTGCTTCCCACACTCACACCTTCCCCTTCTTTCTCCACTCACACTATCTTAGTCTTTCTGTTACAATTTGCCAGATGCTGCACTTACACCATGCAAACCAAACAGTATTTGCAGGCAGATAAATGACACCACTTTCAAGTAGTGCTGTAAATTTTGCCATTTTTCTGAAATACCACGCTAAGCACACTGGAACAACAACTATGAGGCAGATTCTCCCACACACTGCAGTCCTTTTGCACTCATGTTGAAAAAAATCTGATTAGAAATATGCTGAGAAACATGTTTCAAAATAAACAAACTTTGGGGAGAAGTTTTATGTTATGATCTTTTTGCTCCATTCTTTCCTTTTTCTGGATATGAGACAACCCAGCACAGCTTAGACTTCTCTGTTTCTAGGCCCTTTAGGATAACTGAAAGCAAGTGAAAAAACCATCTGGGCTGCTCTTGCAGCAGCTCTAAAATTGGCAACATGATAAGAATAACATTTTTGCAACCTTATGAACCCCTTCAGTCTCCTCCTAATTACCCTGCTGGGCAATACTGTTTTCTTCTTCCAATGAACTCACCCAGAGAATTTATTTAGGAAGAGCTGTAAAGATCTCTATGTACTGCAAAGTAAAATTACATTCAACTGCTGTTGGAAACATTACATCTGCTTTTTACAGCACCTATCAGTAGTACTTTATGCCATAGTGACTCAGGAATTGTGCTTTATCACTTTTTAAATGCAGTTGCCAGGGGTGGGGGACTCTGCATACACCAAATATATACAAAAGCTATTTCTTGCTTATAGAGGTGTCTTGCAAGATATAAGTGCAAAGTCAGTTACAGACATATTTGTGTTTGAGCAGAAATGTTACAGCAAGCAATTCTTCAATCTTGTGTGACCACAGAAAGATAAATGAACAGCAATATGTCTTTATTGCTTTTATTTCCAGAAGTCAGTTTGCCCATTTCATTAGGTACCTGTGCAAGGCCATGTACCAATATATCTGACTGAGATAAAGATGCTCTCAGAGATTATCTGTGTATAGCAAAATCTGAGACCCCCTTGAGGAAATGAGGTTACAAATATGGCAAAGAATAACATGGCTGAATGTGCAATATTAAGAAATAACTTTGGTTCAAAAATAGAAAGATTTCTCTAACATCAACTTGTCTCATGTTTAAAATAGCTCCATATACAGGCAAACTTTGGTAGCTGTAACCATAACTGGTTTGAGTTTTGCTTTCTCTTCTGTTCTGTTCTCTTCTACATATACTGTCTCCCTATTCCCATCTGGTTGCATACAATAAGCATATCAAGAGAAGCGCATAATTTCTACTGTCATTTCTAATGGTTTGTGAAAAGATGCACTCATTCTAAGCTTAGCTGTCTGTGGAGATGAGATTAATGAAATCTTTCTCACAGCTTTTGAGCCCACTGGCGTTTATCAGCCAAACCTTACACAGAAATAGGGATCAGGAGTTGGGTTCCTGTAGTGAAATGAACAGGAGCGACAGGATGTTTCAGAAACATTCTGAACTTTCAATCAATCTTCTCATAAAGGGGGTAGGGATAGCAGCCTTCATTAATTCCACTGCCTACAGAACTAGATATTTATGTTGAGGAAATTGTTCCTAGCACCCAGTTATACCTCTGCTTATTTTTAAGGCCAAAACCAGTAAGAGAGATTTCTCCCAGTAATACTATAGTAAATGCTCCAGTCCAACAGGAATGCAAGATATTCTCTCAGTTTTTTCTTTGATGGCTTGTGAGCTGTAAATAGTCCAAATAAGGATTTCTTTGGAGACTCCTTTGCAGTCTGATGCAATTCAGTTTTGAAAAGTAGTTTTCTGTTCTTTTTTTTTTTTGTTATAATATTATATCATTATTCCTACTCAGTAAGTAAATGGAAACCTTCAGGGAGTTTCTAAGGGCACCATGAGGAAACAGCTAATATAATATCCTTTCTAAGGTTTTGTTATATAAGAGAAAATAAAGTTTACAAAAAATATTAATGACTGGTGATGCAGGCTATGAACTTGCTTGTCAGAGATGTTTTGAAATACAAAAAAAAAATAATTGAAAACTTGACAGGTGTCAGGTTCATCTGTTTTAATTGCATACTGTGTTTAGGGAGTCTTACTGAGAATTAGTTATATCGGTAGTGCAACTGGGACTTAGAAGATAATTTCCATTTGATGTGTGGTGTTGACAAAACAATCATAATGGCACTTATTTCAGCTTCTTTACAATATTGTTGTGACATGTAAGGCTACATATTTTGTCAGTGCTTGTGATGCATACTACATGATAAGAAACAGCAGACTGCAGGATGTAGTCATACCATATGTAAACTAAAGTTTTGCTGTTGGAAATGAAGTCAATATTTGATTATAATTACAGATGGAAAAGATTTTTTAAAAATATGGTAAAATACTGATTTTGTTTTTTCTTTTGATTTTTCTTTTATTTTTTTCTTTAATTTACTTTTAAACTGGCTTCATGCTCTTACACCACTTAAAAAAATACCTGGAAATAAAGTGTCAAGAATGAGGAAGTGATACTGTACCTTCCCACCAGATGAAATTATTTGTCCCAAAATTGCACAAGTTATCAGTATCAGATTTGGAAGCACAGATTCCTTTGGAGGGGTTCTCTTGGCAGCCAAAGCAGCATTAGCTCTTGTCCAGCTAACAGTCTCAATCCTTTCGGTGTCTTATACTAGAAAGATCTTCTGTAACATTTCAAATCTTTTGGAGTGTTTTGCTGTGTTTCAAATATCACAAGGAGATAGTTCTAATAAAGCTCTAACAAGTGAAGTGGGAAATATAAAGGCATGGAATATAATTCAAGCAATATACAGCAAGAAAATGTATTTGCTCCAGGAATGCTGAATTTTCTATCTCATTCTTTCCTCATCTGTACTTTTCGCTTGTCTTTGATGTAAGTGATCAAAGTTTGATGCAAACAAGTCTCCACCATAAATTGTTTTCTTGATGTTCCACTGTTTTATGGCCCTTCCTTAACTTATTTATTGACTTTTCTAATAGCTTCAAATCAAGAAGATTTCCCTTTAAAAAATAAAGCACCATCACAGTTACATTCTAACTCATTTGGTGAAAAGAATAACTGAGTGCATTTAAAACTATTTGAAGGCATTTTTAAATCTTGTCATGACCTTCAAACTGTTAAGAGGAAACTCTTAATTGTACTACCTCTGAAAAAACTACTGATTGCACTGCTCATAATGTTGTAGTCCTGGATCTATGAACCACTCACTGGTGCCCTCCACCAGTACTCAGATACAATGGGATGACACATCCTCTCTGAATCATACAAATTTTTGATTTAAAAAAACCAACATTTAATTTGTCATCACATCAGATCATATTTTATAGCTTTGTACAGCTGTAATTGCTGGGCTATGTAATAACCCATAAAAAATAAATCTGGTTTGTGTATTTTCCTCAATGTGATTTTTCAAGCTGGCTGTGTCATTAGAATTATTTTATTCATTAATTATAATAATTATATAATATTTTTTACCTTTATAAGTTACAGGCTTTTCATCAATATCAACTTTCCAAAGATATTGTATTTAAAATGGGTATAAAGCCCTAAGAAATTACATTCTTTTTTATTTACAATACTGAACAGACAAACCCAAAAATATTTCAATGTCTATATTTCTGTTATACCTATTAGCAAAAGAGGAGCTCAAAATGTGAGCTATTTGGTTGTGTTATATGCCAACAGTGGAGAGTTTATTTCTGAAAAAAGGGCCATGTAACACATAAAGGAGCTAATGGTAGCAAACGATCCTAATGGTAGCAAATGATGATATTTATTTTTTCAGGGTATCTCTAGGGTCTGGGTTGCTTCACAAGTAAGTTGCTTTGGAACACGTATTATACTGAATAATGAAAGGGTTCATATTAATATGAACTGAATAAATGGCATAACAGACAACAGTAAATTACTATGGAAAAACAAGCCTAGAAATATGTAAGACTGATGAATTGTTTAAATTTGTTAAAATTAAGGAAGATATACAAGTGGAAAAATCTGGAAATAACGTTATTTGTTAGCACACATCATTTATTTTACATTACCTTTATCTATTCTTCTCTGTAAGAGTGGTCTTTTATGTAAAATATGCCTCTGAATACTAGGAAAAATAGTTGATGGAAAAAAGGAATCACATAGATGGAAGAGTTGAGGTGGGATGGGCCTCTGGAAATTGCCTAGTCCAAACCACCCTACACATACATATGCATGTACAGGTACACACATACACTTACTTGCTCAGAGGTAAATTGCATCAATTAACTTCATTACTTGGGGTTTTCTTTAGATTTGTAGACCTCAACTTATGCATCTATCTAAAGAAAACATTTTCAACTACTTTGATGCTTTTAATACAAATATTTTCAAAACACCTAAAAATATTAAATTTTAAATGTTTAATTTTTTTCTTAAATGAAAAATAAAACCGATCGTATTTCTTCTGAGAAGAATCCATTTTGGAATTGCAATTCTGTGTCCAATACCTGATGTCTACTAATTCAGTCTGCAGTGGAATTGTGCTCCCTCTACAATTGTTGTGAGTCTAGGGAGCTTCTATAATTGCAGGCATTCAGACTAAAACCTGTATTCAAACCAAATCCATTCTCATGCCAATCTGTTTTCCAACTCCAGAGCAGTGTTGAAACCACACTTAAACTGAAAGCACTCTAAACAATACATTCTCTGCAAACAGTTGCAAACCACCCTGCCCATTGCAAGAACTTTAAATGAAAATAACCGAACATCAGTGTTTGCTTGTTTTATAAAATAAGAACAGGGAGAAGGGTGTTCTTTGTGTTTGTTAAAATAAAACATACAAGCAATTTATTTTCTGATACAAACTGGTGTTTCACAGAAAAGACCTCCAGAATCAAATATATACCTATGACAAGGAGACATATATCACAGTATACAAATGTTCATATGAATCCAATCCTCTTCTTTTTTTATAGGGATTTTAATATTGATAACAGAGGAAGGAAAAAATAATCAAATGCATAATTTAAAAGTCTTTTTTGAGTGACTGTTAAACATATTTCAAATTTTACATAGTCCATACCTGATATCTTAATTGACCATTAGCTGTGGCTTGAAAAAGATATTAAATGAAAGAATAGTTACAAAGCGAACAAGAAAGAAGGAGGAATGTGGATATAGAAAACAAACACAAAGTTTTGATTTTTTTAAATTCCTTTGCACAAATCAATGTATAAAAATTAAATTAAATTGACACAAATATAGAAAAAAAATAGGCTGAGGAACAGAGCAGAAAATAATCCAGTTATATGATGAAATTTATAAAACATTTTTATAACTTGTTTTCTACTGAAAAATCTAGGCAGAAGCCAAGTTTCATTTCATATCGCAGTACAGTAGATCTGGTCACAGGCCTATTGATTTCAATGCAATTCTTGCTATGCAATTCAACGAGTCATGTTTTTAACCTCTAAGTTATTCAAATATACTTAAGGCATTTAAGAAAAAAGAAGGAAGATTTAATAGATGACAACTACAAAATCAATGTACTGACTAAATTTTTTTTTAGACATCTAATGGAAAAGTAGCACTGATTTAAAGAAGGGAGAGAATGTCTCCCTAATGATGTGAAAACTTGACTATTCAATTTAATAATAGATTCTTCAAATTTTAAACCAATTTAAATATGTTACTCATTATTTCAGCTTCTTTCTATCCCATTAAAAATTATAAAATAGAATGAAAATAAACATTGCTTTATTTTGTCATGTTATGCTTTCAACAATGGTACTGTACATTACTCAGAAACAAGACCATTACAGTCTGTCATATAAACACCTATTAGATAATCTTATTACCTTAAAGATTGTTACCTTAATTATTGAAAATCAATAAAAACATTTTAAAAAAATTAGGAACCATACATAAGTTAATGACTCAGATTCAGATATAATTCTTTGTAAAGAACAAATAACCTCCACAGTCAGGTGCAATTTTTTTTTTCACAAAGGACCGACATTTCAAGACTTGTAGTAGATTTATCTTGTTAGAAGAGAATACTCTCACAGTATATATGCACAGTGAGAAGCAATCATAAGTGAGAAACAAAAATAGTTTAAACTAGGAAAATGCCACAAATTACAGTGTTCCAAGATTTTTCTGAAAATAATACTATATATAAAAATTCAAATTGTAGGAAAGAATTCTCATAGTGCTCACAGAAGATATAGATGTTCTGACTCAACAAAACATCTGCAAGTGTGTTCAAGTCTCTCACTGCTCAGAAAGCTACCATATGAAATAAATGCATTAGCTGAATATTGCTCTGGAAAGCAATTTGTTAGCAGAAAAGAACTGAAGAAAAATTTGAAACTTCTTTTAGCATGGCTCCCGTTATCTGCATCTGCAAGAGCTTCTGTGCTGCATTCCAGCTCCTCTAGTGAGGTCACAGTGGAGAACAGGACTATGAGGATGAGGAAACTAGGATGCCAGGGAGGTATGATAGCATTTTGGCACAGAAGCATTAGTCTCAAACAGATTCCGAAGTGACATGAACATGATTACTTACATTATTCAACAATGCTCAGACTTTCTCCAAACCAAAGTATTTGCTTGCCCTGAAGGTTATTTCTGCAGAGGGGACTGGAAGAGAGGAAAGAGAAACTTCACTTTCAGATTAAAACAATCTGAGGTATGTTCTCTCCTAATACCGCTTCCAGTGAAAACCAGTTCATTTATAAATGAGTTTTATCTTTCTAATCTCCTTGAAATCTGTTGTTATTACCACTATCTAGTCTTAATGGTTTCATTTCTGGGAGATTACTTTTGTCCTCAGCTTCATTTCCTCTGAAAATCATTACTGGTCTGTGCGGGGACAGGTAATGAGGAGCCCCTGATGTGAGAGCAGATGCTCCCACCAGCAAGTCAGCAGAGGTCATCAGTCTTGTCTACACTACAGGAAGATGTGTCCTTTTAGGGACTTCTGCTACAGCAGTTTATGTCATGTCAGTTCCAGCTCCCAGAACAAAACAGGAATTTACTTCCAACAATCCATGAAAGGCTTTTTGTAGAAGTCTGTTTATAGCAAAAGCACATCATGTCAGAGAAGCACTTCCCACCAAAAAGAAATTTCACCACAGATACCCATCATCCTTTTCAAGTTTATATTCAGAAAGTTAGGAAAAGAAATATTGTTTTATTTGTGGATTGCATTCAGACTTTTCAGCCTGCCTGGTCTTGTTTCAACTGAGAAAGCTTCACAAAGTTTTGTTTATCAAGTGGCACTTAAGTCTAACCTGCTCAGATAAACTGGAACTTCGGTAGATTCTCTGCAGACAGGAATAATATAGTCTTATTTTATGTGTAATGAAAGTTTGTACCACGAGTGTAGATTGAACAAAGAAACTCTGGATTTTCTCCCTGTTCTATACCAGTACATGGATGAGGTTAAAATTATAATTTTTTTCTATATGTGTTACTGTAATTATGCAATTTCTGTTATCATTTCTAAAACAGAATGTCAGAAATTTGATTTCTTCTTTAGCCAATAAATCAGCATGTCAACTGCTCAGCAAACAAGTGCCAGGATCTGAATTTTCACTGTGTTCTGCACTGCCAGTTTCCTGCCTATGCTCTGACCCTCACCTCTCTGAATGAACATAAACTCATTCTACATGACTGTCTTTCTTGCAATCTAGTTTCCTCAGTAAACCAAAATTAAAGATCTTGCTAGAATCATCTTTTTTCATCATTCTGTCATTTTCCTGTAAATCCTTTGTCTCATACACTGTTAGAGAATAGTATATTACAACTCTGACACATTTGTGATTTTAACCGAATCATTATGCCCTGTGCGTGAATCCATCCATCAGCAAACTTTGAACATAATAAAAAAATTAAAGCACTTTTAAGATATCCTGTTCAGATATACTGACATATACCAACTATATGTCCTGTCTGAATAGGATTTATCCCTCAATTAATAAAATAGTCAAATTTTACATTAAGTTCAATTTAAGTTCCACAATAAGAACAATGTTTTGGCCTCAAATTATATCATTGCAAACACCATAAGTTTAATGGGTTTTCACATGTGTAAACAGGACAGACATCTGGGCCAAATCCAGCTCTGGAATAATAGTTCCATTGCCTTTAGTACTGGCCTTCACCCAACATGAATAAATGGGGACCTGATGGAGACTTTTCCAAGTATTTTAAGATTTTATATCAGCTATTTTCCAGCAGGATTTCTGAGAGAAGAAGTTGGATAAACTTTTTTTTTTTAGGCAAATCCTGCTTTTCAAACAATCGTTTGTGTTACTTCTCTATTAATATTCTAATTGCATATCCTTATGTTAAATCTTGTGTTCAGGAAAAAAAGGAAAGGCACTTTTCTACAATGAATAGAGTTATAGTTTCCTAAGTTTTCAATTTTCACAAGTCATTCGTGAGCTGCAGTACAAATGTTCAGCTTTAAAATTTGCTAGAAATCCAGATTTTCTGGGGATGGGGCCTATTTAATATGTTTCTAACAGAGTACTCACACAACAGCACAAATGGTCAGTTGTGCTTCTGGAAAGCTACAACCAACATGTCTTTTCCATTAATTTGTTCCTAGGGGGTTTTTTCATAGGTGTATGAGGTTTTAGTAACTTCTGGTAAATGTTACTTATGGCAGAGAGTGTTTGCTCCAATCCAAACCAATGTGCTATAAAAAGGTTAGAGAATAAGATACTGGAAAATTTTTCTCTCCTATGATTTTACTCAAATTTTAGAGGGAAATAGCAGCTCTCTGTATCATAACAGTGTCATATACTACTCTGAGGATCACAGTAAACAATATAAAGCATTTCCATTCCTCTGTGTTACAAGTATATAAAATCTAACAAAACAAATACCACCTTTATATTACATGAAGTTTTTATTTAGAAAATCTCCTCCTGCTTTTATGACCTCTCTTGGTCACCAAACAGCTCAATTTTCAAAGAAAATCCGTAAAATGTAGGCAGTTATCTGTGCAATCAATACAGATAATCAGTAGAACTCCAGAACTTCATTATTTGAGCAGTCTTGCACACACGCAATAGCCACATACCAGTGAATGTTCACATCTCTTAAAAAGCCCTATAAGCTAATAAGGAACACAAACTAAAGAATATAATTGGAAAGACATGGTGACTGTACTTAAAAACTGGGACTGCTATTAATGGAATGTGAACTGAAGAGGCACTGATCTGATGCAATTACATTCCTCCTAAGCATGGACTGGAGTACTCTTTAACAGAACAAACTTGAACTCAGAACTTTTTCAGAAAAATATCCTCTGCAAAATCAGGGGAAATTGAGAAAAACCTTAATTTGTCTATTAAAGAGACTTCTTAAGCAAAGTTACCCAACTCAATAAAGCACCCCTTTATACCCTTTCAACAGAAAAGGGCAAAGCAACTAGGTCATTACAAAGACGGACAATTTGTTCTACACAATGCTCCTTTACAATTTTTCTTCCAGGGACAAAGATACAGTGAGTCACTCCCAGGCTGGAACATGGAGAAACCTGAAAAGGAAGAAAATAAAGGTGGAACCAGAGGAGAATGAAAACCAGTGGCAGTGATTGAGAATGAAAGCAAGAACAGAAGCAAGCCGTTTTTAAATATGAGAAAAAATATGGAAAACAAATTTTTATTTTGGCAGAAAGATTAAAATAAGCAAAAGTAATTAGGAGATCTCATTTGATTGATTTTATTACTGTATATATCCAGTTTAAGCCATTGCAACATGAAAAAAAATTCAATATATTTTAGATCGCATACAAATGGAGATACAGTATATTGAAAGGCAAAGATGAGACAAAAATCCCAACGAGCTTCTTCACTAAAAGAATATAAAAAATGCTGAATGTACAGATGAGATATGCATAAGGTTCAAAATATTCTTCTATATAGGATAAACAAAGGAAAAATCAATTCAAAAGAAGTCCTAACTTGTTACAAAATGAAATGGAGGGCTAACACATGAACTTGCATAAAATCCATGATGACCAGGTTAATGTTAATAAAATTCCCCATGCAAAATACCTTAGTAATTGCTGCAAGTGGAATTGGAAAAACAATGTAAATTTATTAAGCGGTTTCAAGAAACCAAAAGTATTTCTGAACAGTGGGATATATGGTTTGCAACCAAAAACAAAGCAATTTTTTTACTTACTCTCTGTTATAAAGTAATGCTGCCATTTTTAACTTAATCTATGAAAAACAGCCAGAAGAAACAAAACCTTAAAAATTTATTAGGCTTACAATTAAGTAATGTTTATATTACATGAATAAAATTGCTGTTATAACATTCATGCTTGAGGATTGAGTTAATGTGGAAGAGGTTCAAAAAAGAGCCACTAGGTTGCATTGTAACATGTAACAGCTTTTGAAAGTTATTAATGTACGTTATCTCTTTGTACATACCGTACATTCTTCACCATTGTCATTTTCAGTAATATCGTCATTGAGAAGGTTGCAATTTAATTCATTATGTGAGATGTTCTGCCAGTCATATAATGTTAGAAAGGAATTTAATTAAACATTTAATTTACCTGTCTCTATTTTACATTATTATTTCACATTATTTTATACTGTGCTCTCAGTGGTTCAATGTTATGTACCATCTTCATTTTTCTCTCACACCTACTTTCCTCCTTTTAACATTTTTTAAAAGAGGTTGGCACTTTAAGAAGCCTTTTCAATCAAGTGCTTCATGTCTTCACCCTTTTGGTTACAAAACTAAAACCACATTTCTCCAAATGTTCTATTGATTTTACCACAAACGCAGAACTTCAGTTACATGAGGGAAACAAAACAGAAGTAAACAAGATTGCCTGTGTTTGATTTGTACTTGTGTTATCCCTAAGATTTAAGAATTGGGTTTATTTTCTGTGAGAAGAGTCACTGAGGGTGAGCAGAAAGACTGTCGGGCTCACTAGGGCTCATACAGAAGTGAGAGTTCAGCTAGGGATCTCTCTCCTTTCCATCCTAGCTCTGCATCTTGGTTTCAATGTGCAGCTCACCTTCTCTAGAGCTGTCTTGCTTAAGAACAGTACCTGGTGACAGAGAGAAGCCACAAAGCTGCAGCAGCTCTGCCAATAGCAATTCTCCCTGCTAAAGGGGAGCAGCTGCAGGTACTGTTGAGAGAGTTTCGCCTGCACAGTGCAAGCCAGGTTAGGGTAGGTGTTATGTTTCACAGCAGAATAATGGTGGTTAAGAGGGTTTGTTTTCTGCTCCTCATCCCCAATAAAAAGATAGATCAACATAAATGCCTTCAGTGTAAAAGAAGCATGAGCTTTGTGAAAGACATCTACAGATGAGGATGATCTCCCAGTGAAGTCGTTAGTGAAAAGGCACTGTTCTAGGAAAGGGAACAAAGAAAATGAACACCAAAACAAGTAAACTTTTGATAAATACATGCAAATTCAGCATTAAATGATAGTTGTCTTCTTTTGCAGGAAGGCCAGGCACCATACAAGCACCAGGTGCACTAAAGTTAGGGAGGTAGCAAGGCCAAGTGGAGGTTGAAACAAATTTTTGATGCTGTGCAATCAAAAGATGTCCTAACTCGTTATGAAATGAAATGGAGGGCTTCCACTTCCATAGTTTCTTTGTGTAAGACTGAAAAATGAAGTTTTTGGGAAGTTTTGGGACAGGCATATCTTTAGGGCTTCTGAATAGGTCTAGAGTTCTCAATGGTTTTAGACCTTTCAGAAATCCTTAGTTTTCAGGAAATATGAAGGCATGTCAGCTTGCTGAGCTTGGATGTCTGGACCACAGTCTGGACTATACATGTAATCCATGAAACTCAGGCACAGATGACTGAATAGAAGAGCTATATAAAAGTTATTCTGAACTCTGTTCAGTTGTTCAAGGGGTGAAAAAAAAAAGAGGAAACATAAATAGTAACTGAAATCCTGTGATTTTTTTAAACTATATTTTAAGATGTATCATTATTAGAATGATTTTATTTAAGGAGAATGAAAATTAATTACTACATAACAGAAAAAAAACAGACTAATACATAAACACTCAGAAAACATTTTCTTATTCACTAAGTTCTGCATTTTTTCTGGAAGTTTTTCTCAGGAACATTAATTAAAATAATCAGTTGCTTCCATTATGATATCAGGCTATTAGCAGTTCTGACACCAAATGCCCTTGTTGCATGGCACAATAGGTACATTTTGGTTTACTTTTATTTTTGCAAAACCCTTCTTTTCTCCCCTCTTTGTTCTATTATGAAGGTATCCATTACTATAAAAGAAATTGTTTTGATTTACTTAGCCCAAAAGGAACTTTTAAACATTCATAAGGTGTTTCCACAAAATGTTTGGTTAAAAATTGAAAATGCTGCCACATTTTATAATATGTAATGTAATACTTTGTAAAAGGCTGTTTTTGTGTTAAAAGTCTGCTCAGCTGAGAATGTGCCTTTGTTTCCTGTAGAGCTGGGTTGCAAAATCTGAGAGGAAAATGCATTTCTTTTTTGACATAAGAAAATACTGTCACTTCAAGCCCTGGATAAGCCAGATTTCTCTGTCATATCAAAAACAAGATAGAAGTAAAGAACATGTCCTGTATGTGATTAACTATTATATACGTCTTGCAGACACTTAGCTAATTGCCCACGCTGATCTTTAAGGATACAAACAAGGCATGGCAACGTTTTCCTTACCTTTACATATAATTTTCCAATTTTTTCAGTGTGATAAGTTAAAAGAGAGCTGTAGCTCTCTTTCTGTAGTTGAAAATCTGGCTTGTAAGAAAGCAGAGGTAACGGGGTCAAATATTGATCTTTTTATTTCCAGTTCAGTAAAAGGATTTATGTAAGGGGACAAAGAAAGTTTCCATCCAAAGCTTTAAAGCAAGACTTGTCTTTAAAAGAGAAAACTAATTGAAAGCTCTATATGCAGTATTTGTCATGTTCAATGAAATTCAAATACCTTACTTGGAAATACATTCTTTCTCATCTTTATATATACAGCATTGGTGCCACAGCTGTGCATTGCCAAGCAGTGATTATTTCACCCTCTTTCTTCTATGAATGTGAGAGGCAATGTCCTCACATGACAGTCACTATCTAATCCTTAGTTTATTTACAACTGGTATAAAACACCCTCCCACCCGCCCTGGCAATATGGGAGGGTCTCTTTAGAAGATCTCCTTATTGTAGGATAGAGCCCATTCTGGTTTTCTTGCTCCTTTTCTTCGATGGTGGAAAACATATGGGTTGAACTATTGTTAATTTTCAATAGTTAAATAGTCCTTTCTCAGAGTTAAATCCAACAAGATTTCTCAGGATGTGCATCAACACCATAAAAATAGATAACTCTGTTTTTAAAGCACCTGATTTTTTTTTTTAAGCATCATTAGTAATAAGAATTTTTTAGTATTCAACTAGTTAAACAGCTCCAGTTTGAAGACAGAGATCTCATTCTTTGAGGAGGTTCAAAAGAAGAATCTGAAACTCGATATATGAGCATACAGAATCATAGAACAGAATTACAGAGTAATTTACATTGGAAAAGACCCTTAAGATCAACAGGTACAACTGTATATGAAGTAATAAATGCGTGTTGTCCATTGGACTATTCCTTTCTATGAAACACCTCCCATAGATAAGAAGAACACAGAAATGTTCATTATCTAAGTAGTTAAAATAATAATAGTTTCTTCCAGGGTGCTTTATATCTTCAGTCCCACGTACCAAATAATTTCAAAACGTATTTTGATTTGAATTGTCATTAAGCTGTAGTCTTCAATGACTAAGTCTGCTCTGAACACAAGAGAATATGCACATATGGTTTCCCTGGAAAAGAGCATGCACATTCTGAGAAAATATTTGTATGCTGGTTTTCCTTTAGTAAATAATTTTCACTCTCAGTCTAACTGATAATTTATTACTGCTTTTCCCAACTCTTCTCTTGTTTGCATTAGTCATATGTTTGAATGCTTTTGTATACATCAAGAAAAAGAATATCTTTCAGGAGATTACTCTCTCAACACATCTTTTAAAACATTATAAATATGCAGAACATAGGGAGACATATCAATATATTGACAAAGGGAAGGCAGTTCTATTACGATTTTTTTTTAACATCATCAATAATTTTTTGTATTTTGAAAATACAGGCCCTGGAACATTAAAAAAAAATCTGAAAAACAAAGTAAATTGCTCTTTTTCTGGAGGAAGGAGAGAAGGAAGACTATTTTAATAAACTTCACAGATGGAAGCTTTGGATTTATTTTCTGTGGAAACTGAATTTTTAAATACACTTTTACAAAAGCTAATCTGCAAGAGCATTGTACCAAATATGTTCAGGAAACAAAGGGGATCTTCTATCAAAAAAAAATCATCAGGAGACAAGTGAACACAGGCAAAAAAAAAAATCTCAGACATGAAAAAGAAGCTTATTGCAATGAAAAGAATGGTTTCAAGTTATCAGCTGCAGAAAATTCAACAGAGATTTCTGGCCAGCTCAGGAAATGAAATTTCCTATCACTGATAATAAAGGCATATGAAGGTTTTCTTGTGAGAAGAGAAATGTTTTAGGATTCTGTTTTTATTAATATAGATTAGACTATAAATTAAGTTACTATTTTGAATGTTAGAAAGTATGAATAATAAGTATTGGAAAGAATTAAAGAAAGTTTCAAATGGCATCTTCCACTCAGATTTGTACATTTTTGTCAATCATTTATTACTTGGGGTCAGATTCTACCTAATCTTTTTTCAGAGACAGTTCTCTCTATCATTATGAGTTTTGCTCATCTATATTGGCATTCCTGATTTACTCTCAGGTACAGCATTCAGCTTGCTGCCCTCTATTAAAAACCTGATAAGTGCTGCATGCACAGTGACTGATACCAGTAGCCATGATCTAAAGGCAGTCTCTTTATCTCATACACGAAACTCCAGGTTTGTCTCTCAGTTCAGGACCTACAATGCAAGGGGCACTCTGATGTCCTCAGCATGTTCCCCATAGTGCTAGTCCTAAAGAAAGCAAGCATTATGTTTATCTTTTTTTTTTTTTTTTTTGTGTAAGTATAACAATAGTTTTATATGTTCAGTGCAATCCTAGAATCATTAAGGTTGGAAGAGACCTTTGGCCCTTCTAATTTTCTCCCTGCTCAAGCTCATGGTATCCTTGTAGTCCTCCTGGGCTACCTGGCTCTTCTTTCAAAGGTGATGATTCTCACTTTTTGCCCTGAGTTCCAGCCAAAGTTCTCTGTTCAGCCAGGCTGGTTTCTTCCCCATTCACTCATCATTTGGTACACAGGGACAGCCAGATTCTGTGCCTTTCAGAGGTATTCTTGAGGAATACCCAACCTTCCTGGTCTCCTTTGCCCTTTAGGCCTGGCTCCCAACACATTCTGTCAACCAGTATCCTAAATAGGTCAAAGTCTGCCCTCTGGGAGTGGTGTATCAGAATGAGACAAGGTCTGAGTGTGCCACCCAGACATGCACAGATCAGGCAGGAATGTTTCTGTGACGGCTGTGAATAAAGGGAATGCCTTAGAAGTACCACCCCTTGGAGAGGCAGCCTGGCAATTGTTGAACAGTTCAAATCACATCTCCTCTTAAGAATGACTAGGAGAGATGCTTTGCTAGCACCTCTCAACCTTGTATGATTATTAGGTATTAAAAATATTCAGTTAGTATTAATCAAAGGTCTGATTTCAGTTAAGACAATCAAGAGATGATAAAAACTTTGCATAAAATTAATCCTATAACAAACCTTTTGGGGTTTGTCCTGGAACTTCAGTTTTCCCAGCAATGCGCCCTTGATAAGAAAGCTTCCAATAACATTTCCAGTGAATTTCAGTGAACGCAGCAGGAAAAATGCCAGACTTCTAGATCTGCCCATAGCCTCACGTTTAGGGGTCTTGGTCACACAAAGAATTGCTGGACTGGCCCTAATCCCTGTTCTAGTGGGGAAAGGGGGTTACTAGTCAGCATATACATCCCTTCCATGTCTGCAACTTCTGTAGTATCTTCTTGTCTTAATCCTAAAATGCATAATTAGGCTTTTCACATTAAACTTATATGGTCTTATATACTATCCAAATGAAATTTCAGTATCGTATGAAGATGTATTCTCCTCAATTTGTTGGCTAAGCTTTTCAAGACCTTAAGGATAAGTAGTTGCTTCTCTGATTTCATATACTGTTCTTTGATTGAGAAGAACATCTACGTGTAGTCAAGGACAGGCAAGAATTTTAGCAATTTTGATTTGTAGTAAACCATCTCTTTAGTGGTTTTTGTTTGTTTGTTTGGTCAGGTTTTGTTTAGTTTGTTTGTTTGTTTGTTTGTTTGTTTGTTTGGGGTTTTTTATCTGAAAAAAAGAAGCAGGTATCTATAACCAGTTCTTATTGGAAGTAGTTTTATGGTTCCTATTTATACCAGTGCTTTCTGTATCTTGTACTTGTCCTTTCCAAGGCCTTTTACTAATTCTCCATGTTATACAATACATATACAGAAAGCATTCTCTCCCAAAAAGATGATTGCTTACCTTGTATAATCTGGAAGTTTAAATCAGCCTATGAAATCTAGAAACCTAGTCTGCTGAGGAAGGTCCTGAACTAGCATATACTGGTCTACCACTGAGATGAATAACCTACAAAGCCTAGTCAAGACTAACTTAATGATTCTAATAAAACAGTGTTTTTAACAATAATATGAAAACTTGATTTTTCAATTTTCCAGAGCTTCATAACAATGTTTTCTTGATGTAAAGTTGATAGGTCTGGTTAGAGATTATTGCAATCTAACATAAAGCTTCAGTGTCCCACCTGCATGTTCAGGATATGTGTACTGTGATGGTTATGACAAGAGAGATGCTGTAGCCCCTGAACACATCCTTCCATATAAATTGACTGCTCTGTATTGCCTGTGGAGGAACTATGCTGTGCAGAGCACCACTGGAAAGTAGTTATCCCGTTTTTCTGCCTGTTTGTTTGTTTTCTGGAGCTTAAAGGAAATATGCATTAATAATAACTAGAAAACAAAAGAAAAGTCTGGTTTTTCTTTCTTTTCTAACAATCCCTGACTGCTAGCCTCCTGCAGAGTGAATATATTGGTTAAACTCTTCCACAGAGCCCCATGTGTCCAGCTGTTTTTTCTGACACTTATCTATGAGGAGAGGACACTAGGTGAGCTTTGGGCATGGATATCTCCTATTGTATTGCATTTTATTTTCCAAGGTTGGGATTCAACTTGCTGTTAAGAGCAACGAGGGCATTGTTCTTTACATCATATGAAGATTATTGTGGGAATTCATTGGGTGTATTTCCTGACACTGGCAGATTTTTTGCCTGTAGGGAAATAATTGAGCAAAAGTAATAACCGCAGAGTACTTTGTGTTAGGATAATTCCACCATGTAGAAAACACAAAAGTAACTAAATAATATGATTTAGAAAGGATTTTTTGTAGATATCTGAGCTTGTATCAAGATTTAATTTAAAGGGTATTATTTTGTTTCCACTTCTTTATATTATTATTTGTTCATCTCATTGAAGGATCTTTAGAGACCAGATTAGTATGAGATTTTCATGGTATCAGAACACCTTAAACCAAGAAGTTTAAATTTAAATCTAAATATATTAGTTTTTGAATGGAACTGAGTAGAATTGTAACAGCAACTGTTAGTCACTTTTAATGACAAGATCTAGCCCTTGGGTTGCACTGGTGAGTCCAAGGAGTGGTCAGTAGTCACGGATTACTAAACAAAGGAGAGTTGACTAACGAAATAATTTTTCACACAGGAGTTTAGATTCCTGTAATGGATAAACTGTCACCCTAAGGAGGTTTCAGTTGTGTGTGGGACGGAAAATACTGCAAATATACTCTATAGAAGAAAATGCAACACTTATTTCCATTACTGTACATTGCATTACTGTACAAGCCTACAAATCTAACCTGGGTTAGACAAGTCTAACAGGTTTGAAGGTGGGGCAGGAGGCAAGAATATGACACTCGAACCTTTCCTGGCACTGGCAACTGTATGAAAACTTCATTATTTGTGTTAATCTGAAGGGTTGTTTGTTCTTTTTTTTAAATGCATTTTTTTAAGAATATAATTCTTTTAGAGACTTACACTGCTACAACGACACATGGATGATGTAGGGAGGAGTTACTTCCATCACAGCTTTTACCAGCAGGTATTAAGAGACTGAGCAAAGTAGTCATTACTTATCATAGACTGAGGTTTGTCTGGATGTAAATACAGGAGTGGAGTGACAGTTGATATGCTAACATAAAAGATATTTAGACTCCACCAGTATTACCGCAAGATATACTCTGTCTCATTAGCATTGGAAATGCGATGCCCTGACAATTCATTTATGCTTTACTAATGCATTACCACTGCTAAACTGCATTTTTCTCTTCTCTAATTTTTTATAGATATAAATGTTGGGTATTTAAATTGGTATTTGTTACTTTCAAAGGTATATAAACTGCTGAAGAGGTGGTTATTCAACTGTAGAGGAAATATATTGCATATTCTGCATTATGTCAGGTAAGTTTATATGTAAAGTAATAACAATTTCCAGGTTACTAAGGGGTATTTTTTGTATATTCTTTCCTGCTGCCTTCTATTCCACATCACCTTTTCTTTTTTTCCTAGTCTTCTGACATACTAGATAAAAATAACCTTGAAATGGGTCATACTCCAAAGATTTTCATTCCTGGTTTTGATGTCCATAGGATTTGGTAGAAAAATCACTAAGAAGGAGAAGACCGCGAACAATGCTTTAAAGTCATATCCAGTCCTTGTTCACTCCTTATTCTTTGTGCTTTAAAGGTTTTTACCTGAGCATCTGTCGTATCTGCCAAATTAAAGTTTATCACATGCATTGATTATCACTGCCACATTGAATTTAGCCAAGGGTAATCCTGAGCACCAACAGTGCTAAAAGCAACTAGACTTGTGTTGTCTGACCTAAAAAGCAGAGACAGCAGAGCTCCCGGGAGTAGACAGACAAGTAAGAAAAGTGAGTGGTATTATGAAAGGAAAAGTCAAATAATGACTTAATCCTTGGATTTCTTTTATTGAAGTTACTGATTACATGTTCAGAATAATCAAACAGCCTTTTCATTCATCCTGTTTCAATATTTAGGCATTAGTTTAGCCTGTCAGTACTTGAGGAACTGAAAATCTCCATAAGAAAGAGGGTCTAAATCAAGCACATGCTCTGCTGTGACGCAACACTTTTACTAAAGCTGTGACAAATGGTGAGACTCTGAACTTCAAAGGACAATGGACAGGTTTGAATTATTGTGCTTTACCTAGTTAAAAATAAGGAAAATAGCCATTCTCATCCATAAGAACTGGCCATTTAGTATAATTAAATTCTGGCAGACTACATACAGCAGGTGTATTTTAATTAAATTTCTCCTTTATTACATCAGGAGCTGTATGCAGTCCCTGTGGCTCTTCTCCACCTTGCTCCCCCCATTTTCCCCCACCAAACACTCCCTGCTGCAGTCTCACCAAGCAGCTGAGATACTCTCCAGTGAATGGTTAGACAATACTTATAAGTAGGGATTAGAATTTACTAGAAGACCTTTAAATAAAACTAAGCCATGGGAAAATATACCTTTTGAGGTATGAAAAATGTATTTAAAGAGTTACTTCATGGAATAGAAAGAAGATGACCCTTAGTCCTATCTGTAGATTTCCTTTGGCAACACTTTCTGAAATCTCAAGATGAAAAAGATATTGTAGAACTAGTACAGAATTTAGGTTTTGAAATAATTTTAACATGTTATTTTACCTTTTTCACAGAGAGTTGAAACACTTTGTCCTGGGGTGGCGTAATGATATCTTGTATTCCCTATCGTTTTGTATGCTTGACTAGGAATATGGTCCTGTAGCTTTAACTGTGTCCCGAAGCTCTGCCAGTGCGGGATATTTTGAAACTCTTGCCCAGGCTGTTCTACAGGGGAGTGAGAAGGAAGGGACACTGGTTTTTTTTTTAAGTCAGTTGCTGCTGCTGGTGGCTGCTGCTACCAGTGTGGCTGCTGTTTGGTTTTTTTTCCTTTCCCTGGGATTGCTTTTTTCGTCATTTTCGGACCTTTTTCTTCAACTTGCTTTCTCATCTGAGAACCTGAGGAGCCCCGAAGGACAGCGGACGAGAATCGTCCAGGGAGCCACCGGAGCAACTCCACCCGGCCCCTCCGGGGACCCCGGAAAAGGGAAGCTACGCCTGAGGAAAAGGACACTGAAGTTCATCAGCTGTTTATTCAAGTTTAATGACCTCTTTTTTCCCTTTCCCCTTCCACTGCATGGTCTGTTAATTAAACAGTTCTTTTTCCCACTTTCAGCTGAGATATTCTGTTGTTGTGGGGGAAGGGGTGCCGGAAGTCTTTGCTGTGGGGGAGGTGTTTTATTCAGAACACTTTCCACCTAGGAAATTTTTCTCTAATCTGAGACACACTTGTAAAATATATTTTTACTAGCTGATTTATCATTGACATGTACTAGTGTTTGCAAATTCATCCAGAAAGTAAATTTATATATATTTAGCTTTGTTGGTTGCTAGAGATCTCTATAGAAAATATTTCTAGTATGTTCTAATATGTTGAAAAATACAGGACAAAGAAATTCACAGGATATTAATTACATTAATATAATGCAAACCTAGAAGTTAAGTTTTAAAACGTAGGCTAGGACTGAACATAAGTTTACAATCGATTGTATGATCTAGTGTACATGGAAAAGGAAGTAAGTGCTACAATAACATCACCAAAAAACCCAGAGTGGGACACAGAGATACAAACATAGTTTTTACCATATGCCCTAAATGAATTATTACACTATTAATTTTTTCACATTATGGCAACATTTTGTTTCCTGTATTTAAATTTCATATCCTTTCATTTCTTCACTGAATCTAACCCTTTCTAATTTCTCTGAATGCCCCTACCATTTAAGGAATAACAAAACCAAAAACCAAACAGAATATTAAAAAGCCATCAAATTAACCAGGAACAAGCAAGCTGGTATTTCACAGAGAATTTATACTTGCACATGACCCATACTTTTTATAGTATTTGCAATGATGAGGAATCAGAACATGAGTTTAAAATCTTCTTTCTCTCCAACCCACTAACTAATATGTAATCTGCTTTTCCTTGTTTTCTTGGTTTAGGAGTGTGGAAATATAAGAAGCATAGGAAGAAATGTTGGAAAAAAGTGTTATTCCCATGCTTGCAATAATTTCACATATATTTTAAAGTTTATTTTAATTTCCTTCACATGGATGTTCAAATTATTCAGACAAATGTTTAACAGGATAAACCAATCTTGAAATTAAATATTTTGTAAGGGAAAAATAATAAATTACCAGAAGTGAAAGAGATTTTGTTTTAAAAAGTAAAAAATAAATTTTTAGCCCAAGGCAAATTTCAATAAGAACCACTTCACTTACACCCTGCATTAGTGCAAGTTTATTTTGAACTGCCATTAGAGAAAAAAAATAGTTTTTCATGTTATAGTCTCCCATAAGATACAGACTGTTCACTGCCTTTCTGACTATGAATATTTTGGCATTACTAAAACTGCAATGCTTCATTCTGATTTGTTGGGATGGCCTGAAGCACAGTGATGTGAATCACTTAGGAAATGAAACTTCGTTTTCCTGCGGTGTACTTCATGTGCAATAGTTCTGTAGTGCCAGACCGCGTGCAAACCTCCTTACCCTGTGAGATAATATTCACATCAAACTTTGTGCTCTAAGTGACATTACAGAACACACAGTACTGCAAGGATGCTGCTCCATATGAAGGATGGGACTAGAGGGATTTCTTGCTTTATAAGGAAATCCATGATCTGTAAGAATACATAGCCTGTTCTTTGAAGTCCTTTTTCTAAAAGAAAATTCTCTGATTTGGCTCAAATAAAAATTAAAATCAGGCATGTGCTAATTTTTGAAAAGAAAATATATCTTTTGGCATTATAAAAGACTTCTTACAGAAATTAGTTTTCAAGAAGCTACATTTCTTGTTGGGAAATTCCAATGGAAAAATCATATCCAGGTCTGGTTACGAATAAATATCTCAAAAGCATTCAGAATGTATTCTGACTGATGCTACACTCGGCTGTAAGAAATGTATTGGACCGGGTATATTAACACATTCTGTTCTCTAAAGCCAAGCAGAACAGAAAAATGCCCTCCATTGAGAAGTCCTAAACAGTCTGCAGAGTGCCTGGAGATCCTGGGGCCAGCATGTCCTGCCTGGGACAGTGTGGCAGTGCAGCTCTCGGCGTCCTCTCACACTCACAAGCTCTATTGCCCTCTGCAACCCTGCTCAGGTGTGTTAGAGGCAGCAGGGCTGCCTGAGCCATTGCTCTGAAAGCTGGAGCACCAGCCTTTGCGTTGGGAAATCAGCTGTTTTTCCAGAAAACAAAACCAAAAACACATCCCCGCCCCTTTCCCCCCCCCCACACCCCCCCAAAAAAAATCTGCTTGTGGTTTATTAGGTTTGCTCAACGGTTTATCTATCTGAGACAAAATTCTGATAAATTGGCACTACTGAAAAGATCTTGCTTCTGCATCTACCAGAAGTTAGAAACTATGGAGTTGACAAAATGGAACAGCTTGGGTGGGTTTCTGTCTGTATTTCTGTACTTAGAGAGATGAAACAGAAAATGCCTGTACCACAAAGACAGTCAGCTAAGGAGGGAGACAATGAAAGGTGGAAGGAAGAAAAGTTGAGTGAACATACTGAAGGTTCGGCCTTTCTTCATCAGAGCCTGGAGATGCAGCAGATTTTTCTGGCACAGTATGCATACTCCTAATGTTAAGGTGTACAGGACACATTGGGTAAGTGTGAGATTCGATATGAACATCCTCCTGTGCAATAAGCACATTGTTTCGTTTTCGGTTTTGAGGAGAGAGAAGGAAGATGCATTCCCTACAGCACCTCAGAAGAAATCATCTGGGAGCACTCACACTTGCCGGGACTGCCATTGGGAAAGCAACTCAGGCACAGCTCCTCACACTCCTGACCTGCTGCATTCTCTAAGGTGTCAGGGAAGCCAAAGGGGAAGAAGAAAAAACACAGAAAAAAGTGTAATATAGACTGTTGAAACTTTCCATTGCCCAAACAACACTACATATATTCCAGGTTCTACATTTATATCTTTTTTTGGGGAGGAACTATGTTACACTGCACAGATGACACAAGACACATTCTTTACTACTTCATTACTCAGCTCAGGTTTCTTTTATGTTTTCTTCCCTGCTTTCTATCTCCTATGGATTTACAGCCTTATTCCAGTTCCGTCACATCATTGCCACTATTGCCTTTGACTTATGCCTGATATCTTATCTACTTTAACAAGATACTTATTATTCTCTTTCTACCTCCGGATAATTGATTTGAGTTAGTTTTATGCTTAAAAAAGTGCATTTTTATCAATCAGTCTCCATATCAGCAACAACTTGATTCGCCACATAGTCAAATGCCATTTCAACACTTTCATAAAAATTTCTGCATGGCAGAAGGTCTTTTAAACTCACTTTTATGTCTCTTTCTCATTCCACTATAAACTGTTCGGTTGCCATGTGTTGAATGAATCTAATTTCAATTTTATTCTCACTTCCATGACAGCATAACAGTGCTGGTGAGGGAGTGAAGTAGTTACAGTAAAACATGTTTATGTTAATTGTTCAGTACTAATGTGTAATAAAATATTTGTACAGCAGCTAGTAGTCTATTTTGTATTGTCATCAGTATTTGCAGGTTTTATATTGATAGATTAATCTTTAATAGACTTCTAGCTGACCTGAGTAAAAAAACACATTTACCTTGCTCTTTACACTCTTCTATCAGTCTGTTTAAATATTTGCATTGCAACATCACTGTGTATCTAAATGATCATCTGCTGTTTACCTTCCCCACACGTGAAAGCACTGCATCAAGACAGAATAGTAATTCTTAAGCCTCATTTGAGAACAGCACGTCTAAGTAATGATACTGATATACACCACTAAAATCGTCATAGTATGCTGTAGCATAGTCTTAAAATTCAGCACAGTCATAGAAATTTCATAACACTATGATTAAACTGATTTCTCCTGTTAAATATAAGGAATATGTTATCAGTATTGATTTCCATGATGCAAAAATAAACCCAGGAATACCTACACTAGTCACCTTATACTATTTAAAGTTATATTTGTGTATTTTAAATATACTTCATAGTTCTTTTTTCCTGGCCTCTGGACTCCTTTATTTTATGCTTGTCCTTCATTCCCTCATCTATGTTCCATTCTGCTGACAGAACTGATAATTTAGTTTATTAAATAAACTTCAGGATAGAATATTTTTGTGGTGATAAAACATACTTGATTTGGGAGTATATTTTAAAATTCAAAATTGAATTTTTTTCCAAAGACTTGATGCCTTTCTTCATTTCCTCCAGACATTGGACAGCTTTGAATGCTTAATAATCTGAATACCTAAACAACCTCTTACAGATCTGGAATATCCTAAAATCATAAAAAAGGGTTAAAAATAATTGGATTAGTTTAAATTGAACAGCAGATCTTGTTCTCCATCAGAGTAGTTGTGAGGGTTGTTCATTCTCTCAAGGAAAATACTTACAGCTTTAGTAAATTATGCTCCCTAGAATCTCAGAAGGAAGACTCATTGCAAGACTTAGAGTGCTTACACACGTTTCACAATGTGGTGTTAATTTGACAGTCACAGGAATTTCTTGCCTAATTCAGAGCACTGAGTGCACTACACATTTCCAGAGGGATCTATGTCCTTAAATTGACTTTGCTATGTGAGCATGTACTTTAGATTGAAACTTCACTGTTAGATTGTATCACTGTCTACTATGTTGAACAGTTCCTTACTTTGAGATTAGTATCATTAATTGAATTTATTGTGAATCAGAGTAAAGCTATTAAATCTAGCCTTAAGTTGTGATGGTATACATATCAACTGGAGCAGCATTACAACGTGGTGAAACAGAGTGCATTAACATTTACAGAACACATATAAAGAGCAACTTGACTTCCGTTTCCTAAGCTTAGTGAGGACTGTATTTTGAGGAACTGTTTAGATAAAGCAGTGAAGATAGCTGTGCTCACGAGTGGTGTTCTCTAGAAATGCTTGCAGACATTAAGTTTGGCACACTACTCTTTAGAGACAGAAGGAATGAGGGAGTCAGAAACTTAACTGCAGTTTAAAAAGTGGCATCAGAAGAGTATCTTTTTAACCAAATAAGACTCTTTAAACAGTTCCCCAGTACTGTTAAACTGTTGCCAAAAAAAGGGAAATATTTTAGTGAAAAGCAGTGTAAGGCCAGAGGTCTCACTCTTAAGGTTATTGATTCACATAAAACCTATCATTTCTTCAGTTATTATGTGTGCATACATAATTCTATAAATGTATTGCAACTGAGCGGATGAAGTTTGGCTTTATGGAGATTTGGAATTTCCTGCTCTTTAATAAGGATGGCATCCCACATAGTTTTTGCCCTTCTTTCCTTCCTCTCACAAAGCTGAAGAAACTCCACAGCTCTGTGGCTGTTAAAGTTTTGTCCCATTTGATTGAAACAAATCAGCACATACTGAAGATATGAGAGCAGGACAGCAAAGTTGCGCCATGCAAATTTACTGCTTAGGAACTAGATGCTACCTAAATGGAATAGAAACTGTTGAGGAAAGATTAACAACAGAAGATACTTGCTGGTTTTTAAGTCAGACCTCCTCAAAACAAGTTTCTCATGAACTCCTATGTTTACAAAAAAGAAATAGCTTGATAACAAAAAATGCAGACCACTTGTGAGAAAACAATCCTAAATATATTGGAAATACTTCATTACCTATAAGTGTCAAGTTCTCAGTACCAGCTATGTTTTCAGATGCATTCCCTTTCTCTTCTCTCTTCATCTTCTGAGTTTCTTCCAAGGGTTTGTCAGACAATAACATAACAAACAGTTCAGTGTGTTAAGAGTTCAAAGTACAAAAAGCAAGTTGGCATTCTAATTCTTCTTTTTTCCAGTACATGAAGATCAGATTTTACCACTTCTTGGTTTTTATTTCCTTTTAAAACCATGCTTCCTTTTCATTTTTCTCCTTCCACCCTCTTGGTTTTCTAAATAAAGGTGGCTAACTCACCCTAAAATTAGTGTTTATAAGAAAGTCCCTCTGATTCTGCACCCTGCCACCACTACCACCCTTACTCAAGCCATCTCTGAAAGTGGCTCTTGAAGAGGGCAGACTAAATCTTGTCTCAAGCAGGAAAGCATTTTCGAGAATTTCATAGTGCATTTCAGTAAGGTCTCCCTATGAAAAAGATTAGAGAAAGGGGCTAAAGCTGGTCTGTGGCCTCCCTGTGAAAAATAACGGTCCTATCTATGTGAAAAATTCTGCTTTGCCCATCTATTCTGCCCCCATCATCCCCCTTTTTAGTGCTGTTCTCTCCTAGACAATGTGTTGTGTACGTGGATACCACAGGGATGGCAGTTATGGTAAGGTATTGGATTAGACAAAAGAAACTCCAACAAAAACTGTTCTTTTGTCCTAGCTCCCTATTTACAGCACTGTTAAGGGCACTGTGATCCACATTTCCCCCCCCCACCCCCGATTTAAATTAAACCAAACTATGTCACTCTTAAGTTTCTCTCAGAATTAATGGTTAACTCAGAATTGAAAGATAGATGATTATCAGAGACTAAAATGTGTTTTTAATGTAAATGAGGCCTATTCATTAGTGATGAGGATTTTCTGATTGCAGAATAACTAAATATGAGAATGTGTAGAGAAGTTCTCATGACTCTACAGAATTGATATGTGTTGGGGAGCTGCAAATAGAAGATATTCCTAGCCCTGTATCGTTAGAGACTAAATGGAATCCCATGCTCAAAGTTCAATACAAATATATTTTAATTCTTAACAGCACTTGAAAGCCTCACTGATCAATTTAGATCTGATGCCAAAGAAAACTGCAGTATGTCTTTGAATCTGCAGAATCCACACAGTTCCACAGAGTCAGAATATTTTAGAAAAGTACGTGGTGACAAGCTTATGACCTGGAGCATTCTGACAATTTTATGTAAAACAAGAATGTAGGTCAGATATAACATTAACATGAAAATCACTATCTTGTATGTCTATTATTCATAATGTCTAGAGTGGTCTCTCACTTCATCCATGCTAAATAACCTTTCCTTCCTGAATGGATAAATTCACCTTCAGGCAGAAACCATGAAAGAATTCAAACCTAAAGGTTGAAGAAAGTTATGAATTGTTACTCATTATTTCAGCATGAACTGACAATTGAAAAAAGTCTAGAAACACTGATTTAGAGTAATTATAGACCAAGTAGTCTCAAAGTTATGTCAAATTTTAATTTCCAACGGATTAATCTGCTAAGACCTCTCCTGTAGTAGTGCAAAAATTACTCTAGGCTCTCCAGCTTTGGTCTATTGCACTGTTCTTGTTTACACAGCCCTGGGCTGAACTCTAAGCTTCAGCACTGACTGAAGCATATATCCCTCCTGTTAGGCTCTCCCTATGTCTTTTTACTTCCCTGCATAATTCCTTGTCATTTCTATTTCCCTTCTCTGCATTTTGTTTAACTAGGCTGACATGATGTTGTCACAGCCTTACGTCAGCTTCAGTTGGAAAATAATTCCTACAATACTGCAGTGTTTGTGGCAGAGACAAGTGAATGCGCCAGTTCCTGTCATATGTCTTTTTTGTCATCAAAAAATGGGATAAGATTCAAAAAACACAAAGCTCAAACCCTAAAAGTTTCCATTCGTCTTTGTTATTTTTTTTATTTTTACTCAGAAAGAATGATTTTTATAATCATTAGTATAACTCATTTACTGTCAAGCTTAACATTTTCCTCTTAAGATCTTCCTACAGTAAGGAGAAATCTACAGTAAAGGGAGTGAGTTATATGGTTAGATATTAATTAATATAGTCCAAATATTTTAATTATTTTCTCCTCCTTATAGTACTATTCTAAAATGGGAGAAACATACCCAAAAAGTACCATTCTAAAACTGTAGAGGCATACCTAAAATATCTGACACGACAGTAAAGAACATCTGCCTATCTGCTTCTGTTATTGCAATTGTTAGTAATTCCTAATTATTTCCAGTGTTTGGAAAAAAAGGGCAAAAATTATAAGTGTAAGATGAAACAGAGCTCTCCAAAACATGGACATTGGGTTTCACGTGGGTTTTTTTGTCCAAAATATAAAATTATAGCATTATTTTCATTTTAATTTATGTTGAGCATATTTTAAGCAAAATGTTCAATTTCTCAGTAGCTATGAATGAATATGCACAATTAAAGCTGTATCAAACCTTGTTTTAATTTGGAAAATACGCAGTGAATATGTGCAAAAATAAAGCATTTCCTCTTAGGAACCTTGCATACAGGACAGACAATTAAGTGAAGCCTGGCCTCTTCTGTAAGGAAAATACAGATATCTGACTTAACTTGTTAGGCTGTTATGTGAAACTTTTCAAGCTACCTTTGTGCTTAGCATTCTCAAATATTGAGTGAAAAGGTTAAATATATTTCCTCTTATATAGCTGTAGTATTCTTATATTTGACCCTTTTTGTTGGATGTACCCAGTTTATCTGGAATTTATGTGGTTTAGAAACAGCAGTTTTAAAACTGTTGAACACTCTTGTGCAACTATTCTAATCATGCGTATCCTGTTCCTGATATAATCTGTGTGGATAATGCCAATATGTGATCATGAGTTATTAACATCTTTTGTCATATTAGAGAAATTAAATTTTAAGAAAACTATGTATTTAGCTCTTCAAGGCAAAACCCTAACACAATATAGTTGGGTCTATTCAAAATGGAAAAATATTCTTTAATTTAATTTGTTCAACATACTATTTATCTGTTACCAGAAGGTGGGCTACTTATTCCACTTCTCCCCATGCTAAATTTGAAGTCAGTTGTGGTTCTGAGAATTTCTTAAACAGCTCTTGCCTAAAATTGCCATACAGCTCCATACATGGATTTGACTATGGGGGTACAAATGATTTCCTCAGAGTGACTAACTTCTGCAGTGCAGGAGAGCTTATAAACAGAAGCTTTATCTGAGGGAAATTTAGTTCACATTGTTACTTAGTTCTACCATTTATTGTGCTCTATAGAGGCCTTAGCTCGCTAGGTACCAAGGGGTCCAGGGATTTCCTTCTAAAATACACTAAAGGGAACATTGCTTTGAAAGAAATTCCCATCAAGCTGCCAACATTTGGCAATTACACCAATGTTTCCATTTCTTTTATGTGGTACTTTCTCTTCAGTGAAATTCTCATGGGTCGAACCGGATGGCAGGCCAGACATCTTTGATCCAAGTGAGTAGCACTGTGCAGTCTGCCTTGTCTAAGCCATTCAGATTTGCTAATTCAGCACTGATTCCAGACGAACTTTAATTTAATTTCTATGAGACTACACCGTGAAATTTTTGGTTAATTGTTTAACATGACTGGGGAGTATTTGTGCTCTAGGAAGGTTAACTTTTCTTCTCTGACAATTTAGCTGGATGTTTCATCCAACATCTATTAATGTCAGTCCAAAAATTTCTATTGACTTCTACAGTTTTTGGATGGTGTTCTAGAGCTCTAATTGGCCATCTGTGTGCATATTTGCTATGGCTGTCCAGCATACAGGATCTGGCCACTGCATATGCAGTTTCTAAAAACCATTTCTGGTAACTCACTTAAAAAAGTTACGTTCAATAACAATTTTAGAATAATCTACTGAAAATATAATGAAAAATTCAATTAACTCTATACCCAAGTATAAATGTGTGTTAGTATCTGCATTTAAGTGTACAGACAGCACAAGGTTCATGAATTTGCTTTTAGAGACCTTTCAGATCTGGATATACAGAGATGTTAAAAAGGCTAGGCATAACTTTTCTTCCAATGAGAAATTATATATATATTTTTAAACTGCTGAAAAACTTTAAGAATTGCTCACTTTGCCACTTGAAATCATAGCTTGGTATGCTTTACAGTTTCCACATAAGTTACTAAAATCCCTTGAAAATACATGCACAATCCTCATTTGAAAATATGTTTAAATTAATAAAAATTAACTGAATCATTAGTTACAAAAGCATAAATAGGAATTCTTCTACAGAACTACTACTGTCAGGCATTTATGAATGTTATAGTTCAATCCCAGGTATCAAATAAGCACCACACAACTGCTTACCCCATCCCTCTGCAGCAGGATTGGGGAAAGAATTGAAAGGGCAAAAGTAACAAGATTCATGGGTTGAGATAAGAATGGTTTAATAATAGAAATAACATGCTAATAACATTAATTACATTAATTACTTTAAAAAATTATAAATATAAATAATAATTACTAATAATAATCTGCCATGAAAAGGAAAATAACTGAGAGAGAAATAAAACACAAGAAAGGCAAGTGAGGCAAGTGAAAGTGACTAAGCAACTTATACCCAGTCGGTCCCCAAGAAGCAGCCTACACACCATCCATTCCCGTAGTTTATGGACCACCACTGAAAAATGCCTGTAGCATGTCCACAAATGTCCACAACATATCCACTAAATTAATTTGATCCACGACCTGGAGCTCCATCTGTTCTGGTGGTCACTCGGGACAGGAGAGGGGATGTGCTGTGTGGCGTTCCTGGGCACGAAAGGCAGCTCAGGTCCAGTCACGGCTGCACTTGCACTGCTTCTTGTAGAACACCACATGGGGTGTAGTCGTGGTTTTATTCCAGACAACAACTAAACACCAACTTCCCCACCAGTGGGAAGGGGAGAGAATCAGAAGAGTAAAAGTGAGAAAACTCATGTGTTGGGATAAAAAGTGTTTAATAGCCAAAGCAAAAGCTGCATACAAAAAGCTGTATATAAAACAAGGAATTCCTTCACCACATCATAGGGCCAGGCAGGTATTCAGCCACCTGCAGAAGAGCAAGGCTGCCTCATGCATAACAGTGTCTTGGGAAGAAAAACACCATCACTCTGAATGCATCCCCCCCTCCTTCTTCCCCAGCTTTGTGTGCTGGGCATGATGCCATATCGTATGGAATATTCCTTGGTCAGCTGAGGTCACCTGTCTCAGTTGGGTCCCATCCCAACCTTTTATGCACCCACAATCTCCTCACTGGTAGGGTCAGGTGAGGAGCAGAAAAGTCCTCGACTCTGTGTAAGTCCTGCTCAGCAGTAACAAAAACATTTTTGTGTTAAGGCTGTTCTCAGCAGAAAACCAAAACACAGCTCCATACCAGCTACTGTGAAGAAAATTAACTCTATCCCAGCCAAAAAGAGCAGAACTAAGAAAAGTTAGTAAACTTTTCTAAAGTGGCTAAAGATAGCAATTTTTCCAAAGCATATCTTCTCCCTAGAAAAAATACCTTATTAAACTTCAAAACTCTTCATAGCAATATATTCACTGTGGTTGTCCATATGCATGGAACGTTTGGAAAACAAACTTTGTTTCCTACTGCAATTGTTTAATTGTATGTGGATGCATGATCTCACATGGCTGGCAGCAGATTAACCAAAGTGTGGACTCTTTTTAATACTTATGATATATATACTTATGACACACATATAAATATATATATTTTTATATATATAACATGTATTATATATAAAAATATGAGTTTTTTTCTCATTGTCTTTTAAACACCATGTGTTCAAAATGAAAAATTATGAAAAAAAAATCACTGAAAGAAAAACTTTTCATTCTTCTTTGACTATCAATATCTTTGCCCTCAAAAACTATATTAATACATCTACTTTATGAAGAGCAGAATAAAAATGGTACTAGAGTTGAATCTGAGAGATTTACACAGTTTTCCCCAAGAGCGCAGTTTCCATACCCAACAAAATGCAAACCACAGCAGAAACCTCAATTTTAACTTACATGGATTTTATGTAAATAATCCAGACATGGGCCAGATATCTGCCAGATACATTATTCCAGCTGGCAACATTTTTCATTTTCCTGCAAAGGTATATGGCAAGAGAAAACCACCCAGTAAGCTTTCATATCTACATTACCTTTTAAAGGTATTATTAACATAATCTCTCTCTAACCTATTCAGTGGAATTTGGTCAGTGTAATCCAGGATTATTTTCTTAATTTTTCTGATCTGTGAGACATATGGAATTTTTTCACAAAGAAAAGCAAATATATATGGAACAAGAACCCAAAAGAGAATTATGATCCTACTTTCAAACTTCGTTTTCATTTTGCATCTCTTTTAGCACCAGCAGTGATAGTTACATTTTATTACAGAAACAAAATGGTAAGAGGGCCCTTTGCTAAAGAAGGCAAGTTACAAAACTACTTGGAAATTCAGATACACTTCTAGAACAGCAAGTTATTGCACTCCACTAAAAAGAAAAACAAAGCAACCCACTGAGCACCTTTCAAAGCATATGAAAGAAAAGAAGAAATCTGAACAAGTAGAGATAGGAAAATTGCTGTGTGCCTGTTCCTAAAAATTCCGACATCTTCACATGTAAGGGGCAAAAAAAGAAAAAAGAGAAAATATTATCCCCCTGTAGCCAAGACAGAGTATCTCCCATAACCAAAATTCCCAGAAGAAAACTGTCCCATGATGAGCTCAGACCACAGCAAGGTCATATCTGAGCTGACAAAATTCAGATAACAAGAAGGTTTTGAATAGGTCAATGTAGCAGAAAGAACATTGTATCTCAGATGAACAGCAGCAAGTGGGACAGATCCCAGATCTAACTGGGGTTGTGTTTCTAAATGTAACCAGATAATGTACCAAGCAGTGTTAATGGAAAGGCATGGCCCTTTTTGCCCTGTGGGTTAACCACAATAATGTTTACCACTTAGAACAGTGATACCTTGATGCTGTAATTACTCACTGCATGTGTCGGTCGATATTTGCAATGTGCTTATTTACTGCCCACTTTCCGGTTGGAAAGCTGCTGTGGAAATTGCAGATGGCTTGTCATGTTGAAAATAAGTCCATGTAATTTTTTTTATTTCTCTTTTAGAGGAGCAAGCAATTTTTCAGCTTTGCTGTATCTCTACAGCTGTCTGAGCCTGCAGAATCTTGAACATAGAGAAACTATATATGAATTTTGCTGAAACCTAATAATTACTCTACTGTTAAATATGCAGCATGTACAGATTCAGAGGTGGATCAGGGAGGCGGGGGAGGAAGTCAGGGCACAAACTACGTTTTCGTTACCTCAGAGTACAAAACTGTTCATTGCATGGATTGAAGTGTTCTAGAAAAAGAAATTTTGGGCATTTGCCCTGGGTATCTTTGCCATGCATAAAAGTAGAGATCAAGAAGCTCACTGTCTTTAAACTTCAATTCAATCCAATTGACCCCCAAGTGAGCACAGCAGACCAGTAAAATTATAACCAGCCATCAATGTCTCGCTTCTTTTTTGGAGGTTCAGTGGACATGGAAGAGTTGACAGCACTGAATAATAATACCCTGTTGTTTATGCCTCCTTCATGCCAGAGGAACACTGTGTACATGTAAATGTTTCTCTTGCAGTCTAACGAGTGAAAGTTTTGGGGTATGTTTTTTGCACCGTATTTTCCCAGGACCTCTTTTAGAGAAGTTATAGAAGCTTCTGTCTCTATTTCTAGGATCCTAAATACTACAAATAAAAAAATTGACAACTCATCACTTTAATAGACTTTTGATTACTAAGAAGGGATGCATCAGAAGGTGAAAAGTTTTGGTCTCTTCAACTGCTTTAATTTGTGCTAGAAACAGTCAACATGTACCAGCTAAGAAAGACTTCTACTGATTTGCTTCAATATCATAGTGTTTCTGAACTCAGATTTCAAGACTTGAAATCCAGAAGCATTTCTGATTTCCTGTTATGAATTGTCAAGTAAGAATAAAATGGGAATAGATGTCATTCCCACAAGGACATAATTTCTCTTAATATTAAATAATTTTGTTTCTGTCTTATCTTAATTTTTAACATGTAGGTAAAGCAATTATAGTTACACCTAAAGGTATGATTTGACTACAAAATTACCAGAGGGAGCAACAATATTTTTTTAAAATTATAAAAGATCTACCTTATACATCTGAAACAGTGAGCAGTCCTACTTACACTTAAAAGTGTTAATAGTTTTCCATTGCATTTAAATTTTTCACAGCTTACATCCAACACATTATGTCTGTTGAAAACAACAGATTGATAAAGCACTAATGAGTAGTTTATTAAGGAATAATATTCATGGACAGCATAAAGGATCTTGCAGGTAGTACAGAAAACACTTCCAATAAAATGCCATCAACTCTTCACTGTAGTGAGTTTAAAATAGCTGACATTGTAATATGACCTGCCATAATAGGTCTATTCCAAACGAATGGCTAAAGTAATAGAGATTGAAAATAGAGTAGTTGCCCAATCTCTGCAAGTATTATTTTTTTGGCATTGGATGACATTTTGAAAAATGTTTGCATTTTGGAACTAAAATGACTTTTCTTGCCTGTAGCCAGCTGAGCTGGCCCAGAGCTGGTGGGCAAAAGGGGCACTCAGGAAGTTATGTCATGGTAATCTTACTGTACCATTGATGCTGAGGGAGCTTGTAGTCCAATAAAATCAAATAATACGTTACTTTTATGCATATTTGAACCGTGTGCAATTTGCTGTTTTACAAAGAGACTTGGCAGATTCTCATAAACAAACGAGAGACCAGTAACAACACATTGCCTATGTGTCCCTTTTAGCTGAATTTAGTGTATGACAGAGATGCAAATCTCACTGTTCTTCACATGGAAGGAGCTGTGACAAGGGCACTTTAACCTGACAGCTAAGCTGAAGGGACACAAGTGGCTATTACTACTGCAAGCTATCGGAATCATGAACGAAATTACAATCAGCTCTTAGGAAAACTGTTGACAAAACCTCTGCATCAGACATGCTAACTCACTAAAATTAGAACCATTGGTCTTAATAAGCTTTTGTGATGAAATTGTTTAGATCCAGGATGGATTCCCTCCCTAAAACAAGAAGTCAGAAAAACCCATAACCCAATGGTTAATAACACAGCTCAGAGAACAGATGAGTCAAGATTTTAAAGGTGGGGCCATCACCTGGAAATTGCATAGAACGGTCTAAAGCTTTGAATCAACTTTGATCAACTTTTATCTAGTTTTTCAAAACATTGAAACAAAATATTTATGCGGTATTAAAAGGTTGCTCTTTCATTCTAATGAAAGAAAAAGAAATTCTATTATTTTGATGAAAAAGATATTTTCTTTTGGAAAGGTGGAAATGGAATTCTGCTCCAGTTAGTCATAAGGAATTTGTGGATTGTACATGCACTAATGAAATAAGTGGAAGGTATAATCAAATGTGACTGTCTCAGGACTTTTTTCAATGTGTTAAGTGGCAGAACACTGTGTCTTTGTGTCCTTACCTAGAATGAACCAAGGAAATACAAGGAAATACCAAGGAATCACACATCTGTGTGACTTCTTTTTGTAATTTCTGCAAGTTATGATGTATTTTGTTAAAGACAGTGGCTGAGAGGAAGAGTGGAAAAATTGCCTCTATTCTCATTCTGACAATTCCTTTTGGACAAAAAAGCCTTACAAAAAAGGGGGAAAAGAAGAGCTCCTCCAAGGAATAACTGGAAAAGCCCAAAATAATGCAAATTACCCACTGAAAAACACAGCTGGTTCCTCCTGAACAAAACCTGAAAACACCTTGTGAGGAGTAGAGATCTGTCTTTCAGTGGGTGGATTTTCTAGCCTCAGAGATGGCCATAAGAATATCTTCCAAGGAGTTCTGGAGACTGAGCAGTGTTTTCACAGCCACAGAATCACCATGCATTGCATGACAAGGAAGTAAGCTTGGGAAAAAGTCCTAATGATGCAAACGGAGGGGGAAGCTTAAGCAGTCGAAAGCTTTTAGTGGGTATTTAAAGAAAAAGTGGACAGATCATCAAATCAGTTTTGAATGACAATTTTTAATTCTATGATTTACTAATACACTTAAGGCAATCCTTATCCCCTATAGAAGTGCTTTTCTCATATTTGATTATCTGTTTAACATAACTCTTTTGATTGAGAGCAATACAATATCTATTGGTTTAGATATTGATAGATATCTAGACAAAAAGATTATTCCACCACCCAATTAATAAAATACTGCATTTACCCTTACAAATCTTAGTCCTCTGTCTTTATTCGTTGTCTTACCTTCTTAGTGAAATATTCCTTTTTCACTGTGCTCCCCCAGGTACCACTGTGCCTCCCACCTACCTCATGTTCCTGTGACTCCTGCAACTCAGACAGGAAATATTACAGGGTTTTTCCACCCAAGATGGGAAAACCTTGCCCTGTCCTTGTCCTGATAAGTAATCCAGGTGTTAAGGAGAAATGCTTTCTATTTATCATATCATCTATTCTTGCATCATCCAGGCAATCACCTACCACTGAACTAACTCTCAATTCATCTGTTTACATGTGACACAAACCCTCTAAAGTTAGGATGCAGTTCTGTGAGAACTTCCTTCAGTGAAGATGAAGAATTATGTGCCTCATTTTGGTTAACTTCAACCCCTGAACTGACAGCAGTACATCCTAGTAGACACTGTGAATTTCAAACGTGTGAAGAGAGATCAAGTCTTCACCATTTCTCAGGGCTTACTTGATAGCATTTAGCAGTACCTCAACTGTTTCAACATTTTCACATTCAAAAGAGAGAGTTTTAACATGGCTGAGCATTCACAAACCCTCCTCTGAATATGGTAGATAACTTTTATGAGGAACAATATTAAATCTTCTTATCTTTAAACAGTGTACACTGTATAGCGTTCAATTTTATGTATCTATCTTTAGAAAAAATTCTGATATGAAATTGTTCCATATTGAAAATCTGTTTGCCCTGATGGTATCAATGCATTGTATAATGCTGAAAACACATCCCATCAGTGCCATAGTACAGTGTTTCTTTGCACATGAAAAATCTGTTTTACAGTTTTATCCTATGTACATACTGTACATAGAGTACTCATTTAAATGTCATCAGACATATGTCTAAGACAGCAAATATTCCAAAAGAGATAGTGAAAATGACATAATGATTACTTTAAAACAGCATCATAAACTGGCATTACTGTGGCTAGAAATGAATCATACAAGAAAATTAAGTTATACTTAAATTCACAATCATTATAAATCAATTATATTGTCTTCTCTGGAACTTTCTCTATTATTTGCTATGCTCAATGAAGAAACTTATTAAATAATGTGAAATCCAGAAGTAAATGCACAGTTTATTCTACATGCCATTATTAATATAGATTGAAGCTCAGAAATGGCTATGTCCACCAGTTCTCTGCTATCTGTACTTTTCTGCTCATCAAGATGCACTCTCTTCTTCACCAAATATATTGCGATATTTTCCATTTTTCTATCACATACAAAATGCTCCCACGGTCTTCTGATCAGGGCGGAATACTTGGGTGCCCCAAGGCACGTGTGTGCCGTGTGTGCTGTCTGGTGCTGCCTGAGTCATTGCCCTACACTGTCCCTCAAAATGGGTCAGAAATTGTTGTTCTTTCTCTTCTTGTGAACCAATATCGAATTTCATGCTTCTGGAGTCACCCCGTGGACTCAGTCCCTTTGTTCTGTCTTGCTGCTCGTTGCCTCCCCTGCACGGGCAGGTCACTCCACGGCACACAGGCTCTCTCCAGGCAGTGCTGCTGTGCTGTCACTGTGGGAGCAGACTAAGCAGGGTCACCACACGGCAGTCACAGCTCTGCCACGACGCCTGTGCCTCCTGGCAAAGGGTTTTGAAGATGGAGTAAAAAGGAAAACCAGGCAGCCCCTCTGATGCGGATGTCTGGTGGCTGAGAAAGGTGTCATATCGAGGCAGGGGGACTGGAGGAGGCAGTGTTGCAAAGCGGAGGTCTGGGAAAAAGAAAAAAAAAGAAAGAAAAAGAGAAGAAAAATATCAGGGAGAATAGAAGTACAAGGAAAATAAAAACATAGGAATTAAACACTAAGACCTAAAAAAAGCAGAGGAAACCATTCCCTAATGGGAAAGGATTCTGTGGTTTTATGTCACATCAAATGTACATATTATTCCAGTATGGAAGAACCAGTGACAAAATTTATTCTATAGTATGTCACCTCTTTGTGCTTCTGTCATTTCAAAGAAGTAGCCTGTAGGAATAGATAGCTGCACATCTTTCCTTCTATGCTTCTCCGCTTGACAACATAGCCTTAAGAAGAGGAATGATCCTTTCTGGTTCCTCAAGATCAAAATTTTCATCTCCCTTCACAAAAGAGCCAAAAGCATAAGCAACTGTGCTTCTCCTTCTGTTTCCGCCATTTCACTTTCTGGCTTACCCACAGTGTCTGGGAGGGCACCAGAATATCTCAGATCCTGGGTACACATCTGGGCTCCTGGAGGGGAACTGCTATCCTGCTCCTGTCCACCCTGGCAGATACTCACTCCAGCAGACCTTTAAGGGTACAGTGTATCACTTGCACGGGTATGGCATATCCAGACAGCAATAATTCTTAGAATTTTGGGAGTCTGTGTTTATTCTGTGTGTTTTAACACTGTGTAAATCAAACTGAATTCTAGATTATTAAGGACATAGAGATGCAATATCCCCTTGCAGTACAGCAGTTAATCAGGCTAAGAGACAATCTTATGCATAATCTCTGTATTACTGATAAAATATTGACACAAATGGATGGCATTACAAAATGGTCTAATCCTTTGAGAGGCTGAGTGCCCTGAGAGATGCTCAGCAGACTCCACTCCAAATGAAATTAGTGAGCCTCTGAGACCCAGCACTTCACAGGATCAAATCCTTTAACTACATTAAAAATGCTTTCTACAAAAATAGTAATGAAAAACACTATCAGCCAATCCTTCTCATTGTGCCAATGCAAATGAGTAACAGATTGGCAGCAGCGCACACATAGAAGTCTGTGAGGCAACACAGGAGAAGGGGTGTAATTAAGGATAAATTGCTGTAAGAAACCAAGGGCTACACTGTAAATTGCTTACTCTGTGGCCAGTCCTACTGACGTCTTCTGAAATTAGCAGTACTACCCACAGGAATGAATATTTCTAGTTCATCTGAAGCTGAGGCTGTGTGAGATGTTCTTTGCTAGGAGACCATACTCTTGCTTTTTCCTGGATCACTTCTAGTGTCAAGCTTCTCTCCATGTTGTGCCAGTATACATATTTGTGTGACTACATGCTCATTTGGATTAACAAATCCATCTCTTTAGGGTGAACAGAGAATGAAGCATTTTATTTAGGGGTAGACCCAGGGCCCTGGAACACCTCTTTGTTTTGCTTCACTGTGTGAACAGCTGTCTTGGCACCAGGGAGAGGATGGGAAGGACTGAAGTAGCAGTTTCTACAATTTTGCAGTCAGCTTCAGATAAAATTGTAGGTGAATGCCAAAAATCCAGTTCCATTGTCCACTTTTCCTCTTCTCACACTGTCAAGCATACATCCCACTCCCACCCTTTTGAGAACAGCTCCTTCTATTGGTATGATTAGATTTAAAATAGGGATTGGAGCCTACAGCCAGGATCAGTGCTTTGGCAGGAATCTGAAAACACCTGGGAAACTGGAAAAAGGAGTGGAAGTTGAGAAATGCCCAAGCTGGCCGTAGAATATGGATGCTTAATGTAAAACCACAGACACTTTATGGCTTTACAGCTTGACTCTAAATTGTTCTTTGCATTCATTTTTAGCACAAAAATTGTTGGAATAGATTTCTGTCAAGGACCTTCTCTTTCAGGAAATTAAAGGGAAATTTTATTCTTCTACCTCAATTTCTCCTAAGGGGTTGATGTAAAAAAATCAAATTGTAATTAACAAAACGTCAGGAAACACATCTCTGGGTTTCGGCCATATGCGTTCCACAGCTGTGGAACAATAAATTGTTCACACTACCAACTGCAATATTCGATCCTTAAAATGGTGTTTATTACCAGGAATTAATGTGTACAAAATACTGTCTCTGTCACATAACACAGGTGTGAAACACGCTGTCCCAGGGCAATACATAGTTCAGAAGTTTAGGAGAAGCTTCAGAAACTGATGAGGCATTTCTCACAGCATATTATCAGCAACTTGCAACTACTTACAGGAAAAAGGACATTCTAGAATAATTTTAAGTCTGAAAACCAAAACTAACAGTAGTACCTCAGTTGGCACTGACCGGTACACAAAAACATTTTAAGATTTCTAACCTTGAAGCTCTTTCTCATGGCAGCTCAGTTTTAGAACTATCTTGGATTAAGAAATACACCTCTGGCACATCCCTAGGTCATTACATGCAGCATACTTTAGATTACAATGATTAGTGAACTCCAGATTCTAAAAATTCTTCAAGTCAAACACACTGTCTTTTAATAATTCTTTATCTTACAAAGACAGCTCAAGGCTCAGTGCTTCCATTGGATAAAAAGGTAACCCTTTGGCCTGAAAAAAACCAGCTGTTGCTCAGATAAGTATGTCCTGTATACAATGATAGTCTTTTGTTGTTACTGCTGATAAGGAGGCAGTGCCCTCAAGGATAAGCAAAGCATTGGCGAGCAAATTTCTGTTAAGGCTAAAAACCCCAACACACAAAAACTCAAAAACTTTCTTCTTTTGAGCACTTTGTTCTGCAGTTCTTCAAATCAGACACTTCTGCATCTTACCCTGAAGCATCTGGTGCTGGCTACTGTCTGGGCTTGGGCACTGACTTACAGCAACTCTTAAAGAACTAATGGAATCTCAAAAATTACTGTTTCATGCATGATATAACCTTAGGGACTATTTTAAACATTCAAGCATATCTGTATTTTCTACAGCATCTGTTATATAAAAGAGGACAAACCTGAGAGAGACTTCTGCCTCTTTACAGAAGCAACAAGAGATTCTGAAGGTCATATTACCCTTAATGCCTTCCCAGAGTTTCTCATAGCTTTGATGGGATGACCTAAACTTCAAGGGCAAATTCCATCTCCTAAGTCCCCTATTATTGCCACGAATACAATCTCCAGCTTAATTATTTCAATATTATATGATAATTCTTTCAAAATTCTGCATTAAAAAAATTAAGAAAACAGCAGAAAAAAGAATCAAAGCCATTGTTACTTGTATTACAAGTTATGAGGATGTCTCCAAAGTGAATATCTTCCCTTTTTTGGGGATGGCAGAGGTGAGAACAGAAAATAGGAGATAGCAAGACAACTCTTCACAACCCCCACCTGTCCAGCTGATGTGTAAGGGTCACATCAGGACTTGCCCTCTCAGCATCTGAACATAGTGAAGAATATGCTGAGGAGCCAAAATACTGGAATAAAATGTTCCTGAATTTATATGCTTTATATTCCTTTAGTTTGTCATCACATTACCTAAAATTAGACTGAACTCCAGCTGGTTTTCTTTTTCCCCTCTTCCTCACTCCACAATTAAGAGATAACTCTTATTAGGATAGAGGTTTGTTTGGGACTTTTTTTTCCATTTCCATGTGTATATCAATATCTCCATACTAGAACAGGAGTTGTCTGATACACAGCTCACACATCTTTGAACTGCAGCTACAGTCTGCCAATAAATTGAGGGGAGGAGAGAGGAAGGCCTTTATTCTGATTTGATTCATAATGGTCTTCCGCAAACCAAATGAATGTTGTTCTGACCTATTTTCAGTTCTGTCAGAACCCAACATCCCATGTACTTGGAAGGTTTACAGAGCTCTGCTCCCAACACCCTCTACAAAATTAATATTTTTTATTAAACACAAAAGATGGTTGCATTTGGGAAAGTAACAACTGGCTGCCTACTTGTAAAGCCAGCTGTTTAAATTATCTGAAAGACTACTACTTCACCATATGTTAGAGCAGAGGATAATCCTGGATACATGTGTGGCCAGACACTTGCATAGTCAATATCCAGTCCTTAAAATCCTCAGATTATAGAATTAAGGTAGTATTACTATAAATTAATATTTTTGCTGAAATATTTAGCTCCCTGTTTTCTTTACTGTTCCCCCTCCAACATGAATTTTCCTGTTGCAATAAATGAAAAAAAATGCCATTTATTTCAGAGATAGTCTATATGTTCATCATACCACAATTCAGTCTGAGTAGAAACTGACATATATTTTGTGATTTCAAATAACAATGATTAATTTTTTCCAAGTAATGATAATGCAAATGTACTTGCTGGAGCTGAAAGATATCATTGCTTGAGGAGGTCAGGAAACGAACTTCAAAGATGAGCACATGCAGTGAATTGAGAATCTACACTTTACTTGTGTTTTCAGCAAATGTACATGTGGATTGCTTGACCCAACTGATTACTACAAGAGAAAGAAATTAAGTTGTTTTGAACCAAATTTCAGAGGTACATTCAGCTTCAGTAACTGTTTATTTCTCTGAGGAAAGTTACCTTTTGGGGATTTTACTTTTTTTAAAGATTATAGGCAAAGAATGAGGAATTGCACTCAATGTGATTGTGTTTGGGGAAAAATCATGGAATTCTAGGATGTCCTGGGTTGGAAGGGACCTTAAACATCATTTGGTTCCAACCCCCTTGCCATGGACAGGGACACCTTTCATTATACCAGGTTGCTCAGAGCTCTCTCCAACCTGGCCTTGAACACTTCCAGGGATACAACATCCACAACTTCAAATGGGAAAACTTAATTTATCCAAACAAGAGTAAAATACTGTAGCCATATCGACTTTATCAGCTTATGAGCATTAAATAAGAAAAAAAAAAAGTTAAATATCTGGGGAGATATAATCATCCCTGCTTCTGAAGAAATATAGGAGCACACTCAGGTGAAAGCTGTGAAACAAAATTACAGGGGATTTAAATCACCTGTTTAATCCTAGGATCCAGCCCTGGGGGAAAAATAGCTGGCTTAAAGAAGTCTTTTCTGGTGTTTTCAAGATCACAATATCATTGTGATCTTACAGTGCCTTCCCAGTCTCTCTGGGAAAATGTACCTTTACCAGACTCCTGCTGCATAATTCTGGTATTTAGGTTTTGTAGCTTGTAGGGAGGTGTAACTCTTGGCAAGGATGGAGCATCTCTTGCCTCTCCCAACCATTTCTTCCCTCCCCTCTCCACCCATCCCCATTCCAATGATGAAACTTGTTTGCTAACAATATTAGCTTGAAAAAATGCTCAGGAGCAGGAGCTCTAGCTGCTGGCTCTTGTACTCCAGCTCCAGAGCTGGGTGTTTCTCCTTCAGCTGTGCTGCCACAGCTCTCAGTGCAGAGAATTACTGGATGAGATGAGGGAACAATTCCAGATTACTTTTGTTTCATTCATTGGTTTTAGGCTTGATTTGGATCACTTCCCCATTTAGTTCATGCAACAGCCAAAACTTTGATCTGTCTGCCTACTCAATTAGCACATTGTACAACAGGGACAATTTTTAGTGGGAAAGAATGAAAAAAAGAGAGAAATACCCTCAAATAGCATTTCTGGACAGTAAATATCGTGGGAATGGACCAAAGAGTTAACTTTGTGTTGCCTTCTAGAGCTACAACTGACTCCTTGAGATGGCAGAGTGGAAAATACAATAACTGGAAAACAGATATTTTCTTTATGGCCTTGGAAAAATAACCAGGGTAGCTAATTAAAATAAATACGTACTCCTCCTCTTCTCTTCCTTTCCCTTCCCCTCAAAACACACCCCCAGAAGACTCCCAGTTGCAAACAAGCCTCTTAGGGTAACTTTCTTCCTCTTTCTCCCTTTTCTTTGGAGTTAAGGCAAGAAATGAGAATGAGCCTTTCACACCTAAAATGTCACCTCAGTAACTGCTGCTATCACCAAAACAAATCATTCTGATCTATTTCATATGCTTTTCTTCTTAGAAAATAATTTCAGATGAAAACATTATTCATACTACTTAAATAGAGGATATGGTTAAAAAAAGAGCTTTTTCAGTTTTACTGAAGTCAAAGGGAGTCATGTACCATTGATTTTCTTGACAGCAAGCAGTAATGAAATGATATTCATAGCTTTTATTTTTGACATAAGAGGAGAAATACTGGTGCTGCAAATAGCTCTGAAAACACATGAGATGTGAAAATATGCAATTAAATCTCTTTGAAGTGTCTGGTAATGACAATGAAACAACTTCTGCAGTAATATAAAATCTACCATAGGTTCTTCTGTGTTCTGAGACCTCTTGAAAAGCATTTATCTATGTAAGTTGGTGAATCACAGCCTCACTGAATTTTGCATTTCCTCAGAATGGTCCTAGGTAGTTTTAATGGACCTTAGAGTAATAATGCCTAATAAACTTAAAATGCATAATTTTGAATTCAGAAAAATCGTCTGAATTATAAAGAGAAATTAAGACAATGATTAATTTGATGTCAACTACAATGCCTACGGATTAATATGGCATTTGGCATGCCTGGCCATAAAAAAACAGGGTTCTTAAATGTGAGAGAGATAACAGGAAAGGAAACATGAAAACCTAGGGCATAAAATATGGAGATACTTATGAGTGAATAGGTTTGGAATTTATTTTTGAAGTGCATTAGACAAACATCACAGAATCAGACTCATTGAAAAGAATACATGTGGTTGTAATTTTTCTAGTGAAAGTCACTTCACATTTTAGATGATTAATTTTATATTTCCTCTACAAAATACACACAAATTTATTTTGATTTCATTCTAAAACACCAATGCCAGGATAAATCTATTTATTTACTTTTCTTTCAGGAAAGAAAAGGCCAATGATACTTTTTTTCTTCTCTCAAACTAACAGGAAATCTGAAAAGCATAATTACAAAACATATTTGTAAAATGAAAACTATTGCAAATTTCTGATGAGAATCACACTTGTAGGTAACCAAAACATAGATTCCCTAAGATTATTTATGAAACATTATTATTTTCTATTTCACTTAGATGCAGTTGAACATGAAAATGTAACTTCAAAAATGTCTTGATTCTTGCGTCTATGTACAGAGACAAAAGGCTACATGGAATGTTCTGAATGAACATAAGTCTAAAAGGTAATTCTTATTTTTTTCTTTATAATCTAGATCACCACAATGTGACATAACCAATATTTTAAGTGCTCTGTGCCCTTAAAATATTATACTCATTGCCTTCTGTCATCTTCAGCTTTTCTTGCAATAATAGTTTCCTAGACGAAAAAAAGGGAATGTGAAATTTGTACTTGCTACAGTCATTGTGATTAAAAATTTAAAAGTTATAGCAAATTCTTCACAGTTCCCAATTGTTTTGTATTCAGAATACATGAAGAAAGATCAGCTCAGGTGACATTTACTGGATCTCTTGTTAATAATTGGCTTTTTGATATATGACTACCAGACTTAAAATGCTACAGCCTTCCGGGAAGGCTGTGTTGAACCTGCAATGAACTGGTGTTACTATTGTGGCAACAGCATGAAAAAAATTAGGGTCTGACGTAGAGGATCAGCTTTGGTACATGAAATAAAATTAGAATGGACTCACACAAATGCATTTTTTATATGTAGTTATAAGTTTCATTTTTGATATGTACTTTTGCACTACCCTGACATCTAAATTTGGGTGTTCATGCACAATGCACAGTTTCAGGAGCTAGACCATAAACATTTATACCCTGTTGAACTTCTGCTGTGATGTAGCCCTGAGTCAGGGAGATATCAGAGAGATTTCAGAAGATGCCAAACTGCCAGCACGGTTCAGAACATGCAATAGTCTCTGCACATGTTTAACAGCACTGCACCCAGGACAAGCAAGGCAGACTGGAAGTGGTAGAAAGGTCTGCCTGCTGTTCACATTATAATTTTGTGACTATATGATTCCACTTCCCCTCTGCCTGCCCTAAGGTAGGAGAAACAGTCTTTACTCTCATATTCATGCTGTTCAGACCTGCCACTACAGCTCCTGGTGAGAGCAGTCTGAGAAGGATACAGAGAAAATAAAGTAAGAAAGTAGGAGCCCTTCTACTTTCTACTGACTGTCTTACACCATCAATATAGATTTATGGGGAAATAATAAAAAGGAGTTACCATTCTGTGTTGTGGAATTTAGGGGCACTGATCTAGGAGAAAGTTAGGCCTGGTTTTTGGTTTCTGAATTCAAGAATATGTCTGCTTTTATCTTGAGATTGATATAAGTTCATTAAGTATTATGAGAATACAGTTTTTGCTTAGTCTGAGAACTTTAATTGAAAGAAAAACCTAAGCACTGATTTTTTAGAAATTCTTTTTTGAAAACCCACAGACTCTTATCCTTAGTACATGAGTACAGCAGGGAGGTGCCCAAATGGCTACTCACATGAACTAGAATTTAGAGGCAGCATAATTTCTGTATCGCCTAGAAACTTAACTCTGGTTCCTTCAGAGATAAGATCAAACAATGAACTTTAGATACTGCAATGCCATTCTTGCAAGGGTTTATGTAAATTCTTGGAATTAAAAATCTGCAGGTTCAGGGTCAGATACAGTATCTGAATTGTAGGTACTCAACTGGAATAGTATCATGCAGATCCATAAAGGGCAAACAAAACCAACAAATATTGTCTCTAACTTTACATGCATGTAAAAGACCATGTGAGTATAACCACAACATGCTCCAGAACATGAAAAATTAGCCATAGTATTGAGGCGAACTGCAGTTAAGGGTTCCTCTCCTACCACCTGCTATTTGGACTCAGGGCACACAGCCAGTCAAATTACGGTTGCCTCCTGTGAAGAGGTGACTACACTTGGGGGAAAGTCTTCATTTAGCACATTTGTTCAAAGATGAGAGAATTTGGCCAAATGCTGTTAACTGTAATCCTAAAAGAACAAAAGAAGCTGCATGTAGCAGGTACTCTCTCTTAGACTAATCACAATATGTGGTAATATAGGCAAGCTTTGGAAAAGATAAGAAGAATTAGCCTTACATTGAAATCTCTAGAGATTACTTGAGTGGCAGTAAGACTAACAATAAACCTGCAGTCCCTTTGCTTTCTTTTTTGGGTTAGCTCTTTCTGATTTGTTTTATAAAGACAAGAGTAAGGCAATTAATAATCATGTCAGAAAACAACACAAATCGATAATAATTCATAACAAAATCAGCACAAGTTTTTCCTTTCAAAGTCATATTAACATTTGAATATCAGTAGAGCTCTACTTTCTAGAATATTAAATTTGCATTCAAATACCTGATTATTCATAATGTATATCGTTATGGCTTTACAAAGAATTGACATAAGCTCTCCATGATTACAATATAAAACATTTGCTATAAAATATTCCCTTCAGGGATGGCCAACTTTTAAAATAAGTAAATATAGCAATCCTAAGAAAAGCAACTAAATGTTACCTTTTCAGCGCAGAAGTGTGGAATAGCACAAATGACACAGAATAGTATCATCATTTTATGGTGCTTTATTAATGTGACAGCTGAGCAGGGAGCCATGCAGTATTGTCACTGCCAAGTACCACCTTAAGGTTTAACAAAATTTTGTATTTTATAGCGTCTGCATTTCATTGCAACTCTGGAGGTTGAAATGCTTTTAATAATACTTCATCTCATTCAGTATAATTATTGATAGTCCTATACTTCCAGACAAACCATCTATTGCACTGAAAGGTGGAAACAACTACATTGTAAGATATTACCCATTGAATTCTAAGTGATAGGTCTGAAGGCATCAAAGATTGTTTAATCCCATTAATTTTAAACAAAGATCTTCAATTTTCTCTAGAGACTTGAGAACTTGCCTTCACCAATGCTTAGGAGGGAAGGAAATGGATAGAACACACTTGTATACCACCCACTGAACATTTTATCGATTTAATTGTTTAGTAGGTTGCATCCCACATTCATTTTTATGCTCTTTTAATTTTTTTTTCAAATATTGGTATTCCTTTCCCTGCTTCCATTCTAGAAGCACTAAAACAGATGAATTTACATGGCTTTTCTGATGCCATCATATGATCCTTCTCTATTACTGTAATGTTTCAAAATAACATCACAGATAACAACCCATCAAGTTGGTCATACTGGCTGAAAGTTTCAGGAATTCCCTGAGAATTCAAGTAATTTCAGTGTGTTGGAACTGGATGTAGGGTAATTGAACCATGGCTGGTAAACAAGACAAGATGCAACTACAATTATCCTATATTAAGCATATCAAGTTCTTAAATATTTTATTTCCTAAATCCAGATAATCTTCTTAATGTGTGTAAAAATCTGAATGGTTAGGAAAATAAGGATTTTTTTTAACTTTTTCTGCCAGAACTATACAGAACAGTAGCTATGTGCTTCATGTGTACCCTGAAGTGCTTCAAGTCAGTCATCATGTAACTTTCTTTAAACTTTAAAAAATCATAAAAATTACAAAAACACTCTTGAAGAAGGTGTGTGAAAATATGTGAAAAGCATGTCACAGTGAAAGTCTTGTTGAACTGCAGCTACTTTTGAACGTAAATTTTTTCATTGAAGAAAATATTCTACAACAGGTTTTACTATCTGCTGAGACTTCTTTTGCTAGACTTGGGAAGAAACAGATATAACCACACTATTTTCAATAAACTTCATTAAACTCATAATCTTGCAAATGCAGAATGCACCTCTGATTTTGGAAAGTGCTGGGACTGAAAGAACTCTGTGAATACACGTGGAACTGATCTAAATAAAATTAAATGTATAAATCTACCTCTGTCTCTGGATTCTAAAACAGCAGGGTAACAAGAACTAGTCTGAATCAGAGGATGATTCTGACAGTGTGAGACAATAATTCACAATTTGTAATATTTTGAGTCATGAGCAAAGAAAAATTATTCCAGTTTTCTGTAAAGTACTTCACAATCTTACATTGAACATAAGTCTTGGAAAAATTATTTTGAAGTTTTTTTGCTCAGAGCTGATATTTTCTACTCAGAGTTGATTTCCATCATTGATATCTACAGATTAAATAAATTACGACAGCAGAAATATTGTTAAATCTTAAAAGTAAATATAAATTAATTTTATACCAAGTTCACACTTTACAATTCATATGATTTATGTGCTTAATTTCCTATTTAATAATTTCCTATTACAATAATTTAACTAAAAAGCACAACCTAAATTAAAAATTGAACTGTAATACATGTGATGTTCGCTGGTCATGAAAATAACTCCACACTTATTCTTGGAAAGTTTGTCATCAATTTTCTTCAAAAATATTATTGAAGTTAAGGTTTTAGTATAATTATTTTTAAGGAAATTTCCCAATCTGAGCATTCACGATGCTGTCAGTCACTCTCCCAGCACCACAGACTTCCACTCTGGGGCCAACACCCACTCACAGAGGGTGGCTCCAGTGACCAGAGGGGTCTCCACCTGGCTCCCCACGCACCCCACACTCACAGTCAGACCAGGTTTCCCACAGCAGAGCCTCAGAAGTCTTGTTCCATAAAACAAGATTTATTCATGGTGCAGGAACACAGAAAAAGCCTGACCTGGTTCCCCCAAGGGGGGACCCTCAACAAAGGTACCCCATGGCTTTCACACCTTTACAAAGTGTCCTAAAGTCTTGTTCTTCCTCCTGAGACCTCTGTGGCAGCTGTATCTCCCTACATCCATCCACCTGGTTGGCACCACCAGTTTTTGTGCCTTTTGTTAACCAAAGGTTGGCAGTTCATGGCCTCTTGTCTCAGGCTCCCACCAGAGCTCAAACTGCAGCTTGCAGACTGAGCTACCTGCACCAGATGTGCTCCTCAACACCGTGTAAAGATTAGAGAGGTATGAAGATAGAGAAAACTTTCACAGTTATTTTTGTAAAATGAAAGCATATGTTGGCTATACAGACTCATATTTTGGGTCTCATACCCAGCACCAATTGCCTGGGTTTTGGAAGAAACTCTTCTGCAAGAAAGTTTATTTTCTTTTTTCGGTTATGGAGTTTCTTTGCTTCCTATGAACCAGTGAATACTTAGAGAAAATACTTGATGTATTATTTCCAGTGGTAAATCTCCAAAATCAATAGAACAAATTTAGGCATGAATTTGACCCAGTGAGTTTTATTGATCCACTGAAGTTATTGACCTAACAGAATAGCACAGTCTTCCTTTGATTGTATATTTAATAAAGCACAAAAATTTGCTTCAATATTGAATATCAATTTGAGTTGATAGTTTGGATCATGGGTTATTGATTTTAAACTGTATGCTACTGATTAAATCTGAAGTCTCTAAGCAACAGCAATGCATGTAAGATCATGAGATAACTCATGCTGAGAGAATTCAAGAGACTGCATTGTCTTACTGCCTGTTCAAGTAGTGGGATCAGACCAGGTTGTTCAAGGTCTCATCAAGTCAGCTCACAAAAACCTCCAATGATGGGAACTGCACATCTTCTTTGAGCAAACTTGCCCACCGCTATACTCTCCTCACAGCTGAATTTATATCCAGCCCGATTCTCGTTAAACTTTTAGTCATGACCTCTTGCTCTGGTATGGTCCATCATGAAGCACACATACAGTGAGGCACCAAGCTGGATGCAACATTCTACAGGGGCTCTAATAAGTGCTACATAGAGAGGCATAATCCCTTCCTTCAATATACTCAGTAAACTTGTGTCTCCCCTCACTGTCACTCCCCTCACCAGCCAAGTCTGGTGGCCCTTTCTGCTGTCCTCGTGATGCCGGCTCTCCAGCACCCCCATGGCCTCTTCCCCAGAGCAGCTTCAACCCAGCAGCCTTTAGCCCTTTGCTGCAAGAAATTATTCCTTCTCAGGTATAACAGGTATATTGGTCATTGGCTGAGAGTAATTAGAAAGGTGGATTGTCACAGAGAAGGAATCTGATAACTTTTTCTTTTGTCTTTTCTTACTTTGATGCTCCCCAGTCTTTTTCCATTCTTATGTGTCTGGTTTTTTCTCCAGTTATTTGGCCAAAATGTTATTTTAATATTTATTCCCCTATTCAGTTTTTATTTGGATTTTCTTTCACCCAGTAATGAATTATAACCAAGTAACCATTTCATTAATTATATGAATTTGTGTACATACATATGTATGTACCTGTAATTGGTATGATCCCTGCTGTCAAAATGTACAAGGAAAAATCTAATAGATTTTTTTTAGTACTCTTAGGAACTTGAGCTGAGTGTAAACTAATGAAAATCTTGAGATGTTAGGACTTCTGGGAGTAAGGAATGTGCCTGGGAAGCTCTAAAATATACACAAGAGATCATTAAAAGTTTGTTATCGCTGGATACCTAGACTAGAAATTATTTTACATCTGGACTTCCTCTGTCACTCTCAAGGTCCCTGAAGTCTTAAAGAAAAGTGTTGAAAACCACATGATAACTCAGATGAAAAGCTCTGACATTGAGATTCCATCCTCTGCTATTGTAAGGCAGACTTTATTACTGGCTATCACAAATAGCTGATGCACTCTCCTGTTTTTATGAGCTAATTTTCTTTTTTGTTTTCTCTTTTAGTCATTTGGTTAAGTATCCTGTCTTGGCTTTAATCTTGTTATAAAAATTTCAAGTTTTTTAATTCTAGAATTTATCCCAAATACAACAAAATATTATTGCAATAATATGGCATTTTCCGCTGCTAAAGGGACACAGCACGGATTCCACACACTTGCACATAAAAGCAGTTTGGTCCTAAATTTGCTTGACAGGGAGTCTGGATGATCTGGGGTGGGTTTTAACAGAAATACTTCAAATTCTGAAATCATGTGTAATAATCTGAGTTTGAGTCATATCTTCTTATATTTCTTATTCATTTGTCTGCTCACGTAAACATCCAAACTTGAACAGAAATAACCAGCATCAATAAATAGGAATTTAACTTTAGAAAATCTAATAGGATTACAAGCTATGGAAATACTAAAATATTTTATGCTAAAATCTTTTACACACACTTTTACTTCCACCAGAGTACTGAAATTACATTCAGTTCACACCACTACAGCTTTTTTATTTTTGCCAATATTCCTTGTGCCATTCAATGTTGCCTGGAAATGTGTACGTTCCTGTATCAAAGGAAAACATACTGTATAATATTTACATTTACTAAAACTCACCTTTGGGCAAATTAGTTAATTTCTATTCATGTTTTTGAAAGCTTTGGTTCCTATTTGATGACTCAAAATTATATTCAGTAACACTAAATATCAATAATAACATCAAGATGAAAATTATTTCATTGTTCTGAAACAGTTTTCACCTCCGTCTGAAATACATATATTTTTATTTGTTTGTTTGTGGGGGGTTTTTTCTGTACAGAAACATCTAATGGAAGAAAATACTACTGGAGGAAGCTTCTTATTAAGCAGAGGGGTTTGTTTTTTTCTTAGTATTTTGACTAATCATGGTTCTCAGTCTAGTTCTACACTATGAAAACTGCTTTAATTTCCAAACTTTCTTGCAAAAAATATCATAGTGTAATAACAGTTTGGTTATTACTCTGTAAGAGTACTGGATTGGCACTGAAATGAGCTACATAATTTAAGATGTCTTTTTCATATCTTGGTTTTGTTTTGTTGTTTTTTAAGGGAAAAACAATGGATCAAATAAACAACCTCTAAGTACCAAAGAAGAAATGTAATTTTCACGTTCGTCTGTCCTCACCGACACGTGGAAGGGAGAAGCCAACTATGCAAAGAGATCCTACACCCTATTTTCCCTCAGGGAAAAGCAGCAATCAAACAACGACTGTGTTTCAAAGCAATCCTTCCAGCAGATATTGGTGCCTCTCTCATCCTCTCATCCAGTCCTGCTTTACCCACACTCCTCTCTTGCCCAGGCACTATGTCAGAACAAGGGCTATTGGCAGAGGTTAAAGTGGCAGATGCAATGGGTGAGAGCAAAGAATAAAAAAGCATAATATGAGAAGAGTTATATTAGATGAAAATTACATTGCCATCGCTGTAAGTATATTAAAATACCCATTTTAATAAAATAATTCCTAACAGATTGGCCTAATTTATTCTAAAAAGACCATCTTGGTCTACATAATTTCTTTTAATTCTTTGCATTCTTTTTCTGTCTAAAATTATATCTATAAAATACCTTGAATGTTTTTTTAAATCTTATTTCTCATACTAATTTCCAGTCCCTGGACAGGAAGTTGTTAACAAGACTTAATCAGTCAGTGACCTATTTGCTACAGAATTAAAAGAATCAAAGGCAATATTTCAAAACTCAATTAAAAGTTTCTCATTCCCTTATGACATTCTCTTCAACAGAAAAGGATTGTTTTGGTTGGTTTTTTTGGTTAGTTCTTGTTGTTGTTGAGTTCTCTCTTAGCACACATTAACATGTAGATCATGATTACTGAATTGAATATCTCAGACTCGGGCTCACAAGTTCTTAGATTTTCTCATAATTTTATTTGTGGTTTTATTTGTACTTAATTTGGTCTGCTTTGATCTAAATTGTTATGGATGTCCAGCATATGTCCAACATTTACCAATTATAGGAAGAAAAGTATCTGCCTCATATATTATATAGGTGAAAGACTGAAGTTATAGCTGTGGTGCAATATCTTAGCCTTGAAATCATTCTGAATATTTGAGGGAAATTTTACCAGCACATATGGCAATGGTAGTAGGTGGGGTAATTGTAAGCTTTTGAAGATTTCCCAAGTGTACCTATTCTTTGGTAGGGTCATGATAATAAGTTTTTTCAAACCTTGTGACAGAATTTTCAAAATAGTCACTTACATGAAGCTTCTAGATTCTGAAAGAAAAGCCCAGCTGGAGACTTTGTGAGGACTAAAATGCCCAAAAGGAAAGGCTCTTTGCTACAGAAGGTAGAGTCTGGTGCAAGGTAAGTGCTGGGATAAGCTGACCTTATAACTGCTGAGGTGAGGCTGATGCGTTGTGAGAGCTGCAAAAACCTAGCTGCAGCAAACCCATGCTACTGGTAATTTGAAGGGACAGGAACCATTTCTTTCCTTTGTTATTTTCTTTCCTATTAGAGAATACTTATTAGAGCAACAAGGCATGTATGCTGATTGGAAGGGGTTAATGTATCTGAGAATTTTCTAAAAGACCCCCCGTTCCAAATCAGATTACATCATTAGTGGAGCAGATTGTATTGAATTATGGTATCATATTTATAAGTGAAGGTTTGAACTCAGAACTCGGAAACAGTTTCATGCTATTCTGAAAATAAAAGCTTAAGACCAGTGACAGGAAATTAACACAAATAAAAGTAATAGATATAAAACAAGTGATGAATATCCACATTTTTAGTTTGGATTACCACTTTTAAATGGGGAATGTGTAATGTCCTTTTTTTGTGCACTGAGCTCCTTAGCACTGTTTCAACTTGCTGGACTATAACAGAACAAACAAACAAACAAACAAACAAAAAAAGCTACTCAGGTCAAAATTAAAAAAAAAGAAAAAAAGAGAGGGAGAAGGTTAGATAGAAAAAGGTCTGAAAAATGTAATTTCAGACACTAGGATTGCTGTAAAGCATTTCAAAATATGACTTAGAGTATTAAAAGGAAAATACAACAGAGAATCAAGACCTCATGCATGTATTTAGCTCTTCATTATTCAGTGTGTTGAAATACTCCCAACCCCAAATGATGAAGGTATAGAGGTCACTGCAGAAACTTTCCAGTTCTCCATAATGAGTTAGTTCAGGGTCAGCTGAGCTTATTAACTGTGGCTCAGCACTTTCCTTGCTATGCCCAGCGTGGCTGCTCTGAAACCTCGGTGAGGATCCTCACTGTGCCCCAGAGTACTCCAGCATCAGGGCTTATTAGGTACAGCAGAGAAACAGCCTGGACCGGGGGCTCCCACAGGGCTAAGCTGGTCTGATAACCTGCCTGCAGCTGAGGATCAGGGGAACTGTGTAGTTGGCATGTCTAGAGATAATAAGTCTGCCTGAACTTGGTGTCCTTCTAAGCAAAATAACTGAAATGTCTCTGAAGCACAGAGATATTTTACCCATTAAAAAAAAAAAAACAAACCATGCTGCCTTTAGCAGCAGTACATCCATGTTTGGATGGTGTTCATCTCACCTAATAGTACTGCCTGGCACAAGGAGTCCTTGTAGCTTGAGAATGGATAAAAAAATGCTATCAAAATTAAGTCATTTCTTTATGTCTCTTTGGATATAAAAGCTTTCATATGCAGAGTGATACATTATAAACATATGAGCGCATTCTAGAAAATGTTTTAAAAAATATTTCTCTGCAGAACAGAGATTTAAGCATATGCCTAAATTGAATTTGTTCTGATAAAATGCCCCAAAGAGGAGTACTTGCTTCATTAGGATTTAAATGTTAACCACAGAATCACAGGATCACCACATACTTGAGGTTGGAATAGACCTCTAAGGTCATAGAGTCCAACTGTTAACCTTGCACCAATATGGTCACCACTAAACCGTATTGCCACGTGCCACAGCAACATGGCCTCATGTTTCAACACCTATTGAAATTCAGCCAGGGAAACACGATGCTGTCATATTTCAATTCTTCACCTATCATTTTAAAAGAATCATAGCATCCCTTACAAATATTGGTATCTCATATAAATATATGCAAGATGTGGTGACTTAATAGGGACAACTCAAGGACTCCTGAGGTAAGAGAAGCCACCAGAAAAATATCTCAAAGGAATTAAGGGGTGTTCCTCTAGGAAGGCAACACAGCTGACAGCCTAGCGGGGTGCCTTTACACCAAAGCATGCAGCATGGACAACAAACAAGAGGAGCTGGAAGTTTGTGCTGCTAGACACCATCCCACACAACATCTTTCTCTCTGCATTGAAGAGAGACAGATTTGATGGGTGGGCTATTAGGTGGATAAGGAATTGGTTGGATGGTCACATCTAGAAGTTAGTGGTCAACAGCTCAGGGTTCCAACAGATACCAGGGACAAGTGATGTCCTTCAGGGGTCCATTTTGGCACCACTGCTTGTAAATATCTTCATTAATAACATAAATGAAGGGATTGAGTGCACTCTTAGCAAATCTGCAGATGATACCAAGCTGAGTGGGGCAGTTGACACACCTGAAAGATGGCATGCCATCCAGAGGGACCTGAACAAGCTCCAGAAGTTGGCCCATGGGAATCTCGTGAGGTTTACAAGACCAAATGCAAAGTGCTGCACCTAGGTCAGGGCAATAGCCAGTATCAACACAGGCTAGGGGATGGACAGATCGAGGGCAGCCATGGTGAGAAGGACTTGAGGGTGCTGGTGGGTGAGAGGCTGGACATGACCCAGCCCAGAAAACCAAATGTGTCCTGGGCTGCATCCAAAGCAGCATGGCCAGCAGGGCGAGGGAGAGGACTCTTCCCCGCTGCCCTGCTCTGGTAAGACCTCATCTGGAGTGCTGCATCCAGGTCCCCAGCACAGGAAGGACATCAGCTACTGGAGCACCACCAAGCTGACTGGCGGACAGAGTACCTCTTCTATGAGAAAAGGCTAAGAGGATTGGGATTGTTCAGCCTGCAAAAGAGAAGGCTGTGGGGTGACCTAATTGTGGACTTCCTCTACTTGAACTGAATCTACAGGAAAGATGGAGGGAGACTATTAACATTGTGTAGGGACAGGACAAAGGAGATTGGCTCCAAAGTGAAAGAGTTTAGGTTTAGATTGGATATTAGGGAGAAATTCTTTGCTGTGAGGGTGGTGAGGCATTGGAACAGATTGCTCATAGAAGTTGTGGATGTCCCACCCCTGGAAATGTTCAAGGTCAAATTAATTGAACCTAGGAGGTATATGATATTATCAAAAATTTCGCCAAATACAGATATGAATTTCCACTTGTTTCCAAAATGGTAAATATTAGTGAAAATATTTTTATATTACATTTCAGTGAGATGCACTAATAGAAATTCATTCCATGCAAGAATCTGTACCCCAGGCATCAGCATATGCCATTATGTTTTAACTGATGAGAAGGAAAAAGTGAAAAACATCTTTCCTACAAGACTTGAATCTATGGATGTAAATAAATTTCTTCACTGAAATGACCGAAACACATTTTAGATGACATTTAACTATCAATACTGAAAACTTAACACTCGACTTCTTTAGTGCAGATGACATATTTGGGTTTGTTTTCTAAAGAGCTTTCCATACTGTTCTAGCTTGAGGAAGAAAGTTTTGGATACATCCTAAAGCATGACTTTCAGGAAAAGTCAGAAATAACTCTCTCCTTTACAAAATTCCTTTGAAATAAGTTTACACCATGGAAAGAAGATTTTTTAAAAGTCAGTTAACTCAGGACAAGAGTTTCTTCTTAATGCATCAAGACATTGGAAAAAGGCAGCCCAAAGCAAGATGCTTTGTTCTGCTCCATTCACATAAAACTTCCATTTCTGTTTCTCAAGCATTCTGTTTGGGATTTTTTTTATTAGTACTATCATACCTAAAAAGCAAAGTATCATATATCCTCAGGTAATACTGCACTATAATTTTCCACATGGATAGACTAAAACAAATTCAAAATCATGCTTCTAAGTGCTCCTCTATATATCAAGACATAAAGGGATTATAAAGGAATCAGTAGCAGAGAATCCCTCTGACAAAATATGTCAGAGAACAACAATACCACCTTTGCAAGATGTAAGATTTCTCAAAATAGCTGATATATGGCAGCATTTAGTATGGTGAGTATTCAGCATTCAATGTAAAGAGCACTCAAAGTGTTTGTTGGCTTAGCATTTGTCTCTGCATGAGAAGTCACTTAAAGGGCCAAAAATCTTTGTGCATGGATATCAGAAAAAATTTTTAGCTCTGGAAAGGAGATAGAAAGAAGCCTCTATGTTACGAGTAGTACAAAACTGTGCTCCAGAGTAAAAACTATATACGGTATGTAGAGCCCTGAGAGTAAAATAAGAAAACACTCAGTACCTGACTGAATGTATCTTCAGTGTGCTTATCTAAGAAATTGTTTTAAATTCTAAAATTTCTGAAGCTTTAGAATGCAGCTGAACTACAATAATTCCTTTCCTCCAAGAATTCTGTATCTTTGGCAAAAAAAAAATTCAAAATTATTCTTGAAAGAAACTGTTAGAGAGTACTGAGTAGATGGGTGATTAAGGTGTTCACTAGACATAATACAGAAATCCTCAAAACCTATATTGCTCAGCTGAGAGTAGTATTTCTCAGATCAGATCAATGAAACAGGAAGAAAAAGGACATGAGTATCCAAAGCAAAATGTAACTTTGTATTAAGAGGGTATTTTCATCTTCCTTTCAGATCTTAAGTTAGAGAGCCTTTCCCTAAGGATCAGAAAGTAAACGATCAAAGTCCAGCAAGTCCAAAAATAAAGTGAAATTTAGTCAAACCAGAGCTTTATATAGAAAAAGCCCTCAGTTTTTCTTCCAACAGCACTACCATAAATGATCCTTCAATTCATGTGGTTTATGGTAGACAAAACTGTTTTGACTCTCAGGCATCAGTAACAGGCATGAGGAACATGTCCATGAGTTTCATACAGGTGTTAAGATCCAGTAACTGAGAGATGCCTTTGCCTGGATTAAGGTGTGTGTGAGACCATATGCCATGTGAGAGAGAGAGAGGTCCTGTTGGTCCTTCTTCACCCTGGGCTTCTTGGTGGTGGGGGTCCTGAAATTGTTCAAAACCCTTCACTATGTATACATTTTTGATATACCGAAAGAGAAAGGCTAGCTGGAATAAACTCTTCCTTAGGCTTAGGAATTTCAATGGTGTCATGACCAATTCCATTGAACAAGATTATCAGTAGAAGAGGCCCTTTTATGAGGTCCAAATTCTATTTTTTTTTCCTTGAGACAGATTACACCCCACACCACAGTGAGTGGCCAGAGAGACAAGCAAGACAAATGAGTCACATGGAGCCTCCTGATATCCTCAGCTACCTGTGGGTACTGCTACATCATGCTGCTGTCTAAAATGGCTCACTTCCGTCAAAGTAAAGAAGGTAATTCAATAACATTTAGCAGGAGCATTTGAAAATTTAGAGTATAACAGGAAAAAGAAAATAGGTGCAAGTTAGCTCAGATAGTGGAGATGGGAGAACACTGGCATCTGGACTAGTTTCTGCTTTCTGATGAAGGCAATTTTAGTTGCCTCTTAGGATCAAATTCAAGAGAAAATAGAGAGTATGAATTAAACCATATATGAATGTTACAGAGAGGAATACTTGGGCGAATGCTGCTTCTTTTTTTTTCTTTCAATTAATTTCCTTTTTAGATAGCTATGTGATGTTTGAGTCTAAAATTATTAGTTGAAATAAGATATGAAAACAGAGTCAGTGCATCTAGTAATAACTCTGCCTTCCAGCTCTTTTGGCAAATGCAAAAAAAATTACAGCATGAATTAAATCTAGGCTGTTCCCTTCATAACTGTAAATTAAAGAGTTCTGACAAAGTGCAGAGATACCAAAACCACTGACAAAGCAAATTCTGGGCAGATACCACATACCTGCCAGCTCTGCTAAAATGAATATGAACAAAGATGCTCATGTTAATTTATGTAGAAGATTAAAACTAATTAACTATAGAAAGATTAGAAATAAAAGTATTAAGATGAAGTCCAAACTTATTTCTAAAATGGTAGAATAGGTGTTCTGCAAATTCTAAGATCTTGGGTTTTGTTAACAATTTTCTGATTATCAATTTTTGTCCAAAGATTCAGGTGAAGAAAAAGGTAGCTGCCCTCCTGAATACAAAAACAAAGGACAAGGAGTGATGCCGTGAGTCTATGACAGGTTGACAAACCAATTTACCTTATTTTAGATGCAAACTAATGAAAAATAGGCAAATACAAGTCTTAGGAAGCACCTATTGCTTTAAATTGAATTCCTTCTTGCTGAGGAGGGAGAGCCAAAAGAAACCCTCTAAATTAATTCTCAATTTAAAGAAAACAACTATTTTCTTCTTTTCTTTGCCATTGAAATCATTGATCTCATTCCTACATAATTGGTTACCTCATTATAACAGCATTATAGTACAATAATGCTATTCTATGCAAGAACATTATCATATTATGATTTAGGCAATCCAGGAGTGCTAAAGAACAAAGGACATTAGAAAGGCGTAAACAAGGAATAGTCTTGGAATGGAATTTCCATATGGCCTTGGCACTGTTTATGAGCAGCATGAGGGAAGATACAAATGCAAAGGCATTGAGAAATAGGTTCACATGTGGGAAGGCGGAGTGATGAGTAGTAGAGAAATGGACAGAGCAAAGTCTCTGGAGTTCACAGCAGGTCAAATTGTCACTGCAAAGGCACAAGGACTTAGTTACCTGTTACTGCATGATAACTGCTGGCATCTTATCTATCTGCTTCCACATGGGCCCTTCATTTACAAAGCACTTCAGTCTGTAGAGATGGATTGCTGCTTAGTTAGGTTTTAGCAGCAACTTTCTCAGCAGGAGATGTATTTGACCTAGCCAACTTTTCACATGCAGCCAAAAGATTAAGACTTTCCACAGATGCAGTAAATCTCACCTGTAGTTGCAATTTGCATCAGCATTTCCATTCATTCTCTGCTTAAATCTTTAGCCAAACACTGTTCTCTGATTTAGGGAAAGCAAACTATTTTCAGTTCACCTCTGGAGTTATACACAGTATTAAATTTCCTCCTTGACTTGAATGGAGCCCACTATATTACTATATTTTGTGAAATGCCTTCCTGTCTGCGTTTCTCAGACACTAGTTTTCCCCAAAGGCACAATGATTAATTTTTTGATGCTTTACTTATACTGCAGGCATGTAAAGGAAGTCAGAAACGCTACCTTTTAGCACTTTCATTCTAAGATTAATAAAAGACACTAAAAGTAACAGGATGAGAGTATATATCCATTGGGTTTGGAATACATATTATGCAATACTATGAAGAATTTGTGAAAGGGTATTAATTAAATTAAGGAAGTAAATATTGGCAACTAGAAAGGTATCGTTACAATAAAAGGGAGTTGTGAGAGAAAGGACACAATTTCTCAGTCAGTTATGTTATAATATGACACCCAGTGTGGAAAAATGTATCTCGATGTCCTGTATGCTCAAAGGAGATACCATGATATTTTTGATTCAAGAGGAAAAAAACAAAAGAGATGATGAGACCCTAAGGAGAGGAAAGTTGGCAACAGCCAAATAAATACAGAACTGGAGGCTCAAGAAATGCTTCACCTGAGCTTGTCTCTGCAACTTAAGAATAACTCATAAGTGATAGGGTCTGACTTCAAGTCAGAATAAGAAATAAAAACCCTCAAGTAATTTCTGTAACCACATCCTTCCCGGAAGTAGATGTCAGGCAAGGCTGCACTGTTACGACATGAAGAATCGTGTTGGCTTATTTAGAACATTAGCATCAAGAAAAGGAAGAGGCAAGACCAGCTGAACACTGATAGTGGAAGGAGCCTAAGACTACTGCTGGGGTACTGGAGGGCTGGATTGGGAAGAAACATGTGGGGCTACATACTAAATGAAACAGCATTGGGCCTTTTCTGCCCACACCTGCCACTGGTGTTGTCAAAATTGCTGTGTTAATGCACGGAGTTTTCTTCTTTTGCCATTAGAAGAGGACATTGCTGTGTTTTAAACAGTATGCAGGGTTCCAGCTGCAGTGAGAGTGGAATGTTAGGAAGATTTGAAATAATCATGCTGTCTTTGGCTAAATTTGAGTTGCTCTTAATACAATAAGTATGTGCATGTATAGATTGTTTCAGAGCAGTAAACAAGGTGCCTTCTAAGAGCTGAAACACTTTGTGAAATCTTTATGGTAAAGTATCTTCTCCCTTGCTGCCCAGTTGAAGAATGGTGCACAGAAGGTGCATAAGATGGCTCTGCAGCATCTCATAGGAGGATGTGGCTGAGTTGAAGAGAAATCTATTACCTGTTATAGGCAAAATTATTTTTGTCTGCCTTTGAACTTCTTTGTTTTTAAAACTAGAATGGTCACAATAACAGCTTGAATAGAGCTGTGAAACAGTTAATAAAAGAATTGTTTAAATAACATGAAATATGACTGTCTTCAAAATCCAGAACAGCTAGAAACGTCATGGAAAGCAAGCCATGTCTCATGAGATACCCAGTCAGGTGCTGCATCCTAATTATAGCTCAAAGAACAATACTTACAAGGTTTGACTGTCACTAATGCTAAATAATCTTAATTACTGTGTTACTAAAATTTCTTTAAAGTATCCTTTGATTTCTAACACCACTAGAATAGAAAGTGTCTAATAAGTTCCATCTCTATCTTTCAGAGATTTCAAAGGGTTATAACATAAGTAGATTCATCCAACAATGAAGCAAAAATGCAATGCATAAATCCAGACTTCAAATAAATCAATGACCTAATTCTTTATCAAAAGCTACATTATGAAGCAGAAGTAGGTGTTAAATTATAACACTTCCACCACTATTAAGGTTAAAGATCCAAACATAAACATGAACTACAAATACAACTTCCAATACTTCTACTACCTGTGTTTATTTTGTCTTTAGTAATACAACAATATTAATATTTTTCCCATGTACTATGCACATATTATGGGTAGTAGTATGAAGTACTCACATGAAGCTTTGATATTTCTATCACTCACACTTTGATATTTCTATATTACTTAGAAACACCGTGTCAATGGAGAAGGGATGTAAAAGTGGAAGATCATGGAACCTGTATTTTATTTTGTTCACTTTGACACGTTTTTTTGTACACTAGGATTTCTTAGCATACACTGCAAGTGCACAGCTATGAACTGATTTTTTTTAAGGGCTCTTCACATGATAAAATGCTACTAGCAACATACATTGTGATCTTGGAAATTCATATCTTAGAGTGGTTATCAGGGGTATTGAAGACATAACTGTTTTCTACAAGGTTTAGTTTCTTTATTCTTAGAATATGTGTTATGCCAAATATATACTCTACTCAGAAGTACTTCTGAATTCATTAGCCTTCCTAATTTATCTTGGCATACACAAGTAAGAGAGCCTTCCAAAGGTGCAATACATGGGATGAATCATTTATCTGCAAAGCAAATGAGCTGAGAATATAGGTCATCAAAAATGTTCAGCAAATATTCATTACTTTGTTCAGAGGTCTTAATATCCAGTATACTCTGTGGTTGGATTTCTTACAATTTTACCATTTTCTTGTATGTATGTATGTATATATGTGTGTATGAAATGCATTTATCATTGTAATGGACTTTTTGTGATAGCAACAAGGGTGTGTAATATTTTGTGATGTTACTTTATTTCAGTATTGCATGATATGTATATAGCAGATGTAAACTTCATCATAATTAATAGTAGCTTAGAACAGAGGTTCTATACATAACATACACAGAACCTTAACTGTTCTAAATATAGAAAACTTGAAATCTTAACTGGCCTCTATTGGACAGAACAACAGATCCTACCTGCTGAAAATAAAAAAAAAAGTCAACTCTCCTGTCTGAAAATGCATCTGCTTTCTGAGTTCTCCAAAATTAAGACAGAAAATTATATCCTGAACTGCCTTCAGCTCTTGTCTCATCTTGTTTACACATCTGTAATACACAAATATAGCTGCAATTTACAGCATGCTCAAGCTAGCCTGGAAAGGCCACTTCAGTCAAGTACCTGTGAAGAGGCACATATTGAGCTCTGTGGAGCTGTAACTGCACTGCTATCAGGAACTACATTGATTGTGGTGTATCTTCGCAAAAACATGTGTGAAGCATTCTGACCTCAGAGATTAATATTTCCATCCTATGAGGTTTTTGATCAAATATTTGGAGATGTTCCTGATGGGAACAAATAATATTCCAGTTTATTGCATGTAGGTTGTTAGTTGCAGAGCTGTTTCTGAAATAGCTTTTAATGCATTTTTTAAACTAATATTAAATAACTAAAGAGGTGGGGAGATGCCCTCCTTTTTCTGAGAGGCCATATTATTTAAATCACATGAAATTTACTAAAGATTGAATCTCAGTATCTAATATTCTTCCACCTGTGAATAATATGATTTTAATGTCTTTGTTTCACCACTGTTTGCTCTAAGACCCTGGACATGAATAAAGGGGAGGAAGTCTAACAACATCACTCAACATCAGTTAGCTCAGAGCCTCCACTCACCATTTGATGAATAAAGTGTTTCTTGTGATTCAACTGAATTTGCTAGGTTCAAGAAAATACTTTTGACTCAGATTATCTTAGTGCAGGTGCATTCTCTTTCTTTTTTGTGGTAGTTTATGAACTGGAAAATTTGTCCTGAAGAAAATATGGAAGATACAAAGTTCAAGAGTGTTTTCATTGAACTGAATGGTACAAAAGGACTGAACTGAGAGTTTCAAAGTAATGATTCTGGGATTCCATCTCATAGAAAGTCTTCCCTTCTTTGGGGGAAAAATACAAAATCATAGTGGCTTTCTTCAGTTTTACTTTTTTTTCATTTTGTTTGTAGAGTTAACTGGATATTTTATCACTCACTTCATAGATCCTGTTTTTCTTTGTAAGCCTGCTGGGTTTTTGAGATAAAATGTTTTCTTCCTGTGTTATGTCTGAAATAAAATAGATATATTTGAAAACAGAAATTTTGGGTTTAATGCTTCTTTGTGAAAAAAGCAAACAAAATTTCTTTGAAAGGGCCACTACCAAATGAAGAGAAGGCATGTCATTCCCATTGTTTCATTCAGTTCATGCAGTTTTGTAAAAAAATTGAGTAGATGTACTCTTCTAATCTAGCCTAGTAGTCCATCTAAGACTTAAGGCAACAAATTTAACTCACTCCTGATGACAAATTGCCAGTTTGGTTGAAGATATACTTTTCCCTTCCTTTCTCATATTCAATGTTTGAAATTCTGAAAATTCTTCATGTGCTGTTAGCATAAAAATTTTCAGATATTTTGAAGTTTCCCCCTAGACTCTTTTTACTTTTATATTTTGCTACTTGTTTTAATGAAAAATGTGTTAGTTTTCTCTAAATTCAAAACTTAATTGAATTTTGATATTCTATATCAATCTGATTCCAGTAAATATCTTTTTGCTTCATGTAATTAACAGGACACCAAAAAAGTAGAACATATATATGTTCTCCCTGCTAGTTAATTACTCACTATGTAATCTACCTTAACACTTGAAAAAGTGAAAAATAAATGCAAATATCCACTAATCCCCATGCAAAATTATGTAAAACAGGAGAAAGGATACATTTTAGGATACAGTTTATTTTTTTCTAAGTTATGCAGCTTCTAGTGTTAAAAGGTTCAGATGCATTTTTAATGCTTGAATTAAAGGATGGCTCACTGTAGGCTTTCATTAGAAGGTTTGCCTGAAAAAGAGAATACATTGGGTGTTTTTTTTTCTCTTTTCATCCCACATACAGAACTAAATCAAATTTTGTTTTAACTAACTAACTAAGAGGAAGCATGACCTGGCTTTCATGGTTATCTATCTCTGTTAGACCTATCACTGGATGAACCATCCAGAGTAATTCTACTAATATAAAAATGGACTTGACGATCCCTTATGTTTGTTTAACAATAATAAATATACCGTAAGGCAAAAGGAGCCTTACATTGCACCTAATTATTGTCCTTTTTTATTCAGAGATTGTTGTTTATAATAATATTGGTACATAAATCTTTATTAGCATTATTTCTATTCTTACATTGGTCTCCCAGAAAATTTGAAGGGCTCTAGAGTAAGTAGACCAAGCACAATAAGGGTATGAAATGAGGTTAAGTAGTATACATAATACGTAGCATGTAGCAGTTTCGTTCTCTAGCAAACCATTGCTCCTACTTCTACAGCAAGCAGCAGAATGCCTTGAAATAAATTATAAAACAAAAAATAACATCAAACATCACAAATTAACTTAATTGACCTTCTGGTATTCACAATAAAATACTCAGTTTTAATAATCTATATCTTCAAAAGGGCAACTTTTGACTTGCAGTAATTAAGATAACTTAAAATGCTTCTCCTCATCTGTATCTTTTATTCCATTACTAGCAGAAAATCTGGCAGTTACAGAAATATCAAAACAAATTATTCTTGAGATAAGTAGCTTACGTAATAGTGATTCATTAACTGCATTTCTTTCCAAAGCTTCTTATGCTGTTGAATCCTTCTGTGGAGTACAGTCTGAAAAAGTGTTCATAGCATTCCATTTTTTTCCTTAGAATATTCTAGGCAGAACTAATATAGCACAAAATATAGGCATGTGGCGTCATTCAAGCTCCATTCCTTCCTGTATAGGAAGGAGAACTCCATTAACTGTATAGTCTACTGAAAAAAGCTACATCCTCAAATAAAAGTCATGAAGTGCTAGTCATCAGAGTAAGAACTGTGGGTGTGTAATGGTTGAAATTACTTAATCAAACTGGAAATGAAAAATGCCTTCCATAAGATCAAGAAGAAGTAAGGAAAAGGTTATCTGGGAGTGTTCTTCTGAGAAGTACCTAATAGCAAAACCAGTCAGATACCAGAAGGATCTTCTTCCTTGGATTTGTGCCCTGTACTGTAGGTACTGCTGAAACTGCAGGTTTAAGCTGGTTATACCAAGCCTATGCACAAACACGTTGCCCAAAGGCCCACATTTGCTCTGGACCAGGTATGGACTTATTTATCATATTGGCCATGATACATTATGAAATTTTCACTAACTACCATGCCAGTTTTGTCCCTGTTGGAGTGACACTGTTTTATCCAGAGTGGAGCTTGACATGTCAAAATTGAGCTAGCCCCTTAGGAGAAACAAATTTTAAATGGTAAAATGAGCCAGGTGCTCTAGATTGTGTGTCCAAAGGATTTGTTCATTTTTATCCCCCAGCATCAGGGGGATTTATTGTCCTGTTGAATAATGATGCACAAACTGGTGGTTTCCAGCCCAAATCTCAGTTCTGACTTAAGAACATTTATTTTCAAAAGAATAATCATGAATCATAACCTTATCGGAGAAACCCCCTGACTAAATCTAGTCTTACACTATGGTTACTCCAATCTCTTGTTAAGAGCCTCTCTCTACAAAAGGATCATCTCTACGCTTACAAGCACAGAGTACTACTTTTCTGCTGAACAGCACTGATGGTTCTTTTACTTTTGCCTACCCATAGAAAGGCAGAAGACACATTGTTGTTATTATTATCATCCTAGTAGTTTTCAGAGGACAGTGTCTAATAGTCTAAATGTACCTAATGCAGATAATCTATGAGGTTCTTATGGACAGCTTTCTGTTCAAGACTTACTGTCTTTAAAGCTAAGGCATATAGTTGAGGTAAATAGGAAGTACATCTATCTGAAAAATCAAACAAACATTTTGTAAGAATATCTGGAAAAAAGTTTGTATTTGAAATTCCAGAAAATACTCACAGTACTTCCATGGAGCTTACCACAAATAGCTCTGTAATATGTTTTCTTCACTTTGGTGAAGACAGTGGCTCCCCATAACCAGTCATAGGCCAAAGAGCTTCTGTTTTCAGTGCACTCTAAGTCTGAGCATGGAACAGATGTCCCCCTGGCTTAATGGGTCTGTATCCTTTTTTGAACAGGGGTCATTAAGTCTAGATCACCAGACTGTACTGTGGATCTGTATCGCATTCTCTGCGCCCTTATGATTCACATCTGCGAGCATGGCAGGGGAAGAAAATATTTAAACTTGTTAATTTGTTAGGGCTAGAAATTTAATTTCATAAGAAAACAGGAGCCTGCTTTCACAAAGTGACAGCGTGACATCTCCTTCCAAGGACATTAGCACGAAAGCACACCCGTTAACTCAGAACCAACAGCAGATGGCCCTTGGAGTGTGGGATGCTTATTTGGAAACAATTTGGGAGCAGGGATACAGAACATCAACCGGGTAAATCCAAATAAAAAGGTACAAGGCCAAAGAAACAGCTGGCATAAACTGGCATATATTCACTGAAGTCGATTCAGGAAGACACTTCCATTTCTGTTTGTGGAGTCCTGGAGACCAAAGCTTTCGAGAAGCAAGAAATGCTGCTATGAGGAGGGGGCTCAATAGGAAGGGATTATAGCCATAAATTGAACAAAAAGCCTTAAACAAGCAAGCTGAAAGCTACACTCTGGCATGTGTTCCAATCAAATTAATTTTAGATTAATCAAAGAATGTTTTGCTTGCATTAGAAAACATTAAATCACTTGAAATCTGATTTTTCCCTTTAAAATGTGGCTTTCCTATGTGAGTGTTACAAGAAGACATATCTCTGAAAACTCATTTTTAAATCAAAATTCCAATATTTTCAATTCAAAATGGCACAAGTAGGAAACAGGGCCTCACATATAAGTAAAATTTCAAGGAACTTGTTTTATTTTTAAAATGTTCATATTCAAAAGGGAAAAAATCCAAGAAACTTTAAAAATAATTTTAAAATGCCCTTTGCTTTCCCATTTATAAGGAATTTATAGCAGTTTTCTGACTCATAAAATCTGATAAGGCATCAGCTGCTATATAAAAACAAAATATGAAATAAGAGGGGTCAAGGGATATCAAGGGATGTTTCAGTGTTTAGTGTATTAAAATATCTTATCTAAAAACTCTGACAGGAACTTTAAACAAATCAAAGTGTTGATGAGATCAGCTTTAATTACTGTTAACTTTTTGAGAGGAAATTGGTGGTTTTTTGATTAGTTGAAGATATTAAATGGCCTATGATATCTCATGTTCCAGCTCCCCCTTACACCAAGCTTCAGTGCAGCTCTCCAATACCACAGTCATGACAGTGTCTTTGTGAAGTAAATAAAGTGACCCTGTAAGATGCAGAGATAGTGCACTTGGAGAACAATTCCTGAGGTGACAGATAGATCCAGGTGAGGATTTCACAGTACCTTAACATGTTCTGCAACCAGTTAGAGACTTTAAATCCCATTGTCTATTTGCTTTCACACTACTTTTCTAACAGCTGTATATCATGTTTACTCTTGATAAACAAAGAAGCTTTTTCCTTCTAAGTTTTAATTGTACTAAGCTAAGTTTTACAACTTGATCATTTTCTGTTTCATTTTTGGTTAAGGGTTTAGTTTCTTATTAAATTTAAATTGCAACAAGATACGGGTTCTGTTTTACAACTCACATAACTAACAGATTAGGAATTGAAAATTACTCAAGTAAATGTTCTGTGTTTTCTGTAGTGCAATATTTACATAAAATTCATTAAAACAAATGGAAATTATTTGTACCACTAAAATTACATTGTATTGCCCACAGAAGGGTCAAATGTGGAAATGGAAAAGTCATAAAACATACATCTATGGCATCTGCCATTCATTTTTATCACATTTATCTACTCAAAGATGTATTGAGTAAGTAGAGAACAGCTTGGCATTCAAATTGCTTATAATTTTTTTGCAGTATTTATACTATATTAACAATTTTTATAATGTATTCTGTATGTCTCATCAGAGATTTTTATTATGGAAGATTCATAAGCTGCTACAACATTATCAAAAAATTTCTAAATATCTGCTGACAAACCCTCCTGCATTATTTACAGAGAGATTCAACAAAATGAGAGACTTTTCATAACTTTGTTGGTATTTTCTAATGCTACAAGTAGGAAACTTAAATTCAGTTAGATTTGTTTTGGATCTGAAGACAAGAAGAAGAAAACATCACTTTTACTGAAAATATCAGTCCATTTTACTGGTTGTTGTACAACAAATTTGAAGTGTAACAACCTACCCAGAATGTAAGTCGCCTATAACATACCAAAGAGTTTTCTAGACTACAAATCCTTCAATTCCCTCGATTTTCTCAGTTTTTACCTGTCTTAACAAAAAAAGAGAATCAAAATGTTCGCATGACTTAGTCATGCTTAGAGAAAAATCTTGTCTATGATTTGTCAGTATTACCTAGGTTGAGTTGAATAATCTATCACTGCCTCAAAACAAGGCAACATTTTAACCTGAAAAAAGGCATCCAGTGTTAAGTTTAGAAGCACATCTGTAAGAATGTGAACAATTTATCAGGTATTCTGCACATTTAATATGAACCATATGAAATGTGCTTTGATTGCCAGATACCCTTTCCTCGTACAAAATTTCACTCTGGTTTAATTCTAAAAAAACCCAACAAAATCTAAGATCAAAGATTGGATTAATTTAATCTGGTTTTTAGCTGCAACACATAGAGAAAAAGGCCAGTTCTAAGATGAAGGGACTAATCATCTGAAAAGAAGTACCAGTACTTAGTGTGTTTATTAATGACATGAAAATGTTGAGCAATGAGGTGATAACAACTGCAAATTCTATTAAATCCTGCAAGTTTTCAGCCTCATTAAGCTCTTCAGAATGATTTAACCAAACTCGGCATGTAGGCAATGCGGTGGGAATACGCGATAGAGCACAGAAATGGACGATAGGAAGATCTCTTCAAACTGCATGAGAATAGACAACAGTAGTGATTAGCCTTTCTTAACTCTAGGAACAGCCCTTTGCTTCTTCTTCTGCTCGCCTACCACAGTGGCATAATCTGTGTTTTAAGCCTTCTTTTCCACAGATTTGTGTTACAAAGCAGTCACCACCCACTTTTCGATCTGTTCTCATTAACTCCTCTTAGACTGAAGGGACCTGAACCTTCTGAAAGATAATTGGTTCTCTTTTTGATACATAGGAATTTTGGCATTGTTTGTCCTCTTTACTGTTTTAGACTCCAGAAATACAAAATCTGTTTAAGGGACAGTTTTGTCTGTGGATAATTACAGTTGTTTCATAAATATCATGGAGTAACATCCTCGTCTAATAGACACAAAATACATCCTTTGGTTGGAATATGAAAATCTCTAAAGAGATGAGACCAAATGATTCTGATATTAGCAAGTATAGGGTTGTTCTGTCTTAATTATCTGATTCAGACCAGTATATCTATAAGTTCACGTGGAAGTTTTGTTTCCTGCTTTCTATTAAATTGCTTTCCATAAGCTACCATGTGAAAAACTCTTGCAAGGCCATGTTCTGTGCTGTTGTTAAGGGTAAGTTTCTTTCATGGTTACCTAATGGAAGAACACCTTGCTGTCACTGAGAAGATGAATCACTTCTTATTAGAGTTAAAGCTGTATAAACCAATGTTCTCTGTTACCATATGTAAAGATATTGAAGAAGGATATGTAATTTTTCCATTATATTTTCCATATTATGAAACCAGCTTTTAAAGATTAATTTAAAAAAAAAACCAATTTAAAAGAAAAATGGGAACTCTTTTAAATAGTATCACAAGTTTTATTTCTAAAGGAAAAGCTGCAGCCTAAGAAAATCTGATACATGTCTATATAAGAAAAGGAGATCACTTTGTTCCATAAAGGTGTTGTATAAAATGAAACATTGTTCTTGTCAGAAAATATTATTTTGATTTGTTGATATCAATGTTGTATGGATGGGGGCATTGTTTTGCTATATTGACAGATGTTTAATCTAGACTGCAGTAGGAAGTTAAAAAAGGAGATATAAACAACAGATTTTTTCTGTTGGAGTCACAGAAATGACCAGAAGACCTCATGAGAAATATGCAAAACAAAAATATAATTATCTACTCAAGTGTTAGAAAATGACAAATCTAAATTACATATTCTTGTGGATCTAAGATACCTTGTTGCATTAACCCAGACCACTAAAGATAAAATTTACAGTCTCTTTAAGCCCATGCTCAATAAGCAAAACTCTCCTCTTTAGTATTCAGCTGAATTCATTGTTTGTTAAGCTTATTTCTGAGACTTCCAAAGACTACGCTGTGTTGCAAAGCTAAAGAAGCAATTGTAGTATTGTAAGGCTTCTCCCAGAGGAAACTCTATAGCACTTAACCCAGATTTCCTTCACATGGGTTACTAGACTCTAGAGACAAAGCTAAAAGCGAAAAGTCGCAGTCTCTTTCTACATTAAACCACTTGTTGAACTCAACTCAGAATTCAGAGATGGAAAAGGACTTCAGTTTCTTTAATAAGTCTACAGTTTCAAAACAGAAAAGCTTTAAGAAAAGCAGGTTTATCATTCCTGACAACTGACTCAAATATAAAATTAGTATTTTTTCTTCATGTAAGGCCTAAAGAGCAAAAGAAAGTGGGGTTTGTAGGCAAAATAGAGAAGATATTTCTGTCTGCCCTGTCAGACCCCTATTCACAGCAGTTCTACTAACCTCACCCCTCTCCACATAGGACAGTGGCTGGTAGTCAGGAGAACTTGGTCTGCCATCTACAAAAAGTTGAAGTAATTCTACAGCAGTTAATGAACACCTTCATGCCGCTTTTCCCTTCAAGAAAGGAGGAATTCAGGGACTGAACTAGGACTTTCACTCAAAATATAGCCCTTTCAAGCCCCTGGAAAAAGTAGTCTCACACCGTCTCTCCATCAGGTTACTTGCTGCTAACTCTTAATCAAGCTGGAATTTTTCATCATTTTCTGATATGGAGGGAATTACTAATATCATAAAAACAGCCCTTAAAAAGAAAAATTTTAGTAAATTACATATAACATGACTTGCTCTACTTCGAACTTTCTATTAAAACAACACTATATCTTATACATATTTTGATCTGAAATACATTTTTGATTTAAATTTTTAAAAAGCATAAATGCTAAAAGTAATTAACTTTACTTTTTTTAATATACTACCCTTCTGGGAAAATAAAAGAGTAACATTTTAACATCACATAACAGAAAAATGTTATCCAAAGTATTAGAAAAAGTCTAGTGAGAAAATTCCTAGTAAAAATGGTATGAGTCTTTCACCCTAAATTAGGCTTTTGAAAAGAAATAATGTTCCTGAAGATCAATAAAATGATGGTCTTCCTTGCTACCCTGTGTGTGTCTTCAAGGTCTGGCTGCCTCTTGATAAATCCCTGCTATTAGATGTCAAGCATCATTTATCCTACTGAGTGGAGAAGAGATGCCTCCAATGAGCGATACAGAGCACCTAAAGTTATCTACCTACACTTTATCAAAAGCTGGAGAAGCCAGACTCTGTGTGCTGACTGATGAAAAACTATCCTGCCACAGAAAAGTTTGCAGGTGTTTGCCACAAAGGTTCAGTGCCCAAGAAATGGGATTAGAACCACTTTTTTCAGCTTTATTTTCAACAATGAATTGGACTGAGATTAATAACATTCTGCAGTCCCAGCTGGATTGCTGCTCAAGGCAATCTTAAAATTTATTATTGTATATATAGAAGCAATTGCAAGATTTAGTAGCTGTTTTTTCAGGCAAATATGCAGATTAGATAATAATGTTCTGGATTGTATTTGGGGACAGAGGCAGAGAGAGAGAGAGAGAGAGAAAGAGAGATATTTATTCCACTGACAATAGGCAGAAATAGACTGTATTTTAGTGAGCAGTTTTTCTTTTAGATTTTATATATATATGTACAATACTTGGCTGGTTTATACACTTTCTAGACAGGGATACTCTAAGATAGAGTATAGTCATTACTCACTCTTTCATGCAAAATCTCAATCCTTCATGTGTAAAATAGGCTACTGACAACTCACTCTCACACACTACACTTTTTGGCTCACTTACATATTTAGTGTTCAAAAACTTGGAGCTGCAATAGAGCCTCAAGGAATAACTGCTCACTTCACATATTTTAATTCAGGATTGAAACCATTTATTGATTTATAAATTACACTAATTAACCCATAATCAGTGAACTATACAGTCAGGATCAATATGAGCAGTAAAACATATATAAATGACAACTTTGCACACTTAAAAAACGTTAATAAAAACCCATAAATCTCTCAACACCCTGTTAGAACTAATTTTGAAAAGTTCAACCACACAGCTGCAAACACCCTCCCACTTCTCTTGGGAGCACAGGCTCCCATGTTTCACACACCTCCAGCTGGAAACAAGGGCGGGTGCTTTGTGGGTACCTGAGCTGCTCCTTGCAGCCCATCAGCCCCCAGGTCAGAAAGAAAGCACCCCCTGGGCTCACCCAGGCTGCCCACAGTGCTCGCCCCAAGTGCTGCACACCAAGCTGCTCATCACAGGGCGGCTGCTCTGACCCAGACTGAGGCTGCAATGTGATTTCAGGCTGCCAAAAGTGGACTACTGATTTCCTTCAGGAATATTTCACTCATTTGAGGGGAAGGAGAGTGAACATTATGATTTTCTTAGCATTTTGGTGGGGAAATTATGTGTGTAGAAACAGGCTAATGATAGCGAACAGGGTGTTCCCAAAAAAGCTGAGCAGAGTTTGAACTATGTGTTAAACTTGGCGGAACAGGATTCTCATACAATTACTTCTGAAAATTTATTTGGTTTTGGCTCCATTGTATGAGTGTATAGATATTTATATATATTTACACATTCATATACATGCATATACACCCACACACATTGTACTATAAACTCTTAATTCATATTATCTCTAGACAAGAGAAAAACAGTATATTTCAACATTAAGATGCATAATCAAAGCTATTGATGGTCTGACTTATGAGATGCTGCCATTTAAACTTGTTAATACTGTACACACACATCAATTTCTTTTTCTGAACTCTGAAATTTACTTTTTTTTGAAGGAATGACTCTTTGTTACTCTAAGCTTTACAAATTACTGTGGAGTGTCTTATACTGAGTGCCACCGAACAGCTATAATTCAGTAAGTAAACCCTGTGGTGTATGAGATTTTAGCTCATATCATCTATATGGAAAAATGGTATTTTCATTCCTTATTGATAACTCCATACTTTGCCGAGAGTTATGAAAAAGACAGAGCTATAAATTAGTTTTGATCAACCAAGAGGAACAGCAAAAGACAGAATGCACATTAAAGTGTCAGTGCATATACTATTTTTCAGTTTGAAATAAATGGAAATGAACATAACTTTTGCAATGGAATGAAAGATACCTTATTGCTATTTTGGCAGAAGAACTTGATTTATATGCCCATGGATAGACATGACAATTATTTACAAGCGTCCTCACATTCCTTAAAGGTGTCTCTTTCATTTCACACTTATGTAGTATGATTCACACTGCAATTCATTTGAAGCAGACAAAATTGCTCAAATTTTGCAGGTGTTGTGTAATTTGTCCACATCTGAACACTTTTTGGGGATAAAAGCCTTTCACTAAAGGCTTGATGATCGCTGTTTCTACACTGCCCAACAGATAAGGCTCTTTTCTATCTTTGCTCTGTCTGAATTAGATTGATCTGCACTTCACCAGGGTTTTGTTTGGATTTGTTTTACTTTCTTTTCTCTATAATTTTCACTTTCATTTCTGTACATCATTGATTTTAAACTTGTGAGTACCTTAAATGGACCAGTAAGACCCTTAACATTCACTACCTGTATGGACAGTGAACACTGTCCAAGTATTAAATATACTCTATCAATGTCAATATTTTAGGTTGAAGGCTTTTGTTTTGGAAAGTATTTGAGGCTTGTCAGTACAAACGGGCTGTATGAATAAGATGCCATATCAGATATCCGAGTCAGAGATATTAAAACAAAATTTTATTACTTTCTTGAACAGTATTTCTAAAGATGTACAAGTATTTATTAAAAAGAAATTCTCTCTCAGGCTTCATCTCTCCAACTCTATTGACCTGGAAAATGTATTACAGCTAATAAGAATTATTTGATGGCTTCTATAGACTCATGTCTTTGTTCAGGCTATACAAGGAATTGAGATTCACCATTACCAAAAGTAACAAAGCCTTGGTTTATTCCACAGTACATATTCTGGTAAAAATTTGCATTACCAGGCTCTGAAATTCCAGTACAGAAATATAATAAAATATATTCACTGGGGAACATAAACGTAGCTAAATACAAAGTTGGGGCAGTACCGAAAAACATAAAAATAAATAGAGGAAGATCAGAGTTATAAAACTGCTCTAAAATTAAGTCACAGACTGCTACTTGCTTTCTCCTAAAGAATTCCTAAAATGACCAATTACTCCAGTAGATGAATTTTAATTCCTTCCTCAGAACGAAGGCAGAATGTATACTACAAATATACAAAGGGATTATTTCAAGAAGAGAGTGAATGGATGTGCTTTTTACAGGGTCAGTCTGAGTTCTCTTACCTGAATAATATCCATTAGGTGAAAATAGTACATAGATTTTATTTAATGTCTTTTGCATGGAAATAAAAGGTAAATAAGGTAAAAAGGTAAGTAAGGTAAGTAAGGTAAATAAGGTACATGAGAACCTTATTGTCTGTCTGCTTGTCTGTATGATCTTTTAATTTATAGATGCAATGTTCCCTACTGGAATACCTACCCGACTTTTTTAGGCACATGTTTTTTCCATAGGTAGTTTTTCCATAGGTAAACCTGAATGCTTCCAGAAGAGATTAATAGACACTGATAATGCCAGTCAGGCAGTAAGCCCCATCCTCCATTTTGTCTTTGCATCTTGAACGAAAACATTTCTTGTTCACTTTGAAAAGAGTTTGCCCATTTCATTTTTCCTATTCAGCTGGCAAACTGGAAAAAACAGTCATTCACAGTTTTACTCTGGCTATCTGGTCAGCAGATAAAGAATAGTCAGTTTAAACCATATTCAGTCAAACCTGTCCATAAAGTAAATTGAACGCTGCTCTCCGCAAAGCATAACTATTTCCAAGGGGCATAGGTTGAATTTATAAGAACATTTTTTCAAGAAAGACATTTTTTTTGTTTGCTAGCACATTGAAAACATCACTATAAAGAAGATAGTTTCTTTAATTTCCCCTTCCACTCCAAAGAATATTTTTATTGTGTTGACCACAAGAGAACTTCTGCAGTTTCTCTTAGCACAACAGTAATGTTGAACAAAACTTAAAAATTCCTTCCATTTTCATAACACCCTTCAAACTCAGACACTGCAGCAAGCAGATTATATTCCTCATTGTAGTCTCTTTCTGATTATTTAAAGAATAGTGACTTGTGTACTCTATTTTTATATCCCTCATATATATAATTTTTTTTCTCTCACCTTTGAGCATATGTAATTATGTTTAATAGTGGAACAAATTCTATTCAGTATCATTTAAGTAGCTTGTAAAATGTAGCAGCTTTAATCATGCACCTCACAAGGCAGGCACATAGTGTTTGGTTTTTTCTGTCTTTCAGTTCTAAGGTCTTTTATAGGAAAGTGGGATTTTTTAGCTTTGTCAAAAAATAATTCAAAGCTGATATATTGAAATCTACTGAGCTGTTTCCATATTGTATGCATTTTTATTAACACTATTTACTCAAGAAAATACCCTATATATTTTTGGTATGTTTTTTCAAACTCCTTTCATGCACCTTATGAATTCTTATTAATCTAGATCTCATGTTACACATAAATCACTTGAAGTCAAGAATATGATTATCTCACATTCAAGCCATCTTCTTTCCTTTCATTTTTTTGGCCTTTCTTAGGGACTGCATCCTTTGTAATCACGTTGTGTAAGAATTTCCAATACATATTTCAGATATGGTTAAATGTAATAAGACAGTGACAATTTAGTTTTGAAGGTTGTTTCAACAGTATTTCAGTCCTGACTCAGAAAGTCTGTTTTACTGGGAAATTTGACAATTATTCAATTCCTTTACTAACAGGACCCGGTTTGCAACAAAGCTGCAGTCACAACTGAGGAGGATAAAGTATTATGCTAATTCTTGATAATGCTAGGAATGCCAGCACCTGTATAAAAGTCTGCTGCTATTGAAATAATCTACTGTATTCCACATTACCATTTTTGTGGAAATTACAGAAGCTATTATCTGCCTAATAGAAAGTTTTTAAGTGTGTATACAACAGATTAGGCTCATACTGAACTGCCATGTTCAGCCATAATGTACTTTCAGTAGTAATTAAAATTGTATACAAATACACTGTAAATTGAGGGAAGCCCAAACCTTGGTCTAAGTATACTAAACAAGTACATTGTTTGGTCTTAGTAATAAACAAGTACAACATTGGTACTGGTACGCAAAAAAATGCAGTAAAATGCTATTGGTAAGTGTGTGTAGGGCTGAAGTGATATCTCTGTCTGAGAGAATGTAAAATACTGGATATGAGTTTTTCTTCTGTTCTTGGGATTTCACAGCTAATTTATGAGCCATGGATTTGGCAAAAAACAGCAAGATCAAGAAATAAGTAGTTAAAAAGACCATCACATGAATCCACTTGGCAATGAAGTCTAATCATAACTGCATAAATAAAATGTCGATTTTCCTGCTTGATGTCAAGTGGGGACTGAAATAATGTGTTCAGTAATCTCCAGACTTTTACGCTGATGAGCTGCAGGTTCTAAGGTAATCTCTGGGCAATTATGGTATTAGCAGTTAACATGTCATGTATACTATTACATGAAAAAGCCCAGACTTCACCAGGCAGATTGTAATCTGTCTTCCTGTTAGGTAAAGGGTACTACTTGTGTATGAGGCTGCATGCTATAATTAGATCCCTATCACCTTTGCTTGTTGTCACATGGACTCCAGTTTCATCATTTAGCTGATTGATGTTACTGTTTAACTTAGATCAGAATTATCCTTGCTTTGTAAACAGTAATAGAAAAAAAAATGCATCTAGGTTCCCTGATTCTCATATTCAGAGAATTTTCTGGGTGGAAGACTGAAATTTAATTACCACCAGAATTTCATGGGGTTTTTTTCCTCTGTTTCCACTACTGTCACACTTTGAGTTTCTTGAAATATATATTTTACCCTAGATTTTTTAAAATCTTGTTAAATTAATGAGAGCTCATTCATATAACCAAACCATTGTGGGGGATTTAAACACGATTTTGCATTTGACTTAAGTAACTTAGTCATGAAAGGGCATTGTAAAAATTCCAAGTACTCATATACAGTTCCTTTTGAAAATTTAATTCCAGGAAATGTATGATATTTTAAATCTCTATTTTTAAATCCATAGTTCAGTTCCATTGGGACACTCCAAAACTGTGATACAAATGTGTACTAAACCATTTTAATGTATATGCTTTCCCCTTTCTCTCCCAATTCACCATACGGTAAGTTCAGAAAGCCAGGATTAGAATGAGAGCAAGCATTCTTCATGCTGCTGTCATAACTCTTTTGCAGTAGACTGTTATTATACCCAATGCAATGCCTTGTAGAGATATCTAGGCAGGCACAGGTGATAAAAGTAGTATAACTGTGTTACTGCGATACCCCAACTAATATAACTAGATTTCTTCCACTACGGTGCCACATAGTACAATTTCGCATTACATAAATATATTCAAGTTTAGTATGCACAGAAAATTCCAGTTAATCTAAAATAAATGGCATTTTTCTAATAAAATTGAATTGTTCAAGGATTTCATGCATGGACTATATAGTTCCTGATATCCTTCAAGACTGAAAATTAAGTTTCTAATAATATCAGCTCAAAAATTTTCCCTTATTCAGTGTGAATTAGCCTGTACAAGGGACAATTTAAAGCTGGCCCAGGGCCATCAGCACATACCACAGTCACTTCTGAGGCATTACCTAAAGTAATTGTTATAGTTTTGTGAGATCTAATTCTCTTTGCATTCTCACTTTCAGTAATTCATTGCCTTCAGCCTGCAGAAAAGAGAAATGTAAGTTCAGGTTAAAGATGCTTAGGGTCACAGAAAAAGAAGGATATGTGCATTTTACTTGAAATACATGTTCATCACAGTTTGTGTAGAACAAGAGTAGACTACAACTGTCCAAGCGAGATATAAAATAAACACAGAATTCTTACTCAATTCTGAGGGAAGTTAGCTCAAAACAAAGCAGTTATTTCATTTTGTGATTCTAGATTATAGAGACGGAACTAAGAGAAATGTTCTTAATCTTCAGAAAAAATACATATATTTAGTTGGAAATACAGATTCATCAGGTGGGAATTTTAGAGTTTTTCATGACAGAAAAGAGGGAAAATGCTGTTAAAAGTCGATTTTCTTAGTATTCTCATATCTATGAAGTAGATAATGAAAAGTAATGATGAAAATTTCCACATTCCAGATCTTGGCAGTAGCACTTGCAGCGTTTGTTTTCTAACGTAAGCTGAATAGGAACAATAATTTGCAAGTTCAATATCTTTGTATCTATATCAACAAAATCCCCAAAATAGCAAAAAAACATTCATAGATACTACGCCGTCTTTGGTCCTTTGAAATGTAAAACGTTTCTTGGGTCATAAAGTTGCCCACTTTTTATGCAAAACTTAAAACAGAAAAGAGACTATTATCCTAAATTGGTTGAGACATTGTTAAACATAATTTTACTGCATTAGAAAATTCAAAATAGAAAAAAAGCCATTTAGAACAGGCTAACCTGGTTAGCCTCATATTATACTCTTTGTCTAACCAAATAAAATGCAGATTTATGTAATCTGTAGGGTATATTCTTCTCCACATAAGCTCTCTGTTAAAACAGCTTCTGTGATCACACTCATTTATCTCATTTAAAGAACCCAAAGATTCCAGACGGCAACTCAGCACCATGCAGCTGCTTGCTGAATCACCCCAGTGGAATGGGGAGAGAATCAGAAGAGTAAAAGGGAGAAAGCTCGTGGGTTGAGATAAAGAAAGTTTACTAGGTAAAGCAAAAGATGCGCAAGGAAAGCAAAACAGGAATTCATTTACAACTTCCAATGGGCAGGAAAATGTTCAGCCATCCCCAGGAAAGCAGAGCTTTGCCATGGGTAACACTGACTTGGGAAGACAAACAACATTGCTCAGAACATCCTCCACTTTATTCTTCTTTTTCTCTCAGATTTATATGCAGAACATGATGCCATATGACCTGGAATATCCCTTGGGTCAGTTGGGGTCAGCTATCCCAGCTGTGTCCCCTCCCAGCTCTTCACCCACAGCCTCCTCGCTGGTGGGTGCAGTGAGAAGCAGAGAAGGTCTTGACACTGTAAGCTCTGCTCAACTATCATGAAAACTTCCCTGTTTTCAGCACAAATCCAAAGTATTGCCCCATACAGCTACTCTGAAGAAAATTAATTTATCCCAGTCAAAACAAGAACATTCTCCACCCCTTTTCCCATACCATTTATGTCATGCTCAGATCCAACATTATCCAACACCTCCTCATTAACCACCTGAGAGAGACTGGAATGTTAATGGTTAAAACTCAAAGCAATCAGCCATTTGCAAAGGCAGTGGGTGACTGTGCACAGAGTAATGACCCAGGTGCAGAGGGGGTGCACACCCACCACTGGAGGCTGCAAGGTGGGCATTGAATAAGATAAAGGAAGGGGCAAGAAGAAGAAGAAGATCCTGCAAGGTGAGATTGTGTTTTTTATTACGTTAATGTCCTCGAACAAGTGGCTTGGGTGTGAAAACTTCCCTCCAAAGAAGTACCAGGACATTCACACATAGACCTGAAGATATTCATTACTTCTAATCCTTTGATAGAATACCCAGATATCATTCCCCTGTCAAATGTCCGTCAAATGTTTACCGATGTCTGCACAATGACAACAGAGTTCACTGAGTCCATGAGTTAGGTCTCCATCTCTTCAGGTGGTCACTCGGGACAGGAGGGGACCAAAGGCAGCTCAGGTCCTGTCACCGCTGCACTTGCACTAATCCTTGTAAAGCTTCTCCTCCATTGGTTCATATGTTCCTGTTATAGTAATTCCTGCAATACACAATTCAGATGTACTGTTCTCTACTCAGATGCTGATGCCATGACTTGGCAGAGTTCATCTCACATAGTAATTCCTGTCTTGTCTAAAAAGCTCATAAAAACAACGAACAGAGGTTAGAAAATTATATTATAAGGTGCAAGTCTGACCTTAGGCACAGAAAGAGCCAAGTCTGGAGTGACTAAATAAGAATACAGAGTCTACATGGACTATAGAATGGAGAGAGATTTGTAGTTGGTTTTGTGTCGCTATTTCTTATGTTTAGCAAAGTAGTAATAGTTCAAAGGTAGTCAAATAACTACAGCAATATGTGTAAGGGGAATTAATCAATCTAAGTATCAAAATACTACAATTATATTAATCTGATAAATTAATACTACCATAACTGCCACGAATTTTATGCATTTAATGCTGTAACAATACCAAACTGGATATTCATATCTGTATATTTTTTAATTCACAGCCTTTACAATCAAGGTATTTGTCCCTTCACAGTGTAAATTTTCACAGTATAAAATGCACTGGTTGCTGCTCTCATACACAATACAACTGAAGTAAAATTACAGCAGAAACTTTATATTTCTCTGGTGTCTGTTTCAGTACCTCTGATTATTTCATATCCCATCATTGCTCTTAGTAAATAGAGACAGTCTGAAGTAGTGTTAGGTTTTTCTGAAGAAAGAAGTTGGGGAGTGAGGGACATTAAAAACAAAAAAATAAGCAATCCCCCAGGAAGTGCTAGCTTTACCACCACCATATTAAGACAGACAGAAAATATTTTAAAACTAAAAAGAAAAAAAATTGTAGCAGCAGATGTGAATTCTGGAAGAAGGGGATCATATGAGTCAGAGGAGCTATGAACACAAAACTATTTGATAAAGCCATTCTCAATGAAGGACCACCTACTCTTGGTGGTATGTGTGCCAAGGAAATGTTGCAGGCATTTGATAGAGTATTCTTTTTTGTTTAATTTTGGTACAGGATATGTGTATGGGACATGAAAAGCAAAAGTTTGAACCACATCAATATTGAAACTGATGCTCGCAAACCTCTGCTTGTTTCTGGCACATGTGACTCACCTGCAACAGCTATTAGACACTGATGGAAAGCACTGGTACCAAAAACACCAGTAAACTCTCCACCCCTCCTTTCCTTTATACCCCAGTTCTTCTTTGACGTCCAAAATCAAATCCTTCAAATAAATGTGAAGATGACAAAAATAAGACTAAAAATATTATGAGGGGAAGGAAATTTTGAAACCAGGGTTTTAAACTTCAGCTGTGTAAGGAATCAGACTCCAGGCTAAGGAATTATTCTTGATTGTTCGAGTTATGTGACACAATCACACTGAGAAGAGTTTTCCTTCTCGCAATGTAAAACAACATATGAAGAAATTGTGACCTTTTTACTTTTCCATAAAGCACTCATAGTTAAATATTTCTATAAACAAAAAGCTTTCCCTGAACAACGTTGGGGTGAAAACATAGTTATTGACCCATGTTAAATTTCTGAGAGAAAACCACAACCAAATTGACATTAATATCACTTATGAGTCCACCAAGAACTGTGATGTACTGAGTTCATAGCTATTCTAGGTAAAATCCTATGCTGTGGGGCAAGGTCCCACCTTTACTTGTATTCTTGTGCAGACTGCACCGGAGAGCAAGGCACAGTTTCTACATTCAGTAATTTCCCCTGCAGGGGGGGAATGGAGGATAGCTGAAAGGTACTATTGACCCTAAAAAATCATTACTTATTGTCTTTCATATGATTGTTCCCTGTACTTACAGCAAAATACTATATTTATTCTAGTGACATCAGTTTTTGCCATTATATGTGTCAAAGAGCCTCAATAACTTGATTGCTTGTAGGAAGAAAGAATGTTTAGTGATTTTGCTATGCCCTTACATTGATGTGCAACATAACATGGATTCATTCTTATTAGGCTTTACTGAGCTCATAGAGATCAGAGTTAGGCCTATTAACTTCCAGATTTTGGACTAATAAAGAAGATGAGATAGACAACAACCTCAGATTTCAAAGGTCAGGAAATTATCTGGTCATTCCAGGCCATTGAATCCAGAGTCTTTTGAAGTGTGCAATATCCCAACACATTGTGCCAAACATTAAAAATATTTATGGCATATTATTGGAGTTGACCTTGGTTAGAGTTTAGGTTATTAAGACAATCATTTCAGGAAACAGTAATGTGTTCATTCCCATTTATGTCAGTTTTTCCATGGTTCTGCCAATGTCCAAGTTGACAGATAAGGAAAAAATGCAAACCTATTTTTCTATTTTTGCTTACTTTAATAAAAAGTAGGCTTTTTTCTACTGTGTTCCCTGAAAAACAAAACATGTTTTAGTATATCAGAAACCTTCAAATACCTAAGTAGCACCAAAAAAAAAAAAAATAGAATCAAACTTATATTCTCAAACCGTTTTCCATATATAATGACATTCTGAACACCTAGACACCACAGCAGACTTCTCCCCCCCCAAAAAAAAAGCCTTACTGTTAGTGCTGAAAAGACAGAATAAAACTGTACTGAGAAATAGTAGGTAAACACTTGTTTTTACCTGAATTTGGTGGCTTTGGTGGCTTCCCAAATCAACTGCAATGCAGTACGTCTGCTCCTAAAGGAAGCTTTGCTTTTGATAGTATTTTCTGTAATTTTGTTAAAAGCAAACTACCTCTGAGGTATGACCCACTGGAAAATAATGAAAATCAACAGACTTTGTTTTCTCGTACATTGTAATGCCTTGGCTTTGAATGGGGTATTTAGCTTTATTTTAATAGAAATGCAGAATAGAAGTAAATTAATTCTATTCTGATGTAACAGTTTGGGCCCACTTTGCTTTTCATTTACACCAATGCAATCAGGAATAGAGATCTAAATCTGAAACTGAGACGGGTTAAATCAACTTCCCTTCAAAATTAAGCTAGCTAAATGTTACCATCTCTGAGGTTTATCAGTTTCATTCAGAGAAACACAGCTTGTGGTATTAATTGCTTTGAAATATAAGGAATAAAAATAGTGCTATTTTTCTTTACACTCTGATTACAGCAAAGTAGAGATGCTTGAATGACTGATTAATGCGCTGCTCCAATAGGTTTCTGCAGTTCAGAGTGAGGCATCTCTGTTTCATGAACCATACAACCATGGTACTATGTCAAAGCTAATGAGGCAGATGAAAAGCAGCTTAGATGAGGTATGGCATCTTCATAAAAAATAGAGTTTCTAGATGTTTTATCCAAAGCTGACTAGATACTTACTCCAACTACCTTTCACTGGTACTAAGGACAATCTTTATTAGTTCAGGAGTAGTTTCACAAGAATAGCGCATGAATCACTGTACCAATGTTTCTTATAGCTATGAAATGTTCTTTTGTGTCTTTATAAAAAGATGTTACTTTTTTAAAATTCGGAATTAATATAAAAATATAATAGGCTAATTTGAATTTTTGTAAATTGCAGCTCAAATGTCTCTGATCTTCTGTTACTGTTCACAGTAATAACTTTCAGAAAAATGTTTAAACCTCTACATAATCACCAGATAGACTGATGGATCTACAATTTTACTTCAGAACTATAGGTAGTGCGCTTCCTTAGTTTTCAGTTTGACCCATAACTGCACTTACTCATCTTCAGTTTTGTGCACAAGTGTTTTATAGTTCTATAGCATTAATTCACTTATTGTTACACCCAAGCTGGGCATAGCCACCTTGGTTTTGTTTCCATCTTGGTGTGATAACACTCCATCCCTCTCCCTTGCAGAATTACTAACCATATGTAGTTTCAAGGCAAAAAGACCTAATTTTATTTAAGTATTTAGTTTGCACCCTATTCTCACCATACAATAATGACTTTTATTTCCCTTAATCCTTTTTTAACTTATATCACTGAAGATCTTTTCAAATTCCTATACCACTCCAATTTTATGTAGCCTAAAACTACAAGAGGTTACTTGTTTTTCATCTCAGTTTCTATTCTGAAAGCTTCCTTAATGCTTTAATTAATTCAGTTAGTTCTTTAGCCCTCTTTTTTTTTTCTATTTTTTTCCTTTCCTTTCTTTGAATTGCAAGTTTTGGTAGGCTGCTTTATTATACAAATATATAATTACACAGTGAGAAACCTCTTTTAATCATATGTGTAATTGGAGCTTTATTAAGTTATATCTGTTTCCCCCTAGGCTCAGCATTTGTTCTAAAATCCATTAGATGATAAATGCATGAAAATATGGACAAAAAATAGAATTTTGTTTAAAACAACAATAAAAAACATTTCATAATTCTTTAGAGAGTAAATAAATGGCTAAGAAAACGTGTGAAAACAAGCCTGTAAACAACAACCTTTATGACAAATGACTTAATTACAACTAGTTGACGAGTCACAGCAAGGGTCAAAAAGAACTTAACATCTGAGGGAAAGACCAAGCTTTGGTCTGTCTTGTCCAAATAGATAATGAGCTGTTTTGCCTAAGTTAATGAAATATAAATGGCAGCTATATGATAACGAGGCCTGAGAAATCTCAGGTGAATGGGCATTCAAGCTGAGTGACTTACTTTCCCTGATAATATTACTACTGACTCCTGGTAACAGACAGACAAATATTGGTATAAAATTAGTGGTTCAAGAACAATTAAGGTCAGGAAAAAAAAAAAGGAAAAAGAAAAGATCATCATTAAAGCATAAATGTTCTTATAAACACTAATGAAAAAAAGCAGTGAAAATGGCCTCCCCATAAATGAAAAACTATTTCATTTTCCTTTGGTTTTGGTCACCTCTTTCAATTACATTTGCTACCTGTGGTCAGAATCCACTCAGGGAGCCAGGTCAGGACCAAACTGGGAAGGGGAAAAATGCAAGGCTGAAGGTAAGCCACAAGGTACACTGGAAGTGGCCATCCAGGACACAAGCTACCCACAGTGCAGAACTAAGGTCTGTTCCGGTCACAGAGTACAGGGATGGAGATCTGCACTCCTACGGCATCTCTGGGAGAGGGACTGCTCTCCCCAGGCTGGGCTGAAATGGGCTATGGGGCCATGGGCAGTGTGTGGCCTCAGGAGGACAGTCAGGACAGCAGAGGGCTGGTGGTGCCCTTAGAATCCTGAGAAAAGAAAGAAAAAAAGACATGTTGAGACCAGAGCATCTGATCTGTGATTAGAAATCAGAGATGGTTGGAAACAAAATGAATGATGGAAATGTCTACAGGGAGAAAGAGGAAGACCTGCAGGGAATATAACCTTAGCAACACCAAGAGCAATTTAATTTTTATCAGGCAGAGACATCAAGCTGGCCATTACACTGATCCAAAGAACAAAAGTGTGATTTATCTTCCAGCAGCAAGGATATTTCATGTGAATCTGAGGCTGGAAATTATTTTTAAGGGAAGTCCACAGTATGTATGAGGTGTCCTTCATGTCAAGACAGATGATGCTGCTTTATTTGTCACTGAAATGATTCAAGGGCAATAATGCTGAGCACGCTTATCAACAGAAAGGCGCAGAGAGGATTGCAACGATCTGAGTGGAATTTTTCAAATCCATAGAGAAGATGGGAAGATACTAAAGATCACTAGGCAAAAAAGTAAAAATTCTGTAGAACTACCAGGAATTTAGACAGCACTGGTGAAAACACTGGATTTTTTAATCTTGAATAGATTAAGATCAACAAAAACCCATCCTTCAGCCTGTCAGATTTCCCATGGGCTATTAACAGGAATTTTCCATTCTGTTTGTTTAAATTAGGGCCTCACCAACTTTTCATGGCATGGCTCCACTTTATAGGGATTGTCTCTTATTTCCTAAGAGAATTGCCTCTGGAAAACATAAGTCCTTTCTTTGGCTGTTGACTACCATGGAAACAAACAATAGAGCCCAGATCTTTCTGGGAAGGATTTCTGATCAACACAGGAGCTGTATGAATGAAACTATTTTAGTATGAGGGTTTTTTCATATTAATGTCAATACCTTCTGCAGTGTAGCTCTGTGATCCTGATGAACAATGTCTTCAGACGGATTCATTACAGTAGATAAAAATGTGTTCACTCACTTTTCCAACTGACCTGATGCCTTGTTTTTGTCTCACCCGACTCACTGTGAAGTGCTTGAGGACTACCTGTTTAGAAACTCGTGGCATACATAAACTTTCAGGTAAAAGGCATCTTTAAATGTTGATAAAGGGGTTTTTTTTGACAATGCACATGAAACCTTTTACTTGGCTTCTCCAAGTAACTTGATCATTCCATAAGCTCTTGTCAATTAAAAGCGAAAAAACGCAATCTAGCTGTACAGCGTCAAAGTATGAGCCGAAGTGGCCAATCTGTCTCCCGTAATGATAGTTTTCAAATGACAAAGCTATCTGCCCAATTCTGTGCCTTTGTCATGTCACTTGTGAGACAGGTTGCTGTGCTCTGGCACTCATTACTGCCTAGCATGGAGGGCTGGGTGGGTTTTTCACCAGGAGGCTAATATTAGATTTTGCGGAGTTCTTTTCAGAGGCAAAGAGTCTGCATCCTAACCTCTCTTGGGGGGGGGGAAGGGGGGGGGGCAGAAAAGGAAAAATAAGGAGGTTATACCTAATACAGTGAAAGCCAGTCTGTGTGGAGAAACAGCAAAGGGATAGTTCTGTTCGTGCTTTTTATATGGGCTAAAGCCATTTCATATCATATCATAGGAGCCTAGAGGTAGCCTATATTGTTTGGGTAAGTGTAGTCAAAACACTCATTGGCACATATAGGAGTTATTCATGCAGCATGGAATACGTACTGCAGAGATGCACTTAAGTGCATAATTTGGGAAATCATGTAATGATGCTTCAGATCTTCAACTCAAGACAATTATATGCCAATCAAGGAGTGAATAATTGCACTCTAAATCACTGAATGAGCCTCATTAGATACAGGACATTATATACATAATCAAATGCTCAGATATTCTATCAAAAATCTGACAAATTAGGGTTGATATTTCCCTACTGGAAAACAGCAAATAAAGCAGTTGGCTCAGATCTTCTCAGCAGGCCACATAAAATAGACATTTGCATTACATTCTTTGCTTCTCAGAGACGAAGGAGAAAAAAATCCAGTCCATAAGGATGGCAAAAAAGCTCAGCAAGTGACTTACTCTGTAATCCTAGTAACAATTTTCTCTGTTCTGCACCAGTTTACTTTGACACAGATTGTTTTCCCAGTTGACTTTTAATATAAAAAGAATTTAAAACAACTGCTTGAGTGCAAAGTGTTCTGAATGTGCTAATAACAAAACCTGACTGTAACTACACTGAAACTTTTGTGCAAACCAGTAATAAAAGAAGTTGTATTTATTTACCCTTTTCATGGATCAGCAATATCTGTATATAAGAATGCAACTATTCTTAGATATTAATTTTCCTTTTCTTCAGTAGAATTACAGAGACAGTATTATATATAATGGTTCACATTTACACTTGAAGAGTGAAAAGGATAAAATATGAAAGTACTGTAATGAAGAAAAAGAGAAGCAGGCAAAGACTGTAAGGAAAAGCAGGCAGATAAAATTCAAGGTATGCTGAAGTGGGCAGAGATAGAGAGGTTCTAGGTATGGAGGAGAATTGTTATTATTTTATTCAGATATATTCACATGTCCAAAAGTATCTCTTGGTCAATTTTTATCTCATTTTGGGGATCAGATTGCAGGTACACTCCATGGTTTTTAGTTTATGCCTTCTGGGTTTCCACTTCAGTTTTAGTCTCTTCACTATTACTACTCCTCAGCTGAACTCATGTTCTTCATATTTAATCAGATTCCATTTAGCATCCATCACATGTAATTTCAAATTACATGGCTAGCTTGTAATGCAAGTTGGTTTTTTTTAAATTAGAAAAAAAATGAATTCTGAAATGGAGTTGTGCCCAGAGCAAATGGGCACAAGGGCACTGCTAATCTGCAAGGGTTCAATTATCGCCTGCTGAACCACAGAGCCTGCATTCATCTGATTTAGTGTCACTTATTTCAAGTAACGTGAGGAGGAGGGGAATGTGTCCTTTGTGTGATTAGTCTTAAACAGGAACAGAAGAAACAGCTAAGGGATGTTTCTTGATCTTTGTTGCCAGTATTTAATAGGAAAAAAATAAACTAGCCTGTCCCATATTCTCCCCCACCCCCCACCTCCATCCTTTTGTTTTTTTAGGAAATCTGTATTTCATTCAGGTTTGCCTTCCATGTAAGAATACAGCACAGTTATATAACACTTACTTATACTTATTTAGTAATCTGGTTAACTCCTGAAATAACTGAAGAAGCTCAATGATTCTTGGGTAACTAGTGCACATTAAAAATAGACAACATACATAAATTGCCAACATTGTTCATTGAGACTTTAGATTTGGCCTTTCTCTCAAAAGCAAATTGAAGTTAACTGCTTGGAGCCCAGGACAGAGTTACTGCAAAGAGGAACATTTATTCTAAAATCTGGAATAGGTGAAATGAAGGTCATAGCCTTATTTAGCAGACAAAGTACAACATCTTCCCCTGATTAATCCAACACTTGCTTTAAGTGCCACATTCACAAGGCTATTCCCTCTGGAATTCTGCAAAGAACTACAGAGGACTATTCATCTGAAGAAGATTGCTGGTACAAAAGTCACAAGACTAAGCATGTGGAATTGTGAAGGGTCATAAGCGGAAAGATGAAGGAGAGTTTTCCCTCAAAAAGAAATCTTAGTTGTTAGGAGCTGCCAAATCCAACAGCCCAATGGAGGCCAGGCTGCCACAGCCCTATCTCCACAGCTCCAGCAAGTAGCAAGACTGAATTCCTTATAGACATGCACACACACACCCCCATGCACATAGAATAATTTAGGTTGGAAAAGAACTTTAGGTTATCGAATCCAACAGCGTAAAAGTATGCACAAGCACAGCCAGCTGCACAGGTCACCACAGACACACATAGTCAACACGAGTGCAAGCAGCACTCATCCTGTTACTTTTTCTACAATCCCAAGACTTTTTTCCTGCATCCCGTAGTTAGTGCCATACCTCTGCCCAAAGACTGCCAAGCCACTCAGTACAAAAGGCGAACCAGAGAGGTCTTCTGATGATTCTTCTTCACGTGTATCACCCTGGGCCTTGGGATTGAGGCTCCCCTGGAACAGCCCTGGCGGGAGGAGTTGAGACAGGGGCTCTGTAATTAAGGTTTCTCTACCAGGTGTTACAGCTCTGTGCTCTTCTGTGTTCTTGGTGATGAGCCTTTAATTGCCTTTCCTAAAGTTTACATCAAAGGTCTTGATATTAAAACTAGATGTACCAAAGATGTCTGGAGATTACCCAAATCTAGACAGAATTATCCGTATTTCAAAATGTTGTTTGGACAACATAGGCAGGGTTTTTTCTGTTGGATATTAAGGATGGCTTCATCACTTTATCTCACCTGTTGATCTTTACCTGTAAAGTGAAGCTTCACAGATTTTTTTGAAGAATTAAGATATGAACAGTATCAAACTATGGTCACAAGCCAGGAGATCCCATTCCAGCCTATATTAAAAGATAATTCTTCAAGCAATAACTTCTGTTTCAAATTAATTGTGAATTAATTTGGTCCATTACATTTGATTAATTATGTGGCATGTGATTGATGAAGTAATCATTTTAACAATGTGTATGTTACAAAATAATGAAATAATTAATAATTGTAGTCTATTAGAAACTTGTAGGAATTAGAAATTGTAGGAATAAAAACACTTGATCTAGAAGTTTGACATGTTCAGCTCACAAAAGAGGGTAAGACATAATTTCTCTCCTACAGAATTTAAATAAAATCACACACTTCATTACTTTTTAATCATATAGGAAAAAATCTATACTCAATACTTACATAGATTTATGCTCACAGAGGAAACACATTATTGAAAACATTTGTTAATTAATTTTAGCTTACAGTAGAGTATTTAGAGAAAATTTTAAAAAGAGGTTGCAAGGGATTAGGCAGCAGTCAGGCACGATTTCAGTAGGGGAATTTGTACAGTATCAGTCACCCTTTACAAGGAATTATTGAATGAACTTGGAAATAGGAATGCCAGTGTAATAAAAAAAAAAAAATCAGATTGGGTTACAATAACCCTTTCTGTTCTTGAAATTAATGAAGTCTAGATCTTGAAAACGTAGGAAAAAACTTTATGCACTGTCTCATCTAGCCAATGTACTAGTGTAGAAGGAAAAAAAAAAACAGATTGAACATTAACTTTTTTTTTTTTCAGAGAATGAAAGAAAATGGAGATAAGCTCTGTAGAAACATAACGTTTGCTTTTCATACAGACAAGTGGGAAGACTAAAAGTAAGGGCATATCAACATGTCTGGGTGAATGTACTGCCCGAGGCAATGAACTGTTTCAGGTTTTCCTCTGTCCTTAGCCACCACTTTTTGGCATCTATGAATTCCATTCTCCTTCCTAATTTTAAGCCAAACAGGACAATCAATTAACCTTTATTCTGGCACAGAGCACAAACAGCTTTGCATCCTTTAAACAACAGAACATATGAAATCCGGTTTTGGAAAATAGTAAGAAATACTTGCTACAGCATTATTCTAAAATTTTGAAAAGGATCCTCAAGTTTGAACTTCTTTTCTGGACCCCACTAGCCTTATATTGTGCAATATTTGTCTGAATGATATTTATGTCAATGAAAGCATTGTAAGAAAATAGTAATACAAATGAAATGCCTAAAAATACCTTTAAAAAACTTTAAAATGCTGAAATATTCATGTGAAGTGGAAAAAAATGAACTGGGGTTTAGCCTTGGGAAGCAGTGAAACTTCAAAGAAATTGGTAGGTATAGCCAAAGGTATTTCACAGGTTTAAAACTCATAAAATATGTGAACCCAAGGTACCTGCTTTAGGTGATTAGATTACTAATATCAAACTTCCCTTCTATCTGAATAACAGTCCTCAAAGTACAAACATGTACACAGTGTGCATTCAGCTGTCCATGAAATAACTGAGGGTGAGGAAGTGAGGGAGGGGTGTCAAAACAGACAAGCTACCAGCTGAAATGATGGTACTAATTTTAGTTTTATTGATACACAATAACGCTCATTTTTCCCGAGGCTAAGGAATATCTTCCTTAAAGACAAAATGCCAGCTTTAGCTTATTCAGTGGCTGCATCATTGCCATGAGAGATTCCTTGCAGGCAGTGTGCTATATTTCAGCTTTCCATCTCACATAGGCACATTTTAAGGTATTTATGACAGAGTTCACTATAATGTCAGGCAACCAACAGAAATGCAGAACTTTGTATCCTCCTATAAATGCGAATAGTGCATTTTCACCTTAATCCCTTCACTTGGATAACCAAACTGATATTTAATTACCTATTGAGAACCAGGGTCCTAATTAGAGCTGTGCAGAGCTATTCACACATTGAACCTGAGTGAACAAGCCTCTCACTGTTTTCAAGTTTATTGCCATTAGCGCAGTGGGTTTGCTCTTCACCACAAGACTTAGTTCAACCATTATGCTCCAGAGAAAGAAAAACCCTGAGAACACAAACACTGATATTACTGCACTCTTCCAGGAGCCCATTGAGCTTTTCTATCCTTTTGAATAAGCTATTAAAAGACAAAGTAAAAAAAACTGTAGTAGATCCAACCAGTGGGGAAATACTGAGGCAATTTTACTGAAAAAATGGTATTACTGAAAGAATGGAGGAGATTTAGAGAAAAAAAAAAAAGTTGAAGCAATTTAAGATAATACGATGCTAATTAAAGAGGAATTATAGTGGAGATTTTATAATACTTCTACCACTGGCAGTAACGTTGACTGCATCTGGGTTGAAACAAGCACAAAGGAGCAAAGGCATTAGTGGCAATTAGGAACCAGACACTGCCACTCTCAGGGAACAGGTTTCTCTGGAAGCAGGTAACACTCAGGGCAAGGAACAGAGGCAAACCATACCCCAGGTGCTGCTCAGTGTGATTGCTCTGCCACTGCCATGGCACTAGGTAGTTAGGAATTGAATACACAGTCAGCACTCTCTCTTGTAGGAGTCTCAGGTGTGTGACTGAAGAGTGGGGCCTCAGTTTGAAGGGATGTTTCCAGCATCTGGTTCTCGAATATACTTACCTTAAACTGCATAATACAGTTTCACACAGCTGAGACAACTTCTGAAATGTCCTAGAAAGGTTGGCTCCTGTATGGGAGCATGAATAGCAGTACCACAATGTATTAAAAACATGAGTTTTAATGTCCAGTTAGCATGAGATAATGCATTATAAACATGGAAATAATGGCATATGTTGAAGTATCGGTTGAGTCTGTTTAAATTACTCATTTGAACCCCTTTCTTGTTTTTCCTTTTTTACTGACCCTCGGAAAATTACAAAAGCTTCAAAAAAAGCAAGAATAATTTATCTCCAGTTTGGTACGGTTAATATAAAATATTTAATAATTAAATAGCTGTTTAATTTTAATTAAAGTAAATAAAAGGTTTTGTAGTGAGACTGTAAGAGAATCTCTTGCCTGAAGAAAAGTATCGTGATAAGGTTACACCTGAAAAAAATGGAGTTTATGAAATTAAGATTGAAAGTACTGAGTTTGCTGACACAACTTTAACAGTAGGAATAACACATGACCACAGTAATGTAAACATCGCCAAATACAATATCTAATTAAATACAGCACTATACATTAGAAAAAACAGAAAATCTTATTCATTGTAATTAAAAATACATTGATGTGGCATACTCAGTGGAAAAAAAAAAAACCAAAACACAAGAAACTGAGAAAATTGTACAGCTACAGAATCATGCATTTTAAAATTGTGCATTTCTTGGCCAACATCTGTCTGTTTTATTGCACCCAGTACATGATTCTAGAAGACCAGTGGCCAAATACTGAGATAAACAGAAATTGAATACAGAAAGGGGAGGAAAGCATATTACAAATACTATAATTATCCTGTCCCAGAGGTATTTTCTTTCCTGAGGTTCTGTTTATTCCAGTGTTTCAAGGGTAACACTCAGCTGCCTGTCTCTGCAACAGAAAAGATATAATGACTTCTGCTTCCCAAAAAGGACTCAAAATAAATGAACGTACAAAATACTCAGCAATCTGTACAATCCACATGTGATTTCCTGAAGGACTAAGAGGCAAGAAAGTCAAGGTTATATTTTAATTTTGTTCTGACTCATTCTATTCTTAGATTTCTATTATTACCTCTTTTGAAAGAAAAGATCCCCACATGTGGAACAGTCTAAAATAGGAACATCAATCCTAGATCACTTCTTGCCTGTACTGGCACCTAAGATCATTTGCAAAAAAAAAAAATCATTGCCTAGAGGTCTTTGGAAGGTCCTGACCTTGGCTACCTTAAAGTGCAGACAACACACTGTTTCAGGAGCATGCTCCTGCTTGTACCCATAATAAAAAGGCCAGAAAGACAAGCAAGGTATCCCCTTCCCTCTGGATCACTTCACCATGCTACTTGTTCAGATGCACGTGGTATTGTTACACTGAATCCTGCGCAGTCTAAAGGAGACTTGAAGCATCTGACAGCAGGCAGTGGAATGGGAGATAGCAGCAAAGATGATAAAGATCATAGAGGCAGATGGGAACACATCATCAGAGATGAACATTTCAGACAACTAATGAGAGTAAATAGATGTCATGATATCTGGTATGGCATCACACAGAGGCAGCAAAAAAGGGTTAAAGGCTGTGGAAAGAAGGGGAAGGACATCTTCGAGCGCACACAGGGAGGAGATTTCAAAAATCTGTGATAAAATCTCAAAAATGAGGAGAGGGGGAAAGAAAATCAAACACAAACTCCCATTTCCTATCTAAATTTAGGCAGAGGTGAATCACAGTCATGAGAGGGTCAAGAACCTTTGGGATGTTATTACACAGCTGCCCCAACATGGGAGTACGTAGAGAACAATTTGTTAAAACACAGCCAAAACATAATGAAAATGTCATCTTAGAAAGTTGCTGAGCTAAACCACAGAGGTTTATTATTGATATAGAAACGCAATCTCCTTAGGAATGACAGGTGTAAGAACAAGAGAGAAAGGTGTGCCGTGTATTAAAGGTGTACTTTTTCAAAAGTTCATGGGAAGGAGAGAATTTTGCTAGATTATTTTATTTTATAAAAGGAACATAAATGCATAGAGGAATTCACATATTCCACATACAATAGAAGAAAAAATGGTTAACTTTTGGGGTTTTTATTTTGTTAAAGCCTTGTAGCAAAAGGAGACTTTAATTGTTCAGAGATACCTAAAGGGCAAAGAAGGACGACACAGTAAGTGCATGGAATATTTTGCAGGCAGTTTTCATTTTAGAGATTAAAGGATGCTCCTTTTTTAGTTAATGTTTCAACTAACTAAAATGATAGAACATGTAAACAAAAAGTGCAATCAGAAAGTGAAATTGTGAAAGATTACAGAAAAGCTGTGAGAAGTAATGAAGTGTGAAGGTAAAAGAGCAGGAAAGTGAAGGCTGAGGGGAAAGGCAAACCCCACATTTTCCTGGAGTACAGGAGACAGCCTACTGGGAAGAGAAAAAAGTTTAAAGGGCACGGGAGTGTAGCACTGCTGGAAGTTGCTGAAAGAGAAGGTATTTAATGCATAGTGGTAGGTTATTTGCAAGTGAAGCAAGGAATGGCAGAATAGTAAGAAACTATTGTAGAGGCATCAGAATTTCTCCAGTGACCTGAAAATTCAAAAAGAATCAAACAAAAAGTGGAAAGAAGATTATGGGTTTTAATGTGAATATAAAGGAACAGCTCAAGACCCTTAGGGATAAGATCAAAAAAGCACAGCGACATAAAAGGAAACAAGATAAGGTTCACTAAATGCAGAAGGAGAAAATCAAAACATAGGCTAGGTGCTTAACAGTGAAGTAGAGAAGATTAAGAAAGACTCAAAAAAGATTGAAGTATTCAATAGTTCTGTTCTCAAGTCTTTCTGATAACAAAGAAACAAAATTGCATCTGTAGAAGCTCTCTGGAGTAAAATCTGTAATAAATTCAATTTTAACCAGGAAATAACAGCGTAGAGGACAAATATATTTAAGAATATGAAAATAAGATAACGATTTTTAACTAAGAAAATAACTTTACAAAATATAACCTTTATTAGTTCCTGATCTCTAAATAACCATAACCATCCTCTAAAATTTGCCTGTAATGTCCAAAATAAAAGAAAATGTCACATTAAAAAAAAGAAAAACCTAAACACTGTACTATAGTAGTAGTTTACATTCACATTAGTATTTACTTAAATGCACACATTGATTTTTCTTCATTTCCTCAACTGAATTTTTGAATTCTAAAATATCTAGGAGTTTAGATAGTAGCAGCTTCTTGGTTTTCCTAAGAGCTGGTCATATTAATTTCATTCTCTTAGGCCAGTTACTTGTGTTGAGGAGCACATCTGGTGCAGGTAGCTCAGTCTGCAAGCTGCAGTTTGAGCTCTGGTGGGAGCCTGAGACAAGAGGCCATGAACTGCCAGCCTTTGGTCAACAAAAGGCATGAAGATGGGTGATGCTGGCCAGGTGGATGGATGCAGGGAGACACAGCAGGAGCACAGGTCTCAGGAGGAAGAACAAGACTTCCTCAGGGTTTGGACTGTGAGTGGATAAAAGACAAGGGGAACCTTTGTTGGGGTCCCCCTCGGAGGCACCACCTTGAGCTCTTCCTGTGTTCCTGAGCCGTAAATAAATTGTTTTATGGAATACAACTTTTGAGACTCTGCTGTGGGAAACCTGGTCTGACTGTGAGTGTGGGGTGTGTTGGGAGCCAGGTGGGGACCCCTCTGGTCACTGAAGCCACCCTTTGTGAAGGGGCTTTGGTCACAGCAGTGAAAGTTTGTGGCTTTGGGAGAGACAGAGAGCGTTGTGAATGCTCAGACTGAGAAGTTTCCTTAACAACCTGACACTGCAGACAAAGGAGAAACGGCCCAAAACTTCATCAGGTAGAATACTGCAGCATGAAGCTGTAACCAAACTCAGGCAAAATTAGCAAGGTGTGATTTGAGAATAAAGAAACTAAAAGTTTAGGTATCATAAAAATGGGGAAAGGACATTTGATTAAGTGTATTGCAGATTGTCATTTGGTTAATAGAGCCAGAGAGGAGATTTATTTTCCCAATGTATAAAATTATTTTTAATTTGGATTCTAGGAAAGAAAATTCTCCAGGACAGAGAGCACTTTCTATGGACAGTATTCAAAGGTTTTGGTATTTTATCGTAATTTTCTGTTTTGGTAAAACATGTTATGCTCTACATCTGTTTGATGCCATCTCAGTGTACAAAGGTGGGCTACATCGTATTTTGGCCACATCTACTACTCTGTTTCTGTCTCTCTGAATACCATAAATATTCTTTGTGGAGTGTGGAAATGTCACATTTTCTCTTGTAGCATTAGTCATCTTTTTATTTTGCACTACTTTATTTTCACTTTTCAATGCTTAATGGAAATAATAAGACTGTGGAGCAAGAATCATGTATACTTCCCTCTTCTTACGTACATGTTACAGCACTACAATGGTTACACGTAAAACATACTCTGTTTTCTTCATGTGGCCATATAAAGAAATGTATATTGATCTATGGTCAGAATAGAGAATAACAAGAGGGGTTTGTACATATTCTTACCGAATAGTGAAAAAATATTTGTTAAAAATGCTCTGTAATTTCTTATCTGATTGAAGAATCTGATGTACAAAGAGAGCACTCAGATTTGCTGTGAAGTTACTTTAAGGAGCATATTTGCTAGGGAAAATGGTAGGAAGAAGATTTCATCTCTGTAGGCATGATTTTTAAAGATTAGTGAAAGAGGTTCTGATTTGATAATCAAACTTGAGTAGAAACACTAAGGATTTTCATTTTTTCACCATCAGTTATATACTTAGAGGTTTAGAAAGAGGGGCTAGTTTGAACTGTAGTAAGATAAACACACAGCAGGGCAGGTGCTGCAGAGGCAAGGAGAGGAGACCCAATTCCTCATCCCACAGCTGGGCAGCCAAAGTTTGCATCTTTGACCTTCACGATAAGTTGTCTGTGTTCATCTAACACCAACAGTATTCTGATACTGTCCACCCCATTTCACACCTACTAATTCTTTGATCTGATGCTTTTTATTTGAATATTTCAAGTCCTTTACAAAACCCAACTGTTTTTACCTTAGGGCCTGAAGCAGCAATTCTGTCTGACTGACAGGCCTATGGTTACACTAGGAAAGTATAATTTATCAATATCTTACAGTACAGGTTGAAGTCAAAATCCACCCTTCTGTGCTTTCCTTAAAAAAAACCAAAAAACAAAACAACAAGAAACAGAAGAAAGGAATGTTTAAATCTCTGCTTTCTTGGGTTTTAATGTGAGACTTGGACTGTGGCCTGTTTCTAGCACAGATTTCAAGGTGACCACAAGAATAACTATCTTAACATCTCTCGGCCGCTTTTATTCAGATAATTCACCCAGGTTGACATTTCTCTGTGCAATCAGAACATTATTTTACAAGGACACTCTTAAACCCACAAGAAATCTCCCAAGATTTATTGCATATTATCAGACATTGATTTATTTTTCTCATCATTCTCTCTGCAACTGGATAAAAATGAGAATAATAATTTAAGGTGATATTTTTATATAGGATTAAAATTTACTACCTATAAAGAAATTATAATTGAGCATGCAAAAGCTGGCGCCACTTTATGCATAGAAAATAGACAATGGTTTATGAAAGGAAAATTTTGAGTTTGGAATACATGCAGTGCAGGATAATTCACTGCATGACACTTCATAGAAATGCATCTTTACAATGAAGTCTTCTGAAACTCCATGTTTGCACTCCTACATGTTAGATAGCAACAACAGTCTCTGCTGGATGTGCTGGATGAGGATTACCAGCTAATTAATAATTGCTCAGTACTTTTTTTCCCCCAGTCCAGCAATGTGAAAGCAGCTCAAGTACAGTGCATACAGTCCTGCTCCCCCACTAATTCTAATCTACCTCTAAATAGCTCAGGCTGCACCTGGAACAAGTTGAACACTGATCTTTTGTCTCTCAAAGGGAGGCACTAGACTTCTCTTCAGAAATACACAAGATAAAAGAAACAATTATCCATTGCTGTTCCTCTAATCAGCAGGTCCAGTTTCTCCAGATTTTTGCTGCTGCAGTGCTCTTTTTAGAGCCAAAGACAGTTGTGTTTGCTACATCCAGTACCAGTCCTACAGCCATAAATCTGTACTGCAGAAGATGAAGTCATCGGTGTAACACAGCGACAGTTGGAAAAAGAGAAGTCACCCACTACCTGAAAACCTTCCGTCGTACTCGAAAACAAATCAGTGTCTATGTGTTGCATGTTTCAGAGCTTCTTGTGTGACAATTGTCTTCCTGGTGCTGTCATCCCAAAGGACGTACCCCTGAAGTTTCTACATGCACACCTCTGTTGGTGTTCTCCCACCCAAAGGAGAGTAAGAGTCAATTCAAAAAGCCTAAAGAAAACCTTTTCAAGTAATTCAATTTTTCTAAAATATTTTTCTGATATTCCCTAAATATCAGACATACATAACTATTTCATCTTTTAATTTTAAAAATGTATTTAATTGTTTTAAACATCTATGAGACCTTCTTTTGGAAGACAGTTTGTTCTTCCAGCTCAAATAAGAATAGAAGCACTGGCAATATTTTGAAATCATTATTACTTTTATCCTGAAGAATTTTACTGGCTCAAATTTGAAATATGCCATTTTTATATAGTCTTGTAGATATAAATAAATGCATTAAAATTGTAAATTAACACATTACTTTTAATTTTTCCAGTGACAAAAAAAAAAATTGTTCCAACTGAAAGTTTTAATCTTTTTTTATTTCATGTTGATTTTTTTTTTTTTTGCTCATTGTTTAAATCCAATATAAATTAAAGAAAAACAATAAATTACATAAAATGTCTCACTTTACAAGTTGTATAATTCCTTCAGGAACAGGATTTTTAGATGTACTCTTTGGGAAAAGACTGAATTCATAAGACCTTTTGTCACAGGTTAAGTTGCATTCTCTGGATCTTTAAATTTTAAGTAGTGAGGGACTATGGTGGGTTGAGCTTGGCTGAATGTCACACAGCCACCAAAGCCACTCCATCACTCCCCTCCTCACCTGGACAGGGGAGAGAAAACAGAATGAAAGGCTCATGGGTCAAGATAAGGGCAGGGAGGGATCACTCACCAGTTACCATCATGTGCAAAATGGACTTAGTTTGGGGAAACTAATTGAATTTATTGCCAATCAAATTAGAGTAGCATAATATGAAATAAACCCAAATCTTAAAACACCTTTTCCCCTTAGGGAGTCAGTCCAGAGTTCTCTACCTCCCTCCAAGCAGTGCAGGAACATGGAGAATGAAGGCTGTGGCAAGTTCATCACACATTGCCTCTGCCATTCCTTCCCCCTCACACTCTTCCACAGCTCCAGTGTGGGGTCCTTCGTATGGGAGAAAGTCTCCACCAACTTCTCCAATGTGAGTCCTTTCCACTGACTGCAGTCCTTCAGGAACAGGCTGCTCCAGTGTGGGTTCCCTGTGAAATCACAAATCCCACCAGCAAACCTGCTCCAGTGTGGGCTGCTCTCTCCACAGGTCCACGGCTCCTGCCAGGTAACTCCTCCAGAGAGGGCTTCCCACAGGGTCACGCCCTCTTTTGGGCATCCACCTGCTCCAGCATGGGGCCCTGCAGGGGCTGCAGGTGGACCTCTGCTTCCCAGTGGACTTCCATGTACTGCAGGGGCGCAGCTGCCTCCCCATGGCGTTAACCAGGGGCTGCAGAGGAATCTCTGCTCCTCCCCCTCCTTCTGCACTGACCTTGGTGTCTGCAGAGCTCTTGCTCTCACATATTCTCACTATTCTCTCCTCTGGCTGCAATTAGGTCTGCGTGATAACTTTGTTTTTCCCTCTTCAATATGTTATCATGGATGCGCTACTACCACGGCTGATGGGCCCAGCCTTGGCCAGCAGCGGATCCATCCTGGAGCTGCCAGGGAATGGTTCTGTGGGACATGGGGGAAGCTTCTGGCAGCTTCTCAGAGAGGCCACCCCTGTATCCCCACCCCTAGCAAACCTTGTCACAAAAACCCAATACAAAGATCCATCTTACAAAGTTAAATCCATGTCAGTAGTTCCTACAGCCTACAACTCTGCATCTCACAGCCACTAATACACTCTTCCTGATGTAGGAATGAGCAATAGAAATGGTATTAACTTCACATCTCTCTAATCAACTGCAACCTCCAGTTTTCCTTGCTGAAAAATGTGAGGTCCTTTAGAGATACACTTTCTTCCAGGAAGTGCTGCAATTACAGTTAACATCAATGTAGTTCTTAATTCTATGACTTAGGAATAAATTAACGGTAATAAAAGACTGATTTTGTACTGGATGCTCAATTCTGGAAGACAAAAAAAGCGAAGATCAGAATTTGGACAAAAACCAAATTTGTGTTGGTACCCCAACACTACAGAGAGGATCTAACAGAGCCTATGTATAGGCTTACCTTGTATTGTCCATAGAAACATTTTTCAATGTGGAAACATTCCCAGTGTTTGACAGCAAAACATTGCAAGAAAAATGTTCTGATAATATATGTTTGTATGTGTAATATTCTGCAAGGTTAATGTAACCTTCAGTTGTCATTTACCATGAATTTGCCTTGCAAATTTGAGTTATCACTCATTTCCCTCCTTCCATCCCTTCCAGAATTACTTAGGTTTACCTCTTTGCTTAATTTGCTTGTTGGACCAGATCCTCCCTTTTGCAAATTAATTATCCAGGTAAATGTATCCTACTTTCATAGAATCTTTGATGTTGTGCAAGTTCTACAAATGAATAAATGAAAAACTGAGTTTCATTGTATCGGAAAAAAATTACACAAAAGCTTAAAAAAATTCTAAACCATTACAAAAGCAGTAACATTGTTATGGAACATTATTTAGAAAAATAGCAGATGTTATCCTCATTCCATCTTGAGTCAACAAGCTTGTCTAATCAGTCAGAAATGAGTTACTGTATTTTACTCTACTTGTACATGTCTGTTAGCATCAGCCTCTCAAAATGCTGCTGTCTACAATGATACTAGCATTCACAAATAATTAATCTTTTTTTTTCTTCAAATCAGAAGGGAAACACAAATGGAAATTGACATGTAAATGAGGGATTTATTGCACCCATTCACAAAATAATCAACTTTTTAAAAATTAATTTGCATGAGACACTTGAAAAACCTTTATTAGAAACATTTGGTTGAAACCTGTTTTAAAGTCGGTTTGGATGTCAGATTTTAACGACCTCTTGGTTGTGCAAAAGTCTCACCAGCTGTAGTATAAAGTTTTGGGAGCCTCGCATTAGAACAATTAATCACTGAAATGGAAAGAAACCTGTGTATCCATTGGCACGTAGATAAATCACACATGATTTCTTTCTAGTGTCTGGTCACTGAGAATAATAGAAAACACAGCTGGCAGGAACATTAGGAAATTATCTACTCCATTTCTTTCCTCAAGCCAAAATCAAGTGCACCTCATTCGTGCCTGACAGATACTGTCTAACATGCAGTCATGGTGCTTCCATGCTTTCCCAAAGCAATATGGTCCTTAAAGATAGAAAGTCTTCTGAGGTATTTCAGCCTTAATCTACCTCACTTTAATTTATTTTTGTCACACGTATTTCAGATATGGAAAGCGGTTTATCCCTTTCCGCAGCAATCTTTTCTATAGTTCAAGACCACTACCATGTTTAACACAGTGCAAGCCTTTTCAGCACATCTAGCTTTTCTCTGCTCAAAAACTGCAAGAGGAGTAAGCACAAGTCTACCCTGAGCTCCCAGAAACTGAGCTCCGAATGAAGGAGGAACTTAGTTTTTGAAATCTGTTAGGATAGAAGAAAAAAGGAAACTTGAAATGTAGTCAGGAGCAGTTTTCATGCAGAGAAAGTTGCATTATCCCCTTGTCACAATAAATATGGAGTACCCAGTTAAAACACAACAATACAATATTTATGTTTAGCTCCAGTGGACTTTTGCAAATTTTATGACAAAGTGAAGGATACAGCATGTGTTTTGGAATGCGTGTCAAACCTGGACAGATTTCCTAGAGTTATGTAAGCTCAGTCTCTAGCGAAACATCTATACACGAATGAAATTATTCATAGATAATTGACTTCTCTGTTGCTGCTCATGGATGTGCATCTCCTTGTTTAACTTAGGAAAGTAGGACTCAGGGCCTAGTTTTCCAGTGTCCAATATTTTTCACATGGGATGAACTTCTACTAACCAAATTCTGTTGACAATCAGAAGTCAGAAAACATTTATTTAAAATGCATTGGTTTCTTTCACACTGTTTTTTTTTTTTTTTAAATGTGCGCCAAATTAATTTTAAAAGCAAATAGATAGTATCATAAGCAAGGGCATGATGTTGCATCCTTTTTTTAAGACAGAAGCAAGAAATAGGAAACTGGACTGGAACTGGACTTTTTTTCTTCTTTTATTGACATTGTCATTATTTTTCAGAAAGCTATGTTCATATTGTTTAGGAACAATTCTATTTGAACACTCAGCTGACTCTTCCTTGAGCTATTTCTCTACTGATGGGAGGTTAAACCAATTTCTGTTACCAAGAAGATAAGTTCATAACAACCTGTTCCAAAACATTTTTCCACACGAAGTAGAACAATTATTTATTATTAGCCAGGTAAAATCTGCCACTCTGCACATTTCAAGTTCCACATTATTAGGCAGTAAAAACAGACTGTCACTCAGGCTGGGAATAGCTTATATTTAAGCCTAATACATATTATTCTAGGTGATCTAGTTTTGCCATAAATCTTTGCATGTGCTTTGGAATGTATGTTCTATGACTGATGGTTATAAATGAGAAGAAGACTATTTAACTGGATGTTATCCAATTTGTGGGTGGTATCCAATCAGCACAATTTTTCATAGAAAACCGTACTCTGCAACTTGAGTTTTGCTTTTTTGTGAAAGTTATTCACAAAGAAAAATACTGCAACATTAATATTTCCAAATACATATTTTTATGGGTGCTCCTTATTTTAGAACTGGTTATTAGTCATAAGTACCAGGAATTTTTCATTTTATTTTCAGTAAAGCCAAGCTCTCCATTTGAGCATGTTTTACATCAAAGAAATGACAGGAAAGTGCCATTACTTTTCAACACAATCTCAGTGCACTTTCACAAAAAAAGATATTTCAAAACAAAATATTTTGGTTATTTCTGTCAGGAAATACATTTCAGAGACCTACCCTTGTTATAAATGGCTCTTGAAATTATTTGGATTTTTGATACTGACACTGAATATTAAGGTTTGTATTGAAGCTGAATTAATTTCTTAGTAGGTGTACGGCTTAAAAGGAATATAAAATTTGGACATTTTCTTACTAGAAAATCTAGTAAGGTTTCTTCTCTGTATAAAAGTGACATTTTTGCAGTGGTTTTGTCCCACATATCTTGTTCTCAGTTATACCTTCTTCCAATGAATAGATTCTAATAGAATGTAGCATCCCCAAAATGTTACTAGGCTTCTGGTTGGCTATCATACGTAACACTTTTTATGATCAGCTATTGCACTGACTAAAATGTGTAAAATTCTGTTTATTAATTGTCCCAATTTTGCACTATATGTTGAAAGCTAGCAGAAACATCTCCTAATTTAAAATCTGGGTGCTTTGAGTCCATAATTTAACATTCTCTGAGCAATAACTTCTATTTCAAAGTCTGTTGGATTTATGTACAGAAGTTACTTTTGCTAAGCAAAATGGGTGACTCAGTCTTACTTCTTTTATGGAAATCTAAACAACTTTAAACTTGAAGGGCTTAAGAAGAATTGAGACTGCAAATTTTCTACCTTTAAATTATGTAAACAGTTCCTGTAAAGCAGAAAATTCTTATGAGTAGTCTACAGTTTACTCAGACTTTCCTAAACTTAATTTCTTTCAACTCTCACACATAAATTCTTAGAGTTCTAGAAAGTAAGTGAAAGAGTTCCAGGGTGGAGTGATTACACAACATGAAGTCTGCAGCAAAAGAGAGCAAAAAGACAACAGGAAAGGAAAGAATGGAGAAGAACATGTGAGGAGGAGAAATGTGAAAAGCAGGTAAACAGAGCAAGCATCCACATGCTGATGGGATTCGCTGATTTATAATCAGCACTACTCAGTGTGGAAAGAAAAGGATTGCATCATTTGTTAACTTTTTAATGACTGCAATACAAAAGGAAACTGCTAATCTGCACAAGGCTAAACGTCTCAGAGTCTGGACTCTTGGGGTGGTTTTGGCCAACAAGCTTGATCACTGCAGTGGTGTAAAAGCTAATCTCTATTTGACTAATTTTTGCCTCAATTAAACAGAAAGCTCAAGTGATACTTACTGTCCATGCAAAAACGCTTCTTCACACCTCCTTTCCCTCTTCTGTCTCCCTTGTTTCAGGACTGAAGGGATTTCCAGAATTTTCCTATAGCTCTTTGCACATTCAGAATCCAATATCACTTGAGATTTCTCTGAATGGTGTCCTCTAAATAATAAACACAAAGAAGGCTGAATGAGTTTAAATATTTCCTCTAACTTCCAAATCCAAAACAGTCTTTGTCTCAGAAAGTATAAATCAGATGCTTGAGACCAATGCATTTGCATTCATTATAGTATCATGCATAATAATCCTAAGGATTTTTACGCACTTTAAAATTTTATTTGCCATAAAATCAAAAGCACAACACAAAAAACTTTCAAATATCCGAAATTCCCCCTAAGAGACTAAAAAAACCTATAAATGCATCTAGAAAACAAAATGAGGATGTTTTGATTGTCTCACAATTACTAAACATCATGTTCTGCTGTCTGTGTCCACAATCCTCTCAGATGGGTTTATGGGGTAAATGTAAAGTGTTGAAGTAGATGGGAAAAAAATTCCCATTCTGTAATCATAGGCAAAATCATCAAAACAATGTAGTAGAACAACTCCCACTCCTGACATCATAGTGTAATTTATAGATACCCTATGCTGCAAGTCGACTGTTTGCTTTAAGTACTTATTACAGGTTCTGGTAATTATAGACACTATTAACCTCTGTCTTCTTTAAATTGCTCAGATACCTTGATCTGCATATTTCTATCCTCAGGAAGAACAGACCATCTTTTGAATCTGTCATTCATTATTAAACCGTCTTTGCAGATCAACATTTAACTACTGCTAAATAAAACCCCATCTCTAGTAATAATAATGGGTCTGTAACCCAGATTCATTATTATTGCATTATACATTTTCTTACAGGAACACTTATAAAAATCTTTTTCTTATAGATTTTCTGTAATAATAATTTATACCAGACCTTAACATTTATTATTTGAGTTTGATTGTATCTCTCTATCCAATATATTATCTTTATTTCATTGCAAAACACTATATATATTGTTCAATATGAGCAAATTAATTGATCAGTAATGACACTTGCTGGAAGTCATACTGTTCATCCCTCAAGCAACAGACAGAGGTTTACAGATCTTGTAGATTTTGCTTATTTTAGGGAAGGAACAGAACATACATGGCACTAGTTATCTTTTAACTAATTCATCATTAACATATGCATTTTTTATGAATAAGATCCTTAAAATAAGTGAAGGCTTAGAGTTCTGACTTCAAAATCCATAATTTAACATTTGTGGAAATGTGGAGTTTTTTTCAAACTTGGCTTATTTTCAATAGCAACATCTACAGAGAAAGAGAAGTTTGAAAACTTTACCTTTCAAATGCTTAAATTTATCTGAGTAGAAACACCTTTAACAGACTACATGAGGGAGAAAGGATAGAGGTTTTTTCATGTTCTTGCATCTGGGGAAAGGAAGAAAAGATAAAAATACAGTGAGGATAAAAATTTGAGCTGAGATCAAGAAAGAAAAATTGTGAAAATTATGAATGCTGGAAAAGACCCTCAGAAGTAAGCAAGAAGCTGAAATACATGTATAAGAATGAGAAAATATATTTATAAATGCACTCTTAAACAGAGGGAAGTTGTTAACAGAGGATTTCATGGCTGCCTCAAAATGATGCCTCACAGTTCTTGATTTTTCTGTCAAATGTAACTACAATATATGAAAAGATATTAAGGAGTCAACAAGTGAATAAACAGCTGCACTAAAAGATGGAGCACACACAGCACAAAAAAAAATTGAATATTACAGTAGGTGATTTAACATATTACCAGAATGCTTTCAGTATATCATTTAATGACACTTTCCAGGAAAAAAAGATAAATAAGATCCAGCAGACACTTTATCAAGGTGTGCTTTTCCCGGTGTCCTAGGGCAAGTGAAATAGACCACACAGTTTACAGTTCTATGGATCTGACACTTCGCCAGCAAATCAAGTCTTAAAAGAGAAAATGGAAAACATAATCATGTCCCTATCCAGCTATTCTGGAGTACTTTGGGAGGTCTGTAAACAGCAGATCTTTCTATTCATATATGAGTAATCAGTATGCTTTCCAACTACTTTGATAACTATCAGAGATGTTTTCCTTCTCCAGTAGGATTGGGTTGCTTTTGGAATTTCCCCCCCTATCACTGGAATATTTTCTGGTATTTCATGAATACTGAACCAAAATTCTCCATGTGGAACAGAGGAATCATTCCACATTGTGTTTGTTAGGACTGGAGATGCCATTTTAAGTATGTGCTGTAACATTTACAGCACAATCAAGATTTATTAAAACTACTCCACAGAGCACTATTGTAAAGAATTTATGAACTATAAAACTGCTATAAAGGTCGCTTGAGATGCAAAAGTTTAATTTGGAGTATCATGTTGTGGTGTAGTACTGCTAAACTTAATGCTTGTTTAAACAAATAGCTTGAGGATATTTGTCTCAGAATATGGGGTTTATTAACTTCAGTAAAACAACTTTTTTTTTCTGCCTAGCTTTGATTTTTAAAGCTTTGCTCACCTTTTTATGTCCACTGATCTATTGTTTTACTTCTATGAATATGAGCATACAGCACAAGAAGAAAATAATTTTTAAAAATTGTATCGTTTAATAGAACTGCACAAAGTTTTATTTTTATCATTATTTTGAGGTTTAATAGTCCATTTCATAAAGTTTGTTTCCTTTAATTACCAACTGCAAAGGTTTAGCAAGCCTTAACTGTCATCTGTGGAAAGGAAACAAAAGGAAAAATTTTATTAATACTTAGTAAGGCCCTAAAAATTGAACTTAAAAGAGAAATCATAATTTGTGGAAAAGAATGTAGAATTGCACATGAATTCCACAGGATGAAGAGCAAATTCATTTGCTGAAAATTAATACTCTCTATAAGTTTTGATAGCAAAATTTCTCTTTCTTCCACCATTTCTATACTATTTTTTTTCATTTTTACTAATCACAAACATTTGAAGAAACCCCTTGCTCACATACTTTAAGGCAGGCAGAGAAGGCCTTTAAACTTCCGGGAAGCTTCAAGTGCCAAAAAATCTCCAAATTTGTTAAAGTGAAACATTTATGATTTGTCAACAAAAATTGTTTCCTGTTAAAATTGGCAAGGGTGATTAATTGCTTTCTCTTATTATTTTATTGAGGATTTAGGAAGTTTAGAGAGGAAAGCATTAGTTGGTAGTCCCACCTACCCTAACATATAGCCAGATCTGGTCCCGATAGAAGCAGTCCTGAAAAGAAGTGCTTTCATGTAGGGTTATAAAAAGGGCATAAAATTATTTACATGTCAATAGCATCAGACAATGTATTTAAAGATCTTTCAGATGGTTTGTCTTTCAGCATATGGCTGTACAACATAGAGGCCAATATATGTTAGGATCACAATCACAGCAAAATTACTAACAACCAGGAATAACATAACATACAAGATTTATATATTTTAGAAAACTGAAGAAATCTTGACACTTTGGCTCATTTTTAAGTGGAATTTGCAGATTCTACCATGAGCTTTTTCCATCAGATAAATTAAAGTTTGATTTCTAGTTTTCTTCTATGTGAAAACATTTTTCCTATGTTATACCTCAAACATATGTGAAAAATAAACCTCCAGATTTAAGAGTATTAAGGAGCAGACTTATAAGATAAATAATAAAATAATAAAATTTGAGGAGAAAGGTTATGACAAAAGTGATTTTGGTCATGATAGTCACACACTGACTGATAGAATAGACCTAGACCTTTGGCAAGTTTTGTTTATCAATGTTTAATTACAGGAAATCTGGTAATCAAAAATGTACATGGGGAACACATATTACAACATCTATTCAAGAAAAAGGACAGTGTCATTAATTTTAAAAATAAGAAAGACAACAGCTTGTGTTATCTACTGTTGATTCTCTACCAATGTGAAGCTCTGAACTTAGACATGCTTCCTCTCACTTCCAGTGCAGCAAATTGCCTGTGGTCTTCGATGTGTTTCTTCAAGTGTTAAATTAACAAACCACCTCCCAAAGCTGTCAGTGAGGAATGCCCCTGCATGTTCATTTTCAGCATGAGACAACATTCACCCTGCAGACTCAGCAGTCTGCCTGGGTCAGGTCTTCCGCTTTTGACAAGGAGCATATTCCAAATAAGTGTATTTACTATAGTAAGAAGTGCTTGTTTGTTTGATTTTTTTTCATTTTATCTTGACATAGCAAGTACAAATAAATAAGCATGTACTGCCATGAAATATTTAATCAGAGCCATAAGAAAAAGTAATTTCCCGAGGTCCCTGAGAAGATATTTTAAAATATATTCTGCCAACCCTTTGATAAAACTTCCATTTAAATTTCAAGTTACCCAAGGAAGCTATTTAAGTTTTTTAATACTATTTTATATTTCAAGGGGAAAAATAAGTTTGTGTTTACTTATGAACTGCATACTAAATTCTGCACACTACGATGATATTTTTATGACTAAAAGACCTCACGCATACATTTCCCTATGTATCTACTGTTCTACTGAAAATCAGTTTTACCCATAGCACACTGACAAACATGACTTCATGACAGACATATGAATTTTGTGCTACTTTACTGTTCTACATGACTGCCCATAAGTATCTGTTAGATTCACCACAAAAGCAATCTAGAAATAAATATTAACATTTAAGATATTAGCCTAAGAAAAATGTGCACTTTTGCAAATAAAGAACAAGCACTTAAGTTAAATTGCCAAGACAACTCAGGCATTACACATTTTTAACAGAACTGTGCTGGCAGCATAGCATTGGGCTTTCTCTCATAGTTTCACAGAAACGTGCAGAGGTCATGTGGTAAGTAGTATACATTGGGTCAGTGGATTAGGCCAAGAAAAGGCCTATAAAGTGTTTTGAAGTGAAAATGGGCAAGGCCAAACACAGCAGATGATTCAGGGGAAATTTTATGGATAGAATACATGGAGATAATATTCTTTATGAAGAGCCTCTTCTATACAAAGCTACCAGGATCTTGTGGTAGGTAAGGGAAGGACTTAGGATTTAGTCCCCATCAATAGGATTAGAGTTTGAAGGCAGAGACATAAATTCACAGGAGGCTAAGGCAGTGAGTAAGATTATAAAGAAACATGAACTGAAGGAGACAGAGAGCATTAATTCATGAAAATAGGTTGCCAGTAGGAGGCTGTGAACAACTAAGGGCATCAGAATGAGAAGGATGAGAATGCAAAGAGAGCTACAGAGCTTTGAGGAAACAGAGATTGTTAATGCCAGTAAGAGTGTTTGCAGGTACTGCAGAAAGCAAGCAAAAAGGTGAATTAGTGATGAAGACACTAAGGATACAGAACTGATTATATTCCAAAAAAGTAATTGGTGAGGATAGAAAGAAGAGAGAATGTTGGATTCAAGACAGAGATCTTGAATGGTTCATTGAAAGTGTCTGCCTAATATGATGTGATGGTGAAGAGGAAATAGATGCTGGTAAAAGTAAAAAGGAGCAATGAGCCAAGAGAAGCACCGCTACTCTTTTAAATCTATTGTATTTTTTAAGCTTCAATTATGGTGATGGACAGAAACCAACAAACTTAAGAACCATATGAAAAGGGGGAATAATTATTCATGATTGTTCATACCAGAGGGAGCAAACTGTAGTCAAAGAAGTTATTTGGAACTAGTTTTAAAACAAACAGAAGGTACCTTTCACATAGCAAATAAGATATTACAGAACTTTCTGATCCCCACAGGAAATTATTGAGGCCTGAACCATAAGTAGATTCAGAAATGTTCAGACACACTGACAGAATAAAGGTTTTTCATGGTCTACTAAATTTAATAACACAAATTACAACTCTAGACTCCAGATTCAAAGGAGGAAGTTCTACCAGGCTTCTGTTTTGTCGTATGTTCCTCAGTATCTGCTTACAATCACTATGACGTACGGGACTCTGGGTGATTGACTTATGCATTCCCTCTGTCTCTTCTCTGTGCAAAGAGAGACACACACACACACACAGAGAATGGAAAGTGACTTTTATCAAGCATTGTGTTCCCATGGCTAACAATTTTTTTTTTTTTTTTGCATTTTAAGAATGTGATCATTGCCAAAGATTTCTAAAGTGCAGAATCTCAGATGCTGAGCCCTGTTGGACTTATCATGGGCACTCTTGAGAAGACCCAGTCTAAGAATAAGAGAATGATGATGCACTATGGCAGAAAAAGTAAATACATGTTGCCCTACGTATCAAGGATGTGAACTCAGGCCAATCAAAGATCAAAAGAGCACTTGGCTTTGTAAATCAGCACTTCATTTAGTCATTTACACTGAGGTACAGTATAAGTTAAAAGTTAGTGAAACTAAACTACTAATTTATGTGAAAGACAACAGAAATTGTCAGGCAATTATAAGATCACACTAACAAACACATTCAGGATAAAAATATAGTGAAATAGTATAGAAAGAGTATTGGAAACACCACAGAATCCTGTGTCTGTTCTATTTTATTTAATCCAAATGTGACTTCCTTAAGAAGGAACAGTGGAGATAAGGAGAGTTGAGTAGAAAAGATGATAAGATGGAGAGCAGTAGGTAAAATCAAAGGAGCTGAAGGCTCTGGCTAGAGTCTGTCTACAGAAACCTGTAGGGAAAAGTCCTGTGGATAGATCATCTCTTACCAGTGAAGAACAATTTCTATCTCAGTGCAAATAGAAATAGCCTTCATTCATCTGACAGAAAAAGCTCATGGTAGAATTTGTGCAAATTCCAGTTTTTTAGTCTTTTAAATCATCATGGATCCAAGTGCATTTGAACTGAACTGAGACTGAGGTGTATATATGTAAATACACGCACATACACACATGTCTATATAAACACAATGGGGGAGGTGGTGACGGTTTGTGTATAAATAGATAGATATGCAGATAAGACAGACAGCTAAACAATGATTAGTCTTTGTCCAAAAAGAAACATTTTTCAATTCAAAGCCCTCCACTCAACACTTCCTTTTTCTTTCTTTTCTTGAAAGCCACTGGAATGTAAAGATAATCCCTATAAAACATATCTGAATAGTGTCAGCTAAATGCTGACAGAAGAAAGCTGTGAATCAAAGATGAAGGGAATCCAAGGTCCATATCAGAACTCAGTAATTTAAATAACTATGTATAGAGGAAAGGCAAACTTCTGTCAAAATTATTGCAGCTTTTTTTTATTTTTCAGCACAGAAATGTGTTGAGCTTCTATAACTAGAAAGCCATTCATAAGCTTTTGTTTAAACTTTTTGTCTTGTTTGATATTATAGCTGTGCCTAATAGGAGTGAAAAAAACATATTATTCTCTATTGATTTTTATTTTTTGAGTCACAGCATTTTTGTTACTGTTAACTATGTCTGACCAGTTTTGTTGTAATAGGTGACGCATGATATTGGTCAACTCAGCAAAAACCTCCTTTTCTTTGGGGTATGTGCTTAATTACAACAGAACCAGCTAACTGTCCTTTATTCAAGATCAGAGGATGTGTACTGCTATTAGCCAATGTTATGGCCCACTACCTCAAACCCATTCCATGCCTTGTGCCCCAGAGCAAAGCCAAGAGCAAGTACAAAAAATGTACAATTTACAAGAGGTGACTGTGATTCACAGAAGCAACAGAAAAGAGGAACTACAGTAATAAATACCTTGCAGACACAAAAAGAGCCATTTTCAATTTAAATTTTGCATCAGCATCCTAGAATCAAATATCGAAGAAAGACTTTCAGGAAAACACATAATCAGCCTCAAGTTGGTCATTAAGGAAATATGCAACTTTTCCCATATGTCTTTGGCTAAACTATACAATTTTTTTGGTCACATAATAGTATTTTTTTCTTACACTTTCCCACAGGAGTGTTGTACAATGTTGTTTATATGCACACAAGTCACAATCTTCAGTTCTGTGTGTTCCATAATATTTGAAGAACATTCTCATATATTCCATCCTCTGTGGTGTCGTAAATGAGTGTTTTAAGGTCGCTTAAAGAATCACCTCAAAGGTATCAGCAAAAGCAGCTTTAATATAAAACTGGGAGCATGACAAAGTTCATTGAAAAGGTTCTGTCTACAACTTGAGAGATGCTTAAAGCACATAGAGGAAAAGCAGCCTAAAGGCTAGAATCAATCAATCTAAACCAAAAGTCAACCTGTGTGGAGGCTGGGGGAGGGGAGAAGGAGAATGGGATGGGGAAGGTAAGGGTGAAAAGCAATAAAAAGACCCTCCTCTTGAGTCACAAGGTTCAGAGTAGACCCCCTTAATAAACTGAGCTCTGGACTTCACTAACTGTTCAGGCCTAAAATTTTAACAGCACTTAAACTTAATGACACTTAATCAATAGCTTATGTTACACAATTTAACAAAATATTCATATAGAAATTACCATAGCACAACATTATCTCAAAGCCTAACTTACTTATAAATCTAAAATACTTAAGAATCTAGCAGAGCAACATTCATTTGCTATAGCAGAATCACACTCACATGCACACAGATGCAAAGAATATGTACAAGATACATCTGTGAAAAATTCCCCTCAAATTCAGGGAATTACTCACATCAGATGCCTTTGTATCTTCTCAACAGGAAAAGAGTTGTGCCTTGAGGTGTGTGGCTATCAGCCCAGGCTCCATCCAGCAGTGTTTGACATCAGTCCTCCAAATATGGCAAAAGTGAGGGTTTGTTGCCTCTGAGAGGTGCTCATTCAGAGGGAGGCTGCTGTCTGCAGCATGGCTACTCCAGCAGGGCTCAAAGGATCTCACTTTGGACTGCTTTTTATTGGGTCACAAGAAGGTGGGCTTTAGTCATAATCATTTTTCATCCTGGCCACAATTTGGGTACGTAACTTTCTTTAAAAGTTTGATAACAAAAGATGTTTTGCCACTTGGGTTGTTATTCAAGCAAGAAAAATAAGTTTCCAAAGCTCTTCATTAAAAAACAGGAGCTCATCATACAGCACTAGTCCCTGGGAGCAGACAGTGCATCTGATAAGCTCAAGAGGAGATCAGCCCAGGTGCTGTTCAAGGCCAAAGCCCTAAGGAGCATTTCCCAGATCACAGTGTGGCCTGGGGGATGTTGCACGGCCACACATGGTCACAAATACCTGGTCAATGGAAAGAAAGTGGCTACGTATAGAATCAAAGCAGGCTGCGCTGCTCTGCCTGTACCCACAAGGAAGAACATAGCACTCCTGTATTGTGCGCTGCTGTATTATACAAAATAAGGGTTTAGAGAATTAAATGTGGGTTGTCTTTTAATATAAAAATTATTTCCTTTTTGTGCAAGACCTGGGTAAATGCCAGAACTGATCTTTTAAATTAATTTGCTTGTGTGGGTCCATGAGAAAGCACACTGCCTTTACCCAATCATCTTCTAAAACATCCTTACATACAATGTGCATACTATACATTTTTATTTCTAAAGCCTTTTCTATTTCAGTAGATATATACAGGTTATTATTTGAAAGCAATGAATGTAAAGAAATATTCTCAGGCAAATGCAAAAAAAGGCAAAAGATTGTTAGTTTGCAAAACTTTTGTTCAGCATCACAGAGTTTTAAATTGTGGCCTTGAAAAAGTAATGGAAAAATATGAGAACTAAAATGGAATAGCATTTTAATCATCAGTACATACATATGTTGTATCAGACCTGACACTCTGAAGACAGAAGCAGTGTTATTGGTAAACCTCAGTAAATCTCTGTATGGAAAATGGCTGGAAGGTGAATTAATATCCATGTCAAAACTGCATGTTAGCGGGGCCTCTGGCTGTTTGAAAGCAGCTGGATAAGCGCCTTAGTGCTCGGGCTTTTTAATCCGTTTTGTCTTCAATATAAGAACAAAGAAAAAGTTGATTTCTCTGTGTGGGTCGTGGGTTTGTGTGTCCCTGAGTGTGTGTGAGTACATTGGTAGTAGGAGCAAAGAAATGAAGATATGCCCTTTTGAGCATCCCTCATTTCATCCCTTCATTCACAGAACTTTGTATTTATTTTAATTTTCAATAATTATTGACAATAATGCTGTGATTACAGTATATCTCTTTAATCAACCATTTGCTGACTGTTTTCTATCCCTGATGTCAATTGGTTTAATTTAAAATTGTTTTTCTTTCATAGTCCATTTATTTCTACCTACTAGTTTTCTTTCCTTCTTGTGACAGAAATAAAGAACCTTATAAATAAATGTTAGTCTGATTAATTAAATAAACCACAAATATTTTTCCTTTACATTTCCTCCACTTTAAGCTTTTTTATTGTTTCCTTAAGATGGAAAATCCAATAATAGCAACAAAATCTACACAAGATGCTTGTCTACCTAACTGTCCCAGGACATGAATATCACTCCGTTCTTGGCCTTCTTTAGTTTAGTCAGTAATTCTAGGACATTGTAAGATTCTCTTCCATGAGTTAGCCTCATAGAAGAGAGCCAAACCAAACATCTCATTTTCACTCAAACATCTAAGCATCCATTTAACATTTACAATTTAATGTCAAATCAAGAATGCAGCCATAGATAAGTAAATTGCCTGTGTAAAGATGGCCAAAAAAAAGCTCAAAGTCAATAGATTTACCCAGAAACTCTGAGCCAAAATATTGCACCAAAGAATTTGGGAAGGAAAGGGATCCTGACCCAAGGAATAGAATCCCACTGACTTTTTTATTTTTTATTTTAAATGGAATCCAAACTTGTTCTTGAGCAGATCAGTGTGGATCTCAGCCATACTCTGATCATTTACCTAACCATGCACAAAGGGAGACAGGAGGAGGGGTCTATTTTTCTTTCAAGCTGTGCAATGAATGTAGACTGAAATCATATTACAGTTATCTTATAAACTGTAAAGTAAATTAAAAAAATCACAAAATTCAATATATTTATCATAAGCAGAATCAGGTGTCAATATTGCCTTTTTGGTTGTTTTGGTTTTTTATTTTGTTTTCCTAGCGAGAGTTTTCCTAAACTGAACATTTTATAGTCTTAATGTTGTGCCTGGAGACACCCCAACATTTTCATCATAAAAATGATAAATTGGAACCATCACAAATGTTAGTATACATTTCAGAGCTAGGCTATTGGTGAGATAAAGATAGAAGGAAAGAATCCTAAAATTTGTTCAGCAGTGCTGAAATGAGTAACAGGAGGCAAGAAAAATGCAGAAAGATGTAGAGTGTCAGTGCAGACATCTCACATTTTCCTTTTGAATCGCCATGACTCAGACCATACAGATGGAGGCAGCAGGGCCTCCAGTATCATGCAATGAAGAGGAGTATTTATATTATTTATTTATTCACTCTTCCCTTTAATTTCCCGTTCCAGAATTTGTTTCACTGAAGACGATAAAAATCTATTGTTTTCTTGTGAATGCAAAAAGACAGATTTTCTGAAAAGTCGTCTTTTCTAGCAAGTATAGGCTGCTCTGAAATGTACAAATCTGAATTATTAACATTTATGGATCCAAAATACCACAGAATTTTACCATATAGTGCAGACTCAGATATTGCCGTTCCTAGAGAAATAAGACTCCCATTGGCATCTGTAGAGTTTTGCTTGAGGTCAGAATGCAGGATCAGACACTAAATCACAGTGCAACTGTCAGACTAAGCCAGAAACAATTTCAATACTTCACTTCTTGCTCACTATATTTCAAAAACAGTGGGTCTCACCCATCTGCTGCTTAGAATTTTTTTTAATGAAGAAATGCAAACATAACTGATTGAGACATCTGTGTCATCCTATCTCCTGAATTAAGTAACATGGGATATGAATATGACATCATGTTCAGCGAGTTTCCTTAATGACTTTATTTTCTTTTGTAGACAGCATTGGTAGTCTGTCTTGCTAAAATATTGTAAGTTCAGTATTTCAAAATTAATCTCTTGATGATGTTTTTAAGTATCTTCAAGATTTTAAATGATAAAAAAAACTAAAGTACTATTTCTGCTTTCTTCTCTTCATATTTTTGATCTTTTTCGGTGTGCCTTTTTTCTTGTGAGTGTAATTAAAGAAGGAAGTGAAAGTACTTAAATCAGTTAATAGAAAACCTAGGCACTATGAACAATAGTGAAAAATAAAGAGATTACATCAAACAATACTCATGTTGCCATGTTGATTGATACAGCACAAGCCTTTACAGAGCAGTATATTATGTTCCTATAGTGACATACTGGGCCACAAGTAATTTAGAGACACAGTGAGTTTTAAGCTAAATAGAGAAAGAAACTGGTAACTAAAGGCTTCAAGAGCAGAAATATCTATCAGGTGAAAAAGAGAGCAGTCCAACACAGTGGATGGACAGATGAAAGATCACTTCTGAGAGAACTGAGGTGGGAAGACTGAGGAGAGCTCAACTCTGCCACACAGACCACAAAAGGGCAGGGAGAGTAAGCGCTGGTGAAAGATGCTAAACAAGAACAAATAAATTTGAGATTTTTTTGGAAAGGAAAGCATAGAGAGTTGGTTTTTTTTTTTTAATGCACACTGCAGTCCTGAAGAAACAGTTAATTCCTTATGAGAAGCCTCTTTGCATGCATATGACAACCAGACAAAAGCATTTTCTGTAATGACAAAAAATAGATATGGAGACTTCTCTAAAATTCACCATAAGTATCAGGGATCATCTGTAAAATAACACTGAGCTACTTCCTGCACATGTGTTTAGCAATGGAAATGGCATAGGAGGAAAAAATCTAAAAAGAAACAGTTGCCAATACACAAGAAAGTAGACTTGTGGAAATATTTTTTTCTACTGTATATGATATACAAATTATTTAGAAATGTTTGCAACTCTCCTTTAGTGTGTGTAAGTTAATTAATCATAATAGTTCACAAGATTTTAATTCAAATGTCATAATTTCAAATGGAGAGATTAGATAATTTTTTAAATTTAGTATGCATGTGAATCAGACAATTATGATTTTTTAAGGTAACTTAGCTTAAAAGCCACATGAAAGTCTCCTTACACATTTTTAACAGCCTAACTTAGTTATAAACAATTGCTGTTGACACAGGATTTACACATGTCCTTACACTGTGTCATTTTTTCAAATACAAACAAGATACCTGCTGAGTATTAGCTTCAGGAAGCATGTCAAATATAAATTGCTGAGTAAATATCTCTACCATGCATGTGGAACTTAATTCATCTTTATAATAGTCTTTCTAGGATCTTCCCCTTTTTTTTAATTTTCTCTTAAAAAAACACTGCTACTTCTCAATTTAATTTGCAGATAAAATGTAGGTAATAAATACCTGGAGAATGCTTCATTAGGGTTTGGACAGAACAGAAGACTGGTTGTATTCACATTGTAAATAAAGCATTACAATTTTCAGACTCAAGGGGTTTTTATTGTTTTCTATTTTCTTTCTTTCTCAAGCTAATATATTAATTAGGAATGACCTGCAGTGGATACAGCCCACACAATACACCTGATTGGAGCCCAACTTCTCAAAAAACAAGAAAAATCACATTATATTTTCTACATAAAACCTAAAGATGCAATTACTGAAACAAAGTTATCTATGGACTTCAGGAGGTTCAGGCATGTCAGCCATTGTTATGTATTAATATAAAAAAGAGGTCAAAAGTGATATTCCAACTTTGACCCGCTATTGCTTGGCAAACAGGACAAGAATTTTTCCTGCATCCTTTGCTACTTTTTGCTCTCTTCTGCTTTTGATGAAGCGTAGAGCATGTGCACAGCAAACCTCTCTCTGTCACTCACAACTACTTGTGCTGTGAGATACGGAAGATGTGAGGTTGAGTTGGTTGCTCATATCTCTGAAGATAACCCCTATGGACATATTAATCTGGAAGTTCCTGCGTGGATATACATGAATCAACTAAAGACGGTGAGATAAGCTTACCACAGACCAAATACCCTGCTTTGCAGAAGTTATGTTTTACAAATATAATCTGGCAGCTTTAAGGGTTTAATCCTACACATCAGAGGTGCTGAGCATTGCTTGTGTAAGCACAAGATAAAAAAGGATGAGCTGCAAAGGGGGCACAGCAAAGCCTGCAGCTGCATTAGTGGGAAAGCACTGCTACACAAATGTCAGCTTGTTCCCATCTAGTGACAGATGTTAAGGCTAAAGATGAGAAAGAAGAGTTTAGTCCCTGCTGACAGCTCAAAATGATACTTGAGACCACCTCTCTGCAGGCACGCCAATCACCCTCACCTCTCCTGTGCTAACCAGAAGAGAGCCCAGAAGTCTGAATAACCTGCTGGAACTATTCGGTACTTTGGTCCTTGTCCAGCACTGACAGACACCTGTGAAAACAATGATGCTCATGCTCCACCTCCTTCTCTCCCTACTGCATACAGCACAAGAACAAAAAGGAATATTTATCTTCTTATAATTTATTTATTTATTTCTTTTACGCAGAGACATTTATACTGTGCAGTTCCTGTATTTTTGGCATTCTTACTACTGTTTGCACTAAATCTGGCATGCTGAGTATCTGTTTAGCATTAAGCATGAATACCTTCCTTTGAAAGGAATTTCTCTTTAATTTTTATGCCTTTTTTAAAAGCACTCTCAAAAGCCCTAGGCCAAACAGCCATTTTTAATTTTCATGAATAAGATATCTTGAATAAGACTATCCCAAGGCCCTCAGTTACTTTTGAATTCTGCATAAATGTTAGAAGAATTTGAACTCTACTCACAAAACACCATGTCAAGTGGTTTTTTGGGGTTTTTTTTTGGGGGGGGAGGGGGTGGAGGGTCGAAATCTTGCAAATACCATATGGGAAACATTTCTGCAAAATTTCTAGATTGTGCTGTATGGGTGTGCAGCTGCACATATATTCATTTCACTTAATTCACAAGGCAAAGTCTTGTTATGTTTCCTGCCATTTTAATCTCACTCCAACTGTCATCTTAGTATAAAAATGTAGCTATTTGATCTCAATTCAAACAAAGTAGGACTATGAAAAAATTTTCTGTCACAAGATTCAGCACATATTGAGCATGTCAGAAACATTCAATCCTATTAGAATGTGAGTTAAATATTAAAATCTCAACTGCTTAGAGCCTTACATTGTCAGTTGTTACTGTCTCTTTTGTTCCAGGTTCAGAAAGGGAAAAAAAATAAGAAATTGAACAAACCCTAAGAAATAGGCCCAAAACAACTTGCTATCACAAAATATTCACAATCTAAGTTCGTAAAAACCAGCCTTATTTCTGCTAAGATATAAAAAGAAAGTAAACCACAATTTTCATGCCACGAGTCAGTAAGCATATTTGTTTCAGCCTCTGAAAACGGCCTTTCCTCACAAACCTCTTCAGTGTGACTTTCAGCCTGTAATAACCGCTGAAACTGCTGGCATTAGTGTGTAATGACCACATCCCCACCAGCCTCTGCTTTCTCAACGTGTCACCTGCCTGAAACACTACATCCTCAAAACAGTGTTCTTCATGCTTTAATTCTGTCATATGCCATGGGTTTTTTCCACACTGACTGTATAAGACCGCTGACTAAAATATAAAGTCCCTCCATTTCTCTACTGAAAGTATTTTCCCAATGCCATGCTTCATTCACCCCCAGGGAAATACAAAATTCACTATTATCTGAGTCACTATTTTATACTTCCTAAATAATAAGATAATAACAAAACCATTCTCCACTTCTTCGAACACTGATGAGAATCACCTTAAAAATACTACAGAGATAAATGTTGTGTAAGTAGAGAAGTCTGAGATCAGATCTGAGAGAATATTGTTTTCTCAGTCCACACACAGTGCTGTCATTCTTTTTTCTTAAATTTTCTCAGGCTCTTTTGAGCTGCAAAGAAAGGCTTATGCAATAAAGGACCATGAACCCCGCCTAAGCTCAGAGGGTGTAAAAAATCAGTGATAAAGTCCTGTTGTCTAAAAGTGTTGATGCATGGTTAAAACTTGTGTCTTGCACAATTTAGGTGATGTTTTGGTTTCACCCCAGCAAGAAATTAAGCACCAGACATCCCCTCACTCCCAGCACTGGTGAATATCAAGACTGTTCTCCTACTCTGTTCACATTCCCTTTTCTGAGATGATATAAACTGTCCTTTCCACCCTGGAGCAAAGAAAAAATATTGTCTTAGCAACTTTGCTGAAACTTACATATTCCTTAAAAATACATAAAGTGTGGGGGTTTGGGTGGGGGTTTTTTTGGTTGGTTTTTTTGGGGGGTGGGGGTTGGTGGGGTTTTTGTTTGTTTGTTTGTTTGTTTGTGTTTAGTTTTGGTTTGGAGGGGCTTTGTTTGGTTTGGGGTTTTTTTGTTTTGTTTTGTTTTTGTTAGAATCACTTGTGACTCTTAAACTATTACACTTTTAGGACAACAGCACTAAAATTATCAAAGGCAGAAGACAGGCAGGCATATTCAAGGTTTGAACCACATTGCAGAAGGAAAACCTCTAGGCCAAAATGTTTTAAACATAAAATTTCCTTCGCAGAAAGTGTGCAACTTTTATTTCAGTATCTTTTAAAAGGTAAAGTTATTATCTAAATTTTCAATGAACTGATTACTTAAAAAATTCATAAATTGAGAAAAAAGGAGAGGGAGGAAATGTGCTGATGAGGAACTACTTGTTGAGTAATTCAGATCTGACAGATCTAAAATTAGTATTGTTGGATTTTTTGACAAAGCAGCTTTTATTCTTTATTGTCTTTACTGTATTTTCAATGTCCTGACTGAAGAGAAAAATCTTACCTTCCCTGATTAAAATGCAGCAGAAATGTAGTGGATGTAGTGTAAGAACTAGCTAGAACTCTTGAGTTAAGGTCTCAAACGATGTTCTGCATACATTTTTGGCAGCATAAATAGAAGAGTGGAGGCAGAAAAAGCAGAATTTAGAGAACAAAAATGAAACAATTACATTCAAAGTGATAAAACATAAAAAGGTAAAGTCCTGAATAAAGCTAAGTTATGAGAAGAACAGAGAACCTCTGTTTTACCCTGAGCAAGGAAATTCTTCTAATTTCTCTGAACATATAATAGAACAAAAGACTTCCGCTCAGGCTATGACCAAGCCACCTTTTACTTTTACACTGCATATAACGGGAAATTGGATACTGAATACAAATGTTAACTCGCTATAGATCATGCTGCCAGAGAAATCTGAAGTTAGTTAGCGGAGTGCATCCACGAGTGAACGGTATTCCTGCAGCAGGGAATCATTAATTATCTGCATAACTGCCTTCTTGCAGCTGAAAATCAGGTCTGCCATTCCCTGGTATCACAGAAGACTGAAGGCCTGCACACCCGAAGGAGTGAAACAGAATAATTTGTTCTATAGAATCACAAGAAATCAAAATAATGCCTTTCGCTTATATCACACTGAAAATGGGGGTCAGATAGACAAACGCTCTAGACTGGGTGAGGAACGCATAACCTATTAATGTAAGGGAAACAGAAGGATATATCCATACAGCATCATATATGAATCAGTACGAAATAGGAATCTAACATAGATGAATCTATAAAATCACAATCATACTACCTCCTTTCTTTTTTGCTTTTTATTTTTTTCTGGCTCCAACATTCAACAGCCCAAGAAGGAACAGCAAACAGCAGAAACCTGAGCTCACATTAATATGATGTGCTTCACCATGAGAGTCCTGTTTGAAGAACTGCAAGGACTTTGCTTCTATGTATGCCATGAGCAAAGAGAGACTTTAGTTTCAGAGAAGTTTGGAATTTAGAGATGTCTGCTTGGACTACATTGGTTTAAATGTGTGAATTTCACTAGAGTGGGGGTCTCTGAATATATGCTGTAGTTGAAAGACTTGCTTGTTCAATGTTCATGTTGTAATACATGTAGTGATTCTGAGTTTGTTAACTATCTTTTTTTTTCCTTGTGGGCCTTGCTCACAGATGGTTTCTTAATATTTGGGTTTTCTTTCATGAATTATTAAAGAACAATATTAAAATATTTGAAACAAATAACATGTGAAATAACTAATCTATATTTTGAATAATACATGGAAAATCTGCAGGCTAACATCTGGAAGTATGCTAAATTTAATCTGGCAACAGATCTATGAGTGACAGAAGGAGTGAAGTTGACAACGGAAAAAAGAACCAGACTCCCTGAGTGGACATTTCGGGTGTTGCCAGAGTTTTGATAAGCTCATGCCCAGAAGACTCATTGAAGGATTGCCCACCTACACAGCCTCTCAGTCACAAGAAGACAATTCCACACTGAGCCTCAATTTCCAGCCAGGAAACTCATATGGAAAAGTCTCATCCCAACACCCTGCAGCAACCCCACTGTGCCTGAAATTGGCTATAACACAACATTTATTTCTGCTTCAACACAGCATTCAGTCTGAAACAGCAAGTGTCTTGTTAATTTGAATACCCAACTTAATGATAAAGCAGCAGCATGCTTTTCATGTGTAAATATGGACCAGGAGAATAAAATTAAATAAGAGAGGGGTTTTCTCTTCTTTACTTTTCAGTAATGTTCAGAAGTTATTGTAATGTCTAAGGCAGGTTTTTCTCATGCATGCAAAAAAAATTCCACTTCAACCTATGTGTAATATCCTAATGTGTAATACAACAGGGCAGTAAATATGCCAAAATCCCACCCTCTGCACTCTTAAGATTTAGCTGTAGTTCCTTGTCAACAGAGTGCAGGAGCCTTCCTGCAAAGCATTTTCTTCATGTGAAGGGTGTGAGAATACTGAATGGGGACAGCTGATACAGCAACCTTCCCTAGCACAGTCACAGGAATTTTAGAAATAGCTCTGGGCACTCAGGACAAGGCTGTGAATGGCCAAAAAGGGTGGGATGTGCGACTCCTTCACTGCTCTGTACAGTGCCAACTGTGCTGCCCTACAGCTCAGCCCCATTCTCACATCTGACTCCTGGGCAGGACTGAGTCCCTTCCCACTGATGCTGTTTGTTCCTCAGGCAGGTCTCTCCAACAAACACCCACACAGCATCCACAGCAGACCCAGGCAATTGAGTCACCTGTGGAGCCTCCATCAGGCGGCCCCAGTCAAGGGGCAAGGCCAGAGAGGTGCGGAGACTGGGCACTGGCATCCCCTGCTCGCATCAACAGGCTCTGAATCAGGTGATAAAGAGGCAGTTTGACAGCAGGCTCGGAGCAGTACTGGAGAAGTGTCTTCTCTGCTCCTTAGAAGAGTAGTTTTGTACAGTTGTCTTTGCATTAAGCCCTCTTTGGGTCAGATCTGCACTCTGTAGTAACGCAGTGCTCCGCTGCTGTGACGGCCAAGCAAAAAACCCTTTTATATTGTCCTTGGTAATGCAATCTGAGTAGAGGAGTCATTACTTTTGGTTTTGAACTACTGGAAATGCCATTTCCACCTGAATAAACTTAATTGCAACACCCACTTTTTCCATTATGCCTTTTCAGATTGGTCTTTATAGATGGAATATTTCAAACAGAGTCAGTTTTTCTCCCTTTTTCCAAAAATAGCTTTCTGGTCTATCTCTAAACAATTAAATGTTCTGTGTGATATTTGTCACTGTTAAATTACTGACCAATACAATATTTTTAGTTTCGTTTTCTTATCGTAATAGAAGGATGGTTTGGAGACAAGGGTCATAACAGGAGCACAGGTAGATTTATTTTGCCTCCAGCTATATCCATTTGAAGTTTAATATTTGAAAGCTATTTTCTCTAGAGAAATCTATTTATTAAAAAACCCACAGAAATTCACAAGAAGGTGTGCTGAAGAAAGTTGCTGTTATTTATGGATTTTTAAGATACAGTATGCCACATCTGATTTTCCCTAAATTATTCATAGTTCAAATTTCTTAAACATTCCCATATACCAGCTTTCCAACGATGGCGCATCTCAAAGGAGTGTTTTACATTCTCTGTTGCTGGTCCTTCCTGTAGGCAATGTTTCTATAATTCTCATTCCATTGTTGTAGAAAAATAATTTTACTAAAAGCAATTTTAAACAGCTCTCTTAAAAAAAAATACTTCTATATTGCTTTTAAAAATTCAATCTGTTTGTAAATAGGGAGGAGGTAGAAACTAAATGCTTCTAAGTTTTGATTTCTTTGAGAAATTGACAGTAATTGTAAAGTGGAATGACTGTTCAAGTCTCAGGTTCTGATAGTAACGAGAAAAGGCAGGAAAAGGAGGTAGATTTCTTGTAGTATATGTATGCTGTAGCCTTGTTTATTTTTTATGTTCTGAAAAACATACACAACCCATCTCCCCAAAGCTATTTTTTAGCAGCCTGCTTAAATATGTTCAGCAAATACAGATAAGAAGTACCACGGGGCTTTACGATTGGAATGGTTTCAGCTCTGACACATCCTGAGCAATGTGCGCTGTAGTTTAAAGATTCATATTCTGAAATACATTTGCTGTAACAAATTTTTTTCTTCACAGATAAGTAAGTATCACATGACAGCAAGCATTTGACAGATAGAAAATGCACTTCAGGTACACAAAGTGCATGACTTTTTCAGCACATCACCTGTCAAAAGGATAACCAGCTAAATTCATCTTATGATTGCTTGTTTAACTTTGCTTTTTCCAGGGGTAAAAGAAACACTGTAGTTTACATTAGTGAATACTCATGAAGGTACTCAACGGACAAGTGAGGGGAGTAAAATCTGTTTACTTCTGTCATATTCTCACTGCATTTTTCAGAGAATCTTGATATCACTTATTGGCATGACTAATTATACTCTTCACACCCATTCTAAATCGATTATCTAGTTTATGAATTACTTGAGTACAAAGCTTCTACTACTCAATTAAATTTCTTGATAGCTAAATTTGAAAGAAATGCAATCTACTCTGTTTCTAAAGCCAAAAGAAAGATAAAAATGTGGCAAATGAATGCAAATGAAAATGCAAATGTTGCAAATGAAAGCATTTTATTAAGGCATTCAAAACGCTCAAGTAAAAACATCCAGTTGCTGTAACATGACATCTTTTTGAAAACTGAGATCTTTCTAGACATCTGTGGAATCACTTTTTTCACCTTTTCATTAGAAGAAAACAATTCCAATTGTCTTCATGGAAACAGTTAATGGAGTTCATGAAAAATACAACAATCACACTTATAATAGTCTGCAGTTTTCATTAGCCATTGTAAATTTAAATATAGGGATGTTATTTTATTTTTGCATTGGAGTCTAATGTCGATAATTTTCCATCCTGACAGCTTGAACGTCACAGTTTTTGTAATTGTTTTTTTACAATATCTTTATTTTGCAATATCTTTATTGCCTAAAAATTATTGTTTCTATATATTCTATGGAAATAGTAATAAATACATGAAAATCCCAAGCTCAGTTTTACTACTTTACATGCAAGAAAGAGGCATACAGGCTCCAGAATTAGGAAAAGATCCATTAATACAATCATCCCCAAACAGAGCATCTTCCCAGAACACTCCATAACCAGAAAATATTGCCTTTATCCCTACCTTACATTTTTCAATGAACTCTTAAACCATGTAATGCAAAACTGAGACAAATTGTACACCCCTGACGCTTTTAAGCATAGCTCAAAAATTTTAACAGGCACTGGCTTTGTATTTTCTTGCTCAGAACAGAAATTCCAACCTTTCAGAAAACTTAAGGTTGGTTAGTTTGCTGCTTACTGGAAACAAAGGACATCTGTGCCACAGAACTGTGTGACAGAAATGAACACAAAGCAGGAGATGTCCTGGCAGTGCCCGTAAGGCTGCAAGGCTGCAGTACCAACCAGCACACACTTAGACATCCCAGAAACTGCCAAGGCACAAATACCCACATCATGGGTAAAAGTTCTTTTGGTGTCTTAATGCTGTCCAAGCACAGCATAAACACCTGCAAGAATCTCCCTTCAGTTTTCAAAGATGTTTTAGCAGAGTTGGTAGCACCTTTATAATGCAGTGAGTGAATGAGACCTTTGCTCGGGCAAGCAACAAAAATCGTGCCTTTTCTCTCAGAACAGCAGCATTGTGAGGTTTGTTTTTCATTTTTAGTGAGAAACAGGATGAATATCAGCTCCCTCAGAAGGCAGAAATAGACAAGGTAGAGAAATAGCCCCAAAATTCATCCCAACAATCCAACAACAAAAACACCATGACAGACTTATGAATGTATCTATAACTTCTATTTGAAGAACAGGATAGTAAAATTGAAATTAATCTTATTTAAATAATTTCAGATTTTTTAGTTCCTTTCTGCATGGAATTTATTTCTTCTGACTGTTGCCAGAAGAAGCAATCCACCCCTCCCCTACTGTCGTGGGTTTGACCCTGGCTAAATGCCAGGCACCTACGACGTTTGCTCTCTATGCTCTCTCCTGCTGCAGCTATGCAGAGGAGAGGGAAAATTAACACAAAACACTGGACTTATGAGTTGAGATAAGACCACTGATAAGGTGACGCACTAGATTCAGGGCAAAAGCAGGCGGTAAAACTTAAAGTTGCAAAAAAAAGTGATTTATTAGTCTAACAGAGTCGGAGGATAAATCAGAGATAAAAATAAGCTCTCAAGACACCGTTTCTTCACTGACCCCCCTTCCCTCTTAAGGCACCGCTTCCCAGCTCACCCCCTCCCTCCTTTCCAACTAACCAACAACTCCCAGGCAGGGGCAGGGTGTGGGGTTTTTTTCCTTAAGTCAGTCCATCACAATTCTTCTACTGCAGACACTGTTTCTCTATTTGCCCCCTCCTCCTATTCAACCAGCAGATCCGGGCTGGGGCAAGGTATGTGGCTTTTCTTAGTCAGTCCAACGCCACAATTCTTCTGCTACAAACACTGTTTTTCTGCTCACCCCTCTCCCTATTAAGGCCATTTCTCAGCTCACCCCCTCCCTCCTTCCTTCTAACCAACAGCTCCGGGGTGGGGGCAGGGCATGGGGGTTTCCTTTGGTCAGGGTCAGTCCATCAGGGGAAAAGAATCCTCTACTTAGCCATGGGGGTCCCTCCCACGAGAGACAGTCCTCTGCAAACTTCTTTGGCGTGGGTCCAATCTCACGAGCAGCCCCACCCGATTGCTGCTGTCCGAGATTCTCTCCAGGCTGCAGATTTCCAAGCCGAGGCCAGGCTGTTTCCATCCCGGGAGCAAGGCCTTTCTCTCTCCTGCAAGGCCTTTGCAACTCTCAGTCTCTGGGACTCCCACTGGATCACAGCTTCCTGCAGGCATCACCTGCTCCTCTGGCGTGGGCACCTCCCCACAGGCTGTGGGGGGTTCTCTGCATCCCCCTGGACCCCATGGGCTGCAGGGGGACCACCTGCTCCCCCATGGTCTTCACCACGGCTGGCAGAGGGTTTTCAGCTCCGGCGCCTGGAGCATCTCCTCCCCCACCTTCTCCACTGACCTTGGTGCCTCCATGTTGTTCTCCCTCACATATTTTTACCTCCTCCTCCTCCTTCCCTGGCTACAAAGAAGTGCGTGCTTACCCTGTTTTGATTTCTTCTTAAATATGTTTTCACAGAGGCGTAACTAACATCTCTAATTGGCCCAGGTTTGGCCAGCAGCATGTCCATCATCTTCAGAGCCATCAGAGATTGGCTCTGCTGGACATGATGGAGAAATTTCCAGAATCTTTACTCAGGACATGCAGGAGCCATCTTTGTACCCCACCCTATCCACTGGCAAAAACTGGGCCAGGCAAAACTACCACACCTACGCAGGCCAGGATTAACAATCTTTTATTCTCTGTCCTAATGCCCTAAACAGAGATTTTAATTTAAAATCCTATTTGGCAAAACATTTAAATCTAAAAAGATTCCATGACAATCAATTTGAGTGGTTTGTGTACATACGGGGCCTGCACGTAGTGAGACACAGAGAGAGAAGTAGAAGAAAAGAAGAAAGGAAGGAAAATATGTAGGTCCAAAACTGACACCACGGATCTTGAGTCTATTCAGTACAAAACTAAAGGACAGATATAATTCTCTTCACTTTACTCATATAGAAAAGTGAAGCTCTCTTACCCACACTCTCTCACATGCATTCTTTCTCTTTTCCTATCGCACTCAGATACTCTGTGTGTGCATCACAGTCCCATGCAAAAGCCCTACATGCAGCCTCATAAAAATAGCCAAGTGTTTTCACTGTAACATCACAAGGTGGAAGCTTTAGAGACTAGCAAATAATTGTAGTGCTGAGCTGTAAGAGCTTGATTCTAGGTAGAAAACTTCATTTTAGAAGAGATGTAAAGGTGAAGTTGACTGCTTAATTCTACAATTAGTTATTCAAAAAGCATTAAATTGCCTTTTGCATCACATGGAAAGTAAAAGAGGACTTCAGAGACAAAATATCAAGACACACTAATCAACTAGTACTTAAAAAAAAAAAATTGATACTGTATCTCTTGAAATCTCATCATTAATAATTACCAACAAAAACTAATTAAGAAATGTTTGAACTCATTTCATAGACTCACTTTCCCATGTCAACTCCCAGTTATTTGAATCCCTTAAACTCCTGAGTTAATTTTATGACTACAAATATTGGGAAAAAATAGAAATGTATATAATTATGAATTACCAACTGATATGATCATTAATAGAGTACATTTCATCTCACTAGCTACATATCCAGCAGTCTAATTGTTTGTAAACCTCAAAGTGCATATATTGTTCATTCAAAGTTTAACAAATTCCATTGAGAAGTTCAGCCGGGGTGAGGTAGCCTTTAAAAATCTAATTAACACTATTTTTTGTCTCTTTCAACTTAGATTACCTACTTCACATGCAGTTAGCTGACTTACGGATAAAAATAAATTAACCTATTTGTTCTGCTTGTGAATGTAATCCCATCCAATAAATCTGTCTGAGGCAATCTATTTTCAGTGTATCCTTTTTCTCATCTTCAGGTATTTTCTTTCTCCTTGGATGCACGCATATATCCAGTTTATGGGAACAAGGAAGCACAATTTCCAACAGAGACACAATTCTAGCATCTTTTTAAAGATCTCTGAATTATTGTATGTGTCAACATTATTGTGCCTCCATGTCCATGTTGCTGCACAGGGTCTAACCTGCCTTTGTAGCATAGTCTTACTTTGGAGTAGAATTAATCTGAATGACTGACTATTCATACACTGGTGGAATACATGTGAAGTCCTGGAGCAGATGTCCTAGTCCAGTTTCGTCAAAAAGAATACAGCTCAAATGCCCCAGGCAAATGAACCAAAGCAGAAGTGAGGGCAGTCCCTGAAGTAGATAAAACTTCTGATGTATTTTAGGTTTCAGATTACTTTTCTATGACGTTTTTGAGGGTATTGACCCATCTCAGTCCTAGAAGAGCTTTTGCAGCATGGTTTGCAGTATGTACATTGTTTCCTTCATGTGCACATCTGTCAATTCATCAAATTAGAGAAAAACACATCAGAGTTTTCGACATAAATAAAGCAAATACAGTATTATCAAAAGTCAGACAATTGTAAGACAATTGCAAACTGGTTGCATTTACCTATAGATTCACTTTAGACTCTTCATTCTTGACTTTGCAAGCGAAAGTGTGGAAAAATACTAATGAACGAATCATTGGAGTTCTGCCTTCCCACATGCAATCAGTTCCTCTATCAATAAACCATCTTCGTTAAACTTTAACAGAGCCACGGAGTTTTGTTGCTATTATGTTTGCCCCTTCTGGTAATTAGTCAATGGAGGATATTTAAGTAAGCTATTGGGCAAGAAATGCTTTTATGACAAATTTTAAGGTGGGAACAAGGATAGCTAGATGGAAATTATTCTCTGAAGAAACAGAATTGTGATCTTTGGGAAGGGTAAAAATAGCAGGAAGGTATAAGGCAAGATAGACTATGTTTTTAAAAATATCTTTATATTCAGTTTTCTGTTGCCCATGATTTTTTCCTCTTAAAGAGGACTTTATACAAACACATTTATTGCCTGTATAACTTATATAACTCAGTATTTCACAGCTGCACCCAGCTCTTACTGCTGAAATTTCCTCAGTTAAAATCACCTCTGCCCACCTGGGTGCCTGACCTCTGTGGGGAGCAAAAACAACATGATTAAAGGGGGACTGGCTTCTCCTGTGTCTCAAATCCCATTCATGGGTACCAAGAATTACACCCCTTATCAGTCTACTGACAGGAAGGCCGCAGAGAACTGGACTATTATTTTATTTCAGTCTCCTTTAACTTTAGCATTTCTCCATATAATAAATATATAAATATCCTGTAAAATTACATCCTCTTGATACTAGAAGTTCATAGTGTTAACACAATTTTCAGGACATTTTAATTCCCTATGATGAAATTTGAAGAAAATCGCAGATGGTTTTGGCAGAAAAAGAGTCAATTTTAAAGTGATTCTGTAACATTTGTATGAACCAGGAGGATTTTTTCCTATGATTAAGGCACAGTTTTTTTAATCATACTGCTGAGCTTAGAAACAAGTTTAAAGTTCTGCATGTGTTTCTTTCTAAATGCCTCAGTTACACACACTTATGGAAGAATAAATAATTTTAAATGAAAATATTTTGCTTAAGGTCAATGAAAGTTCTGATGTTGATATAAAGAGCCATGGGCTTCCTTCCAGTAATCATGCCCAAACACAAAATGTGTGTGGCAACTTATTAAAATTCTAAGCCATCTATTCTTTAAAGCAAACTAGTGGTTTTCAGGTTCATCTCCTTGCTATTTGTGGGATTTTACAAAGACCTGCTATTGAGCAGGTTTTGCCTTCTCTCTCACCTGCGTGCTTGTGTAGCAAGCTTTTGGTAGGAAGGGTTTTCAGTCACATCAGCTCTCTGAAATAGTTCCTAATTTTGGCATGTCATTCCAGTATCAACACAAGCAACAGAGGAGTTCATCAGCCTTAGTTTTTGACTGGTCTGAGTTGTTCTGTGAATGCCAGCCAGAGCTGATATAAAAGATAAATCCGAGCATCGTCTAAGGCAGATCCTGCTCTCCCTTCTGTGGGTCTGTTGTTTCTATAACACTGTCTCTAGCTCTGACATGAATTTTTGCAGCTGTTTCATGAACTAGCTTGGTGAACTGAGACAGCAGAAAAACAACCAGAAGGAACAAAAGAGCAGGGTGATTCTTTAACTTCATCCACTGATCAGTGAGGCTTGTGAGAGACATTAAACTCATTTAAATAGGCCTTTATTTATAAAAGAAAACAATTTCCATCAAATGAGAGTAAAATAAAGCGTAATACTGGAGAGATCCTTTCCTTATAAGAAACAATGTGCAAGTGTTTTAAAGGAGTAATATAATAATAATAAACGCAAAGATTTCTGGGAAAAATCACTGCAAATTTGGGGGGTTGTGTTTTTTTCCTAAAAGAAAAAGGATCCTTTTAAAGATGATACAATTACAAGAACAAAAGAACACCTTGGCCTGCAAAGAAAATAAAAGCATGTGGTGTCTTATAAGAATTACAGTCTTACAGGTTTTTGTTTTTAAAGCTATGTACATATTCAGCCAGGACTTGTTATATCTGAAGTGTTTTTATATGTAACTAAGAAGGTGTGGATTCAATAGTTTTACGGTAAGGTTTAAATACAAGCATGACCCTTTGAAGAAATTCAATACAGTCATAGGAAATACCATTCCCCTTATTTGGCTGTGGACAGAAAATGCATATGTTTTATACAGGATCATTTTCAATTAATACATTACCTTCAGTTAGTTCACTACATGTTAGTTCACTACATGTTATATTTATACTATCCCAAAGCAGAAGCAGAATAATGTACCTGGGGAATTGTACAGAACATTTTAGTTATGTTGAGTATTTTTTACATATGTCAAAATACACTTATTAGAGAAGAGGCCACCTTTTTGAAACTCCTAGACAACCTTTGACATGGAAAAAAAATTCAGAAGGAAACAAGGTGGTTTTCCAAAATTAATAAGATATAATTTAAAATGGTAAATAAGTAGTGTTGCATTTGGCTAGGAAAAAAAATATAAAGGGGACATTTTAGATGTTAAAGAGTTACAGGTTCAGGTTCCTTGTGAACACAAGAACACTCAGGAGAAGTAAAAACTCTCATTTCTCTCCATATAACAATTCACAGCAGATTAAAGAAGGGTAAGTTTGTATTCAGCCCTTCCTCCTTTTTTCACTTTGCTGAAAGCAAACCACCTCCTAACGACCCCTTAAAATACATACCACCCACTCATATTGTTGAATCACTTAAGTCCGATAACCTAAAAGCCATGTTCTGTCTTCTCTGCTGGAAATGCGGTTGGTTTCACTGTCTGAGTGCTCACCAAGTATGGACATAGGTGTTGAAAGAACACACAACTCACAGTCAAATACTTCTCAAATGAAGTGAATTAACATTTTCATTACCTGTGGTTTTCTTTCACTTATTTGTTATTATAGAAATAACTCTAGTTGCCTTTATCATAAAAAGGCTTACATCTAAGGGCCTTTCTCTGCGCTATGCTCCTTGCATAATCTGCAGTTGTGATTATTGTCACCAACAGCAGCAGAATGCAGATCAACAAATATGTATTTTTTAACATTGTGAACAGAAGTAGTCTTCACAAACAATATAATTCATTGGCCATAAAATGAAAATTGCAAGTTGTGATGCAATATTAATTTCAACTATAAACCAAATAGAGAAGGGAAATTTTTCATTTGCTAAATGAAAGGATCATTACAGAGATATATATCAATTATATAGTGACAAGCATAGCTCTTAGATCATTCACCTCATCTCTATATATAATTTCTAACTATACCAATTCTTCCAGATGTTCTACAAATGCTAACTGTCTTTAAATTACCACCACTTGAGAAATATAACTCATTCCATTTCACCACTTGGAAATATGGATCTGTAATAAATGATGATACTGGTTTTACTTGAAATGGAGGACGGATCACGTACAGTCACCAAACCAGACAAAATTAACTCCCAGCTCACGTGGTCCCTAATGCATACCATATACATTCCTTGATCAACCTTTCAACTACATTTATCAAAGTATAAAGGTTTTTCTAGCAACCAGCTTTGAAGGTATTTCCCAAAGTTGTAGAATGTGTTAGACACAGTATTCATTACTTTCCTGTCATTCAGAACACACCGTAACAAACTAACAACTGTATCTCAGATAACTAAGAATGATCTTGAATTAAATAAACATGACACACCATATCCTGATGTGAATATGGTGTGTTTGTTTCTCACACTGATTTTTTGCTGTGATAAACACCTGCACTTCAAGTCACCCAAGCTGATGTTGTTTGCATGGGTATACCAGAACTAGAGACATGGAGTTTTGAAATGTCTTTGCATGAAAGAAACTTATTTAACAAAACTGACATAAATATATTGTAAGTAAAATACCAAACAAGTGAAAATTTTACCTAGCTATTGAGAAAAGGAAAACATATTTCTGGGCACATATTTCTAGATCATAGTCCCATACAGAAAATGTTGTGAGACATATCTTTCTTATAAGACATCAATACCTCATTTCCATTGTTAGTTCCCAGTGTGGTGCTTTTCTAATTGCAAGTTAATATAGAGAGCAAACAGATCAATTAAATATTCCTGTTACTCCAAATCAGTTAGGTCTCATTGGTGAAGCCTAGAATCAGATCCATACCCACTCTTAGGACTTTTTAATTTTTTTTTTTTAATTAAATTACCAAAGTGCTTAATGAGGGAGTTTGGTACTTAGCATTTTGTCTGTCCAGTTCAATGGCATCTTTACAGACCCCTAACTCCTCAAATACAGTTCTTATTACATTTTGCTAACAGAGAAGTACTGTGCAATCATGACTTGGCTTACTGTATATATTAGTCATAATAAAGATTGAGAGAGTTGGGTTTTCCTGATACTTTAACTCTGTTTTAATTTAATCTCTTAATTGTTTCAATTCACTTCCCTGACTCCTTCTCAAAAACAATATGCAAATTTGTGCCACGACCACAGTTATGACAATTGAGTTTATAAGGAAAACCAGCATTATCTGTTTGCCTAGGTGAGCTTTACTCACTTTGTCTCTCCTTCTAGAAATGCTTATTTCAAGGCAGGTATAAATAAAGGAAGAGGAACTGTATGCTGATTTAGAACACTGGCAGGTTGGTCAGTCTGGAACCAGAGACATGAAGCGTTATCTATCGCTGGCAGATTTTGAAGCATATTCTGAAGTACTTCAACATGGAATTATCCATCGAATCATATCTTTTAGGTAAGATCAGTGACTGCTATGTCCCTACCTGAGCATCCTGAGCATTTCAGAAACATTACAATCCCTTCATTTTTCTTCCTGTTTTTCACAGTTTCAGTTTCTTTACTGACAGAGAAATGTTTGTTGGATTCTTATTTAGTTGATTAATTATGCATGTTTATAAGGAAATATATATTTCCTTATATTATAAACTTGTATATAAACTTACATATATATTTATATAAATTACATATACTTATATAAAACTTATATATAAACTTATATAAACTTATAAAAAAGTTATACAAGAATGTGAGCATTATGATATCCACGAGGTATATCTAGACATTGAAGCTAAACTAATTATATTTTTTCATTGTTGAATTCATGACACATGGCTACAGTGAAAAATCAATGAATAGGCAGGAATCTGATGTTTTCCAAGCTTCAGGAAGGAATTTAGCCTTGAAGCAAGTCAGGAAAAAAATTGACAAGTATTAGAATCACCAATTTGCAATTCAATTATTAAAGATCAGCAAACCATTTGGAATTTTTTTAATACATACTTACTATTCAGTGTTCAAAACTCTAGCTTCTCTGTTTAAAGAGCAGGACATTTAGGGCTAATGACTTGCAAATAGTGTGTGATAGTTTTCTATTTTTTTTAAATTGATTTATCATAATAGAGCACTGACTTTTTCTGTTTCTTTAAGACAGATACTGAGATTAATGCTAGTACTTTGCCTTAATGGAAATATTGGCAAATTGTAATTTTACAAAGAGATTTAAATCTACAAATAAAAACCAAATGTGTTAGATACAAATGTTCTTCTTTTGCGTGTACCTAAGCGGGGCTGCTCCAAGGAACTCCATGGCATTTGTGGCAATAAAATAAAAAATACTAAATAAAAAATACTGTTGAGAATACGCTTGTAGAATACAACAATTTCAAGGAAGGTATCTTACAGAGACCCTAGACTCTTCCAAAAATTACGGATTTTTTTTATCTAAAAGGTTTCCGTATTGCTACTGAATTTGTGGATAAATATTAAATCACAAATCAGAAGCAAGTAAGTATGGATTATTATGCTGAACCAAAATTATGTTGTGGATTAGAAATGTGTTGTTATAATATAAGTGCTAATTGACATTTAATTTGTCCATTAATAGTGTTGCTAAATCTCTGCTTCCTCATTAAATGGCATAGTGTGCTAAACATAAACAGAGGAAAGACTGAAAAAAACCCCAAGACCTGATCTTTAAGCAGCCTAGAGAGCATAAAATCAATATGTATTACATGAAATTAAATACGTTACATAACATGACGCAAATTTTTGAAACAAGTAACGGTTTGCTGTTTTGATAAGGACAGGATCAATCCAAAGGTATTAAAATGCAAATAACATTACAAGTTAATTGCTCACTAGCCAGGAAATGCAAGATCTTGGGTTGAAACCATACCCCATGGGCGGTGTGCACTATGGCAATATGTCATTCCATGACCACAAAAAGTACGGAAATATAAATGTGCAGAATCACTTCCACCTCCCCAAAAGAGAAAACATCTTGCAGTAGTGCGGATATCTTTCAGTCCTCACCAGCAGGTACAGCGCAGAAAATTCCTAACCATACAACAGAAACACAGCTGTGTTGCAGCATTCTTCCTTATTTGGATAAGCTGTTTTGTACACCCGAAAAAGAAGAGCAGTATGTAAATGCACTACCTAAAATTTCTGTAGGCCTCAACCCAAAATATTAGAGAATTTTTTCTCATTTCAGCCCTTGCTGATTAGAAGAAATGCAATGCTTTCAAATCCAAAATGTTATATTAACTAAAAGATGTTTAACATGAAACAGAGGAGAAATACATCATGTAATTTCATATATTATCTTACATGTTTTGGTTTTTTCCTTCCTGCATAATATGCAAAATACACGTTCACATAAAATCAGCTTTATGAATCACTGCTTTAAGCCATCACTGATTGACGTCTGTAAAATAATATATGTCTCTCTGTAAAGAAAGTCTATTCTACTGCATAAAAATTATAATTTATTAAAAAGTAAGTTTCACCGTAGAGTGAATTGTGGCTGTAAAACACATTCTCCATCAGATTAGTGAAAGGCATGGTTCGGCCTATCATCCTTTGGTAACAGTAGATTTGCTGGTGTCATACCAAAAGGCTTATTTGCAATCCTGTTTTCCAGTTTTAATTACTTATGCAGACCAGTGAACAATAATACATTTGATATTAATTCAGTCCTTACAGTATTAATTCGGCCATTTCCTTTCAGTACTTTATGTTCTATATAACAAATGCAAAATTATGTTGCACTGGCTGTTACCTATTTTCAAAATGGAATGTTAATGGAAATAATTCTGCAATCTCAATGAAACATCTATTTTTTTTTCTCAGCACACAAATAGCAACAGATTCAAATTAGGATATTCTGATCCCTTCACAACACTTTCAGACATAACAATTTTCTTCTTCACTCTCAGCAAAAATCAACTGCAGCCACCATTCCATTACCTATATTCTAAACAGTATATTATCGAAAACCATTAGACCAAAGAGTTAGCTCTACATGCTAGTTCTGCCTAAGCCTTCTAAATTAAAATTTTCCCTTTATTTTGAGCTAGCAAGGACTAGGGAAGCAAACATAAAACAGAAGTTCTAGTGAGAGCACAAGAAACCTAACTACCCTAGCCATGACATTGTTGTGGGAGAGATCCAAAGCCAGCCATCTTCACCCTTAAAAAAAAAAACAAAACCAAATAAACCAGAACTGTATCAATTGTGTGGCTGAGGTTTATTAAGCATGGCAACAGTTTATCAATACTGGCACAAAAATGACAATTTTACTGTGACGAAATGAATACCAAGCTTCTGTTTTAAATATTACCGGTGTTTCCTACTCTTTCCTTTCTCACTCCTTGTGCACATCACTGGTTACATGATCAGCCACCCGAGTTCAACAGATGCTCCCGCTGTACTTCAGGGACATTGCCATTTTTGTCATGTTTACAGGTGTGTTCTTCAAAGCACTGCAGAGAATTACACTGAGCACAGTTTTGCAGCTGAGTCTTCTGCTGTCTCCACAGAGAGGCAGATGGATGATGATTCCTCTTGCTGTCAGGCCTTACTCTTCCTTGGGAAGTTCTGGGCAAACAGCCCAGAACAGCAGCAATCCAGGGATAAGCTACTCATACTCAGCAAACTCGGGAAAGGACACGTCGCCTCTGCCACCCCATGGGATGCTGAAGCCTGACCTGTCCCTGCTGTGCGCTGACACCATATGGGGAGCACCAGACCTGACAAACCATCTACCGTGGTGGAGGTGGGGCTGTCCTTGCTCAGTGCAGGTGTTACGGACCTGTGCACAAAGCACCACTGCGCAACAAAGGAGGAAGGCAGCTTCATCTCAGGAGCAGGAGAAATCTTTGGGGGTTTCCTTCTGTACTAATGTGAAATGCTTGTTTGCTTCAGGCTTAATGAACTGCCCCTATTACAGACACATCCCAGTTTGATTCAGAAAAGAGCAATAATCTCTGTAAAAACTCTGTAGTTTACAATACACGCAAGTTCTATTATGGTAATGTGGTGATAATAGTCCTTTCCATTTCCTAATACTGAAAAAAAATTTACCTGAGAAGACACTTCGCCTACTTATTTCAGTGCTTGTGTTAAATATTATTGTATTAGAAAACATTTAACTGAGTTCCACTAGGAGTTTGAAGAGGATTAAGGGCAACTTTTAAAGGAACAATTCGAATTTTATCTCAGCATCAATGGCAATTATAAAAATTCTGCCCTTGAGTTAGATTTCATCATAACAGAAAAATTACAAATGAGAAAAATAATCTTCTCTCATTGCTGAAATATGTTTTGTTGAATTTCACAGGGTTTACAAAATCTTTATATATTACCTGTATTCTCTTTCATCACATTTTCCAATCATTAAGTAATAATTTATAATGATAATTAATATTGATGTGAAGAGATTTGTCTTCCCTGAAGTCATTCCTAAAATTATTAACATAGTAAAAAAGTTTAAAAAAAAAAAAAGTTTTACCTGAAATGCTTATTAAATATTTGTAACAGTAGGAATACTGTTCTTAAGGCAGCCCTTTCACTGAAAGTAAGTCTGTATTAAAGCACCCATGATATTAAACAAGGTTTGAAATGCAAAACCTTTCTGGAAGACAGTGCTGCTCCAAGACATTAATGAGAATTCTGCCCTGCAGGCAGCACACACTTTGGCATAACTTCGGCTGCAGCAGAAATTTGTCTTGGACACATAATTGTATCAGAAGAAAAGTGATTTTCTGTCCAATGTTACAAATAAACAGGAAGATAAGGCTTGCTCCCATAAAGGAACTCAGAGACTCAGACAAATGTCCTTTCTTAATAACACCACTGAAATCTTATGACGCAGAACATTTCTCCCAGCATCACACAAGGGACAGATTTCTGATTGTTGCACAAGAAAAACTATTACATTTCTGGTTTAAAATTTATATAGTGGATTCATGAACAACAACAAAAAAAACCAGCTCAACAGATAACTACATAACTACATACTGGATGGGACAACAAAAATAAAGGCAGAGTTCAGAATACATATCTGTCCTTTCCCAAGCATGCTAGCACATAGTTTTGGAATTTCTTCAGTTTGCCTGCATAGATTCATAGCCTTGCATGCTGCTACTCTCAGACTAAAGGGTACTTTAGTGTGTGTTCCGCTAACACCTCCTGTTCTTTTTCTTTCCCTAAACCTGGAGCTACAGCTGATCAGTATCCTCCTTTATTATTTTTTCCCTTTTATCTCAGCCCAGTACTTAGAAAGTTATTATATATCCTGTTCTACCTCTGATTTTTCAACAAAAGTTTGGGTTACACATAAATACCTAGGACTCCCTTACTCTGCATCTTCCTTTGTTAAATGTGAGCTCATAAAATCAACTGACATTTAAGGAATGAACCTGCTGTAGTTTGGAGTAGTGCTGGCCTATGCAATAAATATAATCTGTCTCAAAGCAGGCAAGAAAAAAAAAAAGCAAGAAGTGAGGCTGAATTAATCTACATATTTGCTGACTTGCCTGAGACTACAGTAGTGTATTGAACTAGACTTTAGAAAAGCATAATTTTCATTTGATTATTCCAGGCAAGTACTACCAGCACAACCATCTTTTAATTTGATGCCAGATGGTTGTTTGTACTCTGCTTTTCTCCTATAGCATGAGGCGCTGATGAGGTTGAAAATCAATGCCTTTCACATGGCTGTAGGAGCTCAGTATATTCTCACCTCTGTTGCCTGCTGTCTGAAATCACTCCCAGCCACCATTAAGAAGAGGGCTGAAACCCCTTTCAGAAATGCCTGCCTGCCTGAAATTTCCTACTTACCAAGTTTCTCTTACCTATGTGTGAAAATGACAGCAATCAATACGATGCCAAGGGGCACTCTCTTCTCAGTCATAATAAAAGCCAATTATAATTATCATTTTGTTAAAAAGGAAAGGTTGATACAAGTGAGACAGCAAATCATCAGGCTTTATTCTTATTCTGGCTGCACAAAACTGAGAAGGAATAGGGAAGAAATTTCCAAACAGTCTCAACGACGAAGCTGAAGTAATGAAAGACTGATGTTTGTACTGAAGCCCTCTCAACTTCTGTACAGATAAAGCCAGAGGAAGGATCCCCTTCCGTCTCACTATCCCTATCTTCCTTACTTCCTATTCCAACAGTTCCTGACAAGATTGCTGGTAGAAACATAACTCTCTAATCTAGCTATACCTTGCAACTTTAAGGGAAAAGGTTCTGTCCCTTCCTCCTCTGTTGGCTGGTAAAACGCCTTTCTTCTTTAAAGTCTGCTGCACTGAATCTCATATATTGCTGCTCCTGGAGCCATATTTTAAATTACAAGGAGTGAAAATTTCTGTAGAATCCATTACACTAACCCTTCAGAAACAGGCTGATACACAGCTGATCTTGTGTGTGTTACTGAGTATCCCATGAGGGTAATTTACAATTCCTCAGAGAAAACTGAGGTGGAATAGCCCCTTCCTGTGCTTCCTCTCAGCAAGCATATCAAGCAATATCCCAAGAATATTAGCAGCAGTAATATTTTCCCTCTACCATTTGCAGCCAGCTGGAATAAACATGAACATTCACGCTCACACAGCTGAGGGTTTCACCTTGCCTGCAGTGTCAGCAGGGCATGTGCCTGAGTGACAGAAGTACCACACAGTGAAGGCTCCTGGCTGCTAAATCCAGGCCTGTGGGGTGATTTGTAGTATGTAGGGTGATAACCATGCAGTCTACTAGAATTAAGTTCTCTTATTCTATCTTCATCTAAATCCACCTAAGAAATTAACAGAACCAAAGTCTTTCTGTTGCATTATGTCATGCTGATGTTTGTACTTCATTTTCCATCATAACAGCGGATGTTTAATATTACTAATCTTATACAACATACTATACAGCTTTTCTTGAGAGGCAACTCCTGAATTTTTAAATTATTCTGTATTATCTTCTTCCCCATTTATACCAGAATATATCATGCTTTTCTGTCTTAACTGTAATGCATATTTTTGTAACAATTTCAGAAGCTTTTGAAGTCTCCTGGATGATATATTCTATTTCTGGCAGTTAATACTATAGCATTCGTGTAGCTGAAAACAAACCTTAGAAGCAAAGGCAGAGAATGCAATACTATTTTGGATAATGTCAAGGCTGTTATCTGTACTGTGCCACTGTTTTCAATACCCAAATCCTTGCCTGTATTCAGTGGATCAGATAAAAGGAAACACTGATTCCATTTCACATGTGAGGTGAATTCACTAATTGTACTCTGTTTTACATTCTATTTGAGAAAGAAATTTGTTGATACCCAGTCAAACTTACATTTTTTTCTGTCTTTCACTTCCTTACATTTAGGATACAAAAACCCCTGCTATCCTTACACAAGACTAAATGGAAAATCCCATTCACTAAGTCAATACAGGCAGTGTTTTCAATTTCTGTCATTCTCTCTGCAAATGTTCAGAAGTCAACAGAAACAGGGATGAACCCTAGGAAATTTAGATGCATCCCTTTCCATCACTTTTAGTTTTGACCTTATGATTTGAAATGAGTAACATCTATATTGCCATCATATATACATTTTCTCTTAATTTCTCTGATTACCTAACGTGCTGCTCAGTGTCCCAGGCCAGCCTTGTTTTGTTAGGCCAATATTTGCCAATTAGTGAAGGACCATTTCCTTCTGCAACTGTTAATGAGAACAACAAACAGTTAACCCCGTGCTGCCTAGCAGAGTAATTATGGTCCTAATAGATACAGAACAGATTATACTCTGCATTGTATACCAGTTCAATAAAGATTTTTATTAATAATAGAGGATTTTTATGGATTAAAGATGAAAAATCATACTCTGGCATGATTTATTTATTGCTCTCCTAGCACAGCTTTTCTTTTTCTGAACCATCTACTCATGTTAAAGAACATTTGCAGTGATATATACATGAATCCTGATTAAGCTATTTGAGTTCTAACTGCTAATGATGCAATTAGTTATTAAGCACTCCTTGTACTGTGGTAGGTCATTTCTTTTTCAGAAGCAGGTTGTTCATCCTGCCTCCTTTCAGAGAGACCATCTATTCCCTCTGAAAGAAGACATTTTCAGTTGCTTCTATAAAAACTTTCCCAAAATGTAACTACTTGAGCTGCTGTTCTCTATGGTGGATATCTGCCTCAAGCTTTTGAGGAAAACAGTCAGAATGGACAACAACAAAATTAGGCTGGGTAAATGACATTTTTATAATGTTAAATCACAAACCCGACATTTTGACAAAGTGTACTTTCAGTGTTTCACTAGTTAACCATTTATAAGCAAGGTTATGAGTTTTGCCTGAGAGCAGCTGTTAAGTAGTCCAGCCTGTTTTTCCTCTGAAAAATCAGTCTGCTTTTTTGACTGAGTTGCAGATTGTTGAAAAGACACAGTTTGCACATATTCAGATGGTAGTAACCTAATTCTGTGTGTGCACTAAGTATCCTTACACCCCATGTCAGTTTGCAGTGCACATACTGTCCTCACTGAAAGCCCAACCAGGAATAAAAGTGACTCTTGGTGTTATTCTTATGGATTGAATACACTTGCTAAGATAAAGACCCGTTCAGAGAAACTACACCTGAAATTGGAAGCAGGAGGTAGAACTGACAAAGGTATAAGAAGGACAGATGTTGAGATACCTACTGAGATAACTGAGCTAAAGTTAAGTTTTGTCAAACATAAAAAGTATGTTAAACCCTCTGAGAATGAAGATTTTTACTGCTACTGCATTTTCACATAAATACAGGAAAATATATCTTGCAAAAACTCTTTTAAAGTATAGAATTAAATGATGCAGAATATTATTTATGCTATCAATAATCTTCCTCAGATACTATTAATTACTGCATAGACATTGTGCAATGCACGTAGATCTGTTTAAGAATTTAATTTCATTTAAGGTATAAAATAGTCCCTATATGAAAGACTTCCTTCCTCAGCAGGAGTAACTGAACAGGACCAACACCCTCCATCAAATATTTCCTGAGGGGTCCATAGCATTGAAATATGAAGATTGTGTCTTAGAAAAGTGAAAAAGTCTGATAAAAACTGAAAAATTGCTGAAATAATGGCATAAAGGCTGGCACAAAGCAGAAACTACTGGTTTGTGCCAAACAGGCAAACAGGAGAGCTTCACAGGCCAGTAGGTATTCACAGTTTGTAGACACTAGAAAGAACTTCCGGAAATAAGAAATTAATTTAAAAAGTTGGAAATCCTACTGATTTCTCACCGAAAATAGGTTCTTTCCTGCCCACTTTCAGCACACAGCTATATTGTTCTGCATCTCAGAGTTGATTTTCGCAATATTAAGCTATTCGGATTCATTCAAATAATGAATATTTTCATTTCTAAGTAGCACTCACTCAGAGCAAACCTTTTAGATCTTGCTATTCTACTTGGGGTTGCGCTTTGTTTTCTGAAATGCTGGCTGGATTGGTCCCTACTAGAATTAGTTCATTTTGCCTGGGTACCATCTAGACATAGAAACAGTTCAGTTTTAAGAGCTCCTAAAATTAAATTATCACAGATAAAGTTGAGCAATATTTCAAAGCCTTTGCCAAGGACAGAAATCAAGTCACTTTTTTATTCATGTCTGGATCATGTTACTATACAATGGTCTTAATCAATAAAATCCAAACTAGGGCCAAAAGTGTTACGAAGTTTTAATTCTAAACTGGTAAAGTCCATGTTCATGCCAGCTTGGGGTTTTTTTTAATATCCTATGGCTTCCAAATATTTTGTGCCAATTAAGTTTTGGGGTTTTCTTACTCTGAAAGCATGAACTAGAGAGTGACCTGTGCTGAAAAAGACAACACAAGCCCTGAAAGTGTCTCTAATGTATCTCCACATGGGTCTAGGCACACTTATATGCATTTATGGTATCAAGTCCCTTGATATGTCCTATTTTTTCACAGTCCTATTTTACAGAAACCATACTAATGAAAATAATTTCCAAGGACTAATGAATTGTGTGTGATTCTTGTGGAAATATACATACTTGGGAGCTAACTTGGGCAAAGTTTTCTGCTGCAAAACACTTAGGATGAGTTACAATAAACTTTAAATCTAATCGGCTCCTTAGCCCGAAAAATCTATTAAAATCAACCAACCAAAAGAAAAACCAGCGCAAACAAACAAACTCCACACAGACAATCATAGAAACAAAACCCAAATACATTCTTATAGGTTGAGATAATGGATGAATGATAGCAAGAATAATTTCTGACTTTTTTTTAGAAGAATATAGATGCATTTGAAAGACAAGAAATCCAAACAGCTCCTCAGTTAAAGAAGCCATTATCTCCACTTAATAATATACTTCACTGAGCTTCTAAATTGTTAGAAAATTGTTGAAAATTTGCATGCCAGAAAGCCTGATGCCATGAAGAAAACTCCTGCTGTCCTATTTCCTGCTGAGACCAGAGGCTGAATGCAAGAGTTCACATGGGAAAGTTTTCATTTGTTTTCTTTCCATTAGATTTCAGAAGTCTCCAACTTGTACTTTGCCAAGAATATGAAACAAACCCAAACTGAGGATAGTGTGTGGTTTGCCCAACGCACACTGAGATGAATATAAGTAAAGGGCAGCATTTGCTGAATTACAGTGACAGTGAAAGAGCCTTACAGATTTATTTAGAATTTTGAAACATCTGTCCCCTTCAGATGCAAAGGAAAGATTTAAAACAAGAAGCAAGATTTACATATGCAAATATAATTGACGAATCAGTTACAAAGCTTGAAACACTAGCTGCGCTGAATTAATTCCCACTTGATCCCAGTGATGTTTACCCAGGAACCAATAAGGGCACTTTAAATGTTTAACCTTGTTAAATATTGGTGTGCACATCAAAACACATGATGGAAATCTACAATAGCAAAGGATGAAAGAAAGGCAAAGTCAACATTCTCAAGTTTATAAGATTTTTGGCAAAGAGACACGGAATCATATCACCAGCACAAGAGGAGAGGGCATTTCCAGCAGTGGCTCACAGGTAAGAAATGTTCTCCACAAACTCCATGGTTTTCAGGGCTGACTTGAGCAATTGTTTGTGTATTCAGATGATTTCTTCCTGCCATTATTTTAGATTACCAGAATGGATTTGATTACCATGGACTACATAGTACATGTGCTGTGGACTACATAGTACAGCTCCAGCACAAGAACTCTGCTTGAGAAAGATTCTGCTTTTAAGATTCAACCAAAATCTTCCTATCTAACTCCTGAGAGAATTATTGAGATCTTAATAGAGACAAAGAGTCATAGTCAATGATGGATTTTTTTTTCTGTGAACATTAAAAGCAATTTTTATATGCTTCCATAAATTTCCCAAATTTCTGTAAATTTAAAATGTCAGTATGATACAAAAAGCCAAAAATGTTTTAATCACTTAACATGAAAAAGACCCAAAACAAAACAAAAACAAAAACAAATAAACAAAACCTGTCAGGACAATTTTTCACTTAATTATTACTCTCCACAGCTTTTCAGTGCATCCTCTCTGGGAAAAAAAAAATTCTAGATTAAAACCCCTTTAAAGGTTAAGAGAACACATGATCTCAGGGCTACAATATGTATGAAATGTAATAATTTAGCACAAGGCATAATGAATTAAAGAATCTGTTGGACAGTGATCACGTAACTAAGAGTGCAGAAATGACCTACAGAAGAGCTTCATTCTGGCAGATGACTACATGTACTTTTACTAGAGGTTATAAGCAGATCAAAAGACTTTATGTTTTTCTTAAACTGCCTATGTACTCCACTAACAGTAGGACGACATCTGTCCTCATTTACACCACTGGAAAATCACTCATTTCATGGACTTTGATATATTGGAAGTTCCACTGACATAGTTGAGGGCAGCGTTTGGCCAAATATATCTTAATTCAGAAGCAGCATCTATCACCTGTAATAGCATTTCCTAGAGAATGACTGGGAACCTTTGCTGGTACTGTATAGTGGCACAGGTAGTTTCCCAAGTTGTTTCCTAAGAAAAGTGATTTGGAAAAAAACCCCATCCAAATCAAATTGTCTTTTCAACTTCAACTATTCCATTTCATCAGATGCTAGGGATTTTTTGAAGGGGTTAAAATTAGGTTTTCTTTCCCTTTCACTCAGTCTTCCCATTCCTAGATTTTCTGTCAAGCACTTGAGCTCTAATGCTACCTAAAAAGCTAAATGTTACTGTTTTATTAATAGTAATATCATAACCCTGTGCTGTGACAGTATATTTAAACCAGTTTCCGAAGCCCAATGCATACAATAATGGTAATTAAGAAACAAGTTTATGCTCTATTGTTAGCTCTCAGTCTGAAGATGTATTACAGTACTGCACCATTAAAATGCCTGCTGTCATCCTGAAACACATCATCAAAGTAGGTCAGGCATGTCTAGTTCTGAGATGGACATATTTCAGAATGTAAATTTCCCTCAGTTAATACAGTTAAGGAACTTGTGGGCTGGGTAAAAAGAAAAGGTTATATACAACAGTGATACTTTGTTCCACTGAAAGAAAAAAAAAGTGGAAATAAACCTTTGGAATTTTTTTTTTTTTTTTTCATAAAAGCAGGGAGAAAATGTTGACATCCATCAAAATCATTTGAATTTATTCTGGGATTTTAAAAACAACCTGATCTTCTTAAATGCTCACATCCTACTTAGGCAGTTTCAAAATCCTTCCCTCATGCATAGAGAAGCTGACAGATTGACAATGTAATGACTTGAATCTTTTATTCCCCAAACAAGAACACCCCAGGCAAGGCATGAGGCCAAGACTTTTCACTCTTTCTTTTCTGTGCCTCAACCCTTACCTGGAGGGAGACACTCAACAACCGAAAGGACATTTTATCTTGCAAACCAGTGTGATTTTCAATCTTTTTATTAGCAAGAATGATAGTGAACATACAGAATTGTCTACACTTTCTATAAATAATGGTTTGTAGTGATCCTCAGCAAAAGACCTCTTCTGTATATAGAAGAGTTAGTGAGCCACAAACACTTAACCTGGGTAGGATGAGACCTGTGCTGTGCAGTGTTGTGTTGTGCCACATGTAGAGTTTAGCCTCCAGGTCAGTGTGTGCTGGACAAACCTCTTGCCTGCAGGGTAACCTCAGCCTGCTCATTAGAGAGGAGGATTCTGCAGGCAACTCCCCTTCGGTTCCAGAAATTACACCTCCTGCATTATCTTGCCTTTACCTGAAAGTGCAGCAAGAAGTTCACATGCAAACATCCTCTCTGTTTGACTGTAAAAATGATGAATAGAACAATTTTCTAGTAAGAGGATCGAATAATAGCTCAGATGACTGAAATGGGGTAACCCTTTCTACAAACAGGGCCTGCATGATATGCTGCAGACCTGTGGGAGGCACATTTGGTGCTGCACAACACAGGGCTCCCAGCATCTGAATTGACATAAGATTATAAAAAAGGCAATAAAGATGGTGAAAGAAGGAGATTTATGAGAAGTGCCTGAAAGGACAACTACCTGAAAGGAGGTTGTGGTGAGGGGGGGGTTGGACTGTTTTCCCAAGTTAACAACTGACAGGATGAGAAGAAATTACCTCAAGTTGCACCAGGGCAGGTTTAGTTTGGATATTAGGAAAAAATGCTTCACTGAGAGGGTGGTCAAGCATTGAACCAGGCTGTCCAGGGAAGTGGTAGAAAGTCATCATCCCCGGCAGTGTTCTAAAAAAGTGTTCTAAAAAAGCAGTGTTCTAGATGTGCTGCTTAGGGATGTGGTTTAGTGACGAAGATGTTAGTGTTAGGTTAACATTTGGAATTAATAATCTCTGAGGTCTTTTCCATCCTAAGTGATTCTGTGATCCTATGATTATCTATACTATTCTATCTTTCATCATCGTGTTAGCGTTAACAAATGTTATTTTAAATGATACTTTAGTTATACAGATTTTCTAGAGTCTGATTTCCTTTCTTATTTGACATCATAACTGACTAGCACTTCCTGGCACAAAAACTGCTCTTTTGAGGTGTGAGATTTCAAGACACGTCTCAGCATTTATTTACAATTTCAGGTAGGAGTACTATTTTTCTCACTCAACATATATTGCTGTAGAACAAGTATTAAATTAGTGTGTAGGGGGAAAGATGAATCTCTAATTAAGGGAGTTTTAATTAATTAAGCTAATCTAATTAATCTGCACTTTTGCTTTGACTGTTCTGTAATACCACATCTTCTAAGCTTCTCTTAGCTACACAGTTCTTACAAGGCAGTGGTGCAAGAAATACAAGAATACAGTGGTGCAAGAATACAGCTTGACAGAATGAAAATGGAAGAAATAGATAAGAAACATGCAATGCAGAAATTGGCTACAAGTTCTGACTCAGATTTTTCAGTGGAATCTGTATCACACAGAAAAAAATGATACATTATTACCTGAGGCAGAATCAAAAGAATATTGCAAGTATTTTTAAGCCACTAGTTTAAAATAGGTGCATTGAAAGAATACAAGGACAGCTCAATCACCCCTCACTATAAAAAGTCCAAAGAAACTTCTCTTTTTTATTTCAAGAATATTGTACAGAGACAGATGAGAGTTTATAGTATAAGACCTAAAAGAGAAATGGGCTATGTATCAACACTTCCAGTAAAATCCAAACAAGAAAAATAAGAGATCTCTGCTGAGAAAAACAAAAAATAAACAAACAGGCAAATATATCTGCCAAGGTCTTCTGGGACTATACCAGTATTACTCATCTGAGTAATGGCTTTCTTGCCCCAAAGTAGAACTATTCACATACAAAATACTAAGAAAAGGGAATCTTAAAAAGATACCTATAGAGCATATGATCACAAAGCCATAACTAAGGATGAGGCCAGGTCAACCAAAACATCCTGCCCTGAGACACAGACTTAATGACCAACTATATGTCTCTCTGTATTAGTTCCCCCAATACTTTGGTTTGGCCAGTTAAATTGTCAGATACATTCAGGGAGAAAAACCACAACTGAAACACTCTTCTATTTCCAAGACTTCCTCCATATTTTACATCTTTATTTTTAGCCAGCCACTATTGTGTTCTGACAGGGATAGTCTCAGCATAAAAAAAGTGAAATGTAAAAACAGAAGCAAGTACAAATGATTTTATGAAAAATGAGCATTTTTTTAGGAACTTCAAGAAAGGAAGCTAGAACACCATTGCAGGATCTAAGCTGCAATGGGACAATTGTTATTCCCAGCTCCTGAGGAATGGAAAGCTCACAGTTTGTGCTTAACAATGCAGTAAAAAAGGCCAAACATGGGGGAATGTCCAGCTCAAAATTAAACTGATGTGAATACGTCACTTTTGTTGACTCTGTAACCAAGATAGACAAGAAAAAACAAGGACAAAGAATCCAAAAGACTACCTGAATTTTTTCTCAAAGTCAGAGCAGACAGAAAACAGTCTCTGCACTACAAGAAATGTAAGAGAAGAAAGAGTCTTTGGGAAAAGAGATAAGAATGACAGTGTATATTATTACTTTGCAGTGTTCAAAAACACCAGTCAAGTTTGAGAAATCTGCAAGGAAAATTACTATAGCGGGAAAAATTCTTCATGGGGAATGATGGGCATTATTACCCTGGAGGCAGAATCAGTCTCAAGGAAAAGCAAATATTGAATTTGGCAACAGGAATACAAGGCCACAAGTTGCCAGAATACTGCTACCTAAACGGAAAGAGAAGTAAGACAGAACTAAGGTAAAAGACAATTTTCTTCAACATGAACTGAGCATACACACATGTGAAAGATTAAAATAGATATCTGTCAAAATTTTACCTGGGAAAGGTGCCTGTCTGAAGGGTATTCAGCATGACCACCAGCTTTCTTTCATTGGAACTGTGCAAAAATGTTATAATTGAGAGAGTCAAAGAAAAATCTTACATGGAAAAGGGAGTACTTATTTGAGTGGATAATGTCCAGAATGAGTACAGCTACTGCATTAGTCACACCTCAGGGAATGTCTCACTTGCCCTAGGAATATGGCTGGACAAGCTCAAAGCAAGAAATGAAAACCAGCAGACGGTAAACACTCACAGTACCAAAATAAAAGGAAAAAAATAAAAAAAGAAAGAAAACCAGAAATTCTCATCTCTGTATTAATTTAAAGTACAGTTGTTATATATGAAGTATTTTCCACTACCTACAAGAGGAAAAATTCCAGAAGAGTTGCTTGATACTGAATGTTTTCCTATACCTCTTACAGCTGCAGTAGTCTGGCATGTGTCTTTAAAAACACATAGCACACATATACACGGCGCATATTCAACATTTCCTTTCCAATATGCTCTTTCTCAAACTGCCCTTTGGTTTGGGTCCATCAATAAGGCTGTTTTAGCAGAAAACACACATATTTTTCAAGGGCTAGAATATATGAACATCTGTATGGTGACATTTTGACATGAAGTAAAGGGGGAAAAGTATATGACCAGAGGCTTCAGTTTTAGAAAGAATTCAAGCTGTCAGGTTACACCTATCTTAAACAAAAATACATATTTATTCTATGTAAGTAACAGTTCTAAGAGCAATTATTCCATCAAGAGAACTGGTAAACACAAGATTAAGGCTATTACAAGAATAAATTGCTCAAAAGACAATAACATGAATGAAGATTTCCCAACTATTGTGAATCATGCATGGAAAACTACATTTCATCTAAGAATGTCAATCCACAGAAAGAGCAACTACTATGTCACAATGGCATGAAATAAAAATTTTAAATTTTTGAGAAATTTAGGTAATTAAATTTAAAAAGCTCCAGTCTTGAAGAATTAAAATTATTCTGCAAATCAACTTGTTCCCAGTTGCTTCTAAAATCAATGACATAGTTCCCCTACTGTAATATGATCCAAGCATTTCACATACACTAACAAAGCTGAACATCAGTGTTCTCAAACAGAAAAGAGAGGAGGCCACTCACTTTTATTCTGTGCATGTAAGAAATCTAAAGTGTATGTGGGAAGAACTGCTAGACACATAAATACTAGTCCTTCTTACTCCCATGCAGGGAAATGATAAAATAAGGTACATAAAATAAGAGCCTACTGAAAACTTTATACTCTTGTCTGCAATTAGTACTGTTAAGTGATGGAAAGCTGCCACCAAGGCATGGGTTTTTGCCTGCTGACATTCTGCTCAGCATAAAGCAGGAAACGAGAACAGTAGATATGTTTATCAATGACTTATTGATAAAGTTATATTTGATGTTATGCATTCAAAAAATGTGGGTCATTAAATGTTCAAATGATTTCATTTACTTGGAAAGAAAGTAGATTACACCTTAGGAGCAAAAACTCAAAAAAGCTCTGTTTAGCAGAGGTTCCCACTACATGACAATGAGATAATTGAGTACATAACATGCAAAAAACCACCACCTGTTGTTTCCTCCCACGGTTTAATGACACTTCCAATCCTAAACGTTTGCTGTTAACAGCAGAGCATTGAACTTATATCTAAAATCTGCCATTTTCTTTAATAAATGGCAGGCTGATTAGCAGTAAGGAAAAAATTAAGACTGCCAACAAAACTTCCTTTACAATTTTACTTCTTCACTTAATTGAGCTCTCAGAAGCTCTCCCTACTTTATAAACACAGTACAAATGGCATTAAAAATCAAGTTCTGATTTGCTGTTGCCCTCTGCAAATGTACAGTGAAAATGTTACCTTTCTGAGTTTCTTATCAAGGGTGTCAGTGGGAAGTTCCAGGCATAAAATATCTGTTTATGGTCCAGTCTATGTTAGAAACTGAGCAACAATGAATTCCAGTTTAGGAGACTCTAATTTGAAGTCTAGATGCACACACATTCTTCTTTAAAGCAGATGAAATTTTAGAACTTTCTAAACATTTCATTAATATGACCTAATACAGTTTTATTTTACATAACATACTTTTAAATTTGCTTAAGGTTCCAGGGTTATTTCTTTTCTTACACAGATGCATCATGGCCTTCTTTCTGAGTCTGACTTTTAAAACACAGCCCAAAACAAAGATAAAGGAACATATTGAGCTTCCTATAATTAAGCCACTAAGACTGTTTCCACAGAGGCCTTTCCTTTCCATGGAAATACTCTGATCCAAATAGACAAACATCAGTTTTCTAGACAGAGAAAACTGGATCACCCAGCATCTTATTAAACCACTGAAGGAGAGAGATTATGGGCAGGAACAGCCTGGGACATAGCCACATGTTTGAGGGCGGAGCACAGATGCTTCCAATAGCAGTCAAAGAAATGACACAGTGAGAGGAAAATAGAGAGTTTAAATTAATATAGCTTAAGTCCAGAATGGATCATTACGATCATAGCATAACCTTTTCTGCAATGCAGGTTACAGAAACTTCTGCAGTAACCTTAAACTCACAACATCTGTCTGCACTGCAGCGTCTTATCTACCCTCCCCCTCACACACACACTTATAAAAAAGTACACAAGCCCCTTCACAGTTGTCCTCCGCTAAGTTCTTGATTTGGCAGCAGAAACTGCACAGTTATCCAAACCAAAAGATTTTTTTTGTGGAATTGCAGCAGTTAACTTTAAAAGCATTTCCTGACTTCCTTTCCTCTCCCTGACTTTCATTTAATTAACTGCTAGAGCTAGTTTTCTATTTAACTTCAGAGGAACTTAACAGATATGAGCAATCAAAAGATGATTAATAGCCATTAGCGTGACTTCCAGAGCTACCATAAACATTTATGTCTGGATTTGTAATGATCACTTACTACTAAGCCTTGGGGGGAAAAAAGGATCAATTTTTCTGTTACACTTAAATAGTCAGAATCCAGAAATAATTATTTCCAGATTTCTCTAGAAACAAAAGTAATGAAAAACCTACTGTTTGATATTGAAGATGTTTAAATTTTCCCAGTATACTGAGGGGCAAGGGGTACCATGCAACTAAAGAAAAAAAAAGAAAAAGCCAACAAGAAGGAGTGAGAGAGGGAAAAGGAGACAAAGAGTTTCTATTTTAACATTTTAGAAGTGTACATGCTTTTGGCATGCAAATAACTTCTCTGAGGAGATTAGGTGAGTCACTGAGTTTTTCCCCAGAATGAGTTCTTTGTAGCAAAGACAAAATACTTCACCCTTAACAAAAATGACCCAGAATATCCATGAAATTTTAATGTACTTATTGGCATAAATCTCAAGTAAGCACCCTGCTAGGAACTACTGATTAGATATAATGTAGGAAAACAAGTATTTTGAGCAGTTTCTGCCAATGTATTTCTTACACAACTTAATGGGCAAACATTGCTGGCCCATTACAGCTAAGAAATGAGGAATTTTAAGGACTATTAAACACTCTGCAAATAGATCAGCTGAAAGTTATTCAGCACAGGTGTTCTTATAATTAGGTAACATCGGAAAAATGCAATGTTCAATGGTCCTTGTACTTTGCCCTTTTTCCTGTGTAAGGATGAATATTACCATTCATAATTAACTAAAATCTCTGTTCCAATAGAAATAAACATTGAGTGTAAAAGAGTTAAACTTTATTTTTATACCATTTAAAACTAGTATTTTTTATAATCAACTGTATATCATTTAATTCATACTTAAATTTACTAACTTTTATTGTAAACAAAAGCGCTAAGAGCCTGATGGGTTTTTTTCCCCATTTCATCTAACCAGAATGAATCCAGGAAGCACAGGAAATGTTACTATTTCATATTTGCTAGGATAACCTTGTTATTCCAAAGGACACAAGTTAGTCCCTGGAATATTAAAAGGGTTGTTAGAGATCCTTTTTCTATTTAAAAAAAATAAAATTAATCACACAGTGATTCCATGCAGAAAAACCTAGAATTTGTACTTTTAATAAGCCCTGACAGTAGTGATGACGTCTAGCAAAATTTCAGGCCTGAAATGTTGGTAAATATCCAGTGAACCTGTTTCCAGCCAGCGAAAGTTTCAGTGGACTTACAAACATATATATTTTTTGTTCAAGTATATTTATTCATTACAGTTATTTTCTTATTAAACAGCTACCTAGACAGAGACAGAACAATTTCTTTCTCAAACAGTTTATAATGCATGTGTTTTCATTCTGGTAATGGGATCACTAGTGCTTTTATTTAACCAAGGGAGTAGTTAATTTTGGAAATTATTGCAGAACTGTGAAGTTAAAGCAGTTAGCTCTGCAAAGGTACAGCTATCAAGAAAAAATATACATTTAGGAGATAACATGTTCAAATGAATCCCACATGAAAGACGATAAAAGGCTTTCATTCTTTGTTTTGAAATTTGGTAGGAGAGATTGAGGAGAGGAATTTCGGGGGTGGGGGTGGTGTGTGAATACATATTACACAACTTTGAGAGCTGTTAAAGGAGTATATGACCTGTAGCTGATACGTATGTTAGTAAGTAAAAGCATTTTTCTCAGCATGTGTTCGATATTCTGCAATTCAAAATGACATTTAAAGATATTGGAAGTGGTCAAATAAAACAAGAAAAGGTGAACATAAGCAGGAAGAAGCCTACTTAGTAGTGATGCACTTGTATGTTTCTCTGTTCAAAGATCAAATCAAGAGTCTGGGGATCTTACTTGAGTTCCAGTGCACAGGTATGGTACTGCCACTTCACTTCAACACCTCTTTATATATATATAAAATTTTACCCACATTTATAATTTAAACATTGACATTTCCTGAGTAGTTTTTTGGGAATTATAGTATAGTTAGGGCTTTTTGTTGGTTTGATTTGGTTTAGCTCATTTGTTCATGGTTTTTTCCAGGGTTTTTTGTTGCTTGTTTGTGGCTTGCTTTGGGATTTTTTAAAATACATAGAAAAAACCTCAAAGGAAATGGCCGGATATCTCACACCAACATGAGATCACTTCAGAACTTTGTATAGGGAAAATGAAACTGATTTGCACATGTCATTGATTTTGGTTGTGCTTTCATGAAATGCAACAGATTTCAAGAAAGTAAGTTTGCTTGCAATTATAGTATAAATAAGAAACAAACCCCCAGAAACCAGTGAAGTTTCTTCTGTGTGAAGACAGGATGTGAAAGATGATACAGACGTATAATTTGCAAATAGATGAATACCCACACTTGTAAAATTCATGAAATTCTTATTAGAAGTATAAAAACAATATGTAGACAAAGTATATATCGAGGGAGAAAGGATAGTATTCATAAAGGATAATATTCTTTTTGGTTAAACACCAAAAGATAAATCATCTTTCAGAAGGAAAACATGATTCAAGAACCCACAGGCAGTGCATTTTGTAAATTTTATGGGCTAAAAGCATTTGACTTACTGCAATGTATTTGTGAAATTTGACTAAGCAGTTAGATTTCAAGATCAAAACGCTTGCAAGAAATCGAAGACTTGCATTATTTGCTGTTCTCAAATACTTAACTCCATAGAAGTCTCATAGAGATACACAAGGAGGTACACCTTTTTTTATATACAGAATCTATTCTTACAGAGTGAACCAATGTCGACTTCAACCACAGACACATCACTGAGAACTCAAAACTTTAGAATATTGCATCGAAGCACAGTTTTGAAGGGAGTATCCAGTTTCTGTGCAAATGGTACAGCAATAGCACTATACCTGTGTGGCAGTAGACAGAAATTTAATGGAATTAGAAGGAGATTTGGATTTTGCCATGTATACATGTATACATGTATACAGTAAATCAGAGCTGTTCACAGGAAGAAAATATTTGTTTCTCATCCTAATTACATCAATTGGCTTGCAAGACAGTGGAGTGGGGCAACTGATTCTCCAACTTGCTTTCTCTAGGACTTACCTTCACACCATAAGCCTGATGGGATTTCCTGTGTAGTGGAGATCACACAGCTTTAGTATCTTAGTCTCTTGATAACCATCTATTCTTAGGTTTAGGAGGGAATTCCCGTTCCTGTCCTGCACAAAATCCTTGATTTTCTTGCTTGACTTCATATTACAAGTTTAAACTCTAGTCTTTACACTTAATTAAGTTCTAAATGACTATTTGAACTTTTCTTTTGTTGACCAACTTGGGACCCATACACTTGACAGATTGAAGTAGTTCAAGCAAAAATAAGGTGGAAATGGATGCATTAAGATGAAAAAAGAGAAGTAAGTTTTTAGCTTTTTGGGAGCTGAGACATGCATCATGTACATTCCAAATCATGAGTGGGAAAAGAGATTAGTGCTGCAGAGAATCCACACTCCTCATCTGTTCAACAGATGTATGGGCCCACAAACTATCTTCACAATTCTCATAAGCCAAAACCATTTCTGCAGTCCTATAACAATACTTGACCTAGAGTTGTGCCTTTTCTTATTGGGACGGTGATGTGTTGCGAGAGAGCTGAAGAGCATAACAAAAGTCAAACTCATTTAGCGAAATCCCAGATGATGACAGACAGAGTAGAATGGTCCCCGTGTCATGAAATTGGCAAAAATCATAAATAAACAACATAAGATGGATGCAGAACTGACGGAGCAAGTCCACAGCCCGCAAAGAAGATCAGAAGGCACCTCTCCCATGCAGACAAGCTGGGAGACTTGGGGTTGCTCAGCTTGGAGAAGAGAAGGCTCCAGGAAGACCTTATAGCACCTTTCAGTACTTGAACATGGACAGCGAGCACTTCTGACTGTAACTGAAAATTTTATGTGCGATATCCCTTTCAACACTTCCAATTCAAAATGAGAAGGAGGGATCCTGTTACACAGACTGAATGGCTATGGAAAAAAGTATAGAGATAGATTTAGAACATCTATTTAGAGCTGAATGCTGGTATGCAAAGGCTTTGAGGTCTTCATTGCATAGCTGCTAAGGACTGAGCTCCAGCTGTCAATTTTAATACAACAAAGATTGGCATTATGAATAATTTTAATTTCTGTCCTAATTAATGAACAGAAAAAGAATATAACACTGTATTATTAACTGCATGCCCCGAATAGAGAGTCTGTGAAGGCAGTCTACAGAGTGATGTTAAAAAAACTAGGAAGTAACAGGAATACCATTTACATTCCTAAAATCTCCAGGCAATCACAATGAATTCTGACTATGACTTTATTATCTATTGACTCTGCTTATTAGAGAAGGAAACAGAAGGAATCAGTAGCAGACAAGCTGAATAAAATGAAAAAAAAAAATCACTGTTGGAAAAAAATGCAAGGTACAACATTTGTAATACCATTACATTGAAGACATAGAACCAACAGACCTCTCATGCCTTTATTCAGCTTCTTTTTACAGGTCTACAAGTAGCTCTGAAAATATTTTACTTGGTCTACTAGTAAGACAGAGTCAGTCCTTTTCCCTCAGTTACAAGGTCCATACTCCTCCAGCACATCCAAGGGGAACTGAACAGGCTGATGTAGTGGGCAGTGCAGACTGCCAGCTTGACCAAATAATTTGGTTTTTCTTTCACAGGAGCCTGCTTATGATAAGGAGTTGTTGACTCACTGTTACTTTTAACAGTGAGTCTCTGTATTTATCTAACTTTGCCCTCTTTTATCTTGCCCTGAAATATCTGAGCTCACACTTGTCATTCACTTTATCTATTGTGTTCTAAGATGTTGTAGGCATATTTTTTCCCCTTGAAATCTGTTTCTTGATTGGCTGAAATTAATGTTTCATCTTTAACATAGAACTAGCCTAGGTTTTTATTTGGGGTGTGATTTGTTTCATTTTTCTTTATTTTCCTCTTCCCCTCCTCTGATTCCATTGAGTTTAGAGGTGCTCCAAATAGTGCATTATACTCTGCTTGGAACGCATTAGATCCGGGATTCGTTTTTTCTTAGACTGAAGCTGAAATTTAATGAAAACTTGATCTGAGCTTTCTCCAGTTTTTTACCATCCAGACAAATTCCGGAAAGAAGATGAAACCCTAAACAAAGAGAATTCTATAGCAAAAGTTATTCTACCTTGGAAAGTTATTCCAAAAAGCCTTTGTTCTTGGATTAGTTGCCTTGTACAAGGTGAAAGCAACTTAAAGAATATTTTAAGACTATTGATCCCTGTTAAATCTGTTGTTGGGGTAGAGGTTCTCTTCCCTTCAAGAAAAACACATTTACTGCCTTAGCTAATACATCTATTGCATAGTATTGTCAAATAACTCTGTGATAACCTTTGCTAGCAACTTTGCTGAAACCTGAGAGCACCAGATCTGCCAGTCTGGTGAAATGAATAAAGCTTTTAGAGTTTTTTTTTCTTTGACCTTGTCTCTCCAAGCAGAATTTTACTTAGTAGGAAATCTATGCCCTGAGGTTTCATTAGCGTGATACTGAAATTTTATGATCTTTAAGTAATTCTCAGCAAAAAAAGTGTGATGGGAGGAGTGGGAAGGAGGTGCCAGAGTAGGAAGAGATTATTCTGGTAATATCTGAGGGGAGTAGATGTATGGGATGTATGGGTAGGGATACCATGGTAACTACCACATCGTGTGGAAAATACTCCATGTCCTTTCTGTGTCTACTGCTTTCGTATAGGCTGTTTTCACAGACTTTCAGCCTTCACCCACATATTTAAAACTTTCGGGAACATAAATCAATAATCAGCAATAACCATATACTGAATATTTTCTTCTGTGCTGATGCTAATTGTAAAATTGCTCGGGTGCAAGAACAAAAAAAAAAATTTAACTATTTAATTGGCAGTGGTAGCATAGTAAAAACGCAATAAAATCTTCCTTTAGTTTAAAGAGCATGCTGCCTTTTTGTGAATTATGTAGATGTAAAATTCATCTAAATAAATCAGTTATAATGGTATGCGTGCTAATAGATGTTTAGCTTTTCTCCATTGACCAAATATTGATCACTTGAAAATAAAGAAACATAAGTAATTGTCCTTTGTGTAGAACAAGTCCTAATACTTTTATTAAACTTCAAAAACCGGTGTCCAAACATTTCTCTAGTTCTCCTTTCACTACTGTATATTAACATTTGTTTTATAACCTCTGAGTTTCCTCTTATCCTGGCTTTTAGATTACTATCCAACTACTACTTGCTATTCATGAAACGTTGTCATTTTGCTTCTGAATAAAACAAGTATTGGATAGAGTGAGAAAGTAATCATTCCAGACTTCCTTTATTAACACAAACCGTATTTTAAAAGATTCTTAAATGCAATCTGACTAATAGACTATTAACCTTAGAAACTCTCTGATTTTGATGGTATGCAGCACATCAAATTTTTAAAAGTGACTTGTAAAGATAAACAAATTGTACTGCCTTCCCATTTCTGCTTTTTCTCTCATGTAAACAAGTTCTAAAATGGTTTTTGCTATTTTTTTTCCTGCTTGTTTTTGACCTTTAAAATACAATGAATATCAATGTGGGATTTGGCCTGCAGGATGACTTTTTTGATATATGAAAGAATGAGAATGTGAGGTGTCTTAGCTCATCTAACGTGAATTTTTCAACAAAAAGCGTTTTTGCCAAGGTGTTCATCAAACTGGCTAGAGAAGTTAAACAAGCCCCAGACAAAACCAAAAGAAGTTGTTCAGGCTTAAGGTTTGGAGACTTTCTTCTTTTAATACAGCAGTGTTTTCCATGCAATCTCCACTTCGTAACACTATACACAATAAAAGGAATTTTTAATTGAGAAAAAGGTGGGAAATAAGCATTTAGGAAGCATGGGAAATGCCTTTCGCTCTCCATCTACTCAGTGAACCTATCGGATCTTTAGGCAAACTTTTAGCTTTTTATTTGTTTAAATTAAGTAAGCTATATCCTGCAGTCCGCTTACATGGAGGAAAAGAGAGAGGAGGAAAATTTTCTCTCAAAAATGACTGAAATTATGATTCACATGTTAACCACTGGACAGTGATTAAAAAATTTAGTTTGTGTGCGAACCAATCAGCCTTCCATATATGATATTAGTAAAATCTAAACATATGGACTCTACATTTTGCTTAGCAGATGAATAAATAAACTCCTTCAACCTTTCAGATATTTTTAAACCTATTTTATACAACTATCTTAATGTAAGAGAATATTCACATTTGGAAGAGAAGCTTTCTAAATGTTTGGTTATAAAAGGTAAATCCTCCCAGTTCATTAAGTATTTTGAAAAGATATTGAAATATTATGTTGGTCTTATTGTGGAGGAAGATACTTTTTCAGGTTTGAAAAATTAATAGTAATGTGAATTCCTTCTGATTGTTTAATGGTGATTTTTTAATCTCTTAATTACTGTTTTTTTGACAGATTTCTCACAGATAATGGGGAGAAGGAAAAGCTGTACTTCAACATTTAAAAAAAGAAAGGGTTCCATGGGTTTTTTAGCTTGAAATAGAAATCCTTTAAATATTAGAAGATAGAATGATGTATTATTTTGACCTATGAGGCTACAGCAATATGTAAATATCTACTCATATGAGTATGACATAGAAATTTGAAAATTATGTACACAAGTTCATTCAGGAAAATATCAAAACACTGTATGTATTCTTGCAGTCCCTGTCAGCCTCTTCTGTGCAATTTGGCTCTGGGACCCCACAGAAAGAAGGAAACCCTCAGGAGCTTCCATAATGATGGAACAACCCTCATTCCCAACCAGACCTGAGGCTCAGTCTGCTTCCCTGTCTCAGAAGGAGGGGAGGGTTGTCATTTATCACAGGTGAGAGAGGCACTTCTAGGTTAAGTTCAGGCTGAGGCACTTTAAGTGAGGACACAAGAGACACAGAGGAGTCACCAGGCTCATTTAGTCAAAATGAAACAAAGGTCTTAATTGCAGAACAAACCAGCAGGGAATGAGAAGTCAGTCCATGTGAATTGAGAGAAGCAATAATGAGAAATGAAAAGCATAACCTGAAGGTCTTGTTTATTTTTGTGCCACCTGCCTGAACCAACAGTGTTACATGACTGCACTGATAATTGTTGAAGTAAAAAGATCACATACTTATTGGTTTTGTTTTCAAAAGTCACAGTTACTGATTTCACCATATTTCTGTGTTCTACTGCCCACAAAGACTTGGGTGCAGGCTGACACAAGGGATCGCCAACAACAAAGCAGATACTGCCTGTTAAATTACAATTTAGATGCTGTTTTTCTGTGCAAATCAACAAACGTGAGATTTTTGTAATAAATCCTCTTTCAAACATTTCCATGCATTACTCTACTTAATTCAGTGCACTTATCTTTAAAACTCTCTTTGAAATACAAACCAGTCCTAATTAGCTTTATTCACATTATAACAGAGTCAGAAGTTTGAAGCAATTTAGACTAAAAAGGGAGTTATTTAATTTGTAATAGGTGCTATAATGTAATCTGGACTTGCCTCAGGATTCCTTTCTGGCCTTGTGATCATGAAGTGACCAGGAGTGGCTGTTGCATTCAAGAGCAAGCTGGAGACCTGCTGCAATATCTGTGTGTTTCCAGGGGAATTCTTTGTGAGTGGGCAGATCAAATGCATTACAGCTAAAGCTCAATACCTGCAAATCTTGGCAATGTGGATCTATGTCAACTTAAAGGGAGGAGGGGGAAAATGCCTCTTGACTCAGTCATCAACAGTGCTGCTAAGAAAATACTTTCTTGTGAAAGTGTACTATGATCGAGATTAACTTGGGAGTGAAGTCATGGAGTTCTCAGGTATGTTCATGGGAAGATCAAGAAACAGAAACAACTAAAAGCATTATTTAGATATGTTAGGACAATCTGGTAGTGTGAGAATGACATGCTCACATCTAGAAAGGTTATCACTGTGTATCTTTTTAAAATAGTATGATTTCTACACCTTTTTAATGCTTCACTCCAAAAAAGTGTGTTTGAGGGGTTTTTCTAAATAACTAAAGTTCAGTGAAATAATAGACAAAGGGAGCCAGTTTAATTGAATCCAGCTCCATTTTGCTGATTCAGTGCCTTGTTTACCTCAGAAAAATGGAAATTAATAGTAAATGAATTTTTTTTCAGAAAGGCAGGACCCCTGGAACACTTTTATAATCATCTGGCATTTTCAGAAAGATACAAGTGTCTGAAATTTTATTTTCTCTTCTGTTAAATAATGATTAAAGAGCAAAGATTTATATGAACATAATGTGTCTGATGTATTAAGGTCAACGGGGATCCAAAAAGGCCTGACACGTCTGATGCTGTTTTTGAGAGGGGTGACACTACTGTGATGTGTGGTTTCACTGTCTGAACATCTTCTTCGAGCAATGTACTCTAAATGTTGTCAGCAAAGATAAATGCCTTAGGCATGCCAGGGATTTCCATTTGTACTTATTATCACTCTTTGTTTCATGGATGATTAGGTGCTACAAAAGTGCCTGTTATTTTTATCTCAATGATCCCAGACAATGTGGAATAACCTTGCTGATTCTGTAGGTAACAATTGATATTTAGTGCAGGATACTCTGGTGCAATTATTAGTGGTCATTATTATAAAGAATAAAGCTAATCAATACAAGCAAACCAGTAAAAAATCAAAAGAGCTGATGTCATAAGTGTGATTGGAGCTGGGGGTTTCATCCTTAGCAAATTAAATACTTTAAAAAAACCAAAATGTCACCTGCAAATATGTGAATGCTTTCTATAACTAATAAAAGTCTAGTTAAGCTTAAAAGGCCAAGTTTCCTGCTTTCTTCTTTTTTTTCAGTGTCAAGACAAGAAAAATGTCATGACCTTGTCTAAAAGATCACATTCTCAGCCTGTAATCTCCCCCAGCCCTGGCTTTTTTTTTTTCCTTTTCTATCTTGGTTTGATTTTGGTTTTGTGGAGGGTTTTTTGTGCATTTGTTTGTTTGGTTTTTTGTTTTTTATGATACTTTGGAAGGATTATATTTTTGAAGTAAGTTTTTATTCAGAAAATTGAGACAAAAACCTAGAAAATGAAGAGATGGTATAATTGACTTGAGCCTGGGTAAGGATTTTGTTCCAGCTCTAGCTGTTGCTGAATAGAGACTGTGTTTTGGTTTCTGCTGTAATCCAGGCAGGCACACGAGGCAGAAGGCTGATTGCCAAACCCCTCCTAAATGTACAAGGAGTTTTGAACCAGATCTGCCTGTCCCTGTCCTTGAAAACTTTATATTACCACACAGTTTTAACATTTACCCTGATGGGAAGAGGGACATATTTTGAAATATCAGTGATATAGAACAAGGAAAACATATTTCCTGCTCGTCTCTGGCTCTAAATCTACTTGTGGTTGTAAGATCAGAACAACAGTGCTGTCCCTTTCCATCCTCACAGCCATCAGCTATCATAAGTGCTCTTCTGTGCTGAATTTTATGGGTGTTAAAGATCTACATGTTCCTTTCACTTCATCTGGAGCTATGAGCACTCTGCCTTTCCAAACATTGGATCTGGAATGAAAAATTCCACTCCACTCTCTACTGCCTAGTAGTATTCAGTGCCAATACAAAGGTTGGTAAAATACCAGGGGGTGTGTATGAAGTCAGTTTTAAGCATTATGAAAGTTCCCAAATTTCAGATTTTCTTTGAACACTGGAATGTATGGGTTGGATGCTTCTAGATGCAAGAAGTTAATTGATATGGATATAATTAAAGGCTAAATTCCAAGCCACTGGAGCTCTTGTTTGTCATTAAAGCAAAGTGTTCCTGGCATTTTAAACTTTTTTTTTCTTTTTACGTTTTTAAATATTCTTAAACTTTTTCTGCATTTGAGGTTTTCCCAAGTATTAAATTTTAAATTTCAGAAGTTTCCTACTTGAGCTATATATATAAATCTGTTAAATTCAATCAGTTGTAACAGTCATTTAACAAGGCATTGTTCTCTGCAGGCTTAGCAATATAAATGTGTGTACTGAGGAATGAATCTGGGCAAGAGTCTGCTCAACAAAACTACTTTGAGTAGGGACAGTATTTTCAAGCATTGGTGCCTGAGGATCTATCTCACTTTTAGTTAATCTAAAGCTTGCCATAATGAAGGCCAAGTTTTACACTTGTGTGTACCACAGGGAAACAATGGGATTAAGGTATTAATGCAGGAAAATAGCTAATTTGCTTGTAAACTGTTTCATCAGGGACCACACTGTCAAATTCTCCAAGAGTCTGCTTATTTAATATTTAGTCATTAATCTTGTTCCCATCCATAAAGTCACAGAATGGATAATTTAAAAATCCTACTCTAGCCCAGTGAATTTCTCTGCTATTCTCCAACATATAGGAGTCAGAAGATCTACTTTGGTTCTCATTTACAGCTGTACATTATGACTGCATGACACTGACAAAAGAAACAACAACTGATATGCATGACAACTTTTTAAAGTGTTATCTCAACTATCATGTCAGTACTTTGATAAGTGATGGGAGCAGACATATTGCTGGCCCTGGCCAAAAAAAATGGCAACTCACACAGTTTGTTCTCACCATTCTGATGTTTAAAAGCACCCGAAGCAGTGAGGTTTCTAAGTCCACTTGAAAGCTGATATATTCTACTGACCTTCTTCAGCCCCCCATTCTGTGTGTGTCAGCTGTGTGAAGGAATTAATAACTAACAAACATCTAAAAGGTAGGGAGCATATACAAATATAGGATGGAGAAAAAATAAATGTAGACAGGAGAAAAATGAAAGCAGCATGAGTTTCTGCTAGGTTAGTGCATAATCACAATATAGAAAACATATGAAGAATTACATTATCACAGAATGGAAGAAATAACCATGCAATATCACTAGTCTTACTGTCTTTAAGTTATATTTCTCAAACTCAAATTTAAATACCACCCATGTGTTTGGATAAAAAAAGTATAAACAGCTTGAGGCAGAAAATATTTATTAATAGTAGGTTTTACATTCAGTTTTCTCTTTTTCAGCATAATCATAATTTTACCATTTTATAGTTTTTTGTGCAGCGGGGAGTATTCCCCCTTTGTCTGTTAAAATTTGTTGTAAAATTTAACCCAATCATTGTGGAATAGCTGTTAGTGTTAAAAACCAGAAGAGGTGTAAACTCAAACCGATTAAGCATGGCATGGGTCAGAACTGCAGCAGGGTTTCACCTTGGAATTACAGCTAAGTACATTACATGTACCATCACAAGCTGTTCAGGCATCCTTGACTTTACAGGATGTTCTTACGCAGCACTTGCTGAAAACTTGTAAGCTTAGCTTCTAAGGGCCTTATCCAAACCCTTCAATACCACAGAGATAGGTGACACCATTGTATCAAAGAGAAATGTACTTAAGTGTAATGGAGTGGAAATTCACTCCAGCAGGTTTAAGTCCAAGTGTCAGATTGTCTGAAGATGTGTTTCAGGACTCAGCTTCGTTAAGTGTTTATCTAGTGACAATGTTGCTAAGGATACAGCCATCCTCTGCTTATTGCCTCAGCCACTTCATACTGTCTTTCTCTTCCAGAACATTTCTGTGGAAACTTTTGACTGCTTAATGAAACCTGAGAGTTGGTGGTCATAATTAAGTCACAGCAATTGTGTGTGTTATATCAGTGAAACTTAGCCCTCCTTAGATCAGGGAGTGAGGTATAACCAATTTTCAGCATCTGATTTAATAGAGCTGCTACTCTCTCATTTTTGTTGTCATTACACATGTTAAATCGGTATTTCAAGTTGGTTAGTGTTCTTCCCTGGGATATCTTTTGTGATTGTCAAAACTAAAGTAATCACTATCACCTAACACAGTTAGTAATGTGTTAAGGTTAGAGAGTTGTGACACTCACTAAAAATTGGTTTGCATCCCAAACTTAATATCATAAAAAATTCCATTTCATACTAAACTGCGTGACACATTAAGAAAAGATACCATTTCATTTATCTTTTATACACTGATGTAGGATGCAACTTTTCATTCCAGTCTATTGAGAACGGGATAACAACCCATTCCATACAAGCAGTCCAAAATGGTCTTCAGTTTAGACTGTAAATTTATAAATGACAGTTCTGCGAATTAGACTTGAAAGGAAAAGCTGAGCAGAGGGTTTTAGAACTTGCATGCAAAATTCAGGACTATTTGTACAGGAAAGAGCCTGGCTGCTTATGTTATAACTGCATAAATCCCAGAGATGTCTAGGACCAAATGAATGAAAATAATCTTGTCATCTTCTCACTTTTCAATCTTTTTTTTGGTCCCTGATGATTTATTGTTGCCCCACACTGAGTACAGTATCCATCTATTTCTAATAATCAGAACTTTCATGGACAAAAATATTTTTGGAAGCTGTTATAAACAGATGCTGGGAAAATGCCTCTACAAAAATCTGGGCTAAGTTTGAAATGGATAAGCCTGAATTTTTCTGTCCAAATATTTTCTTCTTCCACAGCTAAATTACTGACTATAGCCTTGATCATGTAAAAACATTGATAATCTTGTGTACAAATGCACGTAGGACACATCTGACTCCAGAGGTTTTAATTTCAACAGGCTTACCAAAATACACCTGTATTTGTGGTCCTGAGACACTTGCCACTATATTTCATAGATTAAATTAAGAGACTGGACTCCATATTAGTTCTTGTAAAGGAATGTGCTCTACTGATCCTAAATCTTTGTGTTTGCTATTTTATGTTCTATTCAGTCCAATCTTTCTCTATTGAAGTACCATCTGTTTTCTTACATTTGGCATTCATCATTATAGATTTTACTTTTAAGGCCTTGGTTCTCCTATTTCAAGCCTTCTCTTGCTAAAGGCGCAGATGTATTTTGGACAGAAATCCTCAATATCTCTGGCCAAACCTCTTCTATTCCAATTTATTGCCCACAACCAGGTTGCTTCTAGCTTGCATTTATTCCTTGTTCCAGATATGTTCCCAGTTAGAACTTGTTTCTCACCACACTGTGTCACACAGTCTTAGTCTGTGCAATCAGATCTTTCTTTTGAGACATCTCTCTCCCATTTCTCAGATTTCCAGGAGCTCTGCCTTTTGCTCTCCTCTGCATAAATTGCAGCTCTTCTCTTTCCTCTCTATTTCTGTTCTGTTTATAGTTCACTACCCTGTTGGAACTCAAGACTACTTTAATCATTTCTCTACAGGTTCTTATACTTACTACTGAATGGTTTCTCACAAAATGAGCAAGAAATAATAAAATAAGTAATTTCTTAAGCTCATATTTGGTCCAGTAATGTTAGTCAAAAATCAAAATTTTTTTTCCTATTTTGGGACTAGAGAATGCATATTACAGCCAGGCACTTTGGTAACTTTATTTGGAATCCTGTCAGCAATCTAGTGTAGGTGTTTTTCCCAGAAGCTGAACAGATCTTTACAATTTTAGGAGAAAAACAAACAAAAACCCAAAATCAAATGCGTGCACACACAAAAAAATCCCAATGGTAGCATAAGTCCAAGAAATTTTTCCAAGTAATATTTCTCTCTGCTCAAAATTATTGAGGGTTTTGGCTTAATTGATGGTATTTCTAGATAGAAGGTTATATGTATTCTTCTGTCTTTAAAAAAAAAATCACATTTGATTAATTTTACCGTAACTCTATACATTTAAGACTGAAGGTTTATTGTAGCTAAAATTTGAATTTACAGATGCAAACGTTTCTTATAAATACATATTGCGGTTTGTGAAAATAATGGTAAAAATACATTGATTTGGAAAAAAAAACCCTGACTTTTAGGAGCTGTGACTGATTTGTTATTGGGAAGCATGTCCTCCTGTGTCCGCTCCTGAAGCTTAACTAGAGGAATGGTCAAGTTACAGTTATGTTAAGATGTTTTTTATAGATATAGACCTTTCAAATAGGATTATGCAGTGTGCCCCCTTTGCCAGCATTTAGACTTTGATTTACAAACATAATACCTTTCACTCAAGGGAAGTAGGCATAAAAGATCTTCTGTATATACTTAATCTGCTTACTGTTTTCAGACTATCTGCAAGTCTATCAGAAGTAAACAGGTCTATTTTAAATACTCCCTTGAGAAAGATCATCTGGTGCCATTTCATAAAAAAGATTCTTCTGTTCTTTGTTGATCTTTTCTTTGAGTCATATCACTGCAGAGAGTGGGAGCTATGATTTTCACAACAATCTAAGCATAGTACTTTAACTAGAGAAGAATCTATAGCATCAGAATCTATAGCATCAGCCAAAATTCTGTATCAAAAGGAAAACAGATTTAAACAAACAAAAGTATCATATGAATTACAAAGAATTTGAAATTATTCTGTTAGCTGTTTGCTGATATCTTTCCTTTAAAAGAAGGATTTCTAAAGGATTCTTATCATAACCAACATGTTTGAAAGTATAAAATCCCCTGTTACCTTCTAAAAATAGTTTGATATACTGAAGCATCCTCTGTGACAGCTGTGAGCTACTCTGTTGTTTGGGTTCAGTGAAAAATATCTTTTGCTAGGGTGAGATCATAGGAGACTTGTGATGCATTGTTCATTCAACTTCTTAAGAATATTGGAAGAAGACCACACAGTAATTAAATTATCACTGCACATTCTTATGCTATTTAAGTAGCCTATCTTAACATCTGCCTGAGCACATACCTATTCCTCTTTCGATTGCTTTTTATTTTCAGACACCTTCCCTTCCTTGCTCCAATATGCATAAGAGCCATATCCAATACTTAGAAAAGTGAAACCTGTTGTGCTACCTAATGCCACAGAATTGTGGCAATTGGCATGGAGAATAAAAAAGAAAAACATCAGTATTTAAAACTATCCACACTTTCAGTTTCACATAAGCACCAGCAAGAATTTTTACTATTAACTTAGCACTTATTTTATAATAGAGAAATTTGGGTCAAAGGGTTGGAGGACATGTTGGAAGAATGGTTCTTTCTAATGCCAGCTTCATAGTCAAAAAAGCACGTCTCACCATTTAAAATATTTCAAATCTTAGGAGCTTGTTTTGACAAAACCCAAATTTGATTTTTTTTCCATACCTATTGTTTGTTGAATCAGAAAATACCTTGCCTTGTTTTCAAATAACTGAAATCTCTTAAACTAGATATCCTTCAGACCAGCAGTTCAGCTTGATCTGTACTGTCATCTAAGATGCTTGTTCCTTCCAATTTGTCACATTCTACTGCTTCAGTAACCCATGTGTTGATCCAGTTTTGATGAACAGTATTTCAAACCCAAATTTATCTTTTTTACCTCTACTGACATACAGATAAAAACTTCTATATTTCCCTCTCAAGAAATGTTCAGTTTTTCCTTTCAATTAAAAAAATACCTTTTATTTTATAACAAAATGTTGTTTCAATTGTGCTGCCAGGAAGCTGTTTCAGGAAAAGGAGGGGTGGTCTCAGTGGGATTAAGAACTGAATCAGGAACACAGATATACAAGACTGTGTATTATTATATAAAACAAACAGGCACACCATGAATTATGTAGTTTTACATTTCTATCTTGGGATTCTAATGACAGCATAAACCACTTGAGCTTCAGTTGTCTGGTTTATGATGTCAGTAGAACACCTCAGTGGAATTCTAATCTTGTAATTCCCAACTGCCCACTGTACAAAATACGTCTAGACAGAAGAATCAGAAAAGATGATGATACTTCATTTTGTCATTTATCTTAGGGGTATGAAATCCACTATAACAGTGAGACTCTTCTTTCAGGATGTAATCCCAGAACAAGGAAAAACTATGGATTTTTTACTCAGGTAAAGACTAATCTTGCTTTGAACATGCACATTAATATGAAATACATCCACAGGTTTTTGAAATAACAAAATAAATGTGGCATTGATGTTTTAAAAAAAATATCCTGAGCAGAAGGGTCTAAATACTTAGCAAGACATGATGACTTGAACAGAGTAAGTTTGAATACAAACCATATTACTCATCTTCCCAATGTCACACATGTCAAAGCCAAGATTTATCTCAAAGGATGGTTGATGCTTTTTGTCATCTGGGGAAGTTGTTCTGCCTAAGAGAATTGGTAGAGGAATTTGCTATAGTAAAAGCAGAATCATTCTAACACAAGGCTCATTGTACCTGGTGGACCTTTATTGACTTCAATGGAGTTTTTATTTTATTCCCAGAAAAAGAGAGATGGGCAAAGCCTCAGTGATTTTTTTTTTTTTCCCACAGATAGCATGGTGAATATAAGAGGAAATCTAAGCATTTACCTTTTTTAAAAAAAATATTTTTGTTCCAGTGTGAACATAGTACTTAAACTCTCCTTCCCATTTCTAGGGGATAGCTTCTTTTTTTATTACTGTTTTTGAACTCATAAACCACATCCATTTAATGAAAATCCAGACTGTCATTCATTGCTATAACTCCATAAACTAAATCATTATTTCATTGATGAAGTATAAGAGGGTTTTGCCTACTGTAAAAAGTCACTGAAGCCCCAGGAGGCTCAAAGCAAGCCAATGTACACAGTTCTGCCCTCTCCTTCATAAGATACATGTTCTATTGCCTACTGCCCTTTGCCTAACCAGGTACTATTAAATATCTCTTGGGGTCATTTGTTAGACTCTGCTTTCAGACCTGGCTAATGGAGTTTTGGTGCCTCTTCATTATTCATCTCTAATCAGCTTTTTCCCATCCCACAGATATCTGTTGCTAAATCTCCAGACAACAACCAGCTGGCAAATCGCGACCAGTCTTTGAATTTAAGCAGATTTAGTAGGGTTTCAGAGAATGTTTATAGGGCTTAAGCTAATTGGAAATAAGATTTACAGTGCTTCTTTTAACCAATGCCATTCTATACTTAGAAAAGGGAATTACTGGTATATCTTAAAACAGTAATCTAATTTACTCATGAGTATAACTTCCTTGAGTACAGACACAGCCATCGCCAATTTAAGGCAACACAGCAGATTCAGTTTTAGTTTCTACATTGTGTGAAGAATTGCAAGGTCATTATCTGCAGTTATATCAGACATAGACAAATAGCAAAGTCACACTTGACACATCAGGTGCAATCAGAATCAAATGCTTGTTCTTTCAAAAGAAAGTCTACAGTCTTCAAATAAAAAGCACTGATTCTCAGAGTTGTGCATTTTTAAGGAAACTTGGAGCTTTAAATGCCTCAAAATAAGGCTTACTTACATTCACAGTAACCAGCTGGCAATAAAAAAACATTGTCCATGTTAATTTGACAAGGACAGAAAAAGAAAAAATATTCCTAGAAAATTAATTCCCAGATCTCCAGTCATTTATTTTATGTCCTGTCTTAAGGACTTATCCACAAACCTCTGCATCATTTAGTAGGCTGGAGAGAACAACTGTCTATATAAGTATAAAGCCCTTCCTTCCTGGGAACGGAAATGGATTTTCATCCTGCTTATTAATTTAGTTCATTAATAATTTAAAACAGATCGCCATTTCTTCATGTTCAGGCCTAAACAGGTGCATAATGTCACTGCTGCATTCCAGCTGTCTTGTTGAGCTTTCTTTTTTTAAAAAGTGAGATCTTTGAATATTTTTTATGTACCCCTTCCTCCTCTCACATATCCCTCACTAGCCTGCATGTGACTTACTGTGCTAAACAATTTCTTTACAGTATTTTGAACTGGTTTTCAGTGGAAGGTAAATAAACAAATAAGGCTAGGTCTATTTTACTGCATGAAAGTCACTTAGGAGCACAGTTGAAAATGGTTTATTTAGGTTAAAGCTGACAGGTGAGTTTTTTAAGGTTCTGCTAGAATCATCAACTAGCATGAAAACAGGTTAAAACTTATTTTAATTATGATAATTTTACCAATGTAATTTCTATTTTAAATGGCTGCAAATATAATAACTAGGCATGAATTTACTGCAGAAAATAAATAATAATAATGAGATTTCACCTGCAAACAGCTGCAACCAATTAGCCTTGCAGCTGTATCTGGATTGATACAAATCTGCCTGTGTCAGTTATGACACTGCTATTGCTTAAGATCCTCAGTCATTTTAACTTCTGATCCTGAGACGAATTGTGGGCTGAGCAGGAGAGAGAAGAAAACATTCCTTTCCCCTGGCTTCACATGTAATCCCAAAAACATTTAAAAGATGCCTTTCTTATTTTACCATATCCTAAGCCTTCCTGCCATAATTTTATCATTTTCTGGTCCAGCTGTTTAGGACTCAGCTCAACCACTTAGCATCCCTTCGGGTTATCCCTTACACCATTCTCATGAGACTGAAACCCAGGAGGCAGCCAAAAGCAAATCCTCAAGCAGCCTGGGATTCATACACACAGAACAGGTCTCAGAGCAGCTAATGAGACTCTGTACTGTGCTGATTTGCTCCACTGGTGAAGTTCTGCATATGGATAAGCAACAGGCTGCTGCATTTCCTGTCAAGTTTTTTTCTTACCTTTTAAATATATTTGTCTCTTCCCTGTTTTGGAAAGAAGTGTTTCAGACTTTAAAGGAACATCTGCTTCAGACCAGTTTAAATAACATTTTCCCTAGAACAATATATAATAGCATTTAAAAGATTGGCAAGCAGCTTTTAATCTGCTTTAGGAAATCACCCAACAAAGGAAAATAAAGGATATGGGCAAAATGACAGTGTTATTTCATGCTTGAAATCTAAGAGCCTTTGTCATGCATCTTTTAAAAAGGTAAAGTGTTGAATTAATTTTTATAGTACAAGACTGTTGTACTTGTGGTGATTATCAGGAAATCAATGACCACATTGAATGCTGTAGCAATGGATAAGAATTATTTCTTAATACTTCATCATTATTAGATGGTAGACAAATCTTTTAAAAATTGCAACAGATGTATTTAGGTGAGCTGATTTCAAAACTGTGGAACACCTGGAGATTTCCCCCAATATATGTTCTTGTTTTTCTTCTCACATACACCCTTGCTGACATGAGTAACACATGGAAATCATGCTTATTGGTTGCTAAGTACTGTCCTTCATTATAACCTTTTTCATTCTTTCATTTCCTTTTCCTGTTTTTACGTCTGAAACTGAGAATAGCTGGCCCCAATACTAGTGAGTTGGATCAGGTACTGGAGAGCAGAAATTAAAAAATATGTGTGGGCTTGAGTGAAGTGGAAATATGGGACTACGTGGTTACTCCCACTCCTTGCTCTTTATTCTCATTCATTTGCATTCTGTGTATAAATACAGGGTGGGCACAACAAAGAGAAACTATGATTATTTTAATCAATATTTTGGATTTCTGAAAGAGGGATTTAGGTCTTCATAGGACTTTACAAAACTGTAGTGGTATATACAATTTCAGCTATCTTACATATGGTTGTAGACTCTAAACTGTGAAAGTAAGCAAGTAATGATAATTCTGAGATTAAAAACAAAATTATGTGCAAAGAGTTCTTTTGTTCTGTGGTCCAGCTACCTGGCTTAAACAAAACACAGGACCGATAATTTATAGACTACACTTACATATTCTTTGATGTGCAGCCAGAGAATGCTAACCTGATAAAAGTACTTACTATGTAGGGTATGTCCCTGAATAAAACTGAACACACTTTTCAGACTTTTAGATTTTCCTTACTACAAAAATATCACTTAGTATCTGGCCTGACATCTGTATTTGAGTCATCTTTGCCCAGACCTTGTTTCTATGCTTACATTTGGAATCTGAAAAAATGTAAAATGACTTATTAATATGCTGTTAAATGGAACAACCTGTAAAATGAGGCATCAGAAAGATTTCAAGAGAAAATGCAGTTGGGAAGGGGAAGATCAAGAAAACACAGCAGATTCCTAATTTTCCAACTTCCTCCCTTGAGCCCACAGTGTAAATTTTCCTCTGTGAACCTGAAACATCTAAACCAAAACAGTCCTACTAACATAAGACAGTCTTTATTTTGAAGGCTTAAGGACATCATTTGTAAAGATAGGAGATGATATCATGGGCCTGACTAGGTGATAATTAGGATATTACAACTGAAATTTGGCATGTTTCAAATTACAGCATGGTATTACTTATGCCTTGAAAAATCTAAGAAGGTCCTTTGAGAAAACATACAAAACTTTCTCTGTTAAAGAAAGAAGATCTTTTTTCTTATAAACAAGATAACAGTAATCCCTTCTCTTCTCTGGATAGGACAAGAAATAGGCATGCTTCTGCCTTCTCAGGTGATACTTGATTATAATTTTATAGTGTATACTAATATTTGATTCTGACAGTTAAAAGATATCTTGCTAGCACACCCTCCTGACTAAATAAAACAGAGGTTTTCCTCAAAAAACACAGAGCTTATCACATGAACAAGGCAAAAGAGAAACAGGTTAAAATAGCAAAATTCAATATAGAGTAATACTTCTGCTCTTCCAATCAAGACATAAAACAGATGTGTCATTGTGACCAGATTAAAAATAATATTGCTTTGCTACAGATGTAAACCTCCTTTCCCATTAGAAATAATGTCTTGTTAGGACTGGCTTTGGTAGTATAGTACATTTGGCACAAGTGAGAACACCCATGGTGTACTACCAAGTTTAGAATTCTTTCTCATGATAGATAATGTTCAGAAAAAAAAATCAGCATGATAAAACAAGCAGGTACTTAAACAGATGTTTTATATGAACCAAGTACTTCACAAACCTAAAAGAAGAAAGACAGGATTGCTTCTGCTCCTCAGTTCTTGAGTATTTCATTTCTTTTGAGATATAGCTCTGAGCAATCTATGTAAGATTATTCATAAAATAAAAAGTGGCTAAAGTCTTGTCACTCTCACACAGACAGTGGGTCTCCAACCTGCTGATGTCCTCAGGCCCTTTTGCAGCTGACATACTACCAGAGATCTGTCCCAGTTTGAAGAGCTGTACAGTGAGAAGAGCTCCTCTTGGCAAGGCGAGTTCATCATTGCTGGAGTAAGCAATGTGGGTCATGCTCATAACAGCCATTTCAGCTTAGCGCAGCCAAGTGTCTTTGTAAGAGGAAAAGCACAGCAAAGCCTGTGAGCCTGCGAGCTGTGAGCTGGCAGCGTGTGCTCCATGACACCACTTTCCATTCAAAGCCAGAGCCGTGTGGAGCTGCCCCCATTAGCACAGGGACAGACAATCTGGAAACAGGGAAACCCAAGCAGACCTCTACACTTTCCATACTGCGCTTTATAGAGTTTGTCAAGGACCTTGCAAGAGCTGTAGATATGTACCCATCTCAGTCAAATTATGATTCCAGTAGTTGTTGTCTGCCAGCCAATTATCCTGTAAAATTGAAACAGAATTCCTTATCCTGATTTCCTAGCTGATTGTAATACACTCTGAAAGACTATAGTTTCCTTTATTTTATTGATTAATGCTACATGTATGCTAAATAAATTTTAAAATCTTTCATGGTGAAAGCGTGTAAGTTTTCCAATATTGGAGCAGCTGAAGTCCATAGCATAACTGCATCCTTGCTCAGTTCCAATTATCCTGATAAATACTACTCAGGCCCTGAGAAGAAAAGTTTTCAGTTCTGCTCTACGGCTTCATTGGTAAGCAGATTTAATCAAGTTCTCATCCGGCAATATGTCATTGGGGTGGGTGTGGTTGTAACTGGCTGTATTCAGTAAGCACAGCTGAGCAGCCAACTGCTTCACTCCGAGCCAGAATATTCACTGGGAGTGTGGAATGGACTCTTGCAATTCAGATGCTCTAACACAATGCTGGCATTAGGACCACTCATGAAGTCACAAACCATCCTCTTGCATGTTTCTGCTTACAACAAAATAAGAATTTCCAGATTTTAAATCCTGGACAACAACTATAAATAAAGGACTCAATTGCTCTGTCAGTGCCCTACCAAACTAGGTAATTAGAGCTTAATAAAACTCATCATTTTTCATGAAAAATAGACATGTCTATTAATTTCATGATGGCAGTAATAATCTCAGAGACTTAAACTGTATTGTTTGAATTTGACTCTTCAAAATTATGCAGTCTGCTACCACACCTGATTTCACCTGCCCATTTTACAACTACCAGATTTAAAATTCATATATTATGAATAAAAAGTAAAGCAATAGTCCAGAAGATTGTGAGTAGGCTAAGGAACTTTCAATCTTAAAAGCCTGAGCCTTTATTGCACTGAAATTAACTTTTTTTTTTTCCTTATCCCTACACCTCCCCTTGCTTACATCTTCTTGATGTAATTACTGAAACTCACGACCCATGAGGGAAGGAAAAGAAATAGGAAAAGAAATCTCCTTCTGGAACAGGAGATTGGAAACTAAGGCAACTCAGATGGTGTTGTAGTTAAGGTTAGGATCTGACACAAACTTCCTGTGTGAGTTTTCTGAAAGCTGTTTCAAGCCAAACTTGATAGGTTGTTTAATTATAGTGAGCTAGAGCATGCTCCCCGATGACTCATTTGGAACTACGTGTGGAGCAAAGCATCATGCTTCTTTGTGAAAGTAGGAAAAATCTTCAGACTCCTCCTCCCTTGTCGTTGGATCAATGGGATGGTAATACAAAGAAGAACTTGACTCTACAAACTATTCTTCTATTTATTGCCTCACATATGTTGTTCAGATATTTCAATGATGGTGTTAATAGTCTTGGTCCAGAAAAGTATATAAGCATGTTTTTGGCCTTACACACAAACACCCCCATTAAACATTATGGATTACTTAAGTATAAGACCATTAAATCATGGAGCAGTCTAGGTGCAATCTGATTCCTGTACTTAGCACCTCTGAAGTGTGAAGTTTGGGAAATACCTACAGCAGTGCTGAAAGAGCAATTGTCTTGTGCTCACTTCTACCTCCAATACAAGATCATTTCAACTTCCTGACTGATGAATATTCCCCCTCAAGCATTATACATGATAAAAAGTCTTACCTGAGCAAATCTCTAAGTATGGCAACAAAATATTTATGTACTAATTTTAGAAGCTCTATCATGTGTCACCTAATTATATTATTTTGTTTTACAGCTATGTCTATACACATTGTGTATAAGAATAGTTATATGCCCCAGTGCAGAATATCACAACATTGCATTGATCATTGTTTCCACTCTTCAAAGATACTGCGTAGTATTCAAGAATTGCAGCGAACATTTTCTATAAACAAGCTTTTAAAATATTCCTTAGTCTGGCACAAGCATTAAATTTCCATCCCATTTCTACTGGGAATTTCAAAATCCACATTTGAAGCTTGATATTTAAACTGATTATTATACTTTTCCCATTTCTTTGGCCAGCTTCTTAGGCCAGCTCTTGTTTTTAAATGGCACTCCAATTAGATGAAACTAAAATGTGAAATGTTACACCGAACAATTTTAAAAGCAGTATCTTCAATTTCTTTATCTGTAAAATTTCATTTTACACGAAAGAGAATAAGAATTCTGCATAAGAAATGTGGGGTTATATTATCAGCAGCACACATGGATTTGTAATGTTGTGGTCTGCATTAAAGTAAACTGGCAGTCAAAATACACTTCAGTGCATAACTTAGACAGTATCATCTGACATAGCCACAGGCTGCCTCACAAAGACTTCAAAAACAATTTGCTTGGTAAATTAGCTATTTAATATTGCAGCAATATTTGATTAATTAGTCTTCCAATTTATTAGTGATACATGGAAATTCAGAATTAGAGACTCCTCTTCATTATACATAAAAAGTATACATTTAAATTAGCTTCCAGTTAATATATTTTATCTATCTATTAGTACTCAGTATCACCGCATATCCACATTGTTGATAATTCAGAACTCATCGCTGCAGTTTTTCCATCATCAGATTTGCATTGACTTGGTCACATATGAAATCATTCTGCTATGCCGGAGAACCATTCTTTACTGAATAGTCAATTGCATTTGAAAGTCATTATTGGATGCATGGATTCAGACTGTGTTCTCCTAAATTTCTTTCATAAATCAGAGATGACCTACTGCTTACAATTCTGACACTTGATTTCTGATCTACCACCACAAAAAGTTCAGCTGATACATGCATGTTGTAAGTCAGTGACCCTCTGTAAAAGAGACATGCAAAACACTTTATCTAAAGGAGCTGGACAGCAACAACATGATTGCAAATTGATGGCCTGACTCTGCATTGTGGTGCTGTCTCGCACTTTTGTCACAATATTCAGGCAGGAGTGCAAGCAGGCACTGAAGTTGCACCAGAAGGCAAATACAATGTAATATCAGAATGTCACTATTCAGTTATTTCTCAGCCCTCTGTGATTTTGTTCAGTGGAAGTACTTGGCTTTCTCTTCCACTGAAGCTCAACAGCTGCCTAGAGAGCTATTTCAGTCTCCTTCCTGTATTACTAGCTTGCAATCCTAGCCATGACATTCCCATGAAAAGTAATCAGAGGTTTACTGTAATACTTGCAGAACTCCCAAGCTTTCTGTGTTCTGAGTATACCACACATACATATTATTTCAGATACACATGCCTAGGAAACGTGTATCTGAAATAAGACAGATACCAAACTCCTATTAATAATGCAATAAAACTGCATAATAACTCACATCTGTTTCTCATTGTAAACAGGTTTGGATGACTCTTCCCTGTTTCCCTTCCCTAGATTTTGAGACAATGGGGGGAATTTTTTTTTTCCCTAATACCATGGTTAAAAACTGGTCTACAGTGTTTCAGACTAGCATTTTTGCATTCTAATCAATTTTTTATCAGTTTTATACTTTATCATAAAGTAACTTCTCTTTTTTAAGGATCATGAATTTTGAAGAGTCTGATCCTACCCACCAGACATATATTTCAAGGCTATTACCCTTGCAAAAAAGAGGAGTTATAACACAAAACTGAATGTCCTTTTTGTCCTAAACTGGGGAACAATGACATCTGTAGAACAGTGACCTGTGCTTTTTACTAGATGTAACCTGTCTGTATCACTGGAGTAGGTTTAGCATGTAAATCAGACCTCAGCTGCTTAAAAGCGATAGCTGACCAGCACAATGTAGCAATTACATATTTATAGAAATATGTGTAATTTTTTTGTTGAAACATGCCAAAAATAGCAACCACTTACAAACTTCCGGTGTTCCACATATCAGGTATTGGATTCATCTTCATTCTGCATCAAGGCACCATTGTCTAATTAACTGAAACAACTGAGTGCATTTGCCAGCCAGCATGGTTTTACATAAAGTACATATAGTGTGAACAGTGTTCCCAGCAGAGGAAAACATCCAGCTATCCTGATTGCATCCCAAAATATTTTGGGAGTTTGCTGAACAAGAGTTTCATTTACTGCTGTGCTCATTTCACATTGTCCATGTTTGAGTTACAAATGGTATTTCATGTTAAAATGGGAGAAGTAATATTTTGTTATGAGAATTAAAAGGCTGTAGTGTTTGGTTTAAAATTCCCCAAGGTTCTCTTGGTAGTTTTCTTTTTAAATTTTATTTCTTGGATTACAACATGCCTCCATCCTTTCTGCATGTGAGTTTCCTCTCTTTCTGATTTATTTTAATTTTATTTCATTTAATTTTATTTCTTTTCATTTTTACATTTATAGCAGTTAAAGTAAGTGGAAAGAATCTGTCTCACCAGAACCTCACTTTAAGCAGCTCCAAGATCTTTCCACACAGAACTGACTATTAAGAGAAAGAGATATGAGCCTTTGAAAAGCATTGAGACATACATTTTGTCAGAGGGTTTTAGACAGAACTTCCCTTTACTTGGTAAAAAGACAGCCAGTTCCAGTACTAACAGACATTATAATGTAAGGGAAAAAAGTGTGGCTACAGCTTCACAGACTTCACTGGTTTTACTTTGGCCATAGTGGCTAGTACCATTTTTCAGATGGTGGTTTCTTTAATGAAATATAAAATTTTTAAAGCTGTGTATTATATCTTTTCAAAAATCTTATTCAAACTTATAATACTATCAGTACTGTCCAATACAGAGCAATCTCCACAGCTGTCACCTTGGACAAATCTATAGGGGACCCAGAAAAAATCATTATCTAATTTTAAGTATGAATAATGCCCTGGTACTGTAATGAACCACACTGATGGCACAAATTTCTTTTAAAATATCTTTGATATTATCTGTGAAAAATATGACTATAATATTGCTGATGGGTTTCTTAATGAATGTGGATTTAAATATAATTTATCTGTTTAAATATATGATTTTATAGCATGTCCTTGTCTTAGTTCATGAACAAATTAGTTTCCAATTTCCTAATATTCACAATTGGTTCCCCTGTCCATATAAATGCTTTAAAAAAAAAAAAAAACTGGGCTCAAAGCATAAAATTCAGAGACAGGATGATGATTTTAACTTGCCCCAGATTTGATAGAACCACAGCAAATCCCATTTGTAGATGAAAGTGTAGCTCAAAAAAAGGCAACAGCTATTCTGCCTACCTAACAATTGAAGCGCACATAGACATAGCGAATAAGACAATTCCATAGAAACCCAGACGGATTAAATGACATGCCATTGGTTAGCTAGTGTGGCAGTGGAAGAGCTAGGAAATGAACCCAGGTTCTTCTTAGCTTCTGTTCAGTGAGAATCAGAAAACCATCTCCTGACTTATAGTATATTATCAAATCCACACTAATTAGGACTTTATATTATTCCCCTTATTCTGTTTGTAATCCACAGACTTCCCTGTATCTTGTGCTATCAGGGATCAGATGTGAAGCTTTTTCTTCCTTTGAAATCATTCTATGAATTATAAATCTGTTTCACAATAAACCATTTCCATTATTTGGTTGGTTTCAGGTTGGCCTATTTCTTTCAGTTTGCCAGCTGGGCCCTCTCTATTTGACTGGCTGTGTTCTGCAGCCATCTGCATTCAGTTCTCTATGCTACAGGTTTCTATTTCTTCCTTCAACATATCTTTGGGTTTGGTGGGGGATTTTGGGTGAGGCTTGTTTTGGGATTTTTTTGTTTTCTTTTTTGTGGGTTTTTGTCTAACATTTAGATGTTTAAACAAATATATATGAGGACCTAGATAGATCCAAAAGCCAGATAAGGCTTTGCATTTCAGCAGTAAGAAAGCCTGTATGGTTCCATTTAGATATCTAGAAGCTAGTATAGAGATTTAGGTTGTTTAGACTAGTCTCAAGCCAGCGAAGCCTCACTTAGTACATTTTTGGCTCTGATATGGCTTCCACCTGTTTTGCTTACCCATGGCTATCTACAAACAAGTCCTCCTATCCCTCTGAAAAATCTTTCCCAGGAAAGGAGCAGGAATTGAGGTGAATTACAGATGAATCTCATTTCTGTAATTAACACGGTAGCTGTTGTTTTTCCTTTGGTATTTCAAATTTTTTATGTTCTTAGAATTTCTAGTTTTCTCAAATCTGAAGTGGATTCTGGTGAGGAAGTCTTGGCCAGGAAGTTTCTTTAGGATTCATGTGAATATTGCTTACAGCAAACACATTATTTCACTGGTTTCATTACAGCTGGGAGATATGCCTCACCACTAAAAGCAGCTGCTTTGATGACACTGTTGAATAAGCATCTCTTTCTATATCTCATGTAAATAAAACTGCAGCCAAAGAGAAGGATCATGGTCCATTAAATATAGACCATGTGAATAAATGTGAGATAGTAACTGATGAAAACCAATTGCATCTGAATTTGAGAATATAAAACATACGTCTGTTGTGACGATACCAGGCTGATAGGTTTATACTCCGTTACTTGATCCACTACAGTCAAAAGAGGAGGAAAAAGGCACAAAAAACCTCCATTCCACTTTAATCTATCTGCAGTAAGTCAGCAGTGACGCTTTTGCAATAAACCAGCAGTGGCATTTCTCACTGTCTTCTCCCTTCTAATATGTTTCTCTGGATGTTGTCTTGGAAAGTTACTGACTGATTTGGATGATTTGCATGAATTTTGGTATTATTTTTCATAATGCTTGAAATGTTTTATTTGTCTTCAAGCATGTTATTTCTGCAGTTAACTGAAAAAAATTAGCATTTAAATGAAGATGTTGTTAAATTCTGTCATGGAGAAAATAATGGAACTATTAGTAGAAAATTTTTACTCTGTCGAGACATGATATAGCTGTAAATTAGGCTGTGTAAACTAGAGCTGAAAAAGCTAAAACACAAACTCAGGGAAACAGAGTATCTTCTTATTGCTATTCATGGTGTAACCATCATCCAGAAACCAATTACCTTGGTATGCGAAGTTTGCATATGTGTGAAATAAACAGGAGAATCTGCAGCATCCCAGCCATTCCCCATCCTCTAAGGAAAAAAGTATCTAACCTCTCGATAATGCTAAATTTTAAATTTTACTTTCAATAGTAGGAATGGACCTCTCCATTCCACTAGTGGGAGATTTAAATTGTGCCTTAAATTACTGACCTCTGTGGTTGGACTTTGCTACCAGACATTCTTAAGATGGATACAAAAATTATTTTCTTCTAAGGATCTAACAGTGGAACTGGGAAAAAAATAGGCAAAAAATCCACAGCAATCATAAGGTTGAGTCATAAGTAAAAATAAAAGTAATGTTTGATAAGAGAATATTTCTTTTAGAGTGTATTCTGAATCCACTGTTTCTGAGTATTAAATTGGTGGGGAAATTACACTGGAAAAGTAAAAACAACATTTTTTCAGCTTTTTAAAATATGTATTATTGAAGTTCTTGTTAATTGGCTACATATCAAATCAAAATTGTCTCTGTGTAGTTTGATTTACAGAAAAAGGGAAAAATATGTATTGTAGGACAATCTCTCATATTAATTGCATGTTCATATATACTAACCAAATCTGAATGCCAGTTAGAAACATTATATCCAGCACACAATCCTAGGTTTAAATTACCAAAATCCAACACTGCTTTTATTCGGTATTGAAATGTTCTCACCAAATAGAAGCCTTTGTTTATGGTTTTTAGATTAGAAATAAAACACCTGAATAGAGTTTGCAAGTGGGAAGACCTTGAAGAAAGACTCTATGGAGAAAACTCAAGTTGTGACTGAAATACATGTTTCTTTTAAAAGATGAATCATTCAGTGTCTTTTTAGGTGGTGTTAGTACTATTCAAGCCATTAGTTATAAATTATTGGTTTTGTAAGGCAGTTATCCTATTTTAAACTAGATTTTTAGAAGCCATCTGTACAACTCCCATTAATTTGCATAGAAGAGAATCACAGCTTGAAACTCCCTTTAATTTTCAATTGCTTTAGTGGCACCACTGTTGAATACTATCACCCCACAGAAACAAAATATTCACTCCCTAAAAACAAGTGCTTGACCTCAAATTTATAAGATTTCCTCTTAAGGATTCCTCTAAAAATATTTCCTCTGAAGAGACTATTTTCCCATATTTGCATAGCCTTGGAAATAAAGTAAGACAAAATTCTGATCAACGATTAAACTAGCAATCTGTGGTAAAACATATTTCTGACAAGGAAATAAACCAGACTGCCAGACATCTAAGTGGATTTACTAGAACTTAATTCTACTTGAATGCCTGAGTAACCATGATTGGACAAGATGGTCTATATCAGTCTCTGCATTTTACAAGCAAAAAACAGGGTTTGGGAATTGGGGCTCTGTGGTTTCGGGCTCATTTTTTGCCTTGGTTATTTTGTTTTACCAGATTCCACACTATCATTACAGGCTACCAGTGAGTCCATTAGAGAAACAATAAAATTGTATTTTTCACCTGTCTTAACCACTCAGGGGTTGTTTGTATATGCTAAATTTTTGTTTGATTATATATATGTTTTTATGTACTCAAACTAGAGCCTTCTTAAAGAATAGGTTTTTATTTACTCAGCAGTGAAGCCAGGATGATTTCTATTAGTTATCCTGTAGAATATACAAAATGAAACATTTAGCTGATGAGCAGCTACATACATCACATAAATACATGCTTTGTCAGGAGTGTTAAAATGAAAAAAAAGTCCAATGAAGTTAAAAACCAAGTATCTCAACAGAAAATTGTTACTTTGGGGAAACAAAACTATGTGATGTTAATTGATTATCTGAAACTATTTCATACAGGCCTTAAATAAAAGTTTGTCTGTTTACAATGTTGAACTTTTGTTTTTCCTAAGATGAGTGAGTAGAACATACTGTACATTACTGAAACATTGCGGAACCATATCTACAGCTTTCAGGTTTTATTCATACACACATACAATTTTAAGGAAGCCAAAGCATTACAGAGGCAATTACCGTTTGATAAAATTGCCAGATCTAGTTAGGGAAATTTGGAAAATAAAACAGTTCTATATTATTCTAAGAAATACCATGAGAGTTTATTGGAAGCAGAATAGTCCGCATTGGAGGAAAAGCATATGAGGGAAACAAATAATGAAAGAAACAAAGATATGTGGGTACCTGATTGTTAATTCTACTTCTGTGTGTATCTGGGTGGGTTAGGCTGTCAGTCTTGAGGGAGTTTTGCCTGAATTAGCAAACTTGACTGTTGTAGTTCGAACTAGGACAGTCTGTCCAAAAAACAGTGTATATTTTATGTCTGTATAACAGTAAACTGTGCCCTCATGGAACACTCCCAGTGAATGCTGGAAAACAAGAATTTACTTGCAAAACAATGTAGATTTTGTGATATTAAAAAGTTGTTGGAGGCAGAAATTTAAACCTAGTACAAAATATTGAAACACCCTAAATGTTCATTTAGAAATAGTCTGTAACTTCATTAAACTCTATAACACCCTCAGAATCCCATTATTTAAATTGTTAGAGATGCCTCTGCCCAAATTAAGGTGCAAATGAGACCATAGGCCAAGGTCAATAGTATGGATTTTATTTAACAGTAAATGTGAGGTAGAGAGAGAGATAGGGAAGAGAGAGGGAGGGAGAGAAAAAGTGCTACGGAGAAACAGATTAAGTAGAAAGAATATCACTACTCCATAGATTACAGCTACATCCCATGGGCCCTCCTCCCAGGGGCTGCAGACTGCATCGATCAAGTGGTGGGAAGAAAGAGCTCAAAGAAAAACACCAGGTCCATGGGATTTATATTATGCTGAGTCTGGATGGAAATGCCCCTGCAGCTCCCCTGGATGATATGCTACTGGATCACGGGACATTTCATGAGTCTTTGATATCTTCTAAGATGTTGCAGCTGTCTCTTATGTCAGGGTTAGTTGAATGATCATGACCTATCAGGCAAAATGAATACCTTCATCCATGTGAATGTCCCGGTACTTCAGAGGGGCATTTTCACAGCTAAGTCATTATGTAAGGGAGTACATTGGCATGACAAGAATTTACCTCACAGGATTTTCCTCTTATCAGCCTCTTCCCTTATCTGGGAATCTACTTTACAGGCTCAGATGTACCTGCCCTTCTGCAGCTGGGAGGACACTGTGTGTATCAGAGCAAAGCATCCAGCCCATTGTTTGAGCCACTGGCACCAATAGCCCAGTCTTCTACAGCTCCTCGGTGGTTACTGCAAGTGGTTGGATGTTGGAGTCATTAATCACTAACAGTCCAGTCTCTCACAAACACACAACATTGCTCCAGCCTAAAATGTATTAACTTAATTTTGGTCAGGACAATTAAACTTTAAAGATTTTTACATAGCAGTTTCTTCACCTATTAAAGAAGCAGTAGGAAGTAGAAAACATACAGTGGGAAACATTTCCTACTTTCACATTGTGGGTAGGTCGCCCCTGGATGTGAGGTGTAAGAGGACCTGGGCTGCACGATACACTCTGTACAGGTGAGAGAAGGGTGCATGGTGGTACTAAGTGATTCAGGAGAGAATTTCCAAAAGCCAATTGTGGATTACTGCAGAAATCCTTAAAAAAATGTCAGCAAAACAAAATATAGACAAACAGAAAGAAATGGACATAGGTTAAAAATATCCCAGCTTTAAATATACAGTGTGGTGATATGACCTGCTGGAAAACTAAAACTTTGGCATATAATAAGGGATTCTAATAAAAACATTAGGCAACTGTTCAGAAGCATCTGATAATGGAAATAGGACACCAAGTATTATTAGGAGAGAAATAAAAAATAAGCTGCAGTTTGCCATTGTGCATTCACACCTTGTGCTCTTCAAGAAAACAGGAAAAAAAGCTGGCGAAAAGCAAGGCTGATTCAAAGTAGAGAAAGAATTCCATGCAAAGACCTACTGAAATGCAGGACTTTTCAGTACTGGAACAACCGAAGGGAGGGATGTGAATACCACTGGTATGGTGAATAGGTAAAGTTTGCCCACTGTCTCTTACAGAAAAATCAGCAATCAACAGGCTCAAAAAACCCCAAAAGAGGACTTTTTTTAAAGTCATGTACGTAAGTTCTGGAAATTCTGATAGCAACAGATCTGTAGATACTAAATGTTAGATTTTTCTTTCATTAACTAACCTGTGAGGTACTACTAAACGCAAAGACACTGCCTCTGCCTTGGTGATCTTCTGAAATATGATTAGAGACTCAGGGAGAGCATTTTGAGAAGCTTTGGCTCCTCAGTGCCTCAAATCACTCCTCTGATTCTGTTCACTTGCCTTCAGTAAAGATTCACATCCAGTATTCACCAGTGTTGTTGACAATGTATTGGACTAAGTGGCCAGTTTTAGTCTGCTCTGATTTATCTGCTTTATGCTAATTTGAAATGATGCATTACATTTTCACTGCAGTCAGAAAAATTTCAGAGGTATCCTCTTAAACTTGGTTGTGTGCAAAATATTTCTCAAATGGAATTCAACAGAAACATGTACATTTATATGAGCTGTAATATCATTAGCTGTCTAATTACATCTGTTGCAGGAGTTTCAGAGTTTTTAGTACAAATTTGTGGAATATGAAAATAAAATTTGTGGCCCCTTTTAACTATGTACTAAAGAAGTATCTGACAAGATAAAGCTTTTTTAAAGCCAGGTAAGTTAGAAAATATCATTAGGGGTGCTGTTTTACTTGAACTGGTCCATTTCCCTGATGACACATCATTAGAGTTTCTGTAAAATGAGGAATGCAGAATGAGACAAACCTTCAGAAAATGAAACAGTATCAGGTACAAGCACTGAGCTTTCTTACTGTAAACAGCAAAATGTCTTAAAATACCCATAATAATCTTGATTTTTGAACTTGTTCCTAGGCATTATATTGACACTATAAAGATGCAATAGAGTTTATAAGTTTATTCTCTCTGCACAGAGAATACATATACCACCACAACCTTTACATGCCAAAGAATGCAGATATACTAGGGAGTGAAGGGACAATGCAAGGTTATGGCACAGCCTTTGATGGCTGAATTTGGTCCATCTTAAGCAATCTTTCCATTTGGTGTCTCTATTTTAAGCAAATGCAGGACATGCAAGGGAAATATCAGAGTTATAAGACTAGATATGACAAAATAGTTTAGCTCATTCCAATTTCTCACTTCAGATGCTGAATTGGACACACTGTATTCTTTATTTCTGTGTAACAGATGGAATTTTGGTACTCATTCTGGAAAATGCCAGTGCCCATCTGGGACCACTCTGTCCAGGAAACCTTTCACCTTTTGCAAAGGCCATGAGGCTAGAGCTCAACTGCTGAGCTGCTACTTCTCCATTTTCTTTCATGTATTCTTAGTATAGTATTAACCTTGGTGCTGTTTCTCTATTGCTTGTTCAGCTTCCAAATTGTAGGGGGTGCTGCATATGAAATATCGTTAGACCTTTGATATACCTTTGATATATCATTCCAGGCTGACACTACAAATACAGATAAAGGGGGCTTTTCACAATTCTGTGTATCTAGCTACAAAATACAAACTTGCTCTTCAACAACTCAGCCAGCTGGAATTCTTTCTACTCTGTTCATGACTGACCATACAGAGTCCTGGTTGAGCTTAGCCACCACATGTGCAATATCATTGTAGGAGGCATAGTATCTGAGCCTGACTTATGAGCCATGCTCAAAGAAGCTTCTCTTCTCTACTATTGTGGGAGGATGGCTGGGGGCAAAATGAGAGAAAACTGGTAACTTATATCCACATTCTAACACAAGTTATAACAGGACAGAAATTATAAGGTGAAATGCAGTCGCTACTTCCTGGATGGAACGTGGTTGGCATACATGAAATCTACTCCATGATTCCCTACATGCACAGCCTGAAACCTTAAGCACACACTGAGGGAAGAAACAGAGGGTAGAGCAGAGTGGACTGCTCCATGGCCAGGCTCAGTTTTAATCCTTGCTGGGGTGGGATCGTGATGGTCCCATGTATCTGATACACCACATAGCAGCTGCCAGCCAAGCAGATTCTAATCTAATTGTAATACTAACTCACACCTCCATCCCACAGTTACCTGCCCCTGAGTTATGATCACCTCCCACCAAGAATGCACTCTGTATTTTATTGACTATATCTTCAACAGTGAGGCATGAGAATTTTATACCAATCAGTAACAAATGTATGATGGGAGACAATCAGTTCCACCTAAATATAAAGAAAGTATTAAAGTGAGTTAGGGATGGAGAGAAGTTAGGGAAATAACTTCTGGGATCAGTCAACTGGCTGAACCTGTCTCCTCTTCCATAGGGACATCTACTAGGTAAGAACCTTCCTGTATGAGCACTGAATGATTAACTGGAGCTTTCATTGGTGATTAGAGCTTGTCTGTATATAGCTTCCAATAGCTGTTTCAGTCAGTTACTACCATCAGCAATCTTCAAACCTCAACCCATCACAATTTTCTGTTATCAGTGTGTTTATTAATAAAATCTGTTACTCTGTGAACAGTTTAGCATGAGTCCCTCAAGAGTAGTAGCAGTCAAGGGCAGCAGATAACATACTCAATGAAACTGAGGAGATTTGGGAGAGGGTACCTCTTTCTAATTTGTAATAAGAGATTCAACTCCAATACGTTTTTGTAGCATCTCCCTGAACCATTGCTGAACTGTCCTCTGACACAAAACACTGTTCTGTGAAGTCTCCACTGCAGAACACTGACAGACTGGTCAGGCACAAAGCGCTTGACTTTCCGGAGGCATGGACAGACCAATCAAACACAAAGAGTACAAGGAAGCCCCCTTTCACATGACAATCATGAAGTCCTTTATGACTTTTTTCTGAAGAAGACAGAATTGTAAAATCCCCTTACATGCAGAATAATTCTGCTTCCTTGCAGGAAAGATAATCAGAAAAACACAAAAAAAGTCTACACCATAGCCAGATAATGAATTTCAGTGTTCATAAAATCATGTCTGCTAGCATAACATGTGCACACACTACTAGGGTGAACACCTAAAATTAAATTTCTAACACAGATAAAGAAAGTCTGTCTTTTCTGCTGTTCTTCAGCTACGGAGTTTGGACCATTAGCTTACAGTGGACACCTGTTTTCTGATGGCCACATGATCTTCATTAATTCTGTATTAAAAGTCTCTGTCACAGGCTTTTTGACTTGCATGTGAGTTAAGCTATCACTACAACATAAAATCCAACTTCCAAAGGTAGTGAGAATAAAGGAGTTTTACTCGATTGTGAGCATGAAGACTTTATAAAATGATAAACTGAATTATTCTCACCCATTACTCATAGCTTCAAAGAAAGAACCATGTTGTTGTATTCATAGATCATAGGCAGTGAAGTATAAAACTACAGTACCATCCATAAACCCACCATGTAAACATTTCATGAGCCAAGACATCCAGTTCAATTGCTTTTCAGATGTGTGAATGACTTACAAAACAATATCCATATTATGATAGATTAGGATGTTGTTTTAATATAGATAGATCCTCCTATAATATTTGCAGTCATTCTGCAATGTATGCATTATATGAAATGGCTACGTTATACTATTTTATACGAATTCTTTGACAATTGAAAATACTGATTTTTATTGGTTACTGTGCTCTCTGTACCAGAACTCTTGCATTTCAGAACCTATGACTTGCTCTGCCATGTGCTTCATTACTTTCAGGAGTTATTTGCAGAAAGACTTCAAGAGTGTTACACATCAAAAGTCAGAGAATGAACTCTGTGAGTTCTTTGTGAGCTTTCAACCCAGGAAAGCAACAGCATAATGGAAAATTATAAAACACACACAAGACTCCAGAGCCTGTTTGCCCCACTTGTACTGTGACCATTTCAGCACTCAGAAACAGCTGTGTAAAGCAAAGAATATGCTGCTGTATCTAAGGGGTTCCTAGGTCTGCTTTGGTTAAAAGTTGATTGGTAAGGACACATAGTAATGATTTCCTGTTTGAAAGCATTATGGCATTGTGGGGAAAAAAGGGTATGATCATCATAGGACAGCACAACTCTTCTATGGCAGCTTTGGTTATTGTTGCTTCCAATTACATAAAAGGACTGAAAGAAACATCCCTCTCTGCAGTACTATACTTAGTTTTTTCAGTTCCACATAATGGCATAATCAGTCCATTACTTTACATATCTAGAAAACTTTATAAAAGCATACCATATATGAGACAGAATGTCCTTCCACCATAAGATTTATTTTATAGTTATATCACCCTATAGATGCAATGTAATAAGTGTTTACCTGCAGACCACCTGGTCTCTACCTGGCATGCTTTCATGAGGTGAAAATACAGATTAAAAACTGGCTGTTGCTTTGGGAAAATCTGTGTAGAATGTGGCCAAGGATTTAATTGAGTCGCATATATTTTGCATTCTTTTGGGATGACTTAAGCCAGATTGGTGCAATTAAATAAAACACCACCACTACTCCCCAAAAAAACCAAACTAAGAATACCCCCCAAAAAACCAACAGCAACTTGAATTGAAGCAGCAGAGATTTGGGACAAAATGCATCAGCTGAGACAGCAATTTGTGTGACTAAGAAGATTCAGCTCAGCTGCCTGAGATTCCAGTATGGATATTCTGACACTGCACTGTGTTTTGTGGCCTAAATTGAGGACTCTCTAGCCTCTACACATTCAGTAGCAGGGAAAAAGTATATGCATATGTGTTGTGCTCCTTAGGAAACTGCAGAAATTTCCACCCTCTTATATTATGATGTGTTCCCACTGATATGTTGAGGACAGGATTCTATCTAGCAGCTCAGAGCTGCTGTTATTGTTAACAAAACATCAGATGAGCTCATCACAGCAGCTAAATTAAACAATTCAATTTGAATACAGCAGAGAGCATAGAGCTATGGAAATGTGTTCTTTTAAAAGAATTTGGTTCTGAGCTGAGACTTAAGCTGTCAGTTTCAGTCTAAAGCCCATTTTTACAATGTGATTATAAATGCTTAGAAATGGAAATGTTGACATAGCCTTGGCTATAACAACTTTAACAGGAGCTTCTACAATAGCCTGTAAAAGCCACCATTCTAACTAAAACCCCTGTTTATTTCTTTATGTTATAAGGTACAACTTCTGCTTATGAGTAAAATAGATGAAACTTCTGAAGTACGCAATACTGATAAAGTAGGTGAATGAAAGTAGGTGCTATGAATAACACTTCAAAGTGTTACTCATAACAGAGTATTTATACTATTTATACTCAGCATATTAAGTACTCTTAATATTTCAGTCTATTTAAGATCATCTTTTAACATAGGTATGTCTGTTCCTCCCCTTAATAAAATTCTCTCATGAAGCCCATTGTATTTTTATGTTATTATTTTATCAGACAGCACTGAATCTGTAAGACTATAAGAGCATGCTGTAAAGATTGGGAAGATCCAGTCGTGACCATGCACAGACAAACTCATGATTCTGACTTTATGTAAACAGACACCTTTACAGTACTTTCATTATTCATAGGGTTTTCACCATTCAAAAGCACTTGAGTGCTTTGCTTGACTGTATCTAGTGAGGATGGTAAAAAGTAAGGTGGAAAAGGGTAAAGAAGGACAGACATTGAATGGATGTATCTAGTTCATGTGAGGGTCAGTCAAGCAATATTTTCACTAAGGCTTTGTTTTTAACTGTAAAAATACAGTGGATAAGGTTTATTATAGGAACAATCCTATCTGATTGAAACGCCAAAAACATCTGTAGCTATACGACCTTCATTCTTCCATTAACAGTATCAAATTAAGGACAAATAAGATTCTTGAAGAAAATTGACATTCATCTGATTACGCATTAGATTCTATAGTTAAACACAAAATGAGAACTAGATAATGGTTTTTATCTCAATATCTATATAAGGATGTCTGCCAAACATGCCATGGAATGTCTGTCCTTATGAATTCTGTCATGAATCAAGGACAGAAATAAAATGTTATAGAATTAATTTAAGCAAATATATTCACATACAGAGAGAAAGAGACCATTTTTACCAAATGTACACACACCAATCATAAAGACTGGTGCATACATTTTACAGTTTTAGTAAAATTGTAAAATCGGTTCTATGTTTGACTTGAAACCTACTCCCACGAGGTCAAAGACATTTTGCCATTACTATTTTCAACTTAGAAAATTATTTTTGTGAATTATTTCAATTTCAACACTAATATAAGGTCTTCCTATTTAAAGTAGAGAAAAACTCAGAATATATTCGTTTATCTCCATTTATCTTTTATCTCCCCTCAAGTAGACAAGGATGGAATAGAACGTGGTATAGGAAATGATAGTTAGGTAAGTCAGCTGTGATTCAACCATACAATCCATAAATACTTCAATTAAAGCTTTCCCTAAGAAAGAGTTGAACCAAAGTGAAGAACTAGATACATTTTCTATACAGGGCGCTCAGAGTGTGCTAAAAGAGTATTCATTAGTGTCACTAGTTGGTACCCAGGCCAGTTTTTGAGGAAGGCAAGCTGTGTACTGGGATTAGTACAGATGCCTCAGCAAGAAATCCTGCTTCAGTCTTAGCAAAGCAGGCAGGGTCATGCAGCCTGCAAAACTGGCATTGTTGGGCCACTTGTTGTTGGAATCAGCATCATCTTGTTCAGAATATAAATTCAGGTCACACAGCAGGGAACACTGCTCTACCGTGTAGCAGCCCTCATGCTTGAGCAGACCTCACTGGGTTCAAATGCACTCTGTTCTCTATATTGAAAAAAATCCACTGTATTCATTTGGTTTGTCTTCGGTATCTTGATTTTTAAGTAGTTTTAGATGGCAAAGAGGAATGCTTTATGAAATGCAAAAAAAAAAATATTAAAGGCAAAATTCAATTGTTTTCTATTTTTATTTTAATTATAACTATCTTTCCAAGTGATTTATGAATATCAAAAATAAAGCATACACACATAACCATACAAGCGTATTTATAAATGCAATTTTTGAAAAAGCCAAATAAATTTTAGATCCCTTCTGATGGTAATTCTCTAAGTAATGCTAAGTAAGAATGGCTCAGAATGCAGTTCAAATGCATTGTCTATGTGCTCAATAACTTTCTAGCATTTGCAAGCTTCTATATTTTATTATGTTCCAGTATACACAGGTTGTATGTTTTATATATTGATATTTTACACAGTCAAACTTTGAACAATGAGTACTGGTATTACTTTTACTTCACTTTCTGAAAAATGTCAAACGTCATTTAAAGTGTAAAAGTAAAACCCAGATCAAGGTGTAATTAATAAAGAAACATGATTCATTTTAACTGAGTGAGAATTTCACTTCATGTTTTTTTTAAAAGGTACAGGTTAGCATTCTCAAAATCAGTGGTAAGCTTTGAAATGCTAATAAATGCATTTTCAATATTATTGAAGAATCTGAAGTATGTTAACACACACTGTAAGAAAAAAAATCATGTAACATGGTTTGTGTTAATATTTTTAACAAACAGTCCACAGTTCTACATGCACACATACCAGAACTCCAGTACTTAATGATTTTCAAAACTTCAGGAGCTCACCAAAATAAACAGAAACTCATTTCTCTTTTGGGAATATCAAACAAGGTTTTGCACCAAATTAAATTTAAGGTTTCAATCACATACTCAAATATATGTTTATCAGGGCTGTGCTAAAAGAGGTTAGGAAATTGTTTTGAAGTTTTAGGTGAAACACCTGACAAAGTCAACTAGTGAAAAATATAGTTCAAAAACATCTGTGTATGGTAGACTCTGCATTTACTTCATAAAAGTGAAATGCATAAAATAACTGAGTAGTGAAAACGTATTTAGCAGTTTGAATATCTAGGACAAGGAAGTCAGCTTGAATAAATCTTCCTAGTTACACTGCTATCACAGAACTCATGCTGATTAACACTACCTAATATTCTTGCATAAAGTATTTTGGAGCTATAGGAAGTTACAGTGGTGCTTTAGAAGTGTTAGAAAAATTCCTTATACCTGCCCCAGCCAAGATTTCATACGATAGACAAAACCAAGACTCTGAAAATGTAGTAAACTTATCACAGAATCACAAAATGAGTGAAGTTGGAAGGGACTACTGGAGTTCATCTGGTCCCACCTCCCTGCTCAAACAGGGTCCCCTAGAGCACATTACCCTGCACTTGCCTTTGTTGAATTTTAGAAGGTTCCTGTCTGCCCATTCCTCCACCCTGTTTTTATCCCTCTAAAATGCTGCGCAGTACTCAGAGGGATCAGCCAGTCTTCCCAGAATTGTGCCATCAATCGCAATTATCATAATTATGCTCTTACAAGACAGAAACTCTCTCATTTAAACCTCATGAAATGTAGTACATATATATCTACTTCTGGCAAATTCTGTTTAGATCTTAAATGCAAACATATTTATGGCTTTATGCATAACTGTATTTAAACATGTATCTTTTTCTCTCTTGTTTTGCAATCTTATTTTTTGTGTCTATGCAAAATATGAGGATTTATTCTTGGTGTACATGTTTAGCAATGAAGAAAAGAGATCATCACAGCAAAACTAAAGCTCATCTGCATGCAGCACCTGCTGAAGATGCTTGCCTATGCTGTCAAGTTCTCCAGAAGACATGTATCAGATGAAGGATAATAAAGACCTAAATGTGATATTTAGTTAAAATAAAAATAATGGGGGACAATAAAGAGTTTATTTTAAAACATTAATGGCAAAAGGCAGTGCAGAAATTGTATCAGCCCATGACAGAATAAGGATGCTCACCTCACAAACAGGGGTGTAGACAACCAGAGGTGTTTAATGCTCTCTTTACTTCTGTTTTCAACACCGATGATGGACCAAGGGGGCTTCAGGGCCCTGAGCTGGAGGACCACAGCTGTGAGAATGATCAACTCCCAGCTGACCCTGAACTTGTGCGGGATCTGCTGCTCCAGCTGGATCCCTATAAATCTATGGGGACCGATGGGATTCATCCACCAAGAACACTTAAAGAGTTGGCTGATTTAATCACAAGGCCTCTCTTGATGATTTTTGAATGGTCTTGGGAATATACTGAGGTCCAGTTGACTGGAAGTTGGCAAACATTGTCCCAGTTTTCAAAAAGGACAAGAAGGAGTACCCTAGAAACTACAGGCCTGTCAGTCTCACTTCAGTGCCTGGTAAAGTTATGGAAAAGATTATTCTGGGAGGTATTGAAAAACACCTGAAGAACAATGAAATCATTGGTCACAGTCAGCACAGCTTCATGATGGGAAAGTCCTGGCTGTCAAACCTGATTTCCTTTTAGGACAAGGTAATGCACCAGCTGGTCAAGGGAAGCCAGTTGATGTAACCTTTCTGGATTTCAGTAAAGCTTTCAATACTGTCTCTCACACAAACCTTCTGGACAGAATGTCCAGCACACTGCTGGATAAACACATCATGTGTTGGGTGAGCAACTGGCTCAAAGGCCAGGCACAAAGGGTGATAGTGAATGGGGTGACATCAGACTGCAGACCTGTCACTGGTGGGCTCCACAGGGCTCCATCCTCAGCCCTGTGCTCTACCACATCTTCGTAAAAGACTTGGAAGCAGGACTCAAAGGGATGCATTTGCCACTGACACTAAATTGGGAGGAGCTGTTGACTCTGAGGGCAGAGAGGCTCCGCAGAGAGACCTCAATAAATTAAAGGACTGGGCAATCACCAACTATATGACATTTAATCAGGGTACATGCTGGATTCTGCGACAGGGCAACCCTGAATGTATGGGCAGACAGGGGAACACGATGCTGGAGCAGTACCACGGAAAGGGACCTGGGTGTCCCGGTCAATGGCAAGTTGAACACGAGTCAGCAGTGCCCTGGCAGCCAAGAGGGACAAGCATGGCCTGGGGGCATCAGGCACAGCATCACCAGCCAGGCAAGGGAGGGGATTGTCCTGCTCTGCTCTGCTCTGCTCTGGGGTGGGGTGGGGTGGCCTCACTTCGTGTGCTGGGGGCAGTTTTGGGTGCCACAATTTAAGAGAGACGTTAAGCTATTGGAGAGTGCCCAAAGGAAGGCCAGAAGGATGGTGAAGGGCCTTGAGGGGAAGCCATATGAGAGGCAGCTGAGGGCACTTGGTCTGTTCAGCGATGAGAAGACTGAGGGGAGACCTCATTGAAGTCTTCAACTTCCTTTGGAGGGGAAGAGAAGAGGCTATTCTTTCAGGTGACCAGTACAGGACCCGAGGGAATGGCCTGAAGTTGTGTCAGGAGAGGTCTAGGTTGGATATTAGAAAAAGGTTCTTCCCCCAGAGGGTGGTTGGGCACTGGAACAGGTTCCCCAGGGAAGTGGTCACAGCACCAAGCCTGACAGAGTTCAAGAAGCATTTCAAAAACACTCTCAGGCACATGGTGTGACTCATGGGGACATCCCGGTGGGGGCTAAGAGTTCAGGTTGATGATGCTTGTGGGTCCCTTCCAATTCAGAATATTCTGTGATCCTGTGGTTAACTGTAATTCTGTGAAAATGTATTAACTTATATTTAAAACAAGAAGTTGATACTAACATTGATTTCCCTGGAGCTAGAAAAAACAGTGTTTTCTGCCTTACAAAAAACCCCAGAAGTTCTTGGCATGGCATAAAAAAGTCAGACCTAATAAAGACAGGTTTAAAAAAACATATCTGTGACCTAAGGGGGCTGTCATAATTTAACCCCATCTTGGCCCCACACAGCCCCTCATTCACTCTTCATCCCCAGTGGAATGAGGGTAAAAAACAGAAGAGTAAAAGTGAGAGAACTTGTAGCTTGAGATAAAGACAGTTTAATAGGTAAAACAAAATCTGTGCACACAAGGAAAGTAAAACAAGGAATTCATTGACCATTTTCCATGGGCAGGCAGGTGTTCAGCCATTCCCGGGAGAGCAGGGCTCCACCACATGTAATGGTGACTTGGGAAAACAAATACCATTACTCCAAACACCCTCCCCTTTCTTCTTCTTCTCCAGCTTTTACTGCTGAGCATGATGCCATATGGTGCAGAATTTCCCTTTCGTTAGTGGGGGTCAGCTGCTCCAGCTGTGTCCCCTCCCTACTCCTTGCACACCCTCAGCCTCCTCCCCGGTGAGATTCCAAAGGCTACTGAACTCTTCATTTTGGCTAACACTTGTGAGTATAGAAGAAACGCAAGGATATCCCTTGGATAATATGACAGATTAAGAAATTTGTTATGGAGCTGATGCACCCTTTCAGTTCAGGTTCGAACATCATTAATTTCACTTAGAAGTAGAAAACAAATACTTTTTCTACTTGAATATTCTTCCCATATTTTAAAGCTAGTTTTGATGCAAATGTAGCTGTTGTTCAGCTGCTTTGAATTTATTTTCTTCAGTCAATTAATTTTTTTAAATTCTTCTGTACTGTTAACTCATGTTTTTATAGTGCAATGTGTTTCAGCTGTAAATTACAACAAACACATAGTGTCTAAGTTAAAGTTGTTTGGTGGTGGTTTTTTGGACAGGAATTATAAAGTAACTCTTCCATATTTAGTATGCCACAGATCAGTGTTAAGCTGTCACATCCACAGAACTGTGCTTTTTCATTTAACGTGTTATATTATGCTGGCAAGAAGTTGAGTTCTGGCTCTAGCAGAATTGTCTTACAGTCAACAAAGCAAAACTCATTTAATATAAAATTTGTTCTTTGCTTTTGAATTATTAGACAACCTTTTTTATGCTTTGTGATATTCTCATCATGTTGATATGCCTCCCACATCAAAAGCAGTCACAAGCATATTCCAGCAAAATGCAAATATAACAACAAGATGATAAAAATAGATTTAAATTACACATATCTATATTTCTCCTACAAGGAAGAAATTGACTGTATGGGCTATTTTGAGCTGTTTTCAATAGTTGCTATTGATATTTCATATCTGTACAATTATACAACATGAAAATGAGACTTCACAACAAACACTGTCTGTGCCATAATTAATTTCACCTAGCAGCAAAGGTTTAGTATTTGAACATTGATGCAAGAGAGTGGAAGAATTTATGCTGACCTTTAACATCAACGTAATCATTAGATGGTGAAGATGGCCAAAGAAAATTATTGTCTTGTTTAGACAACTCCAGAAATAGAAGAGTTCAGCAGTTGTGTGCATGTACACTCAGCACCACTTTTCAGAGTAGTACTAAAGGCACTGTAGATAACACTGACATTATAAATCCATACTCACCTGAAATGTGCAGCACAAATGGATGCTGTCAAATATTACATCTCATCTACTTGCAGATATAATCCCTCACTAGTCTGCTAGTGAGTCCCTTAGACTCTGCTAGTCCTTACAAGAATTTTAAAAGGTGAAAACATCCTATAATGTAATTCCACTACACAATATTTAGAAAGAAAAGTAACTCTAAAATTTTCTTTATGGACAGGAATAAAGGAATAATGCAGAACAGAAGCTGAGGTATTTGTATGGTAAATAGACTTGATTTCAATCAAGTATATATATCGCACCCCTCATCTTTTGAAGTAGATTCCTTGAGTACTGCCATCCTGGCTAAATGTTCTCATGAGACATGGAGGGCAAATTCTCTGTTATGGAAAGTGTATCCCTGTTAAATCCAAACTAATCATGCTATTGCAATTTAGGAATTTTTTAACCCAGTCTCAGGTGATATGACATTGAAATTTCACGACGTTTTTTTCCCAGCAACTTAACCATTGAACAAAAATTACTTGAGTCCTGCTTCAATGCATATGCTGAAGTGGCTGCAGAGGCAGTGCTCTGCCACTCCTCCTGCTACAAGAGCCATCATCACTACTATCACTACTACAAGAGCTCTGTCACCCCTGCTGCAGAAAGATGGAAAATGATGGTACCAACCCTGTTTGAACTCTTGCATGACCAGGCAGCAGTGATTTCCCCTTCTGCAGCCACTGGCCTTTCTCCCAGTAGGCAGAATTTTTGTTTTAAGAAAATAGCTATTTAAAATGTGACTCCGATCACAAAGAAATTTTACCATCTCTATTTAGATTTCTAAATAAATATGTGATTTTGAGGAGGTCTTGCTAACTACATTTCCCATTCTTACTCAATAACCCTTCCAATTTGGAAATGTCAGTGTATGATTGCAATGCTTTATAAAAATAAATATCAAAATTACTCAGAAAGTTTTCTCATTTTTTTCACAAGTAACCTCATCTTTCTCTTTCACTTTACTGATCTTTATCCAAAAGTAGGGAGATTTCAAACACATAAACAAACAAAAAAACTAAAAGCAAAGCAAACTTGCTTGCTATCCTAAAATTAGCCAAACATGAGGTACATATTTGAAAATATAGCTGGCTGGTAAAATACAATAATTTATAATCCAAGAGCCAGGGAAAAAAACAAGCTAATCATTACAGTCATCATAACCTTCCTCTTATGTGGTTTACTACTGAATACCTACTTTTATATTCTGCTGTATATCAATTTCTAATTCATTACTCTGATTGCAATCAGGGGACATCACAGCTCTGTATCTGCTGGTCTTCATTAATGTTCACAGCCATTTTTGAGATGTAAGGCTTAGATTCCAGCAGAGCAGACACAACGCCTAAATTTGTTTTATAGATGAAATTAGGGAAACTCTAGTAATGAATGAAAACCAGACCATCAGATCCCACTGCTATAGCTTTATTTTTAACCAGGATCTTTTAATATTAATCCTAACAACCTTACAAGGATTTAAAATTAAAAAAAAAGCTTGTCTCTTTTCCTCTATCTAAATCTTTTGATTTCCCTAATTAACTGTCTAGGTTGTAAGATTCACTGATTACTTGCATTATCAGTGATATATATATATTGCATAAACAGCCTTTGAAATGATACTTCAGATTTCCAACTTTCCCTGTTAAATAAAAGATATGGTATGTTTTTAGGCTTTTAACAAGGCCTTGGTCATTCTAAAACTGCTGGGTGTTGGTTTTTCTAATAGCCTTATCTTCTTCCTTGCAATTCCAATTCTAAATATAGATTTATCATTATCTGATTTAGGTAAGTGAAATAAAGCAAATTAATGTACCCCAGGATTTAGTGGTTTGTTGCAACTTGTTTACTAAGGGACAACACTGAGTCACATATATTCTGGTTTAAGTAACTAAAGAGATTGGTAGAGACAAGATATATGTATTAAGAGTAAATAAATACATCCTTGGTAAGTATTTATTGGCATGCAATATATCATTAATATTGAATGTCTCCAGTGGAATATTTTATTCTTTATTCAGAAAAAGAGACAAAAAGCCTGATTCTGACTTGCATATAATCAGGTGAAAATCAGTCCCTAAGTGACAAGAATCAACATTTTTCTCCACTTACAGTAATGACTCCCATAAGCAGCTTGCATCAAATGAATAAATGTATCTCTATAGGACAGAGGACAGCCATACTTCCAGAAGGGCTCAAGTGGAGGCTGCAAACTACAAAAACATAATCGTTACTGAAGACCTCCAGAATCCATATATTTGTTGAAAAACATCTATCCTCTCCCTACTTATACCCCACTCCCCCAAAAATCCCAGCAATGAAGCAACCCTGAGAATGTATACTTCAGACAATGTATGTAACTAGTTTTTATAGCAATATTTTCCCTTGTTTTTCAGAGATCAGATACCTGTCTTGCATCTTTTCCCTGGAAAGCATTAGGCCATTTTAATATGCTGAAGTAATTTTGGAGGTAATAAATATAGCATTATGCAGAATAATTTTAATGTCGTGCTGAGGATTATTTTTCTGTCTTCACTGATGGTTGAGATCAAATATTGATTAGTATGGAATATATATCTCTACAAACAATAGTTGTAGATGTATATATTCCATTATACAAACAACAAAAGCTGAAAGCTTCAGTAATGAAATACTGTCTTCAAAATTTTAGGAATAAATTTGTTAATGATTTTACTGTGCTCTCTCAAGCAACTATTTCTCTAGATCGAATGACTTTAAAGGTAAGTTACAGCTTTGTTACAGCTTTTGATTTCCAGCCTGTGAAAGAAACATTTTTTATCTATTTTTTTACTATATTTTTTATTCTTTTCCCAGGTACTTCTGTGTATTATAGGTGTTCATAACTATGCAGCAAGTAATGGAAATAACAAATCAAGACAAATCACAGACAGAGCTACACATCTCATTGCTTTTTTTCTCTGATAATGAGACTGTCTTGATTTCAGTTACTAACACGTAGACGGGCACTCAACATTGTCACATAAGTCACACATCATATATACTTTTCCAGATACTATAGATATTGAAATAATAATTTTTTACAGATGGGTGAAACTATTGTTCTAACACTGTATGAGGCAAGCCATATGAACACACAGGAGCCAAAGCTCATGCTATACATCACCCTATTATGTAGAAAGTAACATAAATTATAAATTAAGGCAGGAAAAGAATAATTGCAAATATGAGAATCAGTGCCTAAGTGGAGACAGCAAAGTGGGATCACTTAAGGTTACTGAAACTAGCACTGCTCACTGATCAGATTTAAAGGAAGACTGGTGGACTGTTGTGCAGCACTGTCTTTAAAGGAACATAGGTAAGAGGCTTGAAGATTCAGATTTAGTTTCACTAGAGAGCAGTGATGTAGCTCAGCTATGAGATATTGTTCTGGAATGAGGGGAATTCAGTTTGCCCAGACCACTACCAGAAAAGTTATTTTGTACCTCTGAGGTCTGACCGTATAGGTAGTTTTGCTGTTTGGTGTTTAAACCACATTTTACAAACCCGAAGGTTCTGTGAGGTTCTCTGGGAGTGCTTTCCTGTCAGATATGGGTTGCTCCTACACTAATTTTAGAATGTTAAATAATTTAGAAATTAGATATTTGTGTTCAACCCATTTGAAAGGAACAGGAAAGCTCAGAGTTTTAAGAAGAGGGAAAAGAACAACAAAACAAATAAGATAGGGAAGCACTGCTATTGATAGTAATATTATAGGCAAGTTATCAAAACCAGGCATCACAGGAAAAGTAATACCTTAAATCAACTAAGGTGTAAGCGGGTTAAGTGGGTACCACACGTAGAACAGGGAAGGAAACAAAAGTTATCTGCAAATCATAGATACCAGCTGATATTATGTGAGGTTTAAGGACGCTAATTAACACATTTACTAAGTCCTGCCCAAAGTATTTTGAAGACTAATGAATAGCTGGACACCTCAGGTAGGAATATGAGGAAAAGGAAGCACAACTTGGAGCTGATATACTGCAATCTGAATGATATGGTTTTCTTTGTCTCCTTATTAAAAAACACAGCCAGCACTGCGAGTAAAAAATCAGCAAACATCTGGAGAATAACAAAATCTTAAAACTCAGAAAGTAAAAGTTTAAAAACCAACAATAATGACAGAGAAATAGAACTGATTTTTGATATTACAAGCGAAAATGGAATAGGTGAGGGGGAACAGTAGCCAAACTATGTCAAGATCTTAAATAGGCTTACAGAAAGGTCTCTGAGAAAGACCTTACATTAGCTCAGTAAGCACTGCCATGTGAAGTAAGATTCCAAGCGGAATGCTGATAAAAAGCAATGTGTATAAACTCAAGGGTAAGTAAGCAAGATGTCCCAGAGGAAGTTTCCAGGTATTTTCTTTTTTCACAACATCAAAGTATGAAGAGCATTAGGAGCACTTTGATTACATTACCACAATACTGAGTGTTTCAGAAACACACAAACACATTAAGCTTTAAGGAATAATCATTGCAAGTAAAGTGCTTATTCTCTTGTTGCAGCAAAAGTGCATCAGAATGCTGTGCAAAAGAGGGACATAGCCCGGATGAGAGTATGTTGTCATCATGCTTCCATTTGGACACAAAAAAGGAACCCCTGTAACTCAAAGCTAAGCTGTTCATGCAGTGCAACCAACCTGCTGGAAGTACTCCAAAAGGCTTGCTAGACTACACCTGATAATTTTGTTCACAGCCCTGAGCCATACTGACAGGCATGAGAGGACAGACTGCACTATGTCTTTTGGGAGATGGCGACTGCTCTCACAGACCTCTGTGGCTTTTCCACTCCTTCTCACGACTTGTAACCCACAGAACTTCAAAATTCCTGTCTTCAAAGGGGAGCCAAATACTGTCTTATGAGAGCTTATTCAGCACAAGTAGAACAGTGAACAAAGGAATAGCAAGGAATTTATTTCAAAAGGAAAGTGAAACAAAGACTTAGGTTCTCCATTCTACAGTGTCAGTGGACATGTATAATTTCAAGTGCAAGTTCAAAGTTTGACATAGTTGATCATGACATTTAAAGGATTTACATATACATGTTCATTGGGTTGTGTCCATCCATGTCTCTAGGATAAAAATACGACATACCATTCAAGGAAAGGTATTAATGTAGAGATTTTAATGATTAAATAGATACATGTTAAAACAATAACCTATCCACAGCTTACCTATAATAATAGAAGCCTCTCTACCAACTTTGCTTTTCTAATTAGCTGAATACTTGTCAAGAATGATTAATGAGCAATTGATTATATCTTGCTGTTAACCTGGGATTAAATATTAAGTAGCAAATCCTGAGTTAAATCCTTGTGCCTGAGAGGCATAAAGATTCTGCAACAGTGACTGTGCACAAGGACATACAAGATACCAAAGGAATTGCAATGAGGAGGTGATAGCAACATGATTCGGGGCGGCATAATTTTCTTTATGTGGCTTGTTTAGGCATAGGGCAGGTAAACTTTGCTTCACAAAAGGCTGAAAGCTTCAGGAAAGTTGGCAAAGTTTCTCCTAGTGTTCTGCTCAAATTTCCCATTGTTCAAAAGACCTACAACTGGCTTTGTCTGAATGAGAAGAAAATTACTTGTCAGTATTTCAGGAAAGGCAGAAAGACAGAAAAAATGCTAAAGGATGTAAATGGTTCTCTCTATATATGTACTTTGTACTAGGAAGGAATCATACTGCCAGTAATCCATAATTTCTTGTCTGGCATAATTTTCAAGTCTCAGAAGCAAATGACATGTGAAAAAAAGTACAGTATCCAGTATGGCTGGACAAAGATTTAGAAACTACACCATGGTGACAATATCTGTATTGGAATAGAGATAAAACAGAATATGCAAACTTTTTCCTTTTTGCTAACTTCAGTGTTTTTGATAGAGATACTTGGAGATTCCCTAGGCAATTATTCTGTATGATGCCAGGAAATTAAACAACAATCTCCTCAAGAGCAGGTTCCACTGCTGAAGTAATCAGACAGACCTCATCCAAATTAGTGAAGTAATTTTATTTCCATTGACATGGGATCCAACTCTATTTCTTGACTCTTCCTCCTCCTCCACAATTTTTGCTCTCTTTACACTGCGTTCTTTCAATATTGGTAAAGAAATTATTTTCTTTTCTACCACTTGCCACGTATAATTTTGACTTGGCTTCATCTGCCAAAACAATACAGTCACAATTTTCTGATGATGTAGAATTGCATCTTAAAATTAATTATGTCCTGCAGCAGCAAAATACTTCTCTGCCAAGTTATTTATACAGCTCAAATTTTAGATATCAGTGTCTCCTCTCTCCAGTTGGCCTGTCAAGGGCATGATTTTAGCCTTATTAAACACGAATCTGGTACTTTTAATCATATGTTATTCTGCTACAGAACACTAGGGCTTTCACAAAGATGTTTTTTGGCACCAGACAGAAACTGCATGAAGTCAGACATTGACAATTGAGAGAATGTGATCTGATGACATTATTCAGTGAGTGAGTCAGTGCATCTACTCAGGCATGAAAAAGAAAGGAATTGTGTTTTAATGTGGTATGTACTGTCACAGGATGATCAAAGGAAATACAAGTGGGTGACAATGTGCAGCTACATTAAATCCTTTAGCATTTGAGTTCCTCAGTGCTGCGCCTTGTAAGCAGAACAGAAGAAACCTTTGGAGCACCAGCAGCGTATGGCACAGCCTGCATAAACTAAAGCACAAGCCTTTGCGAATGCAAATCTCTTGTGGCAAAAGTGCAACTGTTCTGGCCCTGTGAAATTAGAGTCTAACTGCAAAGTTGAAAGTCCACTTCATTCTAGGATTCAAACCTTTCTGCTGTTGAATGTTTTGTGATGTCAGGATTTTTGCTCAAGGACCCTCTTAATGAGTAGGATTTTTTATGGCAGTAAAAAATATCAGCCTTTGGTCCCCATGCCTTGTAATCTGTAATTAATGAAATGCCATAAAAATTTATAGTTCTTTAAAGGTTACATTTTTCCGAATGTACTGAGAGGAACACACTGAGAAATTAATTTTATGCAATATAGCAGATTTCAAACATCCAACAAAGTAAGTTGCTATGTTTTGGAAGTGGGATGTGTGCTCAGGCACAGATGGTTACTTCTTCTCTTTAAAAGAAATCTCTTGAAGATCTGCAATAATAAACAAAAACAGTTCTCCAAACTATCAGAACTACTGCTCTTCTTGTCTACTATGAGCTCCTGCTGTCATTAAGCTTATTTAAGTAGATTGAAGAACATAACTCTTCTAAATGTCTGCTGCATCCTCTGTTAATTTGAGAAAAATATGCTGACTTGGTAAAATACAAAAGGGAGAGGGGAAGAGAGAGGGAGAGGAGGGAGGGGCCTGATGCTGCTATTCCTCTGCCTTGTGTTTCTCTTTTCCCTACATTTGTAAGGTCATTCCATAAAATCAGGTTTTATCAGGCACAATTAAGTAGTATTTCCCTGTACTATTTTACCCGACCTCCTCCCTTTTCTTTTCTTTTTTTTTTTTAATGTAAAACAGATAGAGCAAAACAACTAAAAATGTTTAGACGTATCATTCTGGCAAATGGAAGTTGCAAGTTCAAGTGTCACTTTCTCCTTGTGGTTTTAACCTGAGTCTCGCAACACACATTTGCAAAACACCCATTGTGGAGACACCCTGAATGGTACAGTGAAAGAATTATACAGCAGTCAGTTTTCAGCCCAGGTTTCCAACTTTCAGAGTTGTTGAGATACACTTGAAAATGTGGCCAAAGATCCTAGAAAAGGTAATGTAGGAAAATAGTAATAACTTCAAATAAACTCATGGAAATTTAGAATCCTTTAATCTGAGACAGGGATTGACTGATTGACTGGGAACAGAAATTCTGAAGGACAGGCTCAATATTTAAGAACTGCATAATTCCCATATGATTTAAGGCACTGAAAACACATGGTGATGTCTTCCAGGCCACTGTTCTACCCTAATGGTAGATAACACGAAGAAAGAAAATTGCAGTTTCCAGGAATGACCTTGAGCTCACTTAAAGGAGGTTGGCTCTGAGTATCTTACAGAGGCACTGCAGAAAGGAGAGCACAAAACAAAGACACTTTGCAGCTGCTAAAGACCAGTCAAGCTGTCTGCCAGCATAGAAGACACAAGACACTATACCCTGGATATTTTTGGATATATCTAAACAGACCAACATAGTTGGGATACTTTTTCTGATGCCTCTAAACTCAAGACCTGAAAGAAGTTACTTGGATGGATTACAAACATTTATAGTGACACTGAAGCGAAAAGGAAACCTTAGTGCAGGAAAAAAAATTACCTCTCCTGAGGTGTTTCAGACTCAACATTCATGCGTTGACAAAGAGTTAGCTATTTATAATTTAGAAATAATACTGAATCATTGTGTGTTATTTAACTGCAACAAAGGGAAGAGATAAAGATATTTCTTTCAGGCAAATTCTGGATGAGAAGGGCAAAGTTGTTATGTACTTGAATTGTATCATATTTACTGAATTTAAATGACATTTTGCACACACTTTAAAGATTTTTGTATGCAAACAGTACAGTTACCAACCAATAACGGTAAAGGACATAATAATTTAGTATTTTGTATATTTTGTATATTTTTCAGCAAGTTAATTAATTGTAAGTTGTGTACTTTTTAGTAATCATCGAATATTTAGTCTGTAAGTGTTTCATTTGAAATGTTACTGATTTGCAATATGTGTTTCAAGTTTAGTGTTTGACTACATTCACTTGCTGTCATTATCTGCTGATTAGTTTATCTATAATTGAAGTCAATAAAGTCTCCTTAATGTACTGTACTGCTGTGTATCATTAAATATTGGTTGTAATCATGGAACTACTTCAGTGCTTTGGAATTGCAAGAACATGTAAAGGATGTTCTGATATTCTCCTTCTTACTGCATAAACACTTAAACATCCAAAACATTAATTAGTAGCAATTTTATTTTAAATTGTAATCACTAGTTGTAATGGCACCCCATTACCTTAAATTCTGGTTTAGTTGCAAAATTAGTATGTAGTCAGCAATTGGAATAAACAAGTCATCTTTAAGCAACAATAACACATATTATAAGGAGATTCCTGATCAAATGAAATAGAGCAAAGTTCCATGTGGCAAAGCTTCACCCTGAATCTGACTCATGCATTTCTTTCTGTCCTAGAAGTCTGTGTGGCAGCATAATGTCAGAGACATCTCCAAAACACCAAGCATCTCGAAAATTATTCAGTAAAGCAAAAAAGTAAGCCATGTGCTGAAGTGTTTTTCTCAGTCAAGGTCTCTATTTGTCCACATCAATTTAGCATAATCCTAGAAATATTGTGAATGAAGGTCTCCACATTACATACTTAAGCTGACTTTACCAGGCCTTGGAAGAGGTAGGGTACGAGGAATATGATTTAAAACAGCAAGCTGATCAGAGAGACTGTTCACTAGCCAACTACAAGAAATGGAGCAGTCCAGGGAAGGGATAGCCACCTGCTTTGCCCTCACTAGACCACATCTGGAGTACTGCATCCAGTTTTGGATCCCCCCATCACAATAAATGCAGGTGTTCAGGGGAAGGCTACCAGAATGATCAAGATTGTGTCATTCACCCTACAAGGAGAGGCTGAGGGAACAGGTCTTCTTGAGTCTGGAGGAAAGATGGCTTCAGGGGGACCTAAAAACCCAATAAGGAACCAACCACAGTGAGAAGATGGAGCCGTGCCCTTGAAAGCACTGAGTGGGAGGAAGACAAAACAATAGTTGTAAGATGGAAAAAGATCAGACTGGACATAGGGGAAACGTTTTTCAGTACAAGTACAGTGGAGTAGTTTGCCCTGGGAGATTGCACACTCCATCCTTGAATGTTTTTAAATACCCATCTGGATATGGCCCTGGGAAATGTGGCCTGATACTGCAGCTGACCCTGACTGAATGGGAGGTTGTATGATAAACCACCTTAGCTTCCTTCCAACATAAATTACTCTCTGACTTGGTGACATGTTTTAATATTGTAACCTTTTAAAAAGAAACAGTTTCAACCACAATCAGTTTTAATTTGAGGATGGTTTGGGTTGGAGACCTCCCATATTTATTCAGACTTTCTTTAAAACTGATATAGTGCCGAAAATGACCAGTACAAAAAATTGCATTTAAGCATTCTGTAAGTTATGAGAGTAACTAATGCATTTTAAATCTTTAACTATGAAATTGTTCAACTGATGCACCTTTATAAATATATTGCCACAGGTTATACATTAAATATAAGACCAATGAAGTGGAAAACCGATTTGTCAGTATGATCTGATTTACTGACAGGGTATTTTTCTTCCTCAGTGAAAAATAAAAATTGAGGATATATTCCACATTATAGTCTGGTTTTGGTACCTGACCAATTACTAATCAGCTTAACCACTCCTGACAGCTGCTAGCACATAAACTCTGAAAATAAAAAAATATTTTATTACCTACAAAAATGCTATATTGGTAGATTTGAAAAGAACCACCAATATCTCTTAAATGTTTTGAATTGCTCAGATGAATTGACCTAGAAAATTTCTTCTTTGCTGCAGCCTTTTCTTTGATTCCAGTAGGTCTTCAACTAGCAGAGTAAACACTTTAGTCTGGCTTCATCACAGCTATTTTTGCACAAAAATATTTTTCATAAATATGCTATACAATCCAGTAAATGAGAATTTCTGTTCTGCTTCCATTCATCAGAGAGAAAGCAAGAAAACAGGAAAATAAGTCAGATTCTCAGTTATTAGCCAGTTACCTTGTCAACTAGTCAGTAGTTTCCTGAATCTTCCGTTTTGCCTTTTATGTAGAAGGTAATGATACATTCCAGTCACTCTTCCTCTCATCTGGAATTTTTCTTGACCTCCATAAACTTCCAAAAATGATGGAGTGGCTTTGCAATGACAACATTCAACCCCATTATCAGCCATGGATGTGACCTATAAATTCCCAACAACATCTGTCTATAGACACTGTTGTAATTGGTACAAAGGGTCCCTTAACTTGCCCCTCTTCTATTAGTGGTTAACTGTATGTTTCATTTTTCTTCTTGGCATAGATCTAGGCTGACCTTACCTGTGAAAACTGTAAAAAGAGCAATATTCAGTCTGTCTGTTCTGTCTTTTTCTCTGTCATTTTGGACTAATTTGCCAACCTCATTTGACAGCAGTTCCTCAAAAGCTCAAAGCTTTTTTTTATTCGCAAATAATCAGTTCAGCAGGGCACTACTCCTAGTGAGCAGACACAGTAGCTGCATTAGGACTCACACTACAAAAATCTCTCAAAATGCTTCTGCATCACTGTGTTGCTTTCTGAAGTCCTGCACAAGAATCAGGACCTGCAGAGCTAAGGATTTTCCAAATTGTTACTTAGCTCTGAAGAGTTAAAATGTTCATCCTGACCAAAATAAATATTATAAAGCAGGAAGGCCCGTGAATTTCTACAAGTTCTGAGCGGTGCACAGTACAAAATCTGTAAAATACAAAGTCAGTCTTAAAAGTGGAGGAAGATAAACAAGGCACATCCTCTCTTTCTTTCTCCCTACCTCTGAAATGGGACAGATAACATAGAGGAGTTACTACATCTTGAATGCTTTCACTGTACAAGTACTGAGACTAAAGACTGCACCTCCTTGAGCACCAAGCTTTTTAAATTTCTCTTCAACAGTGTCAAAACTTAATACTTGGTAAATATTCTGAAGTTTGTATTTAATACAGAAAAAACATGTGAAAGTAACAATTCAAATAATCTGTCCTTGTTTAAGCAATACTCTGGTATCACCTGATGCTATATGACTGAAAGGGTAAGCAAATTTGGAACAGGTTTCCAGGGAGACCTATATTTGGATTTTTAAGTGATGATTCTCACTTTAATTTTAATTGAAGTACAAGCAACACACCCACTGTAAATATCTATGCTACCAACAATGACATTTACAATTTCCTATTACTTAGAGTAAGAATACCAGTTTTAACTTCTAATTACTGGAATCACTTCTACTTTGGAAAAGCCAAATATTATTCTTGGAAAAAATATAATAAATCTGGGTATTGTCCCAGAAAATTTAAATTAAGATTTAATAGTCTGAGTCTTTTGTTCAATTTCTCTCAAAGAGCTTATATTGCAGTTGCATTTTATCTTCTTTTTTTTTTTTAATTTCACCCCCTTCTTTGTATAATTGAATTTCTGTTTAGAGATACTCCCTTATAATTTTGTCCAGTCAAATAATATCCCTTTCTAAGTCATCTAGTTTCTTCTTCCAAACCTCCTGACTAATGATTACACCACCCCTCAAAGCCAATTTACAGGCTTACCAAAACATTGCTGGAAAAACTTAGCATTCCTATTTTTATATGTTTCCCAACAGAAGGCCAATTAGTTTTGGAAGCCTTCAGGATCTCATAATATGGATAGGAGATTTTTATGATTTATTTTTAGATCCAGAAGGTTTTAATTAGATGGTAAGGGTGAAAGAGTCACAGTTGAGGATGTGGAGGTTTCTGTTCTAGCTGCAAGCCTAAAATCATATGATGGATCACCAAAGAAGAAAATTCACTATTTTACTTTCTTGTCAGACCTGTAGTCTTCTAAGATGGAAAATGTTACACTAAAAAATGACAATATCCCTGCTTATTTTCCATGCATAAAACAAGAAAGCCATGTCCTATTTGTTTGACTGACACAGAAAGTTCTAGAAAATATTTCACTGTTAAAAAGAATTAGGATTCCCCTTTTTTTTCTGCTATTTTTTATACCTCTAGACACTTCAAGCCAGAATTCTGTGGCAATGCAGTGGATCTTGCTCCATCTCTAGGGTGTTAACATTTGTTGCAGCACAAGTCAACCATTACAGAATACAAAGCAGTGATTTGAATTTTTTCTCCTATTGCCACCATAACCAATTTCTGGCATATCCTGATCCTTCTGCTCCATGTCTTTTTCCAGTTTCTCTTCAGGTCTAAGAATTATTGCAAAGACAATTTCAAAATGCTGTAATACTTCTCAAGAAACTGAGCTTGTAATATAGAAGCCACAGCAAAACACAAAACAGCATTAAGAAAGTAGATGGCATTTGATCTCTGAGTAGGAAACAGTAACATCAGAAGGCAAATCTGTCACAACTCACTTGTGGGGGATTTGATTTTATCAATTCTCATCAGGCTGAACAAAGACACCAGTCCACACATCAGGAAGCTCTCATGCTTTATTGTATAATCACCTGATTTTCAGGGATCAGCCCACTATTTAGTCTCAAAAGTGTTGGCTAACAATCCCTTAACTTTTATAACACACTTCTCAAACTCCCAACTACTTCGGTACAAAGTAGGGGATAGAATATGATAACAACACTCTGCCAGGACAAAGCAGGAGAGGAGAGAAATAAGGACCAAGATGGGAGAAAGAGAAGGTCATCACACCTTAGAGCCTGAATTGGTCCTGCCACAAGAATGGATCTCGAGTTAACAAAGAAGGGAAAACAAAGAGAAAGAGAAAAAAAGAGCACAAGTGGACAGATCCACTTCCTTTTATGGTTTTTTCTGGTTCATCCTTTCATATAAAATAGATTTTTCATGCCATTGTGTTCGTGTATGTGTAGCCAGCCCTGGTGAGCCTTCCATGAACTAATTGGCAGGGGCGGGGAAGTTGTCACAGGAGCACTTAGCATGAGTCTCAAGATGGAAAAGGAAGCTGGTTCAGAACAGCGCTGCCCCAGCTCCATGGGACCCTCTCTTCCAATCACCACTTTCATGTTACAACAGTCAGAATGTTTGAGACAGAACAAGTTTATGCCTGGTCCTCTACACAACCAATACTATCTAGTTGTTCCATTTAATAAATTATTGTCCACTCAGCTAAGATATGACTGAGTGTCACAGGTTAAAGTCTGCCCAAACCACAGCTCATTTAAGTGAGACCTTAACTATACTGCCCAGCTTTAACTACTTACACATCTGAAATGTGAAGTATAATACTTTAATTTTAAGTATAATACACTTGATTTTAAGTAGTGCCTAAGATGAAATCTGTACTTAACAGCTTTTTTTTGTTTGACTATTGAAAACATAATCAGAAATGCAGGATTCACAGAAAATATGGAAATGTAACAACTCTAGGATTTATCAGATCATATAGGAAAGAAATGCGGCAAAGTAGATCTTCTTAAATTGAATGGAATCATTGGAAGTAACTATCAAGGTACCTCTGCATGTGCAAGCGGCTGGGAAATGAGATCATCAGGATTTGAGCAAGAGACCTAGACAGCTGGTTGTAGCTGAACATGTAATTCACTTAAATTTCATTATAGTTAATTGTTGCAAGAAATAAACAAGAAAATTGCTTTGTTACCTCCTCTCTGAAAATTACAGTCTAGATGAAACAAACACTTTGAAGACAATGGCTTCTATGAAAGAAAATATAACTTTACGGAAGGAGATTGCTTACACAGCAGGATACAAACTACAGCAATTTTTTTTTAAAAAAATGGCTTTTGGCTTATGTAGTGATTCTGCCAAGCTGATGATTTGTAAGGAAACATAGTATACCAGCTGCAGTTTGTCATGGGTATGACTTATTTGCAAAATCTATGCAATAGGCATCTACTATATTCCTTAATGGTTAACAGATCGGCATAGAATTCAAGGAAGTAAAATCAACTGTCCTGTCCATACCGCTGTTTTCCATGCAACAGAAAGTTTGCCAAAATATGTTAGTATCAAAATCACCAAAAGATAAGGAGACACAGAGATTTTAGTGTCTTCAATCTACATTTGCGAGTTTCAGGAAACCTGCATCTCTGATCTTTTCATTACTCTCCTGGGAAGACAATATCAGGGTTTTAAGACACTATGGTGAACATTAAATTTTAATGTTCTCATGGAGCTTTAAGTGCATTTTTTTTCTCCATATAACAACAACAACAACAAAGAAGAAGAAAGGAAAGTTAAAAAAAAAAATCTCAGTCTTACCCCTCAGTCTGTTCCAACAGGAACCTTAATCTTTCATGCTCTCCTTAGCTTTTGAGAAGTCTTTTTAAGGAAGTCTTTTTGATCCCCTCAAGCACAGCAAGAAATCATGAAGAGGCATTAAAAAATATTACTTTGGAATCTCCTCTTTCATTTGTTTAAAGTTGAAAATGCATTTAGGTTAAAGATTTATTGTTCTACATTCCTGAGGAAGCCAGAAGGGTTTTAAAGGAAGTCCTGTATTGTTTCTACATCGGAATGATCTGCAGCTTGATGGGGCCCACGTCTTGCAAGGGGGCACGTGAGGAGAGCTTATTAGGCAGAAAAAACAATAACCATGAGGAGTGAAAATTAGAAAGCACACCTGTAGGTTGTAGAACCTGTGATTGGATGGTTTCATTCTGAAGTGGTTTGTTGGGGGGGTGTCTTTAAAATTGACTAGATAAAGGTTTGCTAAATGACAGCTATTACTGATTGAGTTCTAAGTAGGTAAAGATATGATCATTATTTCAATCTTATCAGAAATATTTACACCTTCATTTCTGTGAATAAATTAATAACTTTACTCCCCTTACCCCTTTCCCCATCATCTTTGTCTTGCTCTCAATACCTAAACATGTTTCAAACTGATCACAGTCTTCCCCTTCTGCTGATTTCAGCCAATCTTCCCTATCTGTTTTTTCTATGTTTGCAGTGAAAGCTTCCCCTCCCGACCTAATAAAGTGTGTGATGCAATTTCACAGGTATCTTTGTCAAACTGCTATTTTCTAATACATACTGTCTGTCCTCCTACATCAGCTGATGCTGCTTTTGTAGTATTCTTGTGAGCTCTTCAGGTCACAAGAAACAGGGAATCCTGAGGGTACCAGCTCTTATGACAAACAAATTCTAGTCTGTCCAACAGAAGGCACCTAAATCTTTCCACAACTTCCTGATCATTTTTTGATGATCACAGCCAGCAGATGCAGATTTACTGATATATAAAAAGACTAAGATCTAAATTTAGTCAGCCCTGATCAGGTGTCATCATTTAAGCCCAGCTGGAAGTTTAGCCTCACACAGCCACCCAATCCCCTCTGTTGAGAAAGAGACAAAAGGCAGAGATTATGGGTCGAGATAACAATTACTGGAAACAGTAATGAGATAAGAAAATGAGCAGTAACAGCAGCAACACTAGTAACAGTATATAAAAGAGGGTGATTACATGCAAGATGTTCATGGAGTCCAAGGCAACATGACTGCAGCCAGCACCACCCCACTGCTACCTCCACCACTTTTCCCGACCTGAAAGGGACGTCCATCTCCTTGGAAAAAATAAAGTTCTTTCTCCCTCACCCCCGGCAATGAAAAATAATGGCTGACAATGGGACCAGCATTACCCCACTGCTCCATTCTCTGTTCGCTCCCATGGAAAAGGACAAAATGACAGTGGATAGGCCATCTTTTTCCTCCACCCCAAGCCATGCCCCCTTCCTGGAATTGAGAATCCCCTACTTCCACACCTAGAGACGGTGTGAATAGTATAGAATAACAACCTAAGCAACCCACATGGCTCCTGACATACTTGGCCAAAACTAGGGCACCAGATCATACAACATTCATTTAATATTCCTTAAGAATATGACTTTACTGCCCAAATGAGCTGTGCATCAGAATCCTCAACTCCCAGAACGAGAATCTTTCACTTAGATCTAACTAAATCTCTACTATTTTTTTCCAGCATCTATGAAAAACAGATTCTTGGTTTGTCTGAGCATTTTTAACAAAGTCCACCTCAAGAATTTGGTGACTAGGGCAGCTTGGATGTCTTTTCCTTAACTGAAGCTTTTCCTTCAACTCAGTGTCTCTGGAGAATTAGAGCAGTATTTTCAGTCTCTGCCCTTTGGATTCTGCACTTGTTCTTCTCTCACTTCTCATTCACAATGTTTTTGTCCCAGCCACTAACATGTACCTCAACTTCATTTATACTTCTTCTTCTTCTAAAAGTAATTTAAATATCATGACTAGTGATTTCCTTCCAAGACACATCTGAAAAGGATTTTTCAATGCTTTTCTTTTCAACCGTGGAAGCTTCCCAATGGTTCACTGTTGAAATATTCACATTTCCTCTAGGCAATCCCTTCCATGTCAGCCTGTTGAGTGCTTTTAGGTTTGCAGACAGAAGCAAACTTGCAAGACATGCAGACAGCTTGTGAGCTAAAACTCCTGAGCTTTGAGGGGCTTGTTTGCCTGAAGGGTGAATACAGTTCACTGCAGATCTACCGAAGTTCCATTTAGTTAATAAATGTACAGCATGTAGCGGCTAAATGAAAAATGAGATTCAGTAGTAATTCCTGAAGGACCTCAGGGATGTGTTACACCAACAGAATGCCAATTTGTATCTTTAATAGGATATTATACTGGTGAAACATCAAAATCATTTTATATGGATGCATGTCACAACACGCTGAAGCATCCTTGTGGTTAGAAGAGTAATGTAGTCATAATAAAAATCCCAATTTTAACTTTTATCTTTCTAACATGACTGTATATTTGATGGATCTCAAATACAGCATAGAAAAATCAGATTTTTAATCAAAGAAAATTCAAGAAATTCTCAAACATAAGAACTCCTAAAAGGCACTCCACTGACTCCACTAGTAAGGTTTAGAGTTGCCCTATCTCATAGAAGAAATAACATGACTACTTTAATGTGTGTTGCTTCTTGTGGAGACATGTGGCTTTGTTAGGCTTTTTGTTATTTTAATTTATTTTCTTCAGCTGTTTTACGTATGCAGCTGGTTTTGAGGGAGATTTTGATCACCTTTTACATAGTCATGATACACAAGTTGTCAATATTAACCATTTCTCATACTGTGGGTACTGATATATTTTTGATATAAGCTGAGTTGTACTAACTTTCGGCTGCAGCTATTATGGATTATTGACTTAAAAATTAGTTTACCAGTGTGATGGGTGACCCCAGCCAGCAGCCACGCATCCACATAGCTGCTCTCTCACCCACTCTACCCAGCAGGCAGACAGAAGGAATAGGAAGAGCAAAAGGAAGAAAACTCATGGGACAAAATAAAGACAGATTAATCAGTAAAGAAAAAAAGGGGGTGGGGGGAAAAAAAAGAAATCATGCAGAGAAAATAACTCACCACCTTCCCTAAGCCCCAGCTTTTATTGCCATCATATGGTGCAGAATACCCTTTTGGCTAAGTTAGGTCATTTGTCCTGGCTATGTCCCCTCCCAATCTCTGTGAATTGCCTCTTGCCCACCTCCAGCATATTCAATTAGGTAGAGCAGAGAGAGAAAAAAAAGAATGCCTTGCCACTGTGCAAACCACTGCGCAGCAGTAGCCCAGAAATGCTAATCAAAACTGGTTTAGCCACAAATCCAAAGCACAGCAGCACACTGGCTGCTATGAAGACATTTAACTCTATCCCATCCAGACCCGGGACAATCTTCTAAGACAGCACCACTGTTTGCAAAGAGCAGGCACTGTACTGATCTTCCATTCAAGGAACAAGGCTGCAGTATCATAAATTATAAGTTATGATTTATGCTGACACTTTAACTTTTTTGCTTGGATTGACATACTTTAAAGAGGAAACATAAACAAAAAATAATAAGTTGCAATCATGGAAAACATTGAGCAATTTTAGCACACTGAGATTTTTGTAATTTTTTTCTGCTCTGATTTGGACCACATTTTTAAGATCACTTTTTTGTCTTCTCATTATGAAAGCACAGTGTCATTATCTCAGAACCCACCAATAAAAGTTCATCTGGGACACCTTCTAGATTACTACATCCACATTCCAGCACACTACAGCAGCAAACACAGCTTGAGTTGCACTTTCCACAGATCTGCATTTACAGTGAACAGTCACATGCAGAGTTACTGCTAGATTTAAAATTTTTAAAATTCCCTTATTTTTATTCAATAAGGAAAATTTTTCAGTTGTTCTCTTTTAACACTGAAATTTAACTCCTGGTGACTGTAAGTGGATGACTCAGTAAGTTCATGCTTATGGTACTTACTTCTATACATAACCTTGAAGGAGAGAGGAAGAAGATGCACCCACAAGGTTTCTTTTGAATCCAGTCTAGATTAATAATATGCAGATACCATTGCTATACCAACAGCTATTGAATAGTAACTGCAATTAAGTAGGTCTTTTCCTAGCAGGTATCTGTCCTTGCAATTAACTCATACCCATATTGTAAGTCTCAGGTGAGTATATAAGGAATAGGGACAGGTTATTCCATTACCCTAAGGGCTTGTATGTCCTAAGATTATGAATTTGCCTTTTGAATGCATTACAGTTCAAATTCAAGCTGCAGCCTGTTCTCTGATTAATCGCTAGACTGGAAAATGGAAGTGGTGGATCTTTTGATTAAGCAAAATGAATTAGATTTCCACTAAGCCACAACAGGGCTAATTTTTACTACTTAGTTTCATCAGGGCTAAAACCAACTCCTTCAGTCTTCCTCTAATGCATACATTGTTTTTAAAATAATGAAACTTGTATTAAAGGCTAGTATTTCAGATAAATAAGTTTTGGGTCATTTTACACAGTAAGATGGTTTTAACATGTATTATCTGATGCAGACAAATTTTTACATTTACACAAGTATGGCATTTTATGTAGCAAAGGAGAGATTAAACCTAAAAAAATTTAAGGTGTACTTTAGTATGAAAATGAAAGCATGATTTTGGCTAAATATGATTATAAAATTTAGTTGTCCCCTTGCACAGAAAGGATATAATAATTGGTACATGGAACCTACCATTTGTGGGAGAAGGTAGGCAGCAGGCAGAACATGGTCACAAGAGAATATTCTCACGCTTTCAAAACAAAGCAGAAATATTCTCTTTGTAATGACTGCCAGGGAATGCCCAGAGAGTAGAGGTCATTGGCACCTCAGTTAGCATCTTGTTTCTAATAGCTCTCCTAGAAAATGCACTCCTTTGAGATGCAACAAAATCAATTCACAGAACTACAGAATGGTTGGGGTTAGAGGGAAGCTCTGGAGGTCATCTTGTACAACCTCCCTGCTCAAGCAGGGTCAAATTCTCAGACATTGTTTTGAGCAAGAGAAATAGTATTGCAAGAAAAGGACCACCAACACTTCTGCTTTCCTCTCCTACTTCTGAATTTCTCATAAAGAGGTGTAAAGCTACACAGATCTAGAACAGAGAGGTTTTAAATATGAAAATACTATAAACTTTCCTCTTCCACTTACTGTGCTGAAACAACTCAAGCTACTCTGGTCCTTTTAATCAGATCCCAGTCAAATGGGAAAAAAGAGATTGTGATTGTTTACCATTAGGAGAAGAGGAAAAAGAAAGTTGGGAAGAGAATGGAAGTAAGAGGGTCAAGATAATGGCAGTTTAATAAAGCAAAGGTGAAGGTCGTGTTTGAAAGCAAAGTAAAACAAAACATTTTTTCTTTACTTCCCATCAGCAGGCAACACCCAGCCACTTCCCCAGAAGCAGGGCTTCAGTGCGGGTAGTAGTTGCTGCAGAAGACAAAAGTCATAAGGAACAAATTCCCCTTGCTCTCCCCTTTCCTCCTTTCTCTTAGCTTTTATTGTTGACCAGACACCACATGGTATGGAATGTCCTTTGGTCAGTTTGGGTCAGCTGTCCTAGCTGTGTCCCCTCACAGGATATTGTCCGCCCCCAGCCTACTGATGGGGAGACAGCGCTGGTGCTGTGCCAGCACTGCCAGCAGCAGCCAAAGCTCTGGGGTGTTATCAGTGCATTTCCAGCTGCCAATACAAAGCACAGCACTGTGAACGCTGCTGTGGGAAAAGGAACTCCAGTTCAGCCAGACCCCATACTTTTCCACATGTTTTCTTCCCTTTTCTGTGTCCAGAAACCACTGTAGTAAAAGTGGATGTCAGCAACATAAAAGTATTATGCCTCTCTGAATATCATCAGTTTTGTTCTAAGTGAAAGCCAAATATTTTAAGTGACTTGAGGGGGATGAATATTTAGTATACAAAGTGATTTTTTTTAGTTTTTTCTTGTAAATATATGTTCTGATTTCTTTACATCAGATTGATCATATCAGAAATCAAATTTCCAGAATTTGCATTGTACTTGTGCTGCCACTTTTTTCCCTCCACGTGGCACTGGAACTCATTTCCAGGGGGAAAAAAAAAGTGTGACAAGCAATATTGAAAGCTAGTGTGTGTGACATTTGAAATTATCACAGTATAGAGCTCTACATTTTGTATCAGAAAATCTGCATTTGAACTTGGTGGTGTCCATTAGACAATATTTGCTTGAAGCCTTGAAATGTAGCAACAGCTACAGAATTGCAAATAAATTCCAAGGTCAACAGTAGTAGAAAACATTTTAGTAACACTTAAAATAATGTCCATTCATTCTTTACTAAACATCACATTTAGCCATTGCAGAAACAAGTAGGATAACAGTGTATATTTCAAGGACAAATAACCATACTATAACACAATGATATGTAAAATATTTTAAAGTATAGTTGTTGAGTCCTAGTATTTATGAGATAGAGAAAGCTAAAGCATAATGCTACAGGGAAAAAAAAAAAGCAATTTAAAATACCAATACATATTAGAATTCCTGAAATAGCAGGCTTCACAGTCTGAGCCTGCAATGTACTTCTATGTCTAATAACAGCCACATTATTTTTTCTTTAGTAAAGATAATTAAATATGTTGTGTTTCATACAGCAATCACAGAAATTGCTTATTACATGTTTTACATACTAACGCTGAAGACTCATCATGGAAACCACCTTGCTGTGGTACACCAAACTTTAAGGTAGTTTGGATACCTTTTCAAAGACATTGGAAGACAGGGTCACTACAGAAATGTATTTTTGAAGTTTGTTGCAGATAATTTTAAAGGCCTTTAACTATGACTAGAGTCTGTCAATTATAATCACTTTTTAAGGGTCTCTCAGTTCCCATACAACTTTGTGTTTCAAGTTGGGAATTCATCAGAAAAGAGGACCGGGAAAACTAACAAATGCAGAACAAATGCTTTGGTCATTAAATTGTCATTTTCCATGTATCCCACTGTCTACAGCAATGTGTGATAGTCATTTCCCTGAAAGACTTCAACATCACCCACAGCAAGGACAGCTGCTGACATTTGATAATGTAAACATGCAGAGAGCGGAATATTTTAATATTGCGATGTGTATTATTGCTCCTTGGGTTAACATGTTAGCTAGAGACTGTGGCTGTGACTAATCCCTCAGCAGACAGGTGTCCATTAATTTCAGTCATAATTCACTAACAAGATTCATTATAAAAAAAATTAAGAATTAAAAAGTGAAGAAGGTAGAGAGGCAAGGAAAGGACACTTGTAAACAAAATCATTTGCTATCTCAAGATAGATGGTTTTAAGTTTAATATTTTGTATAACTGGACAATCTCAGAAAGACTAGCTTGACTAAAATAGCTCATTGAAATATTTCAGCTCTGTGATTTAACACTTGACAAATGGAACAGACATGATTAGTTTTGGTCTGCAAGTGTGATGTTTGCATCGATTTTCCTTTGCTATGAGTATCATTGCTGAATTTCAAAATGGAACTGTCATTAACACTTCATTCCTTCATATTTCCCACCCTCAACCATAATTTCACCAATTGCCTTTTTTAATGAAGAAAAGTGATGAAAAATAGTGAGCTGTCAGCAACTATTTTTCCAGCTACAGATATATGCATGTAACCACATATTTATTATTCATCTTTGCTTCTCCCAATCTGTCTCTTAAAATAACAATTTATTTTTGAACTACTTGTAGCAATATTTAACCACTGAACCCTTTAATTACTTAAACTACTGACAAGCAGGGCTCTCTCAAATTCTGAGATAATAGTTTTGTACATGCAAGCTGAATTAAAAAGGTAAATGAATGAACCCTTCAATTTTTAATAACCTGCCACTTTTGAGTAGAATCTGAATGTTCCTGAATGGTAAAGATGCCACATAAATACATACGTGTGTGTGCAGGTACATATACACATGCACACACAAGTATATGTTTCCTTAACTGAGTATTTTGTGTTCAGCTTTTTTCACCTATGCATCATCATATAAAAGGCACACATCTAAACTAAGGTTGTCACCTGAACCTCTCCTGGTACACTGAAAGATACTGTCACCTGCAAAGGACCTGTCACATGACAACCTAATTTAGCATTGCATTGAATACATACAAACAGGGTTTAACTTTCCCCTTCAGGTAAAGAGAAATCCTAGATTTCTTAGCTGCGATAGACACTTTCTTTTAAGGATAAAATGCTGGAGAACCCCACAGCATTGCTCAGAAACATATAGCCACCAAGTGAATCTGTAATACGGTCAGGAACACTTCCCTAAACATTTATACTTTTATGTACCTTTTCCTGGCTCTTAAATCTGGTGTAAATCTGTTTTCTATTTAATCAGCGTCATATTATTTGTAAGTGCCAAATACTCAGGATACCATGAAAATAAATGAAACTGAAAAGCAGGGACACCAATTATAATTCTGAGCTGCAACTTGATGTGAAGAAAGCAGATTCAAGATCCCTGTGTCTGTCACATGGGACTCTTCAAAGAGCCTTCCAAGCTCACAAGTCCTCTGGACTGGGACTTGGCAGAGAACAAGGGAGGCCAACCAGGCAGTCTGCCCTACGCATACCAGAGCCCTCAAAGAATTCGGGGATCCCTATATTTCAGATACATTTTGTTCCTTATGTCTCACAGGAAGCAGGGATATGCATGTGTTCTTACCAACTAAAACATATACAGATGATTTTGAAGCACCAAAAGCCCACAAAAACCACTTTTTTTCCCAGAAAGCACTTTTCATCCAAGTTTTCATGTGACATAAGTGGGTTCCATGCTAATGCCTTATTTATTTACCATTTCTCACATTCTAGTGAGAAAATAATAATAATAATAATATAGTAATAAATAACAATGCAATGAGAGACAAGAACCACTATCATATGATTCCGGGGTCTACTAAACAATACTTTTCCTAGTCATATAATAGAAGTGATGATTTTTTAAATAGAGCATAATAAAATGTGCCACAGTGAATTTACAAGATAAAAACAAAAAAATATTTCATAGATAAGGAACAGTTCATCCAGCTCTAAGTACATAATGGAGACTGAACATTATTTAGTTGTCCAAATTGTTGATTACCTGATCTGTGACCTCACAGACACTTGGATTTCCATGAGGTCTGAGGTCTTCACTGCCTAAATGGCTCATTTTGAACATGATGCTTTCCCTTACCTAACTAATTAACTGCTGGATTACATTTGGTATATTTCCTAAAACCATACCTACCAAATGATATGTCTTGTAAAACTCTTCCAAAAAGAGAAGAGAAGGTGCAAGAAGAAAATGTCATGTTGCCATTTCCACCAGCTGGCAGTTAGGAAATTTCCCCAGAGCTGAAGAACTGGGCTCCAACTACTTTCTTAACAAAGCATCCATTTCATGAGGACATGGCAAATTTCTTTCCTTCCTGCCCACTCCATCTGTCTTGGTATTAAAAATGGCTTCAAATCTCCTCACACAGAGAACAATCTCTTTCTTTCACCTCAGAAGAGATCTTTAGCAGTAATGTGCCAGAGAAAAGGCAATCTTCTAGGTTCAATAGAATTTTGTGAGAAAGGGATGAGTGATAACTAACTCCAAGATAATTTTACAGCTGTGACCCAGAAATGGGCACAGGTACTTCTGTGAATTATAAACTGTGCATCAGAGAAGACAGGACTTAAACACATCCTTCAGAATTCCCTACTGACCATTTACAGTACTTAGATCCAGGTTCAGCTTCAAACCTTTACGGTAAGCATAAATGTCCAAGTAAGGAACAGAGTCACTCAGTATTCCTGTTATAGTAAGTGTAGAGAGACAGGCTACACTGTACAAGGAGATTAATTTTGGAGTGATCCGATTTACTCCCCACAACATGAATTTCTCCGCTATCTACGGAGGAAGCCTACAAAACTAAGAGATTCCTACTTTATATGCCTAATCTAAGTTTCTAAAATACAATGAGTATGGATTCTGTTTTGCAAGACTTATATTTATCTCTTTTCACTACCTAACTTCCACAAAATTGAGTCAAGTCATTCGTGCCTGAGCTCTATGTCACATCAGCCAATCTTTCAAACAGAAGTGCTGCTAGAACTAGCAATCATATTCTACTTTCCCAAGACTGGGTCCATCCTGCTAACTCAAAGACAGAAATGAAGATGAAATAAGAAATTCTTTGTAAGTGAAAAATACCAGTAAAAACTGTTAGGAATATTAATGATGAATAAGTCAACCAGTTCTAATAAACATAATAAAGCAAAGTCTGGTAAAAACTGACTGCACAACATGCAATTAAATATAAAACTATTAATGAATTTCAAGTTTTATGTTCCAGATGAGAGAGCCCACCATTAGAAAAAAACAGCTAATGACACATTTGCATTGTTCTCTAAGGATATTTCTTCTAATTAAGCTTTAAAATTCAGCATAATCAGAGAAAAAAAACACTTGGGAACCAAGTTTTGAAAAATAGGTGCTCACAATGTAAGTAGCTAGCAGATACATTAAAATAAGAAATACATAATTATTTTTGCAATAAGAAACTGATACTTATAGGTTTTCTTTAAAGACATCTATTTGTTCACACAAGTATACAAATATTTTACATGAAAATTAAAGATTCATTCCTTTTATTTCATTAAGACAAGGCCCCTCATTCAATTGATATATCAATACATTATGATACCACAGTCATAATTTATTTATCTTGATCAAAAATGAAGAAAAACATTCAGTCAGAAATACAGAATTTTTTTCCAGAAATAGTTTGCAGCATCCTGTAATAGAAAGGCAAGCCTCAGTTCATTACTAGGGAAAAACCAAAGGGCAAAAGCAAACAAAAAAAGCCAAATTCTAAGGATCATTGATTCGCAAAGAGGACACCTGCTGAGGTACTCAAGCCACAATATGGTTTTATCTCACAGTGTGGCCTGAGGAGGGAACAGATTCAAGGAGATAATATGGCTCCAAACTATCACAAATATATTCCAAAATCCATTTGCTCCTTAAAATTGGGTTTTTCAGATATAATCATACCTGCACTAGAGAATAAATTTGTAAGTTTACAGAGGAAGCAAAAAGACATTAGGCAGGAATACGTGCATATATATGTCCAGGTGACACAGCCTGGCCACTTACTATCAAGTCAGAACTTTTTTAATAGTTTGTTACAGAATAAACTAGCACCTGCTTGGCAAAGATTTGCAACCAATAATAAGGATAGCAAGATTTTTAAAAATATTTTTAACATATTATAAAAGAATTCACTTATTTTTCAAAATAATGCTTTACTAAATTCAGCATAGTTTCCTCAGCAGGGCTTTATATATTCAATCACTGCCTTTAACAAGTATCATTTAAATCTTGCTTAATATTATACTGGACTTCTGCATAAGGATGAACACCACACTCTTAAAGAAATCCCTCCTATTGCTATGAGATTCCTTTTCTTTGGTTAGCACTCCAGAAAGTTTTAAGCCAAGTTTTCCAGAGTTCTAATTGCACCTTCATAGACTAACCTCTAGATGGGAGAAATCTCCTTGAGGGAAAACACAGAAATGCATATACACATTCCTAATGCATATATCACCTTTCCTTCCACATAATGTGTTATCTGCTCTTCACATACTGGCCACAGACTTCCCTAAATTAGACAATTCCTGGTTTTGCCATTAATAGCTTCAATGTAAATCAAAGCCTAATCCATACCTTCCCTGTGTTCCAGCAAGAGTTTCCTCTGCTTATCTTCTATGAGTGCTGTTTAAGTTGTGAAGAATACAAACTCTTTTTCTGGGGATATAGCATTCAAAGACAACTCTAACAGCACCACTAGCCTTAAGAAAATAAAATATAACACTGTGGGCTAGTATTTTACATTTGCCAGGACTATGCCTATGTTTCCAACTAACCATTCTGCATCCAGCTGACCTGAAGGTTGGCATGGCCACTGTCTTATTTATACGTCTTCAAACCTTAGCAGATCTGAAGACAAAGCTTTATCTCACCATACACAACAGACAAGTTGTATCTAGAGATCCACAGAGATTAAAACGAGTAAAATCTTCATTTTCTGTACACCTGTAATGAGAAATCATTAACCTCACCAGGTTCTTCTTCCCTTTCATCTTCTAACTTGAAGCAAGGGAGGTGTCAGATGAGAGATGAACTCAGGAATAATTATTCAATCAATTTACTCAAAATAGTACCAGATTGGTGTTAACTAGTTCTGTTATATGTTCTGACTGCTCTCCACTAGCTCAGAGAACACTTTTAAATTGAGTGGGAGAACAAGGGTTCAACCAGCTGTGTGTTTTGTTTTCCCTTAGCTAATCTACTATCATGCATGTGGTATGCAAATAAACTTAACTGGACATTTACTATCAAGTTCATACTAAGGTGATTCTCTACGGTACATTTAATAGAATTAGTAGTTTAGAAATGCATATGGTCCCCTTTTAGCTTCCTGCAACCTACAATGGGTAAAGAAAACTACAGGTTTTTAGATCATATCACCACAAAAGTAGATCACCTCTTTTCAATAAAATCTCTGGCTGAGAAGTTCATAGACAAATAAATTGCTAACATTAATTCACTGACATCGAAATTAATTGAAGAGGGTATGGTGAAACAAGGAGCAGTTAGGTAGCTGTATAGACTTGAGGCAGAACTAAAAATGAAGGCCTAGGTTATAGATACAATTTATTAATACTTTATTCAGCAAGCCAGTGCATTGTGGTAATATTTTCAGGCATCTAATTAAGAAAATAGATAATGTGTATAGTTATTTGCTGAAATTACTGAAACTTTTCAATACTTAATTTGATGTTTAGCTTGGTAGAGTAGTATCGCAAATTGCAGAAACATTTACACTGGACTAAATTAATGCTAATTTGAAAAATAACAAGTTTTTATTATTTCATTTAAATTTAATATTTTAGGCACTTAGTAAGCCTAATAGTGATATAAGAGAAGAATGCTTTCAGAATAAAAAAATGAGGCAGGAATAAAATGAGACTGCTTGTATTCAGGGTTTTTCCTTACAAATATGTATTTCATGTAGATAAGCAATCTTCATTCATTATACGTTTGTGTCTAAAACGGCTGTCTCTGAAAGGCTATGTTTCCACAGTCATTCTTGACTGTGAAGAAAAATATGCTTCAGTTTTTCTCCATATGACTTTGCCTGATGTGCAAACATAAGGCGCAATTCAGCTGCTCACTTCTCAACTGTGAAGGGACTTTGCTGCCATTGCTGCAGGGAAAAATAAATTAGTCACAAATTATATGGCTGCTAATAAACAGCCATAACCAACTGGTAAAAGGCAATCTTTTGGAAAAAAAGAACAACACAACTCCTTTGAGAGTGTTATTCATATTGGATACAAACTGTACAGGGCTACAAGGTCCCTTTCAGTGAGTGAATGCAATAGTGGGTGTGAGAATGACCTCTGTAGCATCATCAACTCCTGAAGGCAGAGAACTGGGGCAAAGGGAGGATGCTTAGGCTGATTAAAAGTTTGTTATTCTTGATCTGCTCCTTAAGACTTCTCCATATCTGGCTTTCGCAGACAGAATCCCTTTTATTCTGTCAGACGCTGCATTTGCTGTTCAGAGACAGTAGGTCAGGTTCCTTTACTAAAATGTTGTTTTAAAAGCCTCCTTTATTAATCCTGTCATGTTCTCTCAGTACATGCATTTATACTAAAACGAGTTGAGACCATCCTGTCTTAGATATAGGCTAGTACTTTATCCCTATTCCACCAACTATGTCCCTTGATGCTGCCATCAGTCACACCACGTAAGACATGCCCTGATGCAAACTGTGCAAATAAAAATTAAACAAATTAACAGTCTTGAAGGAAGATCCAAGTACATTCTAATTACTTCCTGGCCTCATCCTCACCTTGAAAATCTCAGCAATTCGGCATTGCATTAGTAAAACGCACATTGCCCTGCAATTATGTATGTGGAATATGGATATTATTATTTTTCCCTTTCACATTTGCCAAGACATAGTGTGGTGCTATGAGACATCTCCTATCTCTTATCAATCTGTCAGTTCCTGCCTCCTCTCTGCCAGGTTCCCTTACTGGCTTGTGGGTCTCTCGAACTTTCCTTGCAACCTCTTCCACTCAGAAAACTTTCTAAGCAAGACAGAATAAAAGCTTTTTTGTTGTCCTTCAAATACTTCTTTTGAATTGTGTTTTGTCTGTGGGACTTACACAGCTCTGAAAACAAGATCACCATTATCACGCTACCTGGAGCACCTTGGAGTTCATCTCACTGTATCTACCTGTTTCTCCTCCCTACTGCATCTTACCTAGCAATTATCCTTTCACCATACTTGAAGAACACTTTATGCACAAGATATGTAGTGTCATTCGCAGATTCTACCAAGAACCTAAACAAGTTAATAAGAAAGGTTAGTATTGGGAAAGGACATGAAAGAAAAGGAAAGCAAGAGCACAGCTGAAGCAAACAAAGTATGAGGAAAGGTACAAGAAGAAATTGGGAGTAAATATCTGAGCACAGGAAAAAAATCTCCTTGGTTAAAATTGTGAAGACCATTTAGGGAGAACTGTGACAACCCCCTGTGGGCTTCAGACTCCCCCCTTCTACTTGTGACAGAGCTATTACTTGCAGGAACCCTCTGTCTCTGCTCCCAAAAACAACTTTTCTGGGCACACCACCTATTAATTCCCTTTCACCTGAGCAGAACTAGATTTTTTTCTTCTGGAAAGTTGGTCTGAATGAAGCATAAAGGCCCCAGAGGATAAAAAACTCCCCCAAATATTTCTGGATCAAGAAACTGGGGAAAGAAATAACCCAATCCAAGTCACAGTTTTCCCCTCCCACTTTTTTACAGTTTGCAGTTGCTTTCCTCTCCAAAAGAAAGGTAATAGCCTTGGCATAAGAAACAGACTATAAAAAATGTACTCATCCCAAATGTTAGCTTCCTCAGTGCCAAATCCTCATTTAAGGAAACATGTGTGCATGCTGGAATAAATTTTACTATAGTTAAATGGAGGGAAATCTTAAGGCACACCAATCAGGCTTGAGGCAACATTTTGGATTCACTGTGGTGAACCCTGCTGCTCTGCCTTGGAGGAAAAGTTTACCTCCTGATTGGAAACAGCTTGGAAGTAATTTCAGACACACTTCATAATACAAGCACCCTAGAACAAGAACTAGAACTGAGGCATCCAAAATCTTCAGGAACTCTTCAGCATAGATTTCTAGATTTAAGCAATGCACATATAAAATCCTAAAGTTCCTGGCAGCAAAATCGAGAAAACTGATTTTCCAATTGAGAATATTTAGCTTTGTCACCTAATATTGACAAGGTGTTTGAGACAAAACTTCTTAGGCAAGGTGCTCCCCTTCACATCTCATTTGATAGTTTCACTCTCACTGATAACATATAAGCATCCCTTTTTGATAGGAGATTGATGAAGCACACCGTTACAAGTACATTCAACAGCCCAGTGATTAAAGCAGTTTTGAATTTCTCCCCTAACAAGTTCTGCATTTTCAACTTCAATCCAGCACACCTTCATGTAAGCTGAAGGACCTAACCAAGACATTGATGATTCTTCTAGAAAGAACATTAAGAGATGTCCTGTAGTCTACAAATAAATATATATTTAAGGGCTAGAGGGAGAAGGGCGAGGTGATAGACTGACACAAAGGCTTACGGAATTGGTCAGGATACTCCTGTGGGAGAGCTCAGTCCAAATCCCTCCTTCAATAAATATTTATTAATCTATACCATTGGAACAGCTTGGAAAGCAATGGGTGTTTGCTGCAGAATACCTTGCCTGCCAGTTATGACATTCCTCCAGACTTATTGTGACAGTGAACCAGAGTAAACTAATTCTTACTGTCTTAGGATGGGATGAAGATGGCAAGAAAATGTGATTTAAAGAGAATACTATATGAGAGCAGACTCCAGAGCTCAGCTTCTCTGGTGGAACTAAGTTCTTAACTGTCTTTGAGTAAATGGCCATAGGCCCTATTACTCTCTTCAGTGTTTCTTCCTGTCTAGTTCACGTTATTCAGCTTTCAAATTTCTGTGTTTTTTCTCTTGGGCAACTAATTGTGTCCAGACAAGAGGATCTTATTGTAGGTAAGGGTACCCCACCCAAGGCTGTAGTGTTTTCAATGTTACAGCACCTAAGTTATTTTCTGAATCTAACCGTATCTCTTTTGGTTAGAATGGATATTACTAACCAGAGATTTGTCTTATTAATCCAAAAATATAATAATGTAAAAATAGTTTTATACCAGATACTCAGAAACCTTGCTGTATGCTATCTGGAATCCTGCACCATTCCTAGCAGAATTACATCACTTCAGGAGTTATTCAACCAGAAAAAAAGTAAAATCAGTTTTTGACTCCAAGTAAATCAAGCAAGCATGAGGTGCTGGTCAGATTTTCAGTTCTTGTTTGCTTCAAATTCTAATGCTCTTGAGAAAAGAAAACTGATAGGAAAACATGCCAAAACATACAGAATAACATTACGTAAAAATATTCTCTATCAGTTAAATTAAAGCCAGGAAGATGCCTGCTTCATTCTTACAGTGTTGTAAGCTTTGTAGGTTCATATATGCTTCATGTTACTACCAGATTCACAACCACACACATATATCTTAGATTTGTTTTTTAAAGAAATAAGATTTCTTTTTGCAATTCACTGCATTCATAATTTCCCTGCCTCTGTTACAGTGAGGGATCAGTGCCACCTACAGACAGGGATTAGAGTGGAGTCCAACTCAATGTGAAGGAAAATAAGAAAGCATCTCAAATGCTAAATCCTGGAACTTCTAGTTAAAACAATCCCTCAGTAAAGAGAAAGAGCTGACATCAAGATTCACAGAAATACTCAGATCTTTTTATCTGCTTATACTTACTGATCACAAGCACTTTCTTAACAAGTCATTACAAAAGACGAATTCTGGATGCTGCATTTGGCTGTATCACATTTCCAAATGCAAATCTCATGCATATCTGAATAAAGAGCATACACTGCTGTCAGCTCCTTTTCTGTGCACCTAGTTAATTTTGGTTGGTTGTTATCAGAGTCAGTTCAAAGGGGAAGAAGTCTTCCCCCTCAATTATGAGTGCCAATTAGATTCTGGTTTAATGATCCAGATAAAATTAAACTCAGACAACTTCTCACCCCAGACTAGACTGTATTAAACCAAACCTAAAACTTCAGAAGAGATTACAGGAAGGCTGACAGAACGGAGCTCATTAATCAAGCTAGTTTAAGTGTTGGCAGTAGCATGGTTTCTGTTCCTTCTGGAGAAGGGAAGATAGGAGCAGAGGGACTGAGTTACCTTCTAGTCTAATCTCTTTAAACCCAAACCAGTTTGCCTGCCCTTCCTGCCCTCATACATATACAAATTTATACATGGATACATGTGTCAATATGACTAAATGTGACGGAAAGGCATTAAATAGTTACATATAAATGGGTGTATGTAGCACCACTGATACAGCACAGAATTCACCCACCTCACTGAGAGACCAGCGGCCATCGTAGCACAAAGGCTTCAGTTCAGAGAGGGGTGGCAGCTGTCCGTGTGGAGAAACAAACGATTGCTGCAGCCTTTGAGAGCCAGCACATGGCTCATTGCCGGTGATGGATAGAAAACCATAGCATAACTAAGGCTCATGGGAATAAGGAAATCAAGTGTTTTATTTCATCTTCTGTTGCACACTTCCGGCATAACCTTGTTGCCAGTCTCTGAGAGACGAAGTTTTGCTATATGTTAAAGAGGGTTAGTAGTACTTACTTACCTGACAGATATGAGATTAGGTTAAACCACCTAAAGCCCAGAGACTCTCATAGGGAGAGTTCATTTGCTGAAGTAGTTATTAACTATTAGTGCTGTATTGGCATATTGCAGGCAAACTCAGCAGCTTTGGGGATTTTAAAAGAGGAGAGTAGGAAGTCATTGCTGACCTCTCCTTTTAAATCTTACTTCAAACTTTGACCTTCTGTTTCACATAATAGGGCAAATATTGGTTTATGAGTTGCCAGGAATTTCTCCCAAATTATTTATTGCCATCATTCATTTTACCCAGAAACAGTCTGAGCACAAAAAGAATGAAAAAACCCAGGCTCAAAGATCTGTAGTGTAAAACAGAAGACTGTTAAAAAAGTGATGAGATTCTGCTGTAGAAACCATGTTTTATGCACTTCCTTTTTATTTTTAATCTTCTCTTTGAATAAAAAATAAAATAAATAATTAAGACATAGAAAAGAAATTCTTAAAACTACATTACATTTTATACTTTCTCAAAAAGCTAAGTTTTTAGCAACTTTATTTTGCAAATCTGCAAATTTCTACCTATGCCTTTTTAGAGAGATGCCCAACTGAGAATAGCTCCCATAATAGAAAAATTTTTAAGTGACCTTTCACATTCTGTTGATTCATGTTACTTTATTTGCAGTAGCAAAATACATAAAATATAATTTAGCTATCTAAACCCCAACCAGCATATCAGTAGATTGCATTGTATAATTAAAATAGATGTTGTATACTTTCACAATTTAGTGAATTAAAATTTCAAATATTATTAAATATCTTCACATCCATCTCACAAATAACAGTTAAAATAAGTTAAAGTGTCTTGTACTTTATAACTGGATCAAATTGATTTGAAATAGCAATTTCCAAAAGCTCTGCAGAACTGATGTAAATCAATTATTCCAGATGAATGAAACCCACAACCTGCTCATCTATCTTGCAGTACGGGAAAGTTCTTCATTTATTATCACCAGTGTCTGCTTTTGAACTATGCACTCCTATTTTTCTACTTTTGAATGATACAGTATTAGGAAAGAATTCAAAAACAAAGCCAGGTTCTTAAACGATATTTTAGTTACGACAGCAGACATATTATAACTGTTCTTCAGCAGGGAGAAAGGGGCTACACTACGACAAAGTCCGACATTCTAACTTATCCTGCCAACACATTACACGGTTTGGATCACACAGTTTTCCCACTGTCCCAATTATTCCTCTGTAGAGTAGAAACAGGAGTATTTAAATCAAAGAGAAGTCATTATTTAATTATGTTGACCAAGTACACTAGAACGTGTAAGGTTTGTTATTCAGGCCAAGTATCACCACAGAACTGTGCATATAATATTTACTAATCCTAAGTACTTTTGCATTTTTTGAACAACATATGCTACAGGAATTGGAGGGGCGGGGGGGGGGGAGGAAGGGAGGGGCAAAGGGGAAGTGGCATTCTTTAGAACTGAATTAAATCTAAACTAAATAATAAGCTTTATTTAAATGTTATGGGTTAGAAACATTGCTAACACCTTTTTCAGCAGTTAGTGGTATATGAAGGCATGAGTGCTAGATGTTTATTTTACCCATTAAAAAGATTGTCAGTCATCTATTTTTTCATCTTCTACATCTCATTTACTTTTAATCTGACATCCTCACTTAGAATTACATCTGCAGTTAGAACCTCTTGTGATGAGAGTCTTAATTATGTGAAGGTTTAGAAGCAGGAGTTTAGGTCCAGCTTTTGATTTTTTTAAATGGATATGTTCATTATTTATAGATATTTCTATACCTCTCATCACAGTAGATTCTGTATGCCAGAAATTCAGTCTGCACTATAACCCATTCTTACATTACCTCACAGACTACAAATAAATTCCTTTTGCATGTTAATCTCCCCCAAAGTTTTGTACATTTTATTCTAAAATTTTAACTAAAATAATGTCAGTCTCTTTTGCTTTCTATTAGTACAAAGAGAGGAAGCAAACACAGAAGCTCAGCCCTGCCGCAAATCTCCTTTTTTTGCTCTATGAAGTGCGCTGATTTCTGCGGAGGCGTTGACTGGATGTGGCAGGGCTGGTAGGAGGCATGGCCATGCCTGAAGTCCCTGTCAGGACAAGACGCCTGGGGCTACAGCCAGGCTTGGAAGCCAGGCCTGCCTGAAGCCACTCCTGGGCACTGACACCAGGAACAGCCTTAGGCGCACAGCCAAATGCTCTTGCTCTCCCTGCAAGCTGCTGATGGGGAAGGTTCCCTGTGTCAGCACTGGCACCACTGGGAAGAGCTCTGGATGGTGGGAGCCATAGCCATGGCGGAGACCCCAGACTGGCTGCGACATGGCAGATAAAATGTTTTATCATGTAAATATAAGGCAATGCTTTATTTCAGGACAGACCCATTCAATGCCTAACAGGTCAGGCAGTTCAATGCATGAATCTCTTCATCTGTAAAATAAGATGCTAATAATACTGTCTAATTAAGCAGACACACAGACTCTTTAAAAAGCTGTAGATCTCTAACTTTCTTCAAAAGCAATCATCTTCACAGCTGAGGAATGAGAAAATGGAGTAGCAATTACAAGTATTTCCCCGGTGCTCAACAGCAAATGAGTACAAGAACTGGATTTCATGAATGTTAAGTTAAATCTTCACATGCGTTTGACAGTAAGGACATGGGCACATTAGATCTTGCCCTAGAACAAGGAGATGGATTAAATAACAATTGAGGTGACTTCTAATCCTTTGATACCATGCTGGGCTGCTCTGTCACTCTGCAACTGCTCAAATCTCCCCGTAGATGAGGGTAAGTAATGGACTAACAACTTGATATTATCTGCATGTAAATGTAGGCAGAAAAATTTATGCAAAAAAATGTTAATGCAAAAGCAGTTATTGGCACTTTGAAAATATGATGGGCACTGAATTCTTTATGAAATGAAGAGTCCTTTCCTTTGGCAAATATGTTTGTGGAGAACTTATTGTGCCAAGCACAATCTCAACAGATCATAAGAGCATAACAAACTGTTTATCTGTTGGGTAATGCGATCGGCAATCTTCTTGATATGTACCATCTATGCCTAGGGCATTGAAAAGTTCTTTGAAAATTCAATTATTTGATTATTAAATATTTCTTTTTGCTGAATTCTGCAAAACTGCTTTCAGAATTGAATAGTACAAGCCTAGAAAATGGCTCATGTCCCTGGACTCATACGTAATAGATGTTGATTCCTCACAAAGCAGACAACGAGCACTCTGTAGGACAGGACTATAAATATGAAAGAAGTTTGGCTTTTTTTTAATATAGCACAGACATAGCCATTTTGTCTTCTATTCAGAAATAGAATGAAAAGTCCTACACAATCAGTTCAGACAAAGTGTAAGTGACCTTCAGTTTGTTTTTCTTTTACATGTATCAGACAGTTCTTAATGCCAGTGTATTTCCTTCAATGAATCAAGCAATTTTGCTAGAGGGAATTATAGTTTCCTGTTATTATCTTTCTGTCTATCAACAGGCATTGTACAAATATGAGCCAGCTTTAATTGCAAAATTGTTGTCTCATCTGAACTGCATGTCATATCAGTTACCATAAATACAAAGAAAAAGCACCTGTACTTGCCTTTGGGTCTCAATCTGCACTTTTCAAATGGCTCTAAGATATCAGCACTCCTGAGAGATTTCCAGCCTCAGGAGGCAATGGTTATCCAATCATTCTAAAACCCGTGTTGGAGAGGAGATTTTGGAAACAAATCAGTTTAATACTGTGCTCTGAAGTGTTGTTGAAAATTAGTGCAAATGTCAAATATACTTCACCTTTTTTTCCAAAATAATTAAGAAATAAGATTTTGCAACCAACCACAGAGAAGAAAAGAGCATCTCAATGGAGCTTACTTTACTTCTAAACTTCCAGCAAATCAAGAGAGTATTAATAGACATATTTATTTTATTTTTAAAGCACAGAATAAAACTGATGATATTTTACTGCTGGGGTCACAGAACATTTCAGTACAGCAAATATCAATAGGATACCCTCCAATGTGGGGGTCACATAACACCTGCTACAACTGAATCTACACTTTGTAGATGATCTTGTAACATATTAGAGAGAAGAAAATAGGTTGTATGGATTCTAGAGAAGACCAGGCAAATAATGTGAAGCAGTAAACAAGCTCTAATGTATTCAAGAAATGCAAGATGAAAACTTTTGGAGGCACAGACCATCTGGGAAGAAGACAGGAGCAGATAAAGGAAGGCACAAATGCTTTTCCTACTCTTTTTTTAATGGCCACCAGTGGATGCAGAATGTTGTGCTAGAAAAAAATCCTACAAGTGAATAGAATTATATTTTTATTTTTTAATATAGTGAAAGAGACAGAAATCTTAGTCCAACTACTAATCAGCCAGTTACAATTAAGAGCCCTCATTTTGTGAAACCTCTATTAAAAATAGGAGCACATTTAAAAAAAGATATTTCAAACATTTCTTTGAAAGAGACTTTTTTTCTAGCTATTTTGGCAACAATTAACTAAGGAAGATTTGTTTCACTTGATAATTTTTAAAAGTTGGGTCACCGCAGTGGAATTAGTGTCATTTGCTTTAACAATAAACTATGAGAACAGAATATACAGTAGGATGAATGGTCAAAAAAGAATCTTTAAAATATGAGATATTTGCTGATAATAAATTATAGGAAACTTAATTTATATTCTGTATCTCAGTAAAATACTATATTTCAAGAAGTTTAATACACTCAGTTCTTGCTATGACAAGGGAAAATGTTTGTTCTAACATTCATACCTACAGTTTCCACTGAAGACAACTAATGTTTCACAGAAAAGCTATGAATTATAAAAGCTGAAATATGTGAAGGCTTCAAATATTTCCACATGGAATTTTAAAATACTGCTAGGGTTTGAACCTATACCATACTATATTTTTGGTCACTGTTTGCTCTGTGCTTCTCTGGTCATACATTCTTTTATTGATATTTCGCTGCTCTGTAGGTTTTGGGATTTAACTGTTGCCATAAAGAAACACTTTATTAATTTTTTTACATTATTCCATGAACAGATGCTCTTCAAAATCAGACAAAAGTAACCCAATAAATCCACGAGGGAAACTAGTAATAGCTGCATTTACACTCATTGAAGGTTAATAGAAGATAAAGAGAAAGGCATAGTAAAATTTTAATTAATTATTACAGCACAACAGTCTTAGTGAAGATCTGTTGCTCAAAACTGATGACTATCCTATTTTTGGAGGACTTCTTAGAAATGTATAACAAGACCTGATATTCTAATATACATAATTGTTTGTATTTAAAGATTCAGAAGGCAGATTACTCAAATTTTGAACCTCTCATTTTCTTTAAAATACAATTAAATTAATCATGGCATTAGGTAAAACATTCTAGAATTTTTGTGAACAAATTTTAGAGACTATGGAACAGAGTCCTGTGGAGACATAGGTCAAATTAAGTAATGGCAAGCAAATGGAAAATTCTTCTATATTCAGGATATGTGTGGAAGTAATTGTGAATTATTTGCAGATAAAAAGGTCAAGACACTTTTTTTTTAAAATAAGGATTTTTAAATGGAAGTGTCATTAGACATGAATCAGTTGTGACATTGTGACAATGATTTGAACACAAATCAATATAGTTGAAATTACCTGACTCTCATGTAAACATCGTAATATTCTGAAATGCTTTTAATAAACCCTAAAATTATTTGGTTTGCTGTAGAATCTGCTTGTTTACTGTTGGATTGTACAGCACTATAGCAAAAACACTGAAGACCATTGGTTTGTTACTCATGTGGAATGAACTTTTTATTGCCTTTAGCAGTTCTGCCTTTAGTGTTTTTTTTATTCCATCTCTGAAGTTCCCCCTCTGTCACCTTGATGCAAATTTCAGAATACATTTAATTCAGACTGCTTTCAGGTAATTAAGAATCTGTTCATCACATTGCTATGGCTAACAATCAGCAGAGATACTATTATTAAGTCATGTAAGATGGAGACAAGAAAATTTGTAACCTAAAAGTGCTGACAGGTAATATCAGTAATATAGGAGATAAGGGTTTTGTTTCTAAGGCTTATATTAAGAAAAATTAAAGGTATTGGGCCCTTAACTACAAGAAAAGCATTGAGGCACCAGAGTGTGCTGGTCTCTCCTCGCTGGTAATAGGCAATAGCATGAGAGGAAATGGCCTCAAGTTTTGCCAGGGGAGGTTTAGATTGAATATTAGGAAAATTTCTTCATGGAAAGGGTTGTCAAGCACTGGAACAGGCTGCCCAGGGAAGTGGCTGAGTCACCATCCCTGGAGGTATTAAAGCATATGTAGATGTGGCATTTAAGGACATGGTTCAGTGGTGGATTTGGCAGCAGGTTAATGGTTGAGCTCAACGGTCTTTTCTAGCCTAAATGGTTCTGTGATTCTTTGTTTTATGGATATATACCTGCTTAATTAGACATAAATTTCTAAATGTTATGTTGGTCCAAGGAATTCCTACACCATTTATTTCAATCCACAGGACCAAACATTCAGTTACTATATGAAGAGCTAAATGCCACATCCAATCAGATTGGATATAGAGAAGCAATTAGACACTAAAGAGTTCTTGGACGGTAAGACCAGATTCATAGAGTACTAGAAAGTTTCTACTTCAATTCCTTTCTGTTGTAATATGAGTGAGGAGAGCTTCAGCAAGGAATATTTTGTCAAACAGAGCCCCACTCTTCTATCAGTAGAAATCAGTAAAATTAGCATAATGGGGGGAAGCTCATGAACAAAATACCCAATTCATACACACTGAAGTTTCTGGTATCTTCTATCTATTCTTTTTGGCTAATTTTCATGGACTAAAAGGGAAGAGGGGTGGAGAGGATGAAAAGCTGTGCATGTTAGTAAAATAATTGAGATTACACAGAATAAGGTGCAGGTTTTGACAAATAGGTCAGGTGTTATCCAATGCACCAAGCGCTTAGTAGTTGAAGCTTTGTAATTACTTCTAAATAGAAAACCTATACATCACGAAATGTTCATGGCATTATGATAGCCAACAGCACAACCACTGAATTAAATCAACTCTTCTGTTTCCCAGGCTTTAGCACCCATATTGATGCAATACCCAGAGATCATTGCTAGAAATCTAGAAATTGGAACCCATGTTCATAGAAAGAGAGACTTATAACAAAAATAGGTTCTCATTTAATTTACACTTTTCCTGACAAAACATATGCCATTCTTGCACTTTGAATTTCCCCAAGTGCTCAGGAATCCTTACAGTAATAACAATTTATCCACTGTCTATTCCCAACACCCCTAGACCCTGTGCATTTTAAATATGAATAGTTAGGTCAGAGATACACTTTTCTTTAGGTTTCCTGGCTATTTCCCATCTGTTCCTAGTCTTATCAACCTTATGATTTTTCTTAATTTACTGGTCACTTGTTCCAGGAAATCATTATGTTCTCCAGGATTATTTATTCTTCACATGAAGTGGTGTATGTTACTGGCATCTTTACTAGAATTAATTTCACTTTTAGCAACAACTCCTTATGGCATCAATACTTTTTTTCCTTTCATTTTTAGAAGCTCTATTTTTTAATTCAGTGATTTCCTGTTTCTTTCTGATTCAGGAGTCTGTATATTTTTAATATCTTGTACAATTTTTCTTTCATCTTTAACTTTTCTTTTTCTCACCAATTTAGCAAGATGGCCTGATAGGTTCTGTGTCTCCTTCCAAAAAAAGCAGTCATCATAGTATAGATTTTAGAGTTTCCGTCAATAGTGGTGATTTTTTTCCTGCTGTCCTGCAATCCTTAAAGTAGGTAGTAGCAAGACAATAGTAAGACAAGCCTCTTATCATGTTATAGAAATGTTAAGGATTTTAGAGTAGATGAGGAAAAACATTGGGAGGCAATAAAAAAATAGAAACACTGTACCATGAATTAGAAAGAAAATACTAAACCTTGGTATCATTTAAAAAAACCACAAGTTTAGTTTTGGAGGACGGTGAATCACTAACTGTCTGACTGATTAACCAGACAAAAGATCATGAGTAGTCACACTGGTATAGCAATCCAAGCAGCCTAGTTCAAAATTCAGTACATATTCCCATACATTGGCACACGAGGAACAATCATCCTTTTTAAGGCCATGTCTTAGCAGAATCAAAGTTGTATGCAGAAATGCATTCTCCCATTGCCCTCCTTTCACTAAAACCAAATTACAATAGTGTGAACATTGCTTCAGAAGTGTAGAGTTTTATCTTTCTAAAAGGAAGTAAGAGCTAAACTAACATAGCCATTCACTTTTTTTTCCTCAGTTCTTTTTATGAGGCATAATTCAGATCAAGAAATTGGCTACCAATGCTAAATTTGTGTTTTATCCTTTATCTAAGACCAACACAAGAACAAAACTGTTTAAGATTTCCTGATAATTGTTTGCTATGGCAAAAATGGCCTCTTTGCCCTGAAAGTCTTCTTAATTCCAAAAATTTAAACAAGTATTAGTAGTAATGAAATGCATTGTAACTCCTCCAAACCGGGCTCTGTTCAGAGGGAAATAACAATGTAATTGTGAGATACCACAATAATGCTGTGACAGAGTCTAGCTATGCCAAGCAAAATATGTTCTAACTGAATAAACTTTTGTCTGAAGACACCCTCTTTTTCATAAGCAAAGCCCATGCAGTAAATAAAGAAAAAAGGAAATAAACCAAGAGATCTCTCTACAAGGAAGCCTTATGAGGGCATTTGACTTCAGACACAGAAGGTCAGTCTCTCACCTGTAGGAAGGGAACACTACCCAGAAAACAAACACTCAGGAGGGAGAATAAAGAAATTAACAGAAAAGTCCAAATAGGGCCCAGGGCCCAGATTCCTTTCTCATTGCAAGCAACTCAAAAATATGTTCTGTGGGGGGTTTTCTACTTATGGATTAAGTGTTTTCTCTTTTTTTCAGTCAGTCCTCCCAACCTTAAGTATCCCATTTGGTCAGAGAAAGTCTTAGATATTCTTGAATTCCTATGTATTAATATTGAATTAGATTAGTCAGCAAGTCTTTGCATCAGTTATGAAAATATCTAGCAGAAAAGGAAAGAAATGGCTGAGAGTGCAAATAAATTACAGTCCTGTCATCTCTGGAGATAGCACATTTCCAGGAGAAAGCACCAATGTAATTTGTTCCACATACACACAACGAAAAAGTAAAAGCATAAATGAAAAGTTCTAAGCCGGATCAGTTAAAAACCATTTCTAGAAATGGGTTACAGACGAGAATTGTTCAGAAACTGAGAACTCATTCAAATTGCCAAGTGAGTCATTTATATATGTAGATTGCTTGCCTAATGTATAATCCTGAAATACGCACTTACAACTGTGGCTTCAGTAAAAAACTTGAAGTTGATATTAAAAATACATGGAGAGACGAATTCTAACCAATATTCATAAACCCAATATGCTATTGAAGGAAAAAAATAGAAGTACAGGCAGAAGTCAGACATTTCTTTCAGAAGTATTTATAACTGGATTTTAGTTAATGTGGAAGCGCAGTACTTCCTAGGAGCATATAGGGATAAATCTATGAAAGAGACACTAGTTCTGCCATGTTTAATTTTTAAACACCTAGAAAATTAGGCACCAAGCAGCAGTATTCAAAGCATTCAACAAGCTGAATTTCAAACCACCTTTGGGTAGTAAAAATTCTACAAAAATTATCTCATCACCCAGATGTAATAAAGAAATTAAATCTCTTTATGATTTTCAAAATTGAACCCTCTCCTAGGATTACTCTCTTAAACCAGAACATCCTTTTTCAGGAAGAAAAACATAGTTCTAGAAATGTGTTTTTAATATCTAAATAAGATTCCAATTACAACAGCATGCATTTATAGATAATAAGCCTGATAGCCTATTCCACTTGGTTTGTAATTAGATCTAAACCTGTAGTTCAGATGTTCTGACAATTAAACTGCACAAATAGTCTTCGCCTTTTACTCCTCTTTCCTAATCCTTCTTTTGTCTTTCTCTCATTATCCACTTAGAAGTTTACCGCTAATCCAAAATGAAAAAGGAGACATGGAGAGACTTGGTCTTTAGAAATGGCAATATTTCATGTAGCAGTAGCACTACAACACAACACTCAGGCTGCTGTATTCTGCCTCTACTTCTCTACATTGTGGTGAGCAACTGCGCAATATTTGACACTCTTCTTGGCACAAAGGTCAGGTTTAGACTAGATGTTAGGAAGAAAGTGCTTACTGTGAGAGCGGTCAGACACCATAACAAGTTGCCCAGATGTCCCATCCCTGGAAGTGCTCAAGGCTGGGTTGGATGGGGCTCTGAGCAACCTGATCTGGTGCCCATGACAGTGGGTTGGAGCAAGATGAGCTCTAAGGTACACTCCAATGCAAACTATTCTATGACTTTATGATTCATAGCTTCTGAAAAGTTCTAAGGTGCCCCAAAACTAAATTTTAGACTTTGGGCAGCTGTCTAGAATAAAAATTGCTAGACTGTAGCACAGATTTCACAGTGAAAATCTGAATAGGTATTGTGGTTTTTTTAGTGGGACTAATGTTAACATCCATACCAGGTCTGAAATAAATAGCATGATGATCCTTTTTTGATAACTAATAAGTAGTTAATATAATAATGAAACAACACTGCTTATTTTCCAGATACTAAGAGAAGTATATTCAATACCATGTGGGAGGGTTTTATTGGAAATTATGTGAAAAAGTTGTATTTAGATTTCATTTTTATTATGGCCTACAATCTAACTGTGAAAATATTTTTCATTCAAAATGGATAGAAGTATATCATGAGAGTACTGAACCCTGGCTTGCTTTAAAATATATGCTACTGAACAACATATCACTGTAGTTCATTACTGTGACTAAGGGAGCAGCTTAATGACAAACCAAAGGTCATCCATACCCTTTGTAATTTTGCAGAAACTAGCGCTTGCCCCAAAATTGAATTGTGTTTGGATTGTGCACTCACTGACCAAGAATAAATAGTTAGGTAGCTATTTTTTTGCTTTCTTTCAATCTAAAATTATTAGTGTGAAATTTTTTTTTCCAAGCATGAATTAACACGTATAGGAGATGAAAAGGGAAACTGTTCCCCTTGGAGCAGTTCTTGAATTTCACTAGGTCACTGTTGCTTCAACAGGAGTATGAAAGAACACTGTGCTTCTGATTTATGAGCTTTATGATTTCTACAGACCAAAGCCTGAACAAAACCCTCCCTCATGTCATTTCCTAGGAAATACTTACACAGCCACAGCTTTGGCAACATTCTGCTAAGTATTATTACCATAACAATAGTAAATATCAGTGGGAGGCATTGTCTGACCTTTTAAATTATCATGGGAGCAAAATATTTCCAAAGTAAAGAATGATAGTTTAATCTTACACTTTACAATTCACACTTAGACCTTTTCTTTGTTACTAGTTATTTCCAAATAATTTCTTTTGGAGAACTATAACAAATGGTTTGGGCTACTTACTTTAAAGACTGAAGATTTAAATAAATTAATCCATTAAATAAATAAAAGCATTGAACGAGGCAGTGTTATTTACACATAGCAAACCAAAAATTATTCTATCAAACACAAAGTATCTTTCTGCCCTTAAGACTTGTTAAATTCTCTTGTGCACTGTCAAATAGCTGTTATCATCCACTCTGAATCAGACAGGATGTTTTATAAATTTTTGTCATCTTGATTTCTGCTGTGTATGATTCTCATTTGAAGATGTGTTCATACACATGCACACAGCTGTTCCCAGCACCCTATGCTCAAAGGCATTAAATGTATAATGCAACACTTGAGGCAGACCAAAATCAAGGATGAACAAAAAAGTCACAAATAAACTATTTCTCAAAAAAACCACTTCATGTTCCTTCCTTTCAGACAAATCTCATTGTAATTTACAATTGTCTTTAATTCTTTAAGTGTTTCTAGGTTCTGACGTACATAATGAAAAGTCAACACTGAAATGTGTGAGAAATGTAATAAATTTTAAAGTTAGAATGAGCCGCAGTGCTCAAATAAGGCACCGTACGAAAGGAGTATATGACAATTAGAATAGGCATCCAAGAACTATGGTAGAGAGGGGAAGTGCTGTTCACAGCCTCATCCAAAATGTAAAAACCTCCAAATACACTGTTGTCTTGAACTGAGTCTCTAATGAGATATAATCCCATCTTTCCCTTACCAAGATATCTGTCATCTAGCTACTGTGAACTGTAGACATTTGAGAACCAAAAGAGACCCAGGGAACAACTGTTTCTTCCTGTTAGTGTCGGACATTTTTACAGAAGAAACTTGAAATTTCATTAAGTAGACCAAAAATACACATTTTATTTGAGTGCTTTAAATTTGGACAAATACATGAGTTCTGACCCTGTGTCAGGGACTATTTATGTGTTGCATGCTTATCTAGCAACTATAGATTATAAAATGTATAAACAGCCTCTGAAATAGGAATTTACGCATAAATTTTTGAATTCCATGTGACTGATTGTATTGACTGGAATGTTGTAAAGTGCTGTCTCTTTCTCACTCCCAGTAAATATTGAAACCTAATGCAAATTGGCACAGTATCAACACAGCTGAGGGCTGACAGCAGCCAGTTGATTCGGACTTCCTTTGGGACAGCAAGGCAAATACCTACAGCCAAGACTGAGTGGTATAGCTAGTAAGAGTCTGCTGTCATAAAAGGACTAACGCCTACACCACTTTCAGAGGAAAACACTTTGAAGACAATTTCAGAGACATTCCATGATTTCCAGAACTGCTGTAAGTATACCCACTTTCCCTGTAGAAATCGTTCAGAAAACTAGATGTTATTGGTCCTCAGAAAGAATTGCATATTTGATGCTGAACTAAGGGGGGAAAGACCTCAAAATCTTTCATACAGTTGTGAGTCTTCATCCTGAGTTAATTACTTACCTCATTAAAAAAAGAAAAAAGTGGCTTGTACTAACCACTCAGCAGTGCCATCTAACTAGCAAATGGTCCTCCCTGAGGCTTTTCTACCTTCTGTAAAAGACTAAATAGCAAACCCATCAGAGAGTAAGAAAATCACCGCTAGTATGGTCAGGGAACTGTCAAGTTCCCTTTCCTACTGTAAATAACAGTATTTAGAAGCTGAGCATATGCCTCCTGTGTGGTACCAGTACTTCCTATTCTTCATTTTTAACTGCTTAATTGCTCTTTCGGATTACACAGAAAGGAAATAATTTGACAAGATTTTAATTATGCCTTATATGTACTTTATGAAGTAATTCACTGATGGGTACCTGGCAGCAGCTCCCTATGTGATACACAGAAATCTTCAACACCCAGGTCTGGGAAGCTGACTAAACTCCAAATTCGGCTGCAGTGAACTCAGAAACTTTTTTCAGGATATCAGAGAATAAACCAAATAGACACAACAAAAACTGTAGATGTCTTCCTTCCCCTATAACACTTGTACTTGAAAATCTAGACCTCAGCAGACTCTGACATACATCCAAGTTGTAACTTGCCTTCATACTCATGGATTGCCAATATTACCTTTCTAAGGGCCATGACAGCTTTTCCAAGCCAATCCAAGATGGATTTTTCAGTAAGAAAGATCTGGTGGCATCTTAATTAACCTTGCTACAGTCACTGTAATCAAAGAAGCCTCTACCTTGCAAAATAGGGATGAAAGAAGTTGGAAAGACTGGGAATCAGTAAAGTTAATCCTTCTACTCAGCACACCTGTTTCAGGGCTGGACAGGATGCTCCATTATGTGATTCCTGAAACAGCAGAATTATTTCTTCTGTGGGGCTTGCAAGGTGGGGTGGGGGTAAGGATGTAGTTTGGTCTTAGAGAATCGATTGTGGTTTTCTCTTCCATCATATTAAGTGGAAAGAAGTTAATATTTTTTTTTTAATACTTTATAATTTGTTAGCCAAATCACCCAGGAAACACATAACCAAAGGCCCAAAACAAAATTATTTAAACTGTGGCTAAACGAGCAACATACTAGAAAGAGGCCATTCCTATCAGCAACATTCAGACACTTCACAAATCCTTTACTTCAGTCCAGTCAAAATACAATAGGATAGCATTTTAGAGGCATAATCCTTTCCCCAGTTTTTCAGTGACATGTCAAAGTCAGAAATCACTTTGGAAGGCTGGCCAAGCCACAGAATTTGTATCCAGTCTCTCTGTAAATAGATGAGTATTATTTTCATAATTAACAATGAGAAAACTGAAATACTGGCAGTGATACTTCCTGAAGGACGATGAAAATTGTAGCTCACTGTCCTCTGGCAGGGATTAGTTTCACAGCTTTGAGGAATTTCTCGTATAATTGAGTAACATGTCTCCAAAGAGGAAAGCTGGTTATGATAGCAGGATGGAAGTTAGCATTAGAAACACCAGAAAAAGATAAGTCCAAGTAAGCCATTTTTGGCACACAGAGACCGATCCAGTGAAGGCATCAGTTCCTTTCCCAAGTCAACAGAAAAGTAAGGACATATAACATCTAAGTAGAATCTTGAAAGAAATTACATGGAGCGATTTGATCTCTCTTGCAGCACAACCCTAACATGGCTTCAGTCACTAATCACAACCCAATAAAAAGACTCTTCCTTCAGAAGCAAACAGACTTACTATGATAAGATCCTGTGGTTTCTGAGCAAAACCACTTTAACCTTCTATAGAATACTAGGATGTATGACACCAATGTCTCTTTGTTAAGCCAGAAGTGTAATAAGTACACAAAAATACAGCAGCCATAAGCTCTCTGTCCAAGCTCACATGTGACAGTATTCTTCAAAGATAGCAAAAGCCAATGTAAATTCACAGTAATGTTATGCTCCGTAGTATCATGTTCCTGTAACTGGAAATGTTAAAATATTTCTAGCAAAAAGTGCTTAATATTTGTTTACAGCTGTTAGCTGATTTTATAACCTACTTTTCTTTTGATCTCAGATGCATGTTCATCTTGATCTCAAGTAGGCAGGACATGATGAAAGCCTGATTGTAGGAGCTAAATCATTATTATCACTGCTTAGATGCACTGAAGATCTGCTGCATTCTGAGAATGCTGTAAAAGGGGGAAAGCATCTAAAGCATTGCTACTTCTGAAGACGCTCAGACTACTGAGATTTAGAAAAAAAGCCAGTTTAGAGTGGCCCAGTCTGTGTGGACATCAGGACAACTGTTCCCTCTACAGATCTGCTTCTACTTTCTAATGTAGCTTTTATGACTAAATGGACCACAGATGGTAAAAACATTGCCATAACCTATGTGTATAACCATTTTCCTTTCTCAAGGCCATTTTCCCAGTTTATCAAAGCCTTTGTTAATATCCCAAGGAAAACAGAAGAAGGAATCCAAATAGTGCAAATACAGTTCAGAACCCTGCAGTCTGACATGTACCTGCCATTCACTCAGCTGCAATATTGTAAAACTGTCACATATTCTGGAGATGGCTGCTGAAGATTTCTACAGATCTGCTAACAATTTCTGCAGATATCTCAAGCTTTCATAGCGGGGTCTGCTGTCTGTCAATGGGAGATAGTCTTGTGCAGTTCTGGCCTCTTTGGTACCTCATAAAGTAAATCATAAAGCAAGAGGAAGGAGACAACATGGTACAGAACAACCCTAGCATTCAGCCAATTCCAGACCATTCTAAAGCATATGCAAAGCAAGCTATGTTTGCAATCAGTTGCATAAACTGAGTTGCAAAAATGCAGTTTCACTCTCTGTTAACGTGAATTGGGGAGAGAGCTGGAGGTCACTCCCGGGTATAGGCATATAGAGACCACCTTGTGTGAGGGGGATATCCTATACTGAGCTAATTAACTTTGCAGCTTAATGATCCCTATAGAGTGACATAAACCATATGTAACTTGGTCAAGAACTTAGCTTGGCAACATTAAGCCAGCACCGTAAATGAGATAAGGAAGATTAAAATGCAGGCCACATCCTTGCCCCCCACACTTAGCAGTCTTCACATTAGCTTCTTCACTTCATTGTGAAAAATCAAGTTTGTAAATCTCTATCTTGATAGCATCTACTGTTCAGGTCTATTATTCCTACCATGGCAATCAGGGACATTGTTGAAACTTCAAATGTTTTCTTGGGTCCATTTTGCTACGAGAAAAACTGAGGATAATTAATAAGGAGAGTACCGATTGGAACTGCCAATCACAGACAACAGCTAGGGCTTTTGTAGCAACAAAAAAAAAAATCTCTTCTGATATTTACATGATCCTAGATAATTCAGGATATTTTTAACTAGCTGAACTTGAGGATGTCATTTGAGTTTTTAGAAGGCCCAGTCTCATTATTTTGGATTCTATGGAAGGGCTGTTTTGCATCACTGAATCTCTATTAAAGGACAACTGACAACATTAAAGTGTTGGTGAAAGAGAAATCATTACATGTAGCATTATCGATCAGTGTGCAATTGCCCCATTAAAATTTATGAAGTTACCAGTAATTGCTTTTCGCCAATAAAAATATTTTACCAGATGAGTATGCATTTGATATCATGTCATGCCGAAGGGACATTTACAACCTTCTTGTTCTGGTTCTTCTTTTTTTGGTTTGTTTGTGGTGCTTTTTGTTGGGTTTTTTGGTGGTGGTGGTGTTTTGGGGTTTTTTAGTTTGGTTGGCTGGTTTTGGTTTTGGTTTTTTTCTTTTAGTGAGACAAGTGTGGAACTTCAGATGATCTACTCTTTCTTTATTTCAACATAACTTGCAAATAGTTTATAAGAATCAAGGTATGAGTTTTCATTTTATTCTTATTTAGGAATCTCTTCTTGCTATCAACCATGAAAGAAGCTAAGAAAATCAGTCAGGTCACCTTCTGACATATTATGGTCGCCATCATCAGAATTCAGTCTCCCAGTCCTTCCATTTCAGGTGCCACAAAGGAACTGTTTTCTTCAATTATTGGACCACTGGACTATGATTTCATCGATTGTAAATTCTTTCCTCTTGCTGTCATTTTTAAGCAAACATCTGGGTAAGGTTATCAAGCCTCTCTTGCTACTCCTCTTAGCCCTCAAGCAAAATCCTAACATTTGGAAAGATAAAACATGATAAAATTCCCTCTCTCTCCAGCTGCTTAAATATGCAATTGGGGCATAACATGTTTTGTTGGTCCAATAATACAGATTGAGGACCTAATAGGAAAATATAGTCTTTAAAGATGTCAAGGGCATCATGTCCCATCAAAGTTTGATTTTCATGCAGTAGGTGTGAGACTGGCACCTAGGTGGGGTACTCATGACAAGAAATTCAGACATGGGCAAGATACGCAACCAGAGGTGCTCAAAAGATCTCCAAAAGTGGATGCAGTGCTCTGTGGATCCTCACCTATTCCTCTTGAAGCATCAAGCATCTTACGCAAATTTTCTTCTTCTTTCCAAATACTGCAATATTTTCCTGAAACTTCTTAGTGAATTTCTAATTTAGGAGGGAGAAATTAAATACATTTCATTCAATTCATGGATGAAGAAGAACTGTTACAACTGTGCTAGTTTTATCTATATCGGCTGAAGCAGTAATTGAACACTTTTCAGGAATAGCCAATCCTTTTATTCATAGGTCTGTTACTGATTGGGAGCACAACAGTGTTAGCAATGACTTTTAGCCAGTATTTCTTTAAAGAATATTATCTGTATCTCAGGCCTATTTTTTCCTAACAACCTGAAATCTGGTACATCATGGAGTATTACTTATTTCAGTCATTTTACTCATTCAGCACTCAACTGATGAAAGGTCTGACATGGTCAAGAAAGAGGAGCAGAGGAGTTCCAAAGGAGGCAGTTGTTTTTAACAGGAAAAGATCTGTGCCCCCCACCCTGACACAGGCACACTTCAAAACTCAGTAAAATCCACTCCTCTCTGTGGCAAAAGAGAATGGAGTATTTATTTTCAAGAAACTTTTTATGTTCTCTAGTCAGGTAGAATTTGCATGAGGCATTGGATATCAAAAGGACATAAAGTAGAAACAGCAAAAAAATCTCACTTCCAATGAAAACTTTCTCCTGTGCCTTTTCTATTTTTAATCAATCAGAATCATTGTATTATGTGACTTTCAGAAGCAAAACTATGTTTACTCCTATTCTCCCAGTTAGATGGCTTAAAAGACATCTCAAACCCAGCCAAACAAGTTAAAAAACCACTACCAGAACATAGAGTAAAAAGCTTTGTGTTACCTGAATAGTTTTTATATCAATATTCGTTTACTGTTCAACTTGGAAATTCAGGCTGATTTCAAATGACAGTCTGAATTACACAAGCAGCATCAATCAGTCAAGCTTTATTGCATCTGCTTTTGTTGTGGCAGAATTATATATCTTATTATAATATACAATAGGAAAACACAGTGGAAGTATACAACACAGAAAAACCCCTATAATGCCTAGTAAAATACAGCAAAAGATACATCAATTTACAACATAAGGTAATGTTAGCACAGCAAATGCTCTATAACAGCACTGCTGAGAATACTCTAGCTTCATGTTGCTATCCTCTCTCTATACCCATATCACACTGTTACCTCTCAGGAATTTATGTTTATTTAACCTTTCAAGTTCCCTTAACTGGGCTAATGCTAAAAAGGAGCCTTTTCTCCCTTCTCAGCAAATAGCTAAGATATTTATTTCCTTGCTGTCTGTTTTAACATTAGAACTGGGTTCAATTCTCCTTTGCTGTAGAAAAGAAAATACTCATATTTCTACTCCCCTGCTTTTACAGAGGTGCTTCCTTTAACTGGCAGTCTTTGCTTTTATGTCACAGATGAATGATAACAAAGAGGAGGGAGTGGATGAAGAGGATTTTTTTAACTTTAAGCAGCCATGACTATATAATTTTTTATTTTATTTCAGTTTCTCTCCTTGATCCTCTTTCCTCAGTTCTAAAGTCAATGTAGACACCTGTACCTGACTTCTTTTCCTTTGAATACAAGCATAGCAGATCTGATCCTCAAGTTTTCTCATGCTAAGAACCCCAAAATTCCTCCTGACATGCCTGTGCCTGTATCTTCTTTAGCAGACCCTGGTACCCTGAGGTAGCAGAAAGGCTCCTACTCTATCCAGGTTTTCCCTTAGAGAGTAGAACTAATACCGGGTAAGCTTTTCCAAAGAAGCCACATCTTTGTTTAGCCATAGTGTAAAGCCATGTATACCATTTCTGCAAACAAAGCATTTAAATTCATACAGATACTTCTCCAAACTGATGTAACTCTAGTGGCTCTTATAGATTTACTGATACTACACACAAGCTCCAAGCAAACATCAAAGTTTCTTAACTGTCAAGATCCCTGTTTTGCTCAAAACTAAAGTAAACATCATAGTGAAAACAGCTTCTTCCTGCAACAAATCAACAAATCTGAGATGAGCCATCTCCCCTCTTCTGCCTTACTGAGTTGCATTCTGACTGCCCTGTCTAGATGTGCAAACACACACATGCACATAGATACACTTCCAAGATTAGTCCATTTTCTATCATCTGCAGTAGTGATTGCAGCATTTGTTGTTCAAGCAGTTGATTCATATTACAGTTGCTAGTGATGTTAGCAAATTGGTGATGTTGGACCTGTCTCTATATCTTATCAACAATCTCCAAATGAAAATGTATCACAAGACAGTATTTCCTCTTAAATTCTGTGATTGCCAGAACCTAGAAGAATCAGTATGTAGCTGAAGTACTGAACAGCCTGTTTGTATTGCCCACGAAATGTAATAAAATATTGATTTGTTTTACATTCTAGAATACTTTAAAATTATTTTCAAGGTATTATTCATCCTTTTCATTTCTCATTCTTTTCTCCTTTATCTTGTAATAACCAGAAGGCACAACACAAATGAGAGTTTAGAAAAGGACTATAAACATCCTGAAATTTTCCAACTGGATTTCAAATCACTGTATTCTTAGAGCAAGTGTGTAAACTTGCTCTTAGCCCCCATAATCAACTTCAGTATTATGGAGCATTTGGGGCTAAGAATCTGAATTTTGCACACTGAGAAAATTAGATTAGGTTTTGAATTGGAGTCAGACCCACCTTCAGGTTTTATTCTTCAAAGCCTTACAGCCTTTCTTTCAGCGATGCTACACTATTTATTCAAGTGTAGGCAGACATGCATATTTGTTGCCTGCACATCATCCAAATATGCTCAGAAGCCGCACTGCTGTCAGGCCTGAGCTGCCTCCTCCTGCCTCCCCACAGCTGCACAGACAGGCTCAACAACAGCCAAGACAACAAGGCTGCAACAGTTCCAAGGACAATTTTTTTTTTTTTAACAGAATCAGAGAATTAAATAGGTTACACCTTGCTGTATAGACATGTTCTATTGTTGAAATAATTTAATTTTTTTCAAGGATAAACACATAACCAGCTGTTCTAAGTAACAGCTTTAGACTAACTTTTATTGGAAGTTATCAGCTATAGTGGCTTGTTTAAGAGGCCTTATAGTCTAAAGATAAGTTTGAAATAGGGTTAGGCTGCAGCTGTAGAAGATGAAGAATTGGAATTCAGGAGATAGATTCAGTTCTTGGTGGTATTATACGTTTTTCATCGCAAGTGAGATTTAGCCTGTTAAACATCTGAGGCTGTGCTGGCATCTAAACTTTCTTTGCCTCCATCACCACACACTCACATTCCTATCAGTCATCTGGAATTTATTTTATGTTGACATTTACATTTAGAGGTTTAAAGTTCCTTGCACCTCTTAGGTGACCCTGTATACATGCTCAGCTCACAAAACTATGACAACTTTCACAACTCAAATTTGAGTTCAAGCTCTATCATGGTCATTCTCCTACTTTCAAGATATTAAAATTCCTCCACTGTTGTCCTCAAAGTCCTCATTTTTTATTATACATGATTACTGTTACTCTAGCCTACTAGGTTAGAGCCAACATTCCTGAAGCAAAGAGGTGCTTGAAGCAGACAGGAGCTTTGAACATCAGATGATAGCACTGATTCCTTCAGATCTTGTCTTGGCTGATAGATTAGTAAAGAGCGAGAGACAGGATTTAACAAGTGCAGGATTTTGCCAGATGAGACTAGCATGGAGTGGCTCTATGGATAGGGGTGGCTGGCAAAAGGTGTAGGTGACTGTGACTCAAAGCAAGGCTGTAGATAGTTTCATGACTTAGAAAGGACGCAATAGTAATTTCTGATTTCAGTGGAGGCAGAACTGGAACAGGCAATATGACAGTAGTGTGGATTTCTATCCACAAGTGTAGGAAAAGATGAGAGACAGGCCTCTGAGGCAAGCCAATACGTTAGTGAAGTATGTCACCTAACCTTCTACCAGCTCCAGCTTTCTAGACTTCACTTATGAACACTGACAATTTTTCTGTGATGCAGTCCTTGCTGAATATGTAAAAAGACTCACATGTGTCAAGTTTCAGGTGAAAAAGGCTCTAAGTATTCTTTTGGTCTCAGTCCAGGCTGAGTCTGTCACACAGTCTGGATTATTTAAATGATATCTGGCTTTATCTCCTGACCAATCCCTCTCACTAGGTGACTATTCCATCCTCTTTCACCTACAAAATAAGATGAACACAACTCTAGTCAGAAAGACATAGCAAGACAGAGAGAAGTTCAAGAAAAAGAAAATATTTATTACAAAAGAAATATACAACATGTAGAAAATAATGAAGTGGAAAGCTGAGGTTCAAAGAATATCTGGCACTGGTTGACTGTCTTACTGAGGTGTGGAAGAGTGGTGGAAGTGAGAGGTATGCAAGAACCAGCTCTTAACTGAGGAATCAGTGTGACCTTCTTCCTAGACATTTTTTGACATCCAGCTCAGTGACCAAAGAGAGAAGTAGCCCATTTTGTAGCATGACTCCAGAATCCTCAGTTGGGTGGGTTTTTTCCACCAACTTTTTAACATCAGGAGATAATACTCTAAAAGCTCAGAGGAGAATGTACAGACACAGTTATGGCATGGCTTGGTTATGCCAAAGTTACAGTTTTTATGACCACACTTGCAGTCACCAAGTCCTGGATTAGAGTATGAGTTCTTCAGTTTCTACTTTCTCAGGCTCAATATAGGCTCTCTGGCAAAGCAATTGAAAAAAGCATGTGCAGAAGGTCTTCTACTCTGCTCTTGAGGAACAATTTCTGTTCCCTTTACTCTGTTCTAGAGGAAATTTTTTTTTATTTACCTACTGGGACTTTATTCTAATACAGAGATGGCTTTTGTGGGACTTTATTTTTCAGGCTCCTTGCTCTAATAAAGAATTGTGGGATCAAATTATCTTTAATTACTCTAAGTACTTGATTTCTTGCACATGAATGGGGCTGCTTACTTTCTCCTGTATCTCCTCCACTCCCCTCTCCTGGTACATTTCTTAGCTGATGTCTCTGAGCCAGCATCTGCTGACCCTGAACATCAGCTTGAACCCAGGCTCAATCAGCTGCAGAGTGCAAGGATCAGGAATGCCCAACAGGAGAAGGAGGGAGTGAGAATGCTGCAGTCACTAAGATTGTTTTTGTATTTAAATTTTAAACTTGTTTTCTGTTCTAACCTTTTCTTGGTGGCTTGGGCATGTTTCTGACCCTCACCATTCACCATCGGAGAGTGCAGAACTTACTATCAAGTCTGAATGACCTACCCACATCCTCCAACATCAGTTCTGAAACAACAAAAATTATCAGACTGCAGAGGTACTGTGACACGTTATGAAGAGAGGGCCCACACCCACCCTGTGACATTCAGTGGGACAGAAAGCAATGTCGCATTGCTGGTAGTGCCACTTCTTTTATTTCTGTTCTGAGCTCTCTTATTGATCACTGGGCCTTGCCAATATTTCTTTAGAGGCTGGGGTGGTGGGGTGACATGGGTCTTTTTACACAAGACAGTTTTGACAGCTATGATGAAGGGGTGCATCTGAATGCAGAAGCAGGTAAAAGGTAGAGTGGGGGGGTAATGATTTGTTGGTGTTCTGTGAATACCCGGCAGGCAGAACAATGCATAAATGACAGCTACACCTAAAAGGATTGATAGATTTCCATAAGAGTTGGGCTCTTTATCTTTGTTGTGTTCAAATTTCTCAGCTGTAAAATGGGGATAATTATGTTTTCTTCCTTTCACCTGTTTTGTTTTCTTTATAAACAGAATTGTTCCTCTTTGTTTACCCCTCCCTGACATTTCCATAGCAACACACAACCCATATAAGTACCTATAAATATTTCTTTCAAAAAGCACATAGGGGAGAAAACCACTATATGAAAACATTGACTTTTATATATATATATATGTACATTCTTATTGTCAGCACTGCATTTCTCTAGGCTCAAAAATCTACCCTTTAAAAATAACTCAGCTAGAAAAACACAATCCAACTGAACTTTGCTCTGCTCCTACTATAAAGATCAGACCTGTGCTCTTTAGGAGCAGACATGCTCAGCATGTCCATTCTCAGCAAAATGCTAATACGTGGCTTTAAGGCTACTGAGTGTTTTGTGGTGCAAGTGTACTGTGGTAGGTATTGGTAAATGTCACAGTGCAAGTCCCATAAGCAGCAGTGCAAAGCAGAAGTAATGTCATTAAAATCAGTTGAGTGCTGTTGGTACAGTGCAAGTATGTGAAACCTGAATAAGTTCACTGATTACAGTGATGACTGATGAAATACTTTGATTTGAATCCATTTTTTATTGATATGTGACATGGATGTGACCAGCCTGAATCTCAATTCCGTTTTTGCCAAAACTACAAAAACCTTCCATTTTCTAATCCCCTGCTCTCATATTCCCTCCCTAATTAAGTCAACAGTAAAGCATCTAAGCATTGTTTATGCTACAAAAGTTCAATGTAATGATAAAACAGCGTTGAGTTATTGTGTAACTGTTACAAGAGGGATGCACTACATCCACAACATAACAGAGGCCACAATATTCCATGCACTGTCATAGGAGATAACTGGGGCCTTAATATTTCTTCAAGAGGCCCAGTGGTTACAGTAGCTTGTCAGAAAGATGATGTGAGACCACCATAATGCTACATGTTGCTATATATACCCCAGAAGTCCCTAGGAATTGCCCCAGTTATAAAGTTTTCCAATGACTATGCATGTAATTGAGAGCATTTCTACACTTAAGAGGAAACTTAGAGCATTTTTTGTTGTTTTAATTATCTTTCTTTTTTTGTATGTTGGGTTGAACCAACATGCAATACGTGAAACTTGAGATCAAAGACTCTAGTTCCAGATATGATAAAGGTGGATTTTATTGTCCCAGAAAGGCCACCTAATAAAGCAAGGCCCAAATAAGTTTGATGGACCATAATTTGTAGGTTGGGCCTTATGACCTGACACAATACACTTATTGCCTGGTACATAATTGCAGCTAGTAAATGGTTTCTAAAAGTTGACAGACACTAGACGGGTTTTATATCTACTTTTACTTACTTTGACAGCTTAGAATTGTGATGTGAGGAAGCTGCCAAGGCTTTGTAGTGCAATTAAGTGACAAGAAAACTTTAAAGGGATTTAGAGTTAGGCTGTAAGTTGAAAACCAGGCTCATGTCTGGATTTAGATTTGATTTCAATGGAATGCTTTCCTGTTTTCCTGCCCTTAAGCTTTGGCTCCTCCAGCAACAGAGGCAGAAAATAAGTTACAAAATTCAGGTCCTGCAGAAAAGCACACTCACAAGAAAATGCTATTCACAAGGCTCTGGAAATCTCCTTGTTTTCTTTCATTCTGTGTGAACTTTCTGTATTTCTCACTTTCTGTTATCTATTCCCTTTCCTCCATTTCAATAATAATTCTATAGCACATTTCTGATAACTTCGGTGTTTTTTTAGTTCCCAGGTTATGTTTCTTGTAGATACAATTCCTCTTTTCAATCTTTGTTTCTTTCTCTTTTGTTCTCTCTTTTACTTTTTCCTCATTCCTTTCTATAAGATTTAAGTTATGTTCTAGTTAAACATTGTTTCCCCACTCCTTTCTATTTTCTCAGCCAACACATTTTTTTCCTAGTCCCTTACCTTAGCACACTGCAATCTCTGCAGGATTTCAGCCATGTGCTAGGTTGTTTTTTCCCCACTGCTTTCTATTTTCTCAACTGACATGTATTTTTTTTTTCCTATTCCTTTAAGTTAGCCCACCCTGAGTTCTACATAACATTCCAGGGCTGCTTCTAGCTCATGCTAAGTTATTTTATGATGGTTTAGCTATCTGCACATAACAGCGCAATCTCTTACATAGATGCTATCTGCCTTTAACATATTTAGCTCAGGTATCAATTACAGTGCATTAGTCCAAACAAGAGCTGAGTGGTCCATGTATCAAGAGGTTTTGGCAGGCCCCTAAAGGCCATATTTTTGTTGTAATTGATACATAACCTAGCTGTATCAGTTTGAATACAGCCCATAAGTTAGATCAGCTATAAGCATATTCATTACTGCAGTATCACAAGTTTTCATTCAAAACATGCTTTAAGGTGCTCTTACCATGCTGGCCTTTTTCTTTCAGCCCACATAGCCTCATTTTTCACTAGCAATGTGCAGTATCAAAGACAAAATCTGGAATTAAGCATGTTCCTAGGAGATCTTTAGTGCAATAATAGTCTTTTCATCAAAGAATACCTCCCCAATACCTGTCCTTATGGTCTCCAATCTCCCCATTGTTCATTTATTTTAACTGTGTGAGTACATATTACTAGGTACATTAAATGAGTACATATTATTAATGGACACTTTTAAACATTGAATTTAACACTTCTAAAAATTGAAAACCAGAAGCTTTTCACTCTAGTGAGTTTAAAATCTCCACAAAGCTCTGCATGAAAATATGGGACATTAAAGTCAGCTGTCGTGCTGCAAGTGTATAATTGTTACACTGAAGACAATGGCAAAACTCGATTAACACGAGTTGAGCCCTCATTCTTCCTAAGGACACCCAAGGTGTCATTCTAGGGCTAGTCCGAATTTTCACATGATGAAGACAAAAGGAAACATAAGGCTTTTAAGGAACCATTAGAGCCCAGTAAGTCAAAAATTCAGCACCTGGTCCCTTCAACTGCAAAATATTAAGTGTACCTTCTTACAGAAATGTTCCTGAAGCAGATGCCAACCGTTTTCTTATGATAGGGGTAACTGAGTCTTTTACTGACAGATCAATTCCACACTTTAGTCCTAGATACTCTCCTTCAACATGGCATAGCTTCAAAAGATTTGGCTTTAACTAAACCAATTCCCCATTTAAATGCAATGAGCAGCAGACATATAAGTAAACATGAAAGAACGAACTTATTTGTTACAAAGAAATTACAGCCTTCACTGGTAAAAGTATTCTGTAAATGGTTTTTAAAACTTGGGAAAAGCAGCCCCTGTGCTAAAGAAAGAAACTATATTATTTACATTATACCACAAGACTGTCAGAATGATGAAAAATACATCAAGCATTCTGAATGTCACTAATAAGCAAAGCAATGTAAAGTTCACACGGGATGCAGCAGAGAGACTGGAGCAGTGCCTATTGAACTTTGGGTTAGAGCACCATGGAACTGCTTCAAAGAAACTTTCATGCTCTGCACATAACATGAATCTGTCCCTTTAGCTTATTAACCTGCTTTGAGGGCTAAGCTTTGCCAGAGTTACAACTATAATTGGGTCAGGGAGCTCCAGTCCAACCTGCCTGTCCCCAGATACAATTACAGGATTGTTTCTAACTTGTCTAGGGAACCAGGGTTAACTGCATTCCCCTAATGTGTCCTGGATACAGTGACATGCCTCAGTCCTGCATGCTGTGTGGCTCTTAAGCTGTGAGGAATTGCATCTTGGAGTTGGGAATTTAGAATCCTTTACAGCTGCAGTGCGGGACTGACCAGAAGCAACCTAAAGTAGCTATATTCAAAAGGAAGGGTATTTCTTTTCCTTCCCATGAGAGTTCCAACGAGCTCCAACTTTTTATCTACTTAGTGTTTATGTTAGCCTGCTTTGAACTGTCCCTTCATACCTTAAATATCACTACAAAAAATGCTTGTTTTCTACTTCCCCCTGTATCGTAAACTAATCAGAGACTGAAGGAACTTCATCTTTATTTATTAGGCTCTTCTGATTTAAAGCGATTGTGAGTTCCATCACACATCTGGTAGATGAAAGCCTACCACAGAGACCAGGAGCATGAACAGCCTGATGCTGTTGCCTCCAGCACATCTGTCAGATAGCAGCTCAGGACTGAAGTGACCAATGTAAAGCCACTGACAGCCTCTGCCAAAAAAGTTCCTGCCAAACTCAGGATGCAGAGATGTTTATAGGCTACTTGAATGTTCCCTGATACTGTCATTAAGACTTTGCACTGGGAATGTGAGGGCAATCATTGTCTTGTGCAAAAACATCACACCCCCACGAAAGAAGTTCACTTCATTTGCATATTTTAAGATCATGACTGTGAGAGACTGAAAGACCTTTGTCACAGAACATTAGGGAGCAGAAACGTCTCATTATGTACTTTAGGAATACATTAAATGTAGATCACACCCTTTTGAACCACCAGCATAAAGACTCAGGTGTCAATGGCAAACTTTGCTCCCTATATCCTTTTTCCTCATTTTACAGTAAATTGGTGATACCCTTCCTCCAATGGAAAAAAAGCTTCTGTAACAAAGAGAATGCTTTTGTTTGCTTGCAGGTTTGTTATAAATCCTAAAAAACTGACAATTACAGATTAAAACCAAAAAACAAATCCAAGAATATTTCTCACAAATTCAAATGCCTTAATAATGATTCAGGTGTATTATAAGAAAATAGTAGTCAGATTCCCTGAGGGCAGCCCCTGGTTTCAGTTTTATGAGAAAGACAGGGTACAGCCACCTCTTCAACTAGGGTCAACTCATTTTGAAATGCTGCAATGTAAGAAGGCAGTCAACTGTCCTGAGAGCAGATATGTGCTCTATGTACAGGACATTTGTCCCTTTCCACAGATGAGGGGTAGGAATACAATACCACGCATGTGATTTCTACCTTCAAGATTTCAGACACATGTCCTTCTTTTCACTGTAACCATCAAGACAGCATGACTTGAAGGCAACCTGTTCCAAAGAGAATTTAACAACTCTCATACAGTGCAGTGAAAGCTTTTCTGGATGACCTTCACATGATTTTTCTGGGGAGCAGCAAAATATCAGGCTTCAACTTCCTTCTTCTGATGTTGAGCAAATGGCATTTTCTCACATGAGATATTTACTCACTATAGGCAATGGTCTGTCAAGGTAAGAAGATACATAGAGCACTTCCCAAAGACTTTTTGCTATATGAGAGGTTCAGCTTCATCACTTGTTGAGTATACTAGTTTTGTTTGTAAACATATTGTATCAGAAAGCATGAGTTTCCATAGCTGTTTCATAGTTGAAAGTGAGAAAAATAATCTTACTGTTCTCAGGCATTGCAAACCCTTGAAACTAAACTTATTGCACACTGGACCAAATTGTCTCTCTTGTTGTTCTCTGGTCCTACTCCTAAAGCATCCTGCAGAACGAAGCAGGATTCTAAACATTGTTATGACAATTGATACTGAATTTTTTGTGACACACCCAGCATTTTTCCCCATCTACACTGTCTAGAATTGAAATCTTGGATCAAGTAAATGGCAGATTACCTGGAGACAGTGACACCTGGTTTTCAATCCAGGATATTACTACAGATTCAGAAAAGGAAGAAACATGCTCATGTTGAGGAATACCCTCAGTGCCGGTAGCTCAGTGAGCAGCTGCAGTGCCAGCTCCAGGCTGAGCTCTGCGTGCTGAGAGCCCCAGACAAGAGGCCATGAACTGGAACCAACCTTTGCACAGCAAAGGGCACGAGGACCTGTGATGCCAGCCAGGGGACCGGACACTCAGACACATGGCAGGAGCCAAGAACCCCCAGATTTTCCCGTGCTTAGACTGTGAGGGTACAAAAACCCAGGCATTCCTATGTTCAGGGTGCCTCCTCAGAGGCATCAGCTCAAGTGCTTATTCTCTTGTTGCACCACAATTAAATTATTTAAAGGATCCTGATGTCTGAGACTGCTATTGGAACCCTGGGGTCGAGCCAGTAAGGAAACCTGGTCTGACAGTGTGAGTGTGGGTTGTGTTGCTGTCAAAGGGCTTCAGTCCCAGCTCAGATGGTACAAGAATGACCAACAGAGTTGTGCCTAGATGGTCAGACAGGGAAGTTTCTTTAACACTCAGTCTCTGACAGAGATTTCTCCATTACTACATTCTATATTGATGCTTCCCATTGTTAAAGAGGCAGTGATAAGTGCTGACACCAGCATCATACAATGCTGTTGTAACTTAAAAAGGAAAGACCACACAATCTGTGTAAAAGAAAAGAACAGTAAAACCAATTGAACTAGGGGAAGTTCAAGTGCTGTCTCTTTTTCCCACTGTCCTTTCAATCATAAATGTATTCAGTTTTTCCTGAACCTGGTAGCTGGGGAGTCACATCTAATTGGGCCTGAAATTACTTTTTTCTACAACTGATTGAGTGCAAACCTGGGAACACAAACTTAAGAGCCACACTGAAGGGCATTTAAAAACTTGGCCCCATGATGTTAGCTATTCTGTTGGCTGCCTTTCAGAGTAATTTGAAACCAATCCTGTCTTCAGCAGTACAATGGAGCAATTTTCTATCTATTTGTCATAAACAGAACAAGTAAACAGCAGTGTCTAAGAGGGGTTAGAAGTCCTCGTATACTCAAGGTCACAGATTTGGCAAATGGTTTAGCTCAGCTCCAGCAGATTGTAAGAACCAGTGGCATAAAATCATGTAAGCTTTTGTGTACTGATGGCAGGGGATGAGCAGCACAGATGAACAGACTGAAGCCTCTACAGCATCATCCAAATGCACACGTGTGCATCACAGGGAGCACAGCCACCTTCCTTGAACTTTACTGAGAAATGTGCAACTGTGGCAATAGGTCTCAGGATATTCCAAAGATTCATGGTGTTGAGACAGCCCAAATATTTAGTAGGTCCTTTATCCCTCACTTCAGAAATTAGCATTGTTTGGTTTATCCTCACTTCTTTTGGGGCATTTTCAAAATCAAAATGGAACAATAAAAAAGCACAGCCAGCCAGAAAAAAAAGCTGGTTGAAAAATTGTCTTGTTCATATTGATTTGAGCCATTACAACACTCATGTTTAATTACATGCAACTTAATTATTTCCTAAAACATTGTCTAACAATGCTGTGTATTGTTAAACATTTATTTTTTCCATCCAAATTCCTGCCCTGAGAAAACTGTATTTCATAGAGCGTAAAGCAAACTCTAAACCTGTACTACAGTTTCTAAAGCACTTTCACATTCCTCAAAATGACAGGTGGTATATATGCATCACATTATCTTTTCCAACTCTGCTCCTCAAGTATTCAGAAGAATACGGTCTTTATAGTTCAGACACATAAAACTGCCTCTGGCGTTTGACTAATGTAGGGAACCCATTACACCAAGGCATCGTTTCAGGCCATCACTTCCCAGAACGTAAAAACAAACACAACCTTTACCAACTAGCAGAATAGTTAATATAAAACTATTATAGCAGATACATCTGTTGGTAGAAAACATGAACAGAAACAGGACAGAGAAATCCTGCCCATATACCAATTATACCAGAGAGAGAAACTTTAGAAAAAACTTCTTACTACACCTTTCAAAACTGAATTATATTTCTGAGGTACTCACTTTAACTAGAAATAATGGTCTTACAGTGAAATCCATTTTTTTGTTTTCAAAAGGTGTGAATTTGCTTTCAGTGATAGAGAAAACCTTTAATACTGGAAGATGAAACAGAAATTTTATCTAAAGTTCAGATTATCTTTCCTCATACACATACCAAATGTTAGTTTCACTCAAATAAGGAAATGAACCGTTAGCTGGTTAATTTTACAAGTTACCACTGGACATATTTCACAATGACTACATATATATATATATATATATATATATATATATACACACACATACATATAAAAAACACTTCGTGCAAAAATAAATTGCCTTTATCTTCCTGATGTACTGTAAAGCAAAAAACACATTGCAAGCAAGGTCAGAGAACAATAAGTACATTAATGTTCTCCATTACATTTAGACATCACAAAAAGTTCACGATAAGCAAAAGAGAATTAAGTTTGTAATAATATATAAGAATTTTCATCTAGTTGAAATTTATAACTACACAAATGACACATTTATTAATATAAATTTCTATATAATGAAATGAGAAGATTATCAAAGCAATCAGACAAAGTTCCTCCAATAAATGTGTGGGGCATATGAGGATGTTATTAGTTAATGTATTTATTTGGATGCCTTGTATAGTTCTAAAGCATTTTGTCTACTTCTATCTACATAAAAAGCTAGGAACAATTTAGTCCTCAACTGCTGAAGTCATTAGCCTTGTTTGCAAAACATGTTTTATCTGTTTTTAAGGCAGGTCAGTCTGCAGACATTCTGGTGGCATTTTATTGCAGGTATAACATAGTGAGAATACAAGGAGAGAGCAAAGCTTACCATTGCTGAAAGACTACAGTGTCTCCAGGAGCATGTGAATCATAAAGATGATGCACGGAATTATGGGCTGCTAGGGAATCCCATCTAAAGCCTGTGAAGATCCCTAAGCAAACAAAAAAAGTCATCTTATATAGCAATATTGCCCAACAATGCTGCAGTCATAATATTTCTTGTGGTAACTCTGCTCCATTCTTGCAGTGGGAGTTGTTTGTCCTTCCATTCTGTCAGAAGAAATGCTCTCTAGTTCTAGGTGGATACCGAAATATATAGGCTGGCTAGGTGTCTCCTTTACTCCCTGGAGCCAAGATGTGGTGTGTATTCCCAACCACTATCTCCTATATAACTTTAAAGTCCTTAAAATATGTACTCAGACAAGGAAACATCAGAGATCTTACGCTGAAAGTAGCTTCCACATGAAGCTATGTGACTTTACTACCAAAGGCAACCCTTACACCTATATTTGAATAAATCCATTTGATGTATATTCACAGAATATTTCTTTTAAACAACGACTGCCTTCCAAGTTCCCTTTCAGAATCTGAAACACAAGTAATGTCCTGAATCCAGGACACAGGTTCATGCATTAAAATGCAACAGTTTCTAAGCAGAAACAGCTGGTACAAAATAGCCAACATGCAGTAAAAACTTCTGCTACAAATCTTCCTTCATCCAGAGGCTGCAGGATTATTGGTTAGGATGATATCAATTTTTACCTTTCCAAGGAAGGCAGTTATCTTAAATAAGCCACTGAGAAATTATAAACAGAAGGAAAAGAAAGGCAATGTAAATATTGTAAAACAAGAAAGTTCTTAAGTATCACGTTCTTGCCCATCAGTACCCTCTAAGCCTCAGAGTCCTATCAACTTTTTGATACAACGAAGATTTTTCCCTCAGTTAGCACTGCAAAGAGCTCCCAGAGTGGAATGAACTCTGCTGTGTTGAATTGCAGGTTCTTTATTACTGGTGGTAATGTAAAAGGCACAAAAAGCAGCTCAATTCCTAAATCCCAAGAGCAGTTAGGAGTGCAAGCAACTACAAAAATCATCCTCTGGATTGTAAACGGCACAATTTTGATAAGAAAGTCATTATCTGTGAATGAAGAGGGCCCTTTACGATGACATTGTTATATAGCTGCTTCAGAAGCAGACTTTAAGGTCAAAAAGTACTTCACATCTTCCTGCAGTATAGACAAAATGCCATGTTTCAGGAAATCTAGTACAATTTCCTTTACTCTGAAGCTTCATGATTTCCCTTTTAGTTTCCAGGAGGTATTTCTTTTTTATGGGGCACTGACACTTTATTCCTGTGTGTATGTCATTTGTGCTGCTATTCCTTTCCCGTGCTGTAGTCTGGGCTCTTGTTTTCTAATGTTTTCTATGGATAATATGTATGTATGTGTGTATATATATATGTATGTATGTATGTATGTATGTATGTATGTATGTGTATATACATACAATTTGCATTACTTAATTTCTTTTCAATCACATTTTCTTCAGTGTCTTCTTATTTTACACTTTACTTTTGTGCTTCCTCTTCTGCCTCATTGCACCTAAGCGTACAATGTGCAGTGTCTTGAAAACTCGGGAATTCAATTATGAAGTATGAAAATCAGTAATGGACAGAAAGAATGAGAGATCAATGTTTATCTCAAAGGTAATGATTTGTGCTACAAAGAGCACTAAATAGGCCTGGAAAACAGTTTATACTATTTATAAAAAATTTTGTAACTAACTCAGCAAAGAAACTTCATTACTAGGTAGATATAACAAATGTTTTCATGGTAATATTTCTCTCTGTAAATTAAATTAATTTGGAAAAAAGGCAAAAAGAAAAAATCTGAAAAATACCCTGTTAGAAGGCAAAATAATGTTGATTCAAGGGAAAAGGGCTGGCAAAACAGCAGCAGAAGGAGGAATGGAATGTTCAACATAATCTTGGGGTCCCTGGAGTATGTAATGTAGTCTGAGGGTAAACTGAACCTTAAAGAAATGGAGCCACAGCAAGGCAGTTCAGGTGCAGCTCCTGTGACTAAAGTACACCAAGCAAGCAGCACAGGAGATGTAATAGTCCACAGGTAAGTGGTGCAAGGCTGTTTCACACGGCAAGAGGAAAGTTCTGACTGCAGAGGCTGGGTCCTGTAGAACTTAGTTCACATCAACCCACCAACATGCCAAAATGGAGATGAGTCCCTGAGGTGACGCTGTCATTCCCTGCCTGTGCACCAGTCCCAGAACTTTCTCCTCAGCTCATCAGAAAATATCATACCTGCCTTGGGTATCCCAGCCTCAGGAATTCTGGTGTGTGTGCCTCAGAAAAACGGGATGAATGAACATTTTTGAGCTAGGTAACAGCCTCCATATATGGTAGGCTTCCCTAGGAGGGAAATGCATGATGCAAATCCATGAAGTTTGGTAAGAACGCAACTTATTCAAGGTACTTCTGCTAAAAAAAAAATCATTTTCCAGTAACTATGTTGGATTTTTTTCCTTAAGTTTTGGGTGATATGTGTAAACACACATATTTGTGTATACACAAATAAAAACACAGACAGTTATTAGGAGTTCCAAAACTGTCTAAATCAACATGGCATTAGACATGTGAAAAGAGACACCTAATTTGAATGTGGCACTATGTTTGTCCCCAATTTTTATTAAAGACCTTTTGAGAACATCTTCATATCAAAATATACCACTAGAAGTCTGAAAACAAGTTAAAGTGCTGCCATTTATCAGCAACTGTGCTGAGCACATTAATCAGAGGTGCACTGAGCACTTCAAAGTCTGTTTGACCAGGCACATTCAGCCAGATTGGTCTGGTACAGGAATTGCGGCTTTTGCCACATTTTCTGTCTAAAAAGGCAAAAACCACCGAACTGTGATATGGTAAACAGACAAACCTTTCCAAACTCTCAGTTGTTTCCTTTAATATAGCAAGCAGGATGCCAAACTGAGTTCTTCACAAACCCCAAACAACAGGATCAAGCTTATGATATTTGTTGATTGGATGACCACTGGGTTCATTAAAAACACATATTCAGTAGCACACAAATTTTCATCGTAAGAATCATAGCTGTAGCTGATTCTGCTGGAAATTAAAAATTGGCAGTAGCCTACATCTCACATGCCAGTTAGGACATTCACACACGATTAAAGCTGTGTTATTTATATAACTATAATTATCAATTTATCTATATTTCAATATTAAATTCTAAATTAGATTAGCATATCACAACTCTGTGTCTTGAAGAGAGTTTTCCATGTAGAAATTTCCAGCTGCACTTCCCCAGGAGGCATATTAATTACATACATAGGAAAATTTTACACAAAATTCAGCTTTAGGATCCTAATGTCAACATTCTAATTTGTTCTCCTCCTGGCTCAATAACATGTCTTAAGATTATGATTAGCTGTTTTGCACAGGCAGAATTGGAGGGAAGGAGAGAACCAAAATTATTCCACCCCTATCTGGCCAGCCTGGATAGAAACTGAGCATATGGGGCCACCATAAAATTTCTTTCTCCTCCTTCCAGAAGCTGGTCACCAGTGCAGAGGCTGGAATAAACCCAGCCCAAGTCAGTGGACACGGCTGTTCACCCATGATGTTGTGAGACATTGCTGTATTTCTCTGTCCCACTGAAGCATCCAGAGGAACATGCTGGTGGTCCTGAAACACTCAGTGTGTCCTTGGCTGATTTCTGCTGTCATTTTAAGGGGGCATCACAGCAACAGGCAAGCGAATGGTCCTTTGCCTCTACAGGGAAATGCTACTGGTGGTTGTGACAGCTGCACGATAGTTAGAGCCAGGTACAGCATTTTTGGTGAATGCCATGGTACACAAAAATGTGACTTCAGCTGACTTCAATAATAAAAATGATTTTATATTAACTACATTGTCAGCCAATCTTGGCTCAGCTTTTTTCTCCATGGTCAGATTTCCAAAATAGTGGAGAGGCAGGACACTGCAGTCACCCAGCTGCATGGGAGAGGCACAGGTTCCCAGTGACTCCTTGGGAGTGGGGGGGATGCTGAAAAAATGCTCTAACCATTTGGCTCTCTGTACAAATGCTGGGGATTAAATGCTTCAAGTAAGCACAATTAAACTTTCTGTTCAATGTGAAAAATAATAAATATGTTCTTTCTTCATTTGAAAAAAAAACTCACTTTGGTTCAGACATGCCCCCTTATTACTTCCCTTTTTCTGGCTTGTAGGAGGAGTAAAGCCAAAAATCAAGAAGCTGCATATTTGCTTTGAAAATACCTTTGACAGGTAATTGGTGTGTAACACTGCCAATGCCACAAGCAATAGCAGCAGACTGCAGCTTATCAGCATTTGAAAAGGATTTCTGGAAGTACAATGAACAGCAACCCATCACTGGCACACAGATTCCTATTTGCTCCTGTATCTCCTTGTGAATTTTTAATATTCTGTAACTGAAGTAATAGAGGTTGTCATTTTCCAGGATCCCTTAGTCCCAAGAATTCCAACTTAATCCCTTGCTTATTATATTTATTCAGAGCAGTTTGTTCTCAAATATTTATGATTTGAAACAGACCACAGGATAAACAGGATTATTGCTACTATTTCATTATTACATATCTCTCATGTGTATCAGAGAAGGCCTTCTTGATTAATTTAAGAATATGCAAAACTAAAATATTTGCATATCTGAAACCCTTTCTTTTGCTGCTATTAGTAAAGAAAGAAATTGAAAGGAAAAAAGAAAGCCACACATTGATTGTCTTCGACCATAGGTCATCTAGACAGTATATCTGCACTGGTTTACTTTTCACAGAAACCTTCTCTGTCTCTTTAGTAGCCTTTGAATGCACAAAGAGTGAGGCTAGCCTGAGCTGCAAAATCACACCAGCACCAGTGCCTTCGACTTCAAAGTTCAGTTATTTTCAACAAATTTTTTGGCAAGCCCACTAAACTTGCTTGCATGTGTGTGCTGCTGCTTTTCATCTGCCTCCAGAAGCCAGGCTCGGTTGGAAAAGGTGCTGGGTAAAAGCTGTACAATGAATTAAGCTTTGAAACAAGGAAGGGAGCAGGGGAGGAGGGTGGTGCTGGTGAGTGCATGGGGGTAGGGGTGCAGAGATAACACTGATATCTTTATCTTAACATTTCACTATTAGATGAAGGCAACTTTCTATATCTTTGTCACATGGTTAAGAGGAGAGGAGGAAAAAAATTGCAGAAGACACATGATCTGACAGAATGGTGCATTTAAAATTAATTCTTTACCTCCAGATTTTTCTCACCCACACTCGACTTTCTTTTCCTACTGCTGTCATCATGTATTTGTTGTCATTCAGACGTCTTATGTGGGAGCCATCCAGATGTACTTTTCTTCCCTGTACTTATTTAATCATTCCAGTCTCATCAATGTTATAGACTTTGTGTGTGTGTGTGCTCTGTTGATGAAAGTCACGCATACACCTTTGTAAATCTGCAAAAGTCACAGTCTAATGAAGCACCCAGGAAAAAAAAAAGTGTTTTCTGGCAGAGAATTCAAAAGCAGCGAAGCTTCACTCATCCCTAGGTTATCAAATCGTCTACGCAAATTCTATCTGGACCCCAAGCCCGGCAAAAAAAACATCACAGATGGAATGATCTTAAAAGCAAGGAGCCAGAGAATATTTTTTAAAAAGGATTGATAATGTGTATGCATTAGGTTATCTTTTTAAGAAAAAACCTATCAGAATGTAGTTTATTAGATCCAACTTTCTATCTTAAAATGCCCTAGTAAAGTTTTCTCTTTCTATCAGATTTTATAAATAGTGTGATTTTTATATGATTAATTGATAAATAAAAATATATTTTTAACCATAAATACTAAAACAAACATTGTCAATAAGTCCTTTTTATGATCAGTTTAAGGTTTTATGGTTTGTATTCACTGGGAAGACAAGTGACTAAAATTACACTACAAAGAGAACCCACCATGCGACAATAATTTGGACGTGTTTGCAGAAGAAATTAGTATATCAAAGGCACAACGAATACTTTCAATAGGATCAGAATCACCCTCTAAGGAATGCAGTTGCAGGAGCATCATTTGTTTTGTGTAGTTGCACCATAACAAAATCTGTTTAATCACCTACCTGATATTTTCATTTGCACATGAGAATCCACCCGAGGCATACAGCAAGAGTAAGTCCACAAAGGAATCCCAATTGCCAAGAATGTATGGTTTTTTTTCTTTGCAGACATGCACTTATGTTTTTATCTTAGTGGCTTAAGTGTTGAGTCAGGACTATCTTATTCATGTAGAGCAATTCGCTCTTCAAACAGACCCTCAGAAATCAGTAGAACTGTTCTGAAAGTAAGTTGCTCTACTACATTTGATGTACAGCATTCCTACCAGATCTAGAATTTCAAAGCTGGTGCAATAATTTGGTAAATATTTTCGGAACATAATCATGGGCAGTTATGAGTTGGCAGAGCTTCACGAAATTTACTTCAACAAAACTTCAATTTACATCAGCTGAGAAGCAGAGCAAGAGTATTTAACTAAGTGTACAGAGCAATAAAAGAAAAATACCTTCCCTATGTCTTACAGAGAGAACATGTGGTTTGCATTTAGCCCAGCATCCTATGGCATTAGGCATGCAAGCAGATCACTGCACCAGTCTAAAGAAATGCTGTGATTTTCCAACGACCAACATCAGCTTGTGTCAGAAAAAGATAAGCAGTGAAACTCTGAAGCTAACTTTGCAATGTTCTTGTCTTCCAGCAACATTCCAAATGTACTGATTTTGGCATCCTGAACAAAAAGAAAGATTAACAAAATTGCAAGAGGACAAATGCAGAGAATGTGTCCGTCACTTGAGGTTATGCCACAGAAGGATTTGTCTCATAGAAAGGACCAAAGAGTTATTTAATATTATATTTTCTCTAGAAAAATCTTTTTTTTTTTAGGGTCACTGCATCTCATTATCAAAAACCCCAATCATAAGTTTGTGGTGTAATACAGATGCTGAGAAACTGTTTGCTTTCATTTCACACATGCACAAACACACACACAGAGTAGTTTACAAAGGCATTTTCAGTGCTGTGAAACATTTTGGAATTGTGAAACAGAAAAGTGCTTTTTCCCCAGTTAATAAGACCTTATTTACAAGATCTGCAGCTCTCTCCCATGCTCTGACAGTCTACAGACAGTGTATATGCAGTGGTGAACAGTAGTCTGTTATTTTAGGGTTTGCTTCATTATTATAACAGAATATTATGCTTTTTTATGTCATCTTGCTGGCAATTAATATCTATATCAGCCATGCATGATGCTTATTTCTTTTTCTCAGCATTAAAATTGGATTTAATTAACTCATTTTTACTGAGATTTGACTTTACTGCACATTAGCCACTGTTATATTGCAAACATGTAAATCATTATGAAAGCATTTATTTTTGCTATGGAGTATACTACTCACTTTATATTCCAGAATGCCTGCTGATTTAGTCTTTGAGTTGAATGTGAAAATTTTACTTAATAGTCCCAAATGTAGCTTAAGGGATTTGAATCCATAATAAAAACATAACTGTCAAACTGTCAGGTTTTCCATTATCTGTTTTTTTGAGTAACATGATGTAAAAACCAAACAAACGCTGGATCCAGCTGACAATGAAATTTTCCAGGCATGGGTATGTAACCAATTGGTACATTCCATGGCACATGTCTCCGCCTCAAAGAGCCCAGAGGGATGCAGGAGTGTGTGAAGTTTGGGAGCAATTTCTAACTTATTGAGAGAAAAAGTGGGATGGGACTATTGTAGGCCACATTGCCACACAGCAAAATTTTCTGAAAGCCTTTGCAAAACTCTCCTTCCACAAATTTTACATGCTGTTCTACCTGTATCTCTGCAAAACCTACTTTTGTCTTCTTCAGAGGGGACTGTGAATTAAACTATGATGGGAACAGCATGTCAGTAACCCCAGCACTGAGCCAAGAAGTGGTATAAACTCTCAGCAAAATCACAAGCTCACAACTGCCCTTTATAAAGTTGATGCCTACTGTCATTATCAGTGTATGAATTGAACCTGGTAACAACACATACAGATTGGTTGAAATAAAGCACAACTTCAATAAAAAGGAAAAGAGGAAGTTCGTCCCTTATTTTCTAGGAGCTTTTCTTCATATTCCCAATAGGAATTTTTGTTTTGCATCTCACATACACAGCACCGGAACTGGATGCTAAAATAAATTCTTTTACCATTAATATTTTATTTAAATTTTTTTTCCCAACAAGATCTACCTGAGTGTTCTTGATTTTGTCTGTTAGCTTTTTCTTTTTGCTTGGCTTTTTCTTTTTGCAAATGCTTTGCACATTGCTGTTTTACTGAGAATATAGCTTTTTAATGGGTATGCTTACTTAATTCCCTTGATAAGTTATTCCTTCCATTTCATCAGATGTCTATGCATTTTATGTGTGCTTTAAATTACTAACAAAATGCTCATAATACAACATGAACAGTAATGTCCATAGATTTTCTTCTCTTTGGAAAATAACTATTCTGTTCAAGTTATCTAATGTATCCGAATTACAGACCCCCTCTAACTATCCACCAAAAAAGCTGTAGATCAACCCATAATATTCCTCACAGGTCCTCTCTGTGAAAACCTTAGATGTGCCAGCATGCCAAAGCTGAGACTCCCATTAATTCTGTCTCATTTTATAGTTAAAGGACAACACAGTCACAAAAGGATTAGGGGTAGGCTCTATCCTCTGCTGGGTTTGACCATGTACTTGTAAAGGACTTCAGAGATTATTTATCACCTAATTACACTTTTAGCTGAAACATTTTGGAGAATAAAATAAATCTATGGACCGTCTTGTATTTCTCAATTTGCAGGGGGGGGAAAAAAAGTAAAAATTTGATTGCTATTCATATTTTGATTTTCTTTTTAAAGTTTACTCATGTTTTACAGGATGGATTTGTATGGGGTTTGCTGTTATGCTACAAACATTACACTTAGCAGCTTTTCATATTTTAAAAACTACAGGCTGATTGATCAACACAGCTTCTTGTCCTAATGCACAAACCACTGCACCAGTGTCAGTGCTGATAGATCTTTATCTAAGCTTTTCTAAAAGTCCTCCAGGCACGGTGATCTCTTATTTTCACCAGGGACTCTAATCCATTTGTTCGTTCTTCTAAACATTGAGAGTTTTATTTCAATATCTAACCTGAATCCTGCTTGCTGAAACCCAGTTATCTTCTATGTATGTCATTTTATTTATTTGTCATTTGGGGTCTGTCTTAATAGAGCTGATATGCAAATTATCCAAGTATGCCTTTTTCATTCAAGGGGATGACATTTTCCCTGCCCTCACTTTTTACTAATGTCACAAACCATTTAACTGTACTTGGTCTTTTTCATAGAAAATTATTGGGAAGCATTTAAATGCTTAGCTTTTCAGCATCATCTCACAGTAGGAACATAAGGAACAACATACTGAGCAAACCATAGAAGTTATGTGATTACAAGTGGCCAACTGCAGCTGCTTAGGAAAATGATAAAGCAAGCAGAAATCATATTTCTCTTAATATTACTCCCTCTACCTCTAAAAAACTACTCAGAAACATGCAGTGTCAAAAACTGTATCTCTGCCTTTTTGTTTAATGATGTTTTCTAGATTACATTTTACGCCATTATCCTAGGACAATAAGTTTCAAGATTTATATACACAGTGTAAAAAAAATATTTCTTTTCCATCTAACCACATTTGTGCCCCAGTTGGTATATTATAGAAAAAGTAAATTTAAATTGACCTGCCTAGTACATTCATAGGTTCATATATTTCTACCTCCCACCCCTCATTCATCTCTCAGTGTCTCTCCCCAGGAAAGAGGTGGCAGGTGAGCCTGGGTGCAGGGCTGTGCCCCCAGCAGGGGTGAGCAGAGGAAGACCACTGGTCATGGCCCCACAGTGCCCAGCACAGAGTCCCTGGGGCACAGAGAAACCCCAGGGGAGTGTCTCACTGCCCTGTCTCAAGATGCAGCTGTTTTCAGAACGAGAAATGCAGCAAATGAACGTGGTCTATTTATTGAGCAAGGATTTTACTAAGTAGACTATTAAAAATCAACTTTTTTTTTTAACAGTATCATAACACCCTTTTTTAAATGTAAACTCTCACGAGTTTCAAGGCTTCCATAAATATTAAAAGTTGAGATCCTTATTTCTTATTTCTACCTTCTTCTTGCAAAAATATGTGTAGATTTCACAGAAGTGGCAATGTAATTGCTTAAATAAAATTAACTAGTTTTCAAGATTCCCATTGCAGCACAAGGACCAAAATAACACGATTGCTTTTATGAGCTAATAAGAAATAGCTAAATCTTCATCAGTGCCATATATTCTCAGCTGGTAGTTCCTTAGCAACTAAAAAAATATTCCCTGCAGAAAAAGACAAAAATTGGAAAACTATATGTTTAGCTGGTATTTGCCTGAGGTGAAAAACATAAATCAAATTTTCCAGGACTTTGACATTTTTATGTATTTATGCTATATTGAGCCAACAGCTTAACCCAGGTTTAGCTGTGTTTCACAATACATTTTATGAATAATGCAATATGTGCAAACTTTTTTTGCAAAGGGAATACTGCCCAGTGTTAGCACAGTGAATTGGCATTTCATGGTAATTTACTGGGATAATGTACTATTAGAAACAACATTGTCAGTGGCAAAACATAATTACATGTCAATGTTTTAATATCATCAGAATTAGCAGTTGATGAAGAATACTCATAATTTCTAAAAGTAAGAGGGTTTTAGCACAGCTGTACTATGTTATGATTTCCCAACAATTAAAAACTCATATCATATAAATACCGTGCATGAGACAATGTTTCTTCCTTTTCTTTAACCAACTCCTCTCTCCATGTGCAGCAGGACAGAGCCCTCAGCAAAATATTTTGCCCAGCCCCTATTTCAAAAGCCTCTCTTTCCTGAGAAGAATGAGTTGGTGGAATTAAAAACACATCAAGAGGGGGAATAAAGGTCTGATATGTTGCAGCATCAGTTCTTTAGGTTCCATACTTCCTAGTATTTCTAGATACTCTCAATTGCACCAGGGCTTTAGGGATCAGGCAAGAAAACCAGAAAGCCATGCTCTGTGTTCTTGATGGATCTAGATGCATTTGCCCTTCCTCAGGTAGATCCAGAAGGAATAATTGACAGATACATCTCAGTGCATGCTGTGTGCAATATGATTCTCAAAATCTTTCTCTAAAAGCTGTGCAAAATGTCTGCAAATTTTGTGGACAATTATAGAGGAAAAATATTTAATTGAAACTTATTATGACTAATAAAAAATTTCTACTAGCAAGAATTCCTTCAAAAGCAAAAATTATTTACATTTCATTTCCATACATTTTTTAGGCTGTTTCACATTCATCTTCCTTTTAACTTTGCACACTAAAATCACATTACATGGCCATTACATTTTCCAAGTATCACTAAGAGTCAGTGTCATTTCCTTCAAACTGAGTACATCTTCAGAGATTTTCATCTTGAAACGGTCACAATATTTGCTCTTTTGTCAACAGTAAAAAAACTCCCATCATTCAGCTTTACTGCTGCAAAGGTATATCGGGCCTCCTGTTTGAACATTCTGGACCTGATTGCTAACAGGAAATGAGGCAGACTGAGATGCTCCTTTACTCGCTCCTTTTATACTACCAAAGCTGCAAGACGAACCGATAGCCGTTTTCCCATCATTGTGAATCAGCTTTAATAAATTATACTGTGATTTAATTCTTTGACAGCGTGACTCACTTGAAATGGGACTTCTTGTAGCCAATTTATTAACATGAAGATGTGTTTGGGGCTGAAGAGGCTGCTAACAGTCTTTAGATGCTTCCAGATTGGTGCTGCAATTTTTCTTTTGACTGTGCGTATTTAGCTTCCATTAAAATTAATTGAAAGGCTACACAGTGAGCAAAAAATATAAACATAAAAGCACATATTCTAAACAAAATGAAGCCAGTTAAATGAGAATATTAAGGAATAAGGCAAAACATCCAAAGAATTGGCAGGCAATTTTCGTAAGAGATATTTCTCTCCTCTTCCTTCCCCAGGTCTGGCACTAACAGGTAAGGTCTACAATGTGTTGAGGTAAGTCATCCCCAACTTTGACACACTGAAGATTTCAGTACAGCAGTTCACAAAGATCCTCTCCCAGGAGAGCAGATTGTTACCAAAAGAGACAGAAAGCAACTTCCTGCTTCATGCACACTGGGATTATTTTAGATAGAAATTTGACCTTGACCTCCTATTCTAAAATCAAAAAGAATGCCAGTTTCCCATGCAAATATTCTTCTGTAGTGAGTAGATCTTGATCCACAGCTATGTTTAGATCAACATGGCTGCTGGTTTTTTTTAATACCAGGGACGAAAACAAGCAGTTTATGACTATGAACTACATATTAACTGGGGAGAAATAGGGTAAATCCCACAACTACATATAACAATTGAAGAGATTCTTTAGGACATGTGAGGGTCCATTAAGGGTCTACATCGTGTTCATTACAAATCTGAAGCTTGAGGGAGTGAAGGAGGAGAAGGCACATTATCTGAGTCCAGCATGAGGCCAGCTGATGGGACCACAGGTGATTCCAACACCGTCCAGGTGCAGCAAAGGTGTTGCCAGCTTAATTACTTTTGGATCCATCATCTAATCAATTGCATCTGCTTTCTGACTCATATCTCATGTTATGAGAAGTTTTAAGACTGCATTCATATTCATGTTAGAATCATGTTAGAAATCACACTTCATCTAAAATAGACCTGAATAATGTGCACAGAGCAAAATACACCCCTAATGTAATCCTATTTCTTTAATGAAGGGATTCATTTAGCTCATAGGGTAAGGTTCTGAACTAAGATAGTGCATTCAGCCATCAACAGAAAGATTATCTGGGTATACTTCATTCTGATATTCAGACATGGAAGATTCTATGTAGGTATAAAAGCAGTTAAAGCAGGTGCTTTTCTCCTCAATATGTATAAATTGGAGAGTGACAGATATAAATTGAAGGGAATGTTTCACACGTGTCTTGCAGATATGTATTGCAATGAAACAAACATTTGAACTTGTGTTTAAAATCCCCACTGCTTCCTTTCCAAGATATGCTGCTGTTACTAGTTCCACATTACTTCTCAAAAATAGACATTTCAGACTGTTCCATTTCCAGGTATTATACAGACTTGCCTCAGATGGATGTAGATATCACCAGCCCTAACAGACCTTTCATTAAAAGAAAATACACAAACATTTTTAATGCAATTAATATCTCTACGGTGTTACTTCTGGTAGGGGTTTTTCACTTTGCAAGATATTCACTGATTCAGTTAGGAGTATATACTTTGTATTTTACCTAATTATTGAATCTTCTTGAAGCATTTTTCAGCAATATTTTCTATTACATCTACAGTGAAGTTTAAAAATCATAAAATTACTATAATTTTCTAATTACTTACATTTACATTTTTCAGAGAATGATGCCACAGTTCAGTTTTCCTTTACATGCCTACCTATGCTTAATATATCAGGATTCTCTGGCTTACTTACATGTTTTCAGAATATCTTTATGATATTGGATAATATGCATAATCCAAAAACACATTTGCAAGCCAAATAATTGCACATCTGTTTTATTTCAAATATGTTAATTACTAATAGCTGTGTGCAAAATTTCCATTTGGATTATAATAACTACCATAACTCTTGCAATTACTTCCCATTAGGTACTAATGTGGCCATATTCTTTCATTTGAACCAAAATATCAGGCTTTCATAGTAAGCGTAAGAAATAAAAAAACTGCCTTAACTCTGCTTCACCAACTTCGTCTCTGTCTGACTTGGCAATAGTGACATACACACCTAAAAAATCCTAAAGGATATTAACTGCTTCCTGAGAAGCAGATGGGTTTGTGGCTAGAGCAGCAAGTGAGCATTACCCATTTAGTGGTACCTTATCACAGATGGTTTTTCCGGTGAGGCTATAGGAGCAAAAACTGTGCGAGACAGGAAGGATCATTTCCAGAGGAAATGTGTAAGGTGGCAGTAATTATAACCTGTCACATGCATCATGAATCTATATGAGACTGAAGAGCTCGTCTGTCAAATCTCAGATGCCAAACCCTGTCTACAGATCTCAGGTAATACAGAACTTGGGAGACTGGCAGCACATCCTGTAAGTTTCAATTATGATGAGAAAGAGGAAGAAAAAATTTAACAGGAGTTTAATCCTTCTGAGAAAAGTAGGTAGGTAGAAGAAGCTCAGACATATGCTTATATAACTCTTTTAAATAACTAGGCCATGGAAACTCCAGCACAGCTGTTCATTCCTACTTCAATTCTGTAAGTGGACTCCTGAAAAATTCTATACAATAGGCCTATTGACAGAAAGCAAGCAAGGCCTATGTATACATGTATTTATTTATTTTATACATATATATACATATATACATATATGTATATACACATACACACACTATTCATTCATTGGCCCCTACATTTATATATCATTAAGCTAAAAAGGTTAAACTAGCACTTCAGCAAATAAATTACATGAGGATTACCTCTTTGCTAATTTATACTGGTTCTATACATAAAAGTGTTGTCACCATAACTATTACGAATGTGGAAAAGCAAAATCAAACTACCCTCACCAATGTATTCATGTCAGTGATAGATGCATAGTAGTACTCCATTTGACTTATGCTATATTAGAATAAGAATTATTTTGACAGAATAACTCACTGCTTCAATCTGCCCTACAGGTATTTAGCTCAATGACACAAGTACAGAGAAGAAAGTGCTTGAAGGGAAGACAAGCAACCGGCATTAGTCAGTAAGATTTGGAACACCTGATTCACCTCCTCTCCAGCAGCTGGCCCAGCAAAACTTGTTACTTCCCCTTTTTTTTCCTGTCTAAAACTTTAACCTCCTCTGATTGCTCAAGCTATTAGACCACTGCCCTCAAAATTAATTTCTTCACCAGGGTTTAAGGTTCCTTAAGCAGTTCAATGTTAGTTACAGCAATCGGCCCATGTGAATCTAAATCTAAATCTGCCATACAACATGATAGGACTCTCCCGCCAAAGGGTCTCATCATATCTAGATTCATGGATCTACATCAAGCACAAACCAGAGAAGTATCATCTCTACTGTGCATGACATAGCCTGAAGTACAATGTGTTTCACCATTTCAGTTAAAGCTGAACCATTTTGCAACTGTCAACACTTCAGGTGTTTGTTAAATGGACAGAAGGCATCAGTGTAGGGTTCAATACATATCTGGACAGCTATAAATACTAATGCAAAATGTACAAATATTCCAGAAAAACAGATTTGAACTCCGGTATTTGTCCCCAGTCAGTAAGTAAACTATAGTCCCCCTCCTTCTTCTGCTCCAAATCTCAGCAACAGTGACCAATGTCCACCTTTGTCTGTACATTTGGCTATTCAGGTGTCTAATTTATCTCATTTTACTTGTTACCTCTACATGTTGCTCAGCCACTCCACAATATTTAGATATAAGAAGCTAAGAGACTGGGGGGGGGGGGTGGGCAGGGAGGGATGACTCTGCCATCAGCTAGTTTTCTCTTCTATGAATCATAATTCAGCACCGTTTTTAAACAAGCTTAATTTTGAGAAATGGATTGATCATGTCACTTCCTTTTTGTTAAAAGATAATACAGTTCAATTCTTTGAATTAAAATTTTGTGTTCTATGGCACAACCTTTTCAATGCGCTTCCTTTTGATTTGATAACCACTCCATTAATCTTCATTCAAGCTGTAATTGAGAGGTATGTGACAGTAAAATGTCTATCCAATGAAAAGCCATGATAGAAGCTAAAATGGCACACTGCACATAACATATTGGGTAGTTAAAATCTGGTCATTTATTCCTATCATAATTTGTAGTAGGGACACAAACTAACATGACATGAATCTGTTCTCTTGACAAATCTTTTTTTCAGGGCAAAGAGCATAATGAAAATTGCAAAAGCTATTGCACTAGCTTAAATCAAGCCCATGGCAGAATAATGTACTTAAACCTGTGGCCTTCTGAAATGCAGTAGGAAATGTAATTTAAGGTGCAATCAATCCCCCAGCTAAGACTTTTTTATATATGGCAAATATATGTGTTTCTCATATACTAGAAACATGATTATGCAACCACAGAACCACATAATCGCATCAACTTCAGCACTGAGAAGCCTTCTGTCACATATTTTATCATGGCATTCCCTTCAGTTTAGTTCCTGGCATAAAAGTGATATTCACCAAATGAATATACTGTTAGCATTTTTTAGGAAACACCATATTTGCCTAAAGTGTACATGGGATACAATAACTTTGTTTAGGTTGAGACAATCATTGCTTTGACTGATTAGGTTCCGTAACTAGAAAAGAACAAAGCTGATTGCTCTGCTGCATGGATTTATTCTTCTTTTTAATACTTCTTGGGAACAGATCAAAAAATACTTTCAGATGAGTATTTTAGTCTTTGTACATCAGAACTTCCTACTCAATAAATAAACTGGCCCATATCAGCCAGTGGTCATGAAACCTTGATAGAGAAGATATTCACCTTGTGTCCAATTCATATCAGCCAGTCTCAAGTTCCATGAAAATAATCTGAAAATGTTTTGTGACTTCCTACACATCAGAAAAGCAGGCAAAAGAGTCTGAACTCCAGTGCTATTTCCTGATGTTCTAGGAATTCAGACCATGAACTACAGTATAGTTAAAGCTGATGATGAGGTATAACTATTGTCTCATTATTGCATAGGATCTTCAAATAAAAACACAAGGCATTTTTCAACAGCAAATTCCTAAGGATAAAATTTATTGTTCAGAGGTCTAATGGGACCTTATAGGTGAAATATATGAGATAATTAGGCCAGAATTCACTCTTACAACTTATGGGCAACTCAAAGCTGCAGTACAACTGTCGCACACTTATGACAGAATGGCACCTGTTGACCCTTCTCACTCTGAGTTAAGGCTCTGAACCAGGACCTGTCGTGGTTAACCCCAGCCAGCAACTAAACACCATGCAGCTACTTGCGCTCTCACCCCCTACTTTCCCCCTGCAGTGAGATGGGGAGGAGGAAATGAAAAAAGACTATAACCCTTGGGTTGAGATAACAGTTTAACAATTGAAACAAAGAAAAATGTAATATTAATACTATTTATGACAATAACGATAATCACAAGAAGAAGAAGTATGCTGGTTTGGACTGGGATAGAGTTAATTTTCTTCACAGTAACTGGTGTGGGGTTGTGTTTTGGATTTGTACTGAAGAGTGCTGATAATATATTTTTTTTTTATCACTGAGCAGGGCTTGCACAGCGCCAAGGACTATTCTGCTCTTCACCCCACACCACCATCAAGGAGACTAGGGGTGCACAAGGAGCTGGGAGAATACACAGCCAGAACAGGTGATCCCAACTGACCAAAGGGATATTCCAGACCATGTAACACCATGCACAGCTTATAAAGGGGAGGACAGCAGGAGGAATGGGGGCACATTTGGAGTGGCCATGTTTGTCTTCCCAAGTCCCATTATGAATGGTGGAGCCCTGCTCTCCTGGAGACAGCCAAACACCTGTCAGCCCATGGGATGTAGTGAATTAATTCATTGTTTTGCTTTGCTTGTGTGTGTGGCTTTTGCTTTCCCTATTAAACTTTATCTCAACCCCTGAGTTTTCTCGCTTTCACCCTTCCATTTCACTCCCACTTGTTGGAGTGAGAAAGCCACTGAGTGGCTTGGTTGTTGGCTGGTGTTAAGCCATGACAAGCAAAAAGAGATTGGAATGAAACCCAAGAAAAACAAATGATGCAAAATACAACTGCTCACCACCCACTGACTGATGAGCAGCCTGACCCCCTGCAGCAATCATCAGCTCCCAGCCAAATGCCCTCAATTTATATACTGAGCATGCCACGGAATATCCCTGTGGCCAGCTGGAATCAGCTGTCCCCGCTATGCTCCCTTCCAGCTTCTTGTGCACGTCCTTGCTGGCAGAGCATGAGACACTGAACCTTGACATAGGATAAGCACTGCGTAGCAACATCTACAACATCAGTATGTTATCAACATTATTCTCATCCTAAATTCAGAACACAACACTATACCAGCTACTAAGGTAAAAGAAAAAAAATCCTAATTCTATCACAGTTGAAATCAGGACAGGTCTTTGTCAGCAAACACTGAACATACTCAGCTCCTCGGAGTATCCTCACGCACAGTTGCCCTTGCGTTTCTCTTCCAATGGCACTCCAGTCCACTGCATGCATTTTAGCATCCTCTAAAGTGCATAACGTATCTAATTAATGTTAACCAAAGATGGGTGGAAAGGTTTAGTGCTTTCTCCATCTGCTGCATGATCATTAATGTCCCTAAAACTTGTTCAAGAAAATATTCACCTGCCATTGGTCTAAGGGACAGATCAGATCATCAGGCACTGTAGAATAAACAGAAAATTACAAAGTCAAGGCAGACGCATGAAGAAGTGAAGTGAAGTTTGAGACATCATAGAATGTAAAGCCATTTGCATTCATGAAATGACACATGCATTGCATTCTGTGATTAATCTGAAACCTTTAATCATTGACAAATGTATTCCCAAAGGACTTCTGGGAAGATCTGGAGAATCTCTTTTCCTCTCCAGAATTTCTGTTTGATTTTATGAGCACTCTGTTTCTTTCTGTCTTATAATATTCTATATTCTAATCTTCTATGTTTAATACTAGCTTTTTCTTTTTTTTTTTTTTTCCAGTACTTATTAAAGCAGACCTTGCTCTGTAAAACCTAGTCCTCCTTTTTACTATCTTACATTTATTAGGGCATTAGAAGCTCACAGGATTAAATCAAACAGCTGTAGCTGTACAGCTGAAGTGAATCACTAGTGTGACTGGTCAGCAGCTGGGCACAAAACTAATGAACTGTCTGTAGTCCAGAAAAGGACTAACAAATGCCTACAGATTGCAGCTGCAGTATTGTACAATGAAGATATGTAGACCTAAAAATGGTCAAACACAGCTTAAAGTTGTATAGCAGGAAGCAAACATATGGTGCTCCTAATTACAAGAATCTGAGAACACGCTTTAAATATGGATAAAGTAATTAACTGAAAATGAATGACACACATAGGATAATCAATTAGAAGATGAAGACAAAATCCAAAATATATTGCAGACTAATAACTTTGGACCCTGATTATTGAATACTTGGACTCCACCATGTGTTGCCAGATCATGAATGTCAGGTTTGCTACTTTCTATACTTAAATGCGCCGCATAAACACAGCATCAGGCCAAGCTGTGTGGAAAGGCTGAGCAAGTTTTGTTCCTGCAGGAGGTGAGACTCAGAACATATCTTCATGCACTCAGCTACGAACAGCGCGTAGCTACACCCTCAAATAAGGGTCGAAGTCTTAACAGAGCCAATATTCCCCAGGTGTTGGTTAACACAGCAGTTCATGAAAGAGACAGGAACAACCAATAGTCAGAACTGCAAAAACTTCATTTTGTGGTTTGAATCATCGGTGGTCAGGCTGCAGGTTATTAGAAATTAATTCATAAGCATGAAGGCAATATTATTGCTTGTTGTGACTAATGACATTTGCTTAACATGGCAGAAGACATTAAGGTGCATAATCAAGAAGGCAAAAGCCACATGGGATATAGCAACTGGGAAGAAACAGTCTTGGCTGTGACTGAAAGAAAACCAAGAACATCACAATTAGCACTGCTTAAATCATATATATGAGATCTTACCAAAAAGTGCCATAAAACATTCCTTTGAAATATGACAGCGATAAAGGTCTCTAAAAAAAGACATTAGCAGACACGTAGGCCAAAGATCGATGTAGCCTATTGTTCCTTCACTAATCCATAATGACTGAAAATGCTCTTCGTGAACTTTAATAGCTCAAACGATTTCAATGTCCATTAGTATTCTAGTGATATATTCAAGTGCAATGACAACAGTTTGTTTCTGACACTGTAACCTAGGAGCCTTTAAATTTGGCTTGCAAATTGAAAAGTCTAGGGTTTAATCTGATGGAGAGTAGAAAAAAGACAAGATTTCACACCAACAGCTACTTGCAGGTCATAGTATCACCAGCTCTACAGCTATAAATCTATAGTGAATATTAAACACGCCAGGATTTAGATACCAAAGATCACACTACCAAAGGAACTCCTCACATTAAAAGAAACATATATTGGGTTTGTGTGGCCAGGTTTTGGTAGTGTAGGGCATTACAGCAGTGGTTTATGTGAGAAGCTACCAGAATTTTCCCTCTGTCTGACAGAGCCAAGTGCACGACCAAGCACTTTGCCTCATTGAAGCTCATACCATTGGTCTCAGCCCATGAATCCAGCCTGTCCAAACCCTCTCCAGAACCTTCCTACCCTTCAGGAGACCAACACTCCTACCCCAGTTAGTGTTGTCTGCAAAGTGTAATTGGATAGGATATAACATTTTTATACAAATGTCTAGCAACAGAATTAGGACCCAGAGAAAGTTATCAACATCCATTAGTGAAGGCCACTTGAACAAGGGATCTCCTGAAACAGAGAAGCTGGGGACACCAGCAGGTGATTGCAGTCCAGTCAAGATAGCTCTCCAAAAACCTGACGAGTTACCCAGAGCTACATTGGTACAAGAAAGATAAGATTCCAGCTCACAGTATTCCTCCACACAGCTTGAGGGAAACCAGCTGAACTACCTTGATTCTGTTTCTGGCTTTCATGCAAGACCACGCATTTTGCCAATAGCAGTGCCACTGATAAGAAATGCTGCTTTAACTGAAACTGTGTTATAACTTGAGAGCTTTTCCTTTAGGATTACACAGCAAGCAACCGGATTTGATTTTTTGGCCTGATATTACAGGCTTCATCACAAAAATGAAATTGTGCTTTCTACCTTGACATTTAAGCCAGCAGTGACAACTAGGCACCAAGGCTAGAACAAAGCTGGTCTGCAACTACTATCTACATTTCTTTTCCAAAATCTTGAATATAAAATATTTCCTTCTTGTACTACTAAGAATGAAAGAATTAGCTACTTGGATAACTAACTTTGGATTTCATATATTTTTTAGTCTCATCTCACTCTGTGACAACTATGCTTAATTACACCTTTTTATACCTTTAGGCTCTTTGTCTATCTGGGATCAAACATTACACAATTATACTTTTATTGTCAATCATATTTAAAATGGGATGCCATGCTTCTTCTAACAAATTCTTTTTTTTCATGTAAACTAAAATGGAAAGCAAATGTATTCTAATGGAAAAAATCATAGTCCTTGAAATGTGCACAGATGTAAGGTTAACACTACAAAGACAGGTTGCTTACATCACTTAAAGAAATTAAATGCTTTTTTATGTTATATTTTAGGGGAAAGTGATATCATCTAAAATGTCCATGTTTTCCAGTTAAAAAATAGGTTTCTACATAGCATTTTAGATAATATTTAGGTAGGATGCGTTTAATTGAAGAGCACATGAAAGGACATGTTTCTTTTTTTCATTTTTGTTTCCACATACTAAATTTTTCATCATATTGTGTATGCTTGCATATTGTAAAATACTGAAAATGAGGACAAACCCAAAACTGGCTAAGCAAACCATAAGTGACATAAAATTGCAGATCCATCAGATGGGAATCAAAATATATCTATATTTATAGATATGATGTGATGTGTTTATCTACCACTTTCGCATTAAAAGTCAGTAATTGAATTAAAATCTAACTTTTCATTTATTGTCCATCAAAATAATCAGAAAAAAAACAGAAAATTAGTGACAAAAGCAAAAGAGAACATTCATTAGGACAATAATTAAACAGCAGAATGAAGACCAAATCTAGCAGAAATCAATGAAATCAAAACAGACAACCACATGTGAAATTCAAATGGAGAAACAATAATTTTGTAAATTATACACAAACTACCTAGTAAGAGCAGGATTGCAAGGGAACATGCTCAGGTTGTTTCTTTTCCAGAAGGCGCTATGGAAAGCTATTTGTTAAGCTCTGTTCCCATACACATACAACATTATGGGAACTACACGCAAAACTAATGATAATTGTTCTTGACACGTTTGGTCAGAGCACATGTAAAAACCATACTTAGCCTAGGCCTGAAACAGAAACCAATTATTGATTGAGTTGCACTTCTGCAAGGAAATATTCTGATGTGATAAGGCAGGAATTAGCAGTGATTAATATATTCTGGAGAACATATATTTCTCTGTATTGCAGATTTCATTCGGTCTGTGATAAGTGTTTTTTCAAGCATCTGTAAATCAGCTCTGCATTTTTCCATTTCAAAGCCCTCTTTTTCAGATTTGTTTGAAAGATGCTTTGACAAGGAAAACTATTACTCTTTATGACCCATTGAAATGCCATACATGATTTAAAGTGAAGTCTAAAATGGCCCCAAGTAGAAGCAAAATCTTGCAGTTTGACATGTGAATTCTGGAATTAACTCAATGCCAAGGGAAGACTAAATACCTACATTTTCATCATTACACTTAGTTCATTCATCACAAAACTTAGAGACCTATTAAATTATACCAGTTTGTGAACTAAGAAGTAGGAAAAAACAGCTGCTATTTCTGACACTGATGATAGCCTGTTCAAACTGACTGCTTATACAGAAATTGAGGTGAATGATGTATCCCAATTTTTCTGTAAGATTTACTATTTTCATTAGATTAACCATGTAAGAAGACAAGGTTTTAAGGTCCCTTAAGATTTCATCAGGAAAATTAGTAACAACTTTTATGTGGCCTCTTTGCTAAGTGAATGTGTAAAATTAATCTCCATATCCAGCCAAGTAGGTTTCTCTTATCAATAGCCCCAACCACACAACAGAAAAGACAAGGAAATCTCATCTTCTGTGTAAATACTTTTAGTAGAGAACACTAATTAATGAGACCCAGAGGAAGATATTTAAATTTTTCTTGCATGTTGAGTCATGTTGAAAGGTAGGAATATAATGAGATGAGAGTTTCTTATACTAAGAAAAGAAGAGAAAAGGTGGAAGTAACTCTGATAATCACAAGCTTTAAATATAGTAGAAGAAGAAGACAGGACAAATGGAGATTCAACACTAAATAAAGAAATGTTGGAGGTGAAAAGGGATAAAAAATACACTAATACCTAGGCATGTGAGCTGAAACAGGTATTGTAACTAATCTGGTTCAGAAATATGTCATAGCTTTGAAAGAAATGTGAAGTTTTTCTATACAATGAAAAGAAAATAACAAAATGGAAATGTTACTGATGCCCAACTATGCAACTATGATAGCAAAAGCACAAGAGGACTGGAATGGAGGTTTATTGATTAGGAAGGAAAGGTACAGAAAACACTGAAGGGAGTGTTTCAACTGAAAAAAATAGAGCTAGCATGCATCAAGATGAATTGATTTTTTAAAGAAAACTTCAAGAGGAATAAGAGACAGTCCATCACAGCAGATCTAGAGGTCTCCTACAGTCATCCAGCAGCAGATATTGTTGTTACAGGGTTAGAGAAATAAATACTGCTAGGAACTGTATGGTTATGGAAGACATCAGATATAAGGGTGTATATATATATATATATATATATATACACACATACATGTATATATACACATATATACACATATATACATATATGTATACATATCTCTATATAAGGGTGTAGAAACATCTACAACCTTAGTTCATGCTTTCAGCTTGGATCCAAAGCAATATAATGAATTCATACAACACTGATCACAGATCTGAAATGTATAACAGATCTGAGCTTCTGTGATCTTCCCGTTTCAGCTGACCACCAGGCTGAGGATCACTTCACACATTTCACAATGAAAGCCTGAGAGGAGGCAAATTAATTGACTTCTTAATGCTAACAAGGTAAGCACCAGGCAGGAAGAGGACACAAACAGGTACAAGCTATTATTTAATAACTGTGGGCTTGAATTTATCCATCAGGGAAGATGGGGACAGGAAATGTTTTGGAGCGGTTTTCTCACACAAGCGAATTTTTTTTTTTCCCACCAAATACGTGCTTTTCATAGAGGAATTAATGAGTTTATGATTGTCACTTATGCAGTTAAGTGGGGCTGGACCCAATAAGTCAGCAGGTCTCCCTCTCTGTAGTCTGTAGGAGCCTTTCAAATTTTTGAAATAATCCTTGGAAGTATGAAGAGCAGCGCCTGATGAGGAAGCAACAGAACATTACCCACTGGCACACCAGACAAGATTTCTAGATGCTTTGATGACTCTTACTGAGCAGCACGGGAGGTACTGGAGAACTTTCCCTATCCCTCTGACAGTCACCTGTCAGTCAAGAAAATACTGAGACATCATAGAATGGAAGCTCATTCAAACTCAGGTATGTCTGGCTAGTGACAGTTCTGAGAGGGCACTGAGCTTAGTACCTAAAGATATCAAGTGAGTATCCAAAATAAATCAGACTCCAGGCCAGTAAAAGATAAAAATTCCATCCTTTAACATAGCACAAACCCATCAGTCACAGTCTTCTTTCATCTAGGAAAAAAATCTGCATAAACTTCACCAAGCTCTCAGCAGTTTTTACAGCCTTTCCCTACATACTGTGGATGTAACAGACTAGTTGGACAGTAACTGTACCTGAAATAAGTGTGTCTCCTTCAGGTCATACAGCTCACTGTATTTAATTTTCTTCACTAAATTTTTCCTAAGGTGGGCAGCAATATATTTTAAGACCTCCTTTACACCCAATGGTGTCTCTCTTTCTCAATGAAGCACACTGCTTACTTTGAATTCAATAGGTGATACTCTTTTATTGTCAACATATTAGATATCATTATAACTTAGCACATGAGTAGTTTTATTAGTCTGTCACATCATGACAGATAGGAAAGTTTTGTCAAGGGGAGTCAAAATTTCCTACTGCAAAGTCAGTCTCAGGCATTTTATGTGCAGCAAATGCCTTCCAAAGGGAGTGTTAACTGAACACAACACAAACCTAAAGCAGACAAACAACCCAGCTTACTGCAGCAAAATGTTTGATACAGAGCAAAACACCAGCTGAAGATTAACAGCCTATTAAAAATGAAATCAAGCTATTAGAAGCCAACAAGCATGGGAAAGGTTCTTTTTGTCATTCAGCTATTATCGCGTTTGATGTCGCATTAAATTGCCCATTGGGCAAAGCACTGAAAAGCTAATATGGGAATGCCTTGTTTATAATGTTCACTTTCATCTGTGAATTAAAAAAGCAATTCATCAATAACAAAACCAGTTTAAATGATGTATGAAGTGAACACAGCATTCTGCAACAACTGCTTCTTCCAGATAAGACTCAAGGATAAACTGCATCCACAGGGGGATGAAAACAAGACACCATTGGGTTCCACAGGAAAAAGCATTTTACTTAGCATGAAGGACTCTTTATCAAGTGCAGTCATTTAGATAAATTATAATCAGGCCAAAGAAGTTCTGATCTGTACTTCACAATTTTCCCATTAGCACTAAGCAAGGCTGTAAAGCACTGTAATTTGGTAAAAAGTCCCTTAAATGCCATGCAACGTGCACAATTTTCTCCATGAACAATGACATGATTCCCCTAAGATAGGTTTAATAAAGCCAAATGAATCAGTGGTTTCTGTTAGTTATTTATTAAACATTCAGGAACAGCTGCAAGAAATGTACAACTTCCTAAATGGGTTCCGCCTCCAGCAGTTGTATAGACCAGATGGGAGAGTGACAAGTTCCACTTAATGTGTCACAGCATCAGCTCAATCATAAAATGGTACTAAACAAATCTCCTTGGAACAGCAGCCACCTGTTTACTATCAATACACCTTCTCTTTCTCAAACTCTAATTTGTGATGTGTAACCTAAAAGAAGCACCCCTTCAACCTCACAAAGCAACCCACAGCAAATTGGTTTCCTTTGAAAAAAAGCAATGCCTCACTCTTTATAGTCAACCTCAGGCAGTTTTAAAGCCTTTTATTTACAAAGCTTGCTCACACATTAGTCAGTGTACCATCTTCCCACTGAGAATTTCCTGGGTTAATTATTCCAGTTCGAGTTTGGTTTGTCTTCAACTTTTACTCAGTAGTTATTAGAAACAGAAATCTGCAATGCCTTCTGTTTTACCTCAGTGCCAGAGCCCTTGTCTAAAAGCCTCAGATCTGGTTTCTGCCCATAGCCATTATTTTCTCTACTCTGAACAAGAACATATTATGTGGGGTCTGTCACAGCTCACTCAGGAAGAGGTGTGAGGGCTCTCCAGATGTCTATAATAGCTTAGAAATAATTGTGTTGGTCTGGGGGGAGAGAGAGAGAATAATGTAATCAGGAAATATAACCTACATAAAAACTTTCCAAATGTTTACTTCCATACCATAATGTTTTCTTTATAAAAAGTATTTCTATTTGTCAGGAAGGCTTACTGCAGTGTCCTGTATAGAGGGGGCACTTCCACGATCCCTTCATTGTAAAACATGGTGGTATAAACATGGAGACCTGAACCTATTCAAAAACTACCTCCCAGCAATTAGAGGTGTCTAGGCTGAGATTTTCACAGCCTGTGTTTTGATGCTGGAGTTCTGCCTAGATCCATTGTGTCAACATAAACTTCAGGGAGCACACCTTGCCAAAAGTGGGAATACACTGATGCTAACAGAAAATCCCAAGGTGGTCTAGACCCAGAGTGGTCATGTGTATGCCAACATTCTCTGACAATTAACAAACTCTTATCCTTAACAATTTGCAAACAAGTCACCTCTGCAGATGTTTAACTACCTAAATATATCCAATCCTGCTGATGTTTTGCTTGGATGGCATTCATTTATAAAGTGTCAGATGCTCCCCATGCCAGCATCTGCTCATTCATGTGGTAACTATTCCATTAGGGGACCAGGATTTCAGCCATTTGAAATTAAAACTAGTATGACATTGACAACAGGAGTTGTTGTGATGGATGTCACCCCACTTCAAAGAGGGATGTTGTTCTTTTCACCAAGAAAACAGATCAGAGCCTAAAAAGCCACAAGTCTTGCCAGTATTAAAGGACACGATTAATACTGGTTTACAGGATTTTCCCAGTATATAATATTTTCTAGAAAATGATGAGGTGAAGAACTCTATCTAGCCTATGTCTCCACACAGCCACTACAACTAGTTTTGAGCTCTGTGTACATGGTGTCTATTCTGCTGCAGCAGGATCTCAGTTAAATGTTAAAATAAGAAACTCCTGCAGGCTGCCACATCATACTTCTAAAGAGGTTTGCTCTCACCTACACTGGCTCTCTTTATTCAAAAATGCCCATGACTGTGAATCCTAACTGATATTCATTGTTGCTTTCCAGATAAGTGCAGAGATATCCACACTTCGGGATTTTGTTAAAATAGCACTCGAGAAATAGCCTTTATGTCAGGTTTCTCCTTTTTGCAGTGTTTCTGTTTTTCACAATATTTTATTCACACTATTTAGTCATTTTTTTTGCAAACCTTTTCTTTTTTTTTCTCATATTAGTATGTCGGAAATTTAGCTGTTTAAAAGAAACAATTTTGTTAGAACTAATTAAAAAAGTAAAAGCAGTATTTTTCAATACAAACTATGGTGTCACTGATATTTTAAATGAAATAAATAAAATTATGCACATTGAAACAAAATCTGTCAGCCACATATATCAACCAATCTTAAATCTAACTGTTTCATTTTGGAATACACCCCAGGTTCTCCTAAGGAAACAATGATTACCTCTGTCTTATCTCACTTTAGTTCACTTTCCCATGATGCACAGACCTTCCTGGGGCTGAGCAACATCCGGTATCTCTAAATGATGAAACAAATGAAATCAGGCCTGACATCTACAACTCCTGAAAGGCACTGCTATGGATCTGCTGCAGGGCATAAACTGAGTACCTCCTAAGAGATGCAGTACATATGCACCATGGCTATACATTATGTCAGGTAAATAGCTCCAAATATTACGTTCTATTTTTTTGTATAAAAAAATACTATTTTCTTACTCAAGACGTGTGAAAATATTCACCCCTTTTTTGAAAAAAAAAAAAAAAGAAAATACTTACAGGAATAATGAAACATCTTCTACTGGAAACACTTTATAATCTGTATGACTACCAACATGAAAAAGCAATTAAAATATATACAGCATGAAAAAATAATCACCTATAAATAAAAAAATCTGCATCATATTTATTTAAATCTGCATCTGGTTTACAAACCCAGGATCATGCTACAGGCAAACCAGAAAATGCAAAATATATTTCTGAACATGTGTATTTTATTCAAGGAATGGATCTTTTTCACTTAAAGCACCTGAAATCCACACTGTGCCACCGAGAGCTCTGGTCTGTCTCTGGCCTCTCCACCATGGCCTTATCTTGCCACGATGGCAGAGGCTGCCCTGGATGTTCCTGGCTATTCCCCAGCTGTCCTGTTCCCGCACTGGGGACAGCAGGATGGGCGCCAGACCACAGGGAGCTAGCTGCACCAGCAGAATCCTGCTGATACACACTAAAATTGCTTTGGGATCTGTCCCATAACACAAAAAGTGGAGAAGTGTTAACAGCGGAAATTAGGAGGGAAAATTACCAGAGGCTCTTTATTTAACTATCATACCAAGGCTACCTTACAGCCATGAGACAGTTGAGCACCTTTGCTCAATGAATTAAGAAAAAACAATCAAATGTGAAATAGCCAGCAGAGCTTCAGGGTTGCTCCTAGGATACATCCTGTGACAAAAGAAATGTCAGACCAATTTGGAGCCGAATTCCCTGGGTTGTGTCCTTATAACAAGTTATTGTCTAAACATTCAAATTTGATCTGGACAACTTGTTTGTTAGAAGCCATGTTTGGATTCAGTCTTGTACATGATCCCACAGTAGTATTCCCTTTCCTAAAAAGTTGGTAAGGCTGATAAGGCTATCAGGTTGTTTGAGCACAGAGTACAACAGCACCTACTATTCACTGCTTTCTTGGTGTGGTTAGTCTTGAGCCTGTAAACTATGGAGAACATTGGGCATTGTGGAAAAACCACCCCACAAGAACAGGCAAATGCTTAAAAATTTTCTATTCAGCATAGCAACATAGCCAAGATAGCTATGGCACTGGTTCTGCGCCTCAAATGCTGAAGTCTGCTAAACATCCTGGATATAACTGACTAATCCTGAGCTGCACCAACCACAGCTTCTCCTATTTTCAGATATTCCCCCTTTCTGCTACCCCTACTCAGTAATTCATCAAGCCTAAGGTGTAATTACCCCCCAGCTCCACAGGAGTACAAGATACAAGCATGCCTTAGAAAACTGCCATGTCCTCCAATGAACTTGCTGTGTCAAAAAACTTAAAAAACCTATCAACTAGATCTAGCTCTCTGACAGCAAACCCATCTGCTGTCTGTTACCAAATTTATTTTAAACAGCATTGCAGCTGAGAGTCATGATACGAGCTCAAAAATCTCTGTCCGTGCCAAACTTGGCTGTGGTGCCAATCATTTGTTGTGACTGATCTGCTATAAATGACAGAATATGGACAAGTAGGCTTTTAAAGACAAGAATAAAAGAACTAAAAAAAAGACACATGGGAAATTCTTTCAAGGACAAGGGACAGCAGAAAGGCAGCAATGGAGATGAGTTGAAAAACAGAGATAGGAAAAGTTAGAGGATGCAAAACAGAAATTCAGCTGCTGACAGGCATTCTGATTCATTGCACTGAAAAATATTGATTTGCTGAAAAATTAGTAACCATTACACTGGCATATCTGAAAACATTTAGAACACTAAAAGCAAATATCATTAAAGATTTCCAGTTATCTACTATTTGTGTAACACCTGGGATAATCTCCCTTGAGAATCTTGAACGAAAAGAGGTGTCTGACATGGCACTACTGTTAGTACTTTATTATTAATTGACTGTTTTGTACTGTATTGCTTTAATAATGCAATTATTAATAATTTGCAGCATATTTTGACAAGAAGTCTGCCAATATTGCAGACAAAACAAGTTGGTTTGTATATGGCATTCTCATAACTTTTGTCACTAAAAACTGTACATTAATCAAGCAGACCTGCTGCTTTCATAGAACAAAATTAACAATTTGCTGTAATTAATTTTTGTTTTTTCATGCTACTGACATTAGTTATGTAAGAATTAAGAAAGATCCTTCTCTTGATGCTTTTTAACTAAATATCATTAAAATTCTCTGCAGTTTCAACAGAGAAGCTCATTTTTCAATACCATACAGCTAGACCTCCTTGAAGGTTTCCCTTGTAAAAGAGATCTCCATGTTCTTATGTTTTATCTTTCACATTAAATATTAAGCAAACCCAAACTCAGTATTTGTTTGTTCCTCTTAAGAGAAAGTTATTTCAAAGTTCTCATTTGTTCTATAAGATCACTTGCACTGTCTTTACCTGGACTGATTCCATACCTTACAGAAGCTGTAGTCTAGATACCTCAAATTTCCATTCTCCACTAGATCAACTATGTTTCCAAAGAAAACTTTAAAGGATTCAAATTTGCATACAGAGATGTATACCAATAATACAAGCAGGATTATGTTATGTGGAAACTTCTTATAATTTTTATTAGTACGTATTTAATGTGCATACTAAATTTTACTAGGAAGATCCCAAAGCATCCTAAACTACATTCCAACTCACCAGCTGCTGAAAAAAATTCTGAATTATTTTTTAGCCAGAAGTATAATTTCAATAGTTACCACTAAATTTAGAGGAAATAGAGAGAAAATATAAAAATTATTGTCAGCTAGCATTCTGGGACAGTTAAAAAAGAATATCACAGCTAAGAGGATACAATTTCTTCATCTATAATAGAAACTGTGTAAAAGTGAAAAGGGTAGCTAAGCTAACTCCACACATCTTTTATTAAGTATTCAGGCTTTGTTACCAGGACTAAATACTTCTTTCACTTTATTTGCTACAGATTACCTCCCTACAGCGGCTAAGTATATATCTGTATTAACCTAATTTATCCGTCAGACTTATATTTTGTTAGACATCATCTGGCAAGATTTAGGCACCATTGTACGGAGCAGTAACAGAAAATTTAAGAAGATACACTCAAGAGCTGTGAATTTCCCTCTAATGTTTTTCCTATTGATGATGATCAATTTTTCCATCATTTCATAAGCCAAATCTTTGCATCAGTTCATCTCAGTAACCCAAACAATTAACCATTTCCTGTCTAGGTTGTTATTTGCCTTGTCAGCATACAAAGGCTTTTTCATATCTTGTTCCAATCTTCTAACAAGACTTTCTAAATTATTGACACATATTCAATCCAGTCCTGCAGTCTTACCTTCCAATCAAAGATAATGCACAGAGACTGTTTTGCTCTACTAATTTTCCTTCTTATTCTCCATTCTGCTAAGACATGTCAGTTTTGGCTTTATAAAGTGACCTAAAGCATCCTACATTTATAATATTCTGTTTAGTGTTCTTACACTGTTTATTGATAATATTCTGTTTAGTGTTTCCATAGAGATGTCAAAGCCATAAAGGTTTACTTTTGCCACAGCTCTGAAAGGTGTCTGTCAGGGCAGTTCATTCAAAATACTACATTGGTCCAACTTGTAAATAGACTTTTTACTTCAGCAGGTTGCCATCCACACACTGCAATAATCTGGCATCTGTAATTGCTCCCTGAGAGAGCGACCGCACTCCCGCACCCCTGCACAGCAGGGGAAGAGGTCCTGCTCTTGACCATAAAGGTCTCAGTCCAGACGAGCAGCAGACGTTCAGGAGAGCACATATACATGGCCAGAATAGCTTCAGTTACAATGCTGGCCTGAAACTGGTATTATTTGTCATTTTCTGTGTGTTTTGATATCATAGCTTGTCTTCCCATCTGATTGATATTGGTGTAGAACTGGAGCCAGCTAGCGGAAGCCCCACCAGACTCTCAGTAAAATTACTTAGCATATGTGAAACCCCAAACTTGAAGTACGTTAATTTTTTAAATGGTTAGTCTGACTAACTACTTTGGCAAGATATTTTCTCTATTTTCTCATAGAAAATAGTTGAATGATACCATTTTTATAGCTGCAAAGACTTAGGCCTTTGTCAGCTTGTGTCATAGTCCTTATACACAGCAGGCAAGAAAAGAGTAAGCATGAGCTTCTTGACAGAACACAGAGATTAATTTATCTTTGCCACCTCCTTAATTTGAGAGAACAATGTTGAAAACCTACTTTATTTACGCCTACACTGTATCAGGCACATGAACAGAACTATAGTCTTTTTAAAACTAGAATAACAGATCATTTCATTACTCCTCCAGACACTTAGACACCACTCATAAAGCACATTGTACTATTGAAAGTTTCTGCGTGTGCTTAAAGTATGAATATATATGCATCTTAATGTGTGGCTTTTTTTCCTCTTGGAACTACTTTCTTTTTTGTAAATAGGCCACTATCAATGAATCCACCACAGAATTCACTAAAAAATCTTTCTGAAAGTCAAAGCATGTTTGAGTCATGCCAGGTTAAACTCAATCCCATTAAGTGACTTCTGAATGACTGGCTTGTGTTAACCCATAGGTGGAAGTAGTGCTAGCAAGACCAAGGTTTTATAAGTGTTCATAAAAGATTACGCAAGTGATAGTTTTGCCTTTAGATCAACATTTGGCAGGAACCTGAAATGCATCATACAACTGCATCTGTTATGTCTATTACCATATTATGATCAGTTGTCTCTTCCCTTTCAACAAATCAGAAAACTGGTCCCTTAGACCAGTTTCTCATATATCCTCAGAATTTCCTTTCTTTGGAAATTTTACTGGGTCTTCAACCTTGTTAAAGGAATAGCAGTAGTTCATATACCTGTTACTGCACTGGGAACAAATGTGGAACAGCCTAAAGCTCCTTGCCATTGCAGGGTCATTTCCTCTTGTTCAGCACTATGACCACTTCCAATCACATCACGGGCAGATGCATTCATGTCCTCAGATGAGGACACATTCATATTCACATCAGTCACTTTCCCTGTCAAACAAGAGTCTCTAAGGCAGTTAATAAGACTAGAAAACAGTATGCAAAATATTCTTTCCATATTAATGCCAGGCTTCACACATTAACATTCTAACCACAACTATTTCCAAGGATTGATCAAGCTCTATCCCAGACTTCTTGGCTGCCCTGCCACATCTGCTGTGGTGGAACTTCTGCCTGGAGTCTACCTGTCCCTCTGTTGTCCTCTCTTTAAATTGTCCTAACCCAGTGACCTCCATTTCATAGCTCACCAATAACACATGGTCTGCAAGATATAAATTGCAATGTGAATTTAAATGTTAAAGATGGGGTTGACAGGAAGAGCAAAGTATGAAGTTACCTGAAACAGGTTAGTTGCAGAGATTCATTGCTTATGGACTGCAGTAATTAGACATCAATGCCTTAAACATCTTGCCTTTTTTAACATAGGACTCAGACTGTGTATTATTTTCTACCTCACTTCTCTAACTTTCGGGCTGACCTGTCCAATATTACCCAGGAGACAGACTGCCAAGTTCATTAGCACAGGGTACAGTGGCAAGTTGCTCTCTAAGCATGCCAAGGCTGCCTGCACTCCCGAATTTGAAGCTGCTTTTGTGTATACGTCTCTTGAAAGCTGCTGAATATTCCTCTTCATTCTCCAGAGTTGGTATAAATTATCTTTTTCATCTCTTTCTGCATTAAGTAACCAGAGGTCAACTCTCATTTACTGCGCATTACTCAAACTCTCTCACAAAAGGTTGTAGCATGGGGGATTTATTGGATTTAAAGTATAGCAGATGAAGCACACTGCTCAGCAATGGTGTCTTCCAGTAATTCAGAAAAAGAGAGGTCCTACTGTAAATCAGCTGTTTAGAGAGATCAGTCTCATACTTGTTTCACACCTCTATCTAGCATCCGACAGCATATTCTTCATTCAGTCTGGTTTTTTCCTTCTGACATATTAGCAGACGTTTTGAGATGGAGTACTTTTGTTTACACTGCTTCTTTCCCAATGCTTAAAACATGCTAAAAATGTTTTTCACACATTATTTTTACCTGAGCTTCTTTTGCACCCTTTCAAGCCCATACAGTCAAAGGCTTTCTCAAACTAGAAGCCAGCACAAACATTTAAGTTGTTCTTCAAAATGCACACTATGGACGAACTGGGCCAACTTCAGAGCAGATATGAAAAATACCCATCTGACACTAACATGACCAGCACGTTTTCTGTGTTCTCATTTTTACTATATTCTGGTATCTTCTAATACAAATTTCTTATATTGTTTATGGGGAGGGAACTGAGAGACAAATACATGGCTACATAAAAACAGGGTATGTATGTAAAATCTAAAGTCATATCATAGACCACAGCACAGCTCTACACTATAGACACATATTGGTGACTTACAAATAAAATATGTAGTATCTCCAAAGAGACTAGAACTAACTGTTTAATGCCAACAAATAATGTTTCTTTTTTTTACCACACCTAAGAATATTTTGACATTTAAAATTTGCAGAATGAACTGTACTTCCGTCACCATGCCCCATTTATTAGAAATCAGTGAAGAATTCAGAAAAGACAGGAAGAAATTGATAGTCTGGTTCCAATTCGCATTGGCCTGAAACAATTATAGCTGCAATGGCAACTTGGGCCCATAGATTTTTTCACTAATGAGATGAGGATACAGCATCAACTGTATTACATATATGTAAACATCAATGTAGCTTAGAATCTACTTGCTCATTGCATTTACTTACATAGGCACAACAAAACTGTTACAGTACCTGCAACATCACATACATCATGTCACAGGAGCAAGCTTAATCATATACACATAAGTCATTCTGGTGTTATTTTTGTCCTTTACTTGCCAAAATTCTTATTAAAGTCACAGAAGTACCTAAACGATAAAAACAACATATTGTATCAGAATCTTTACTTAGTTGTATGGGCTTAGTAGCAGACAGAATTATCCTGTAAGTTACCAGGGTAGTACTGTTAACTTTCTAATAGCTAAACAAAATTCCTCTATATTATAATACTCAATACTTCAGAACACTAGTAACTACCTAAAGACTACACTAAAATACTGACTCTGAAATACAGGTTACTTTTTAACAGCCTAGCATTTAATTCTGCATCCAGAGAACTAAAAGCTCAATGATACATTAGACAACATATTCACTGTGCATTGTTCTGTTGACAGGACTGTACATTATCTGAAGACAATGAACATATCAGTACCATAAACTTGAATAAAAGAGCTGAAGGAGGAAAAATGCCAAAATGTGGGTTTGACCTCTCTGAGGATCACAAGGCTATGGTTGGAATAGATGGAACCAGAAATAATAGCATTTTGAGGCCAGGAAATAAAATGCTACCCACAAAATGGATGGTAAGTCACAAGATGCTAACCAAATAATTTACATTGTTTTCAAAGTTCATCTACAAATGGAAATAGCAGAGGACAAAGAAATATCAACAAAACCAACGGTCAAAATGTATGAAAGAATACTTCAGTTCTTTTTCTGTAGCTCTGTATACAGAATCCATTTGTACTATATTCCTAGTGTATAGAGGTATGATTAAGATTTCCATTTACAGGCTCAGTCTAAGGCCCACTTAAGTCAATAAGAATTTTTTCTTCAGTTACAATACTTACAAATTTTATCCTAGGTTAAGAAAGTATTTTCTGGATAGCTAAATGACTTCTGCAACAGCAAGGCATGATAAAGTCTGTGCACAGAGTGTGAAAGTGTGTGCATCTGTGTGTTATACATAAGAAGTACTATTTTCCCTGCTCTGTAAGCCATGAAGCAGCACAAGATCTTTATATACCAGGTGCTGTCAAAAAAAGCAAAAAAAATAAATCTGCCAATCTATATTGTGGTTCATCTCATCTGTATGGAACATCTTCTCTATAGTAAGTATATTACCGTGTCATAAAGCAGATTGAAATCATACTATCCATCTCTGTATTTGTACATCTACATACAGAAATGACAGGGAGCAAAGAAAGAAATAATTACTGCTTCACAGCAGTATAACTTAAGAATTCTGGGCAACAATACTCTGAAAAACAGCATGATCTGGGAACAGTTAATTCAATAAAAAAATCCAATTGGCATGAAAAGGTCAAAAGCCATTGGACTTGCTCAGAACTGTCAGAAAATAGCATATTGAACTGAAGCCACAGGAGAGCACTGACAGGCAAAACTTAGCACTCTCAGATCTAATTTGGTCAGAACATCAAGACTATCACTCCAACACTTGAAAAACTTCTTTGGTGCAGTTAAAAGCTAAAAGTTTGCTGCATCCAGTTGTTTATTTGCATGGCATTTACAGCCTTATCAGAATTTTACAATATGCAGCATCTATGTCCTTTTACTTCTGAATATAACTAGATTTTTTTCTAAATAAAGAAAGATAATGTTAACCAAATATAACACTGCAATAAGCTTAAGTTCAAATACAGGCTTATTCACAAAAATCTGAAGGCTATTTGCCATGACATAATTAGCACAGATTAAAAATTAAAAAAAAAAAAAACAAAACCAAACAAACAACCAGCATAAACCTACCACAGCTGTGAAAGGTAACAGCAAAAAAAAAAAGTGCTAAAACCAGAAAGAAAATCCACAACTTTTCCATAATATATACCAGTCAGACAGCCTCCATCTCACCGAATTTGTGCTGAATCACAGCTTCACGAAATTCTCTTTTAAATGAAAAATGCTTCTCTTTACGTTACCTGTGTGACTTTCAAAAGAAAAGTCACACAATAGATCAGATTGTTCCCAGGGGAGTAAAGAACATAGAAGAAGGAAAGTGCTTTGTAATTATATCAAAATGAGGATGTGCAAACAGCAGTCACTTGCCTGGTTGGCCACACAAGCTTTCACTGAGAGCAGCAAGCAGTGGCAGGAGCAGCACTACAGGTGACTGTTCCAAAGCAGCAGTGCAGGATGCAAAGCACCCTCATGGACTGCTTCTGCCTGCAAGGAGACAAATCTGTGGTTTCCAGCCTCTCAACGTAGCAGGCTCCCCACAGTAGATGTGAAAGATATCGTGTGACATATTTACTTTATGCACAAGGCAGAGAAGAGGCAGCAGAGCAAAAATTATGACAGACAAGGAGTGTAGAAAAGGACTAGATGTTAGAAACATAGTCCTCAACAAGATAATAATATAGCATTTATAGTAAATTGGGGAGTTTTGAAATCAATGATCATTCAACTTTTGTATTAACATACCTATATATATAAATATACCTGTATGTAGAACTATAGTCATGTAGATGAGTGCTATGCTCCTTTAGAAAATCTAGTTTTATGTCCTACGTTTAATAGACCTGTACATAGAATATTCTGACAGACATGTAAGGGCTTCCAGTCTTGGAATAAAGCTACAATAACACTAAGAAATATCAGAGCAAGACACATGATTTACTTGAACACAAGGCTTTTGGCTACCAATTATTCTAGGCAAAATTACATAGAAAAGAACAGCAAGCTGTATATATTCCAAAATAAAAAGTTGCAAAGTGTGACATGAGTAGTCATAAAATAAAAAGTTGATATATTATACTTGTTGCCCCTCCATTTTAGACATGTACAGAGTAAATCCCTATAGGTAACAGCAGTCAACAGAACTAATCACCTCTCTTACATTCAGCTTCATATTCACACTGCCTCCTTCAGGAAGGATGTTTCAGAAGATTAGCCCATTCTGCTACCCTACCGGATGAGAGTCATCTAATGCTATCTCAAAAAAAACATACTCAAGACCATTTCAAAGGTAATGTTGGGATTTTTTTCCATAAGATCTGCCAATGTTTGTGTAGATAAGTTTGAGTTAATGTCACAGTGAAAAGGATATTATTATTATTATCATCATCATCATCATCACTACTATTTTTAAATTCTCAACATAACAAAGACACCTAAAAAAAAGATTGGGAAATAACATCCAAAAAATAAAATGGAAGTTGCTGAGAATTCTTCAGTCATTCCCTATTACGGAGCAAGACACCTTTTTTCAGAGTGACGCACTGGCCATCTGGATCCCTTTTACAGTGTTGCGAAGAGCTCCACTTCTCAAAATTTTATCTATATTTTATGGAATGACTAAAGGAAATTCAGAACATTCAGCTCATCTCGTATTTTTCAAGCCATTTCCAAAATACGTTCAAGATGTCTTAGATTATAAGGTTGGGGAAGAGGATAAAATACTTCAGGAAAAGACTCCAAGAAATCTAGAACCTGAGTTCACAACTAAGGAAAATACTTGTCAGTGTGGATCGCTCCTGTACCATGGTCTTGAGTCCCATCTGTGGGCTTTTCTTCTGAGTGGAGAGTAACAGCAAGCAGATGTGAGGATGCTTGCTTGAGGATAACTTCATTAAACAGTCATTGAACAGCATCTTTCCCTCACCAGTCTTTAACATTACCGAATTCCCTTTCATACAAGATTATGCCTGCCTCAATCTTCATGCATTTTGCAATTCCTATTCTGTTGGAGCCCTTTGGCTGCTTAAATGTCCCTCAAAACCAGAGAACATTTGAAATCACTTTCCCACCTCCTCAATCTAACTCTTATCCCACTCTTCACCTCCAGTCCCTTATTGAACTTAAAATTATGTATTTATTTTAAATAATACTAATACTTTTTATTATTATCATTAATAATAACAACAATTATAATAATAATAGCAACCACGACCATACACATTGTTTTGAAACCTGCTTTTATGCTAGGAACATCACCACCATTTATTTACTCCACTTGAACTAAAAACCAGAAAACATTACTTTATCTTTCTATGCTACTACATTTTGCTTAAAAATTTTCATTTTTCTTCTTTATTTTCTCACTGGATTTAGTTTCTACCACATACTCCCATGTAATTAAGGCATAGTCAGGACTGAAGAAACAATCAAAGCTGCAGAGAAGGAAATGGGTTTATGTAAACAGCATGACTCCATATGCCAGGGACCCAACAGTCTACAGCTGTGCCACAGCTTTGACACTGTCTTACTGTGAGAGCTTACTCAAGCCACTCAATCTCTCAGCTCCTCAGCTATCCTTTGGAAAGCATTATTTTACCCTAAAATAAAAGCTGTTGCACATGCACGATAATTTCTAGTCTTTATTTTAACACAAACCTCTCTTAAAGGCTTATACCAATGCATGACAGCATAGACTCCATTCATCTTGGAGAATAAAGGGCCCTCTACTGTGGAAATGTGGAGTTTGGTTTCTGATGATCCTATTCGAATGTTAGAAACACTATCACTTAACATTCAAAATAAAAGGAAAAAAGGAACAAATTCCTCAGGGAGGAATCTCTACTGGTTTAGGAGGTTTTATTTAAGTTACATGTTCTCCACTCCCTTTCCCTCAGACCTAATCAGCATGTCCTATATTAAAAACAGAAAATGTAATTTTAGTCAAACAATTTAAATTGGTTATACAGAACTTACAGCTATCAGTTTTGTTGAAGCCCCAGGTGAATGGCACTTCAGCTCTATCAAATTCAGCTCCAGCAGTGAGCACCAAATCTCTCAAGGTTATTTTCTATCTGTAATGTAACCCAAATCCATCAATTATATAAATTCCTTTGGGTTAAAAAGTTGTAATAAATTGCCCTAGCTCTATGAAGATGAGTTTGATGAACCTGTCAGTATTATTAGCAATAATAAGCTGTGAATATTCTGACACATCCTGATACTCAGAACATACTGCTAAAGGCTCAAGATCTAGCAATAAATGCACAGTAACTATGGAATCTTTCACTGGGTACACACAAGCCAAGTCAAATGTTTAATTCCCTCATTTTCATTACTAGTGTGTAGACCAAAAAACAGCCCAATTCTCCTACTCGGATATTTAAAAAGTAATGTATACATGTGTTGGAACGACTGTATTTTCATATAACTCATTATTGAAGGACACAGATTAATTTAAATCCAACCTTTTTACAACCTTGCAATGCAGTCAAACTGTTTTGGTGCACTACTTTTTTCTCTAAAGCAGTCCAGGCAACAGCCAAGGCCTTCAGTATCATCCCTCCCTGCATGGCCTACTTAACAGCAAAGCAGAACTCAGATTGGAGGGCTGTTCTGGAGAATAAGGAATCTCTAACAAGGGAATTTCAGTATTAGAGCAGCTTGGCCAGAATTCTGAAAGGCTGTTTGGGAGGGCAATATGAAAAATCAAGTTCCTTTTTTGTGTTTCTTTTTCCTAAGGGGAAAAAAAGAAATAAGGTCTCATCTTGCTATATTGGCTTATGCCAGATAAAGACCAGAGGGAAATCAGTCAATAGGACAGACAACCCCAGAAGATCCTTTTGCACATTATTATGTAAACATTAATTTAGTCCAGTTTTGTAAGCTTCCTCACCCTTTGTTCCCCAACAATTTCTGTAGCCTTTCACCAATTCAAATTAAGTTGAGACGATGCTCCCAAATGTGTTAAAATCCCTGTGAATTTGGTAAAATGCAATAGCATAGAATAGAAATGGGAAATCTAAAGTGCCTCTACTGGCAGACAGGCTACAAAATTAGGTCATCCCTTTTGGATACAAAAGGATGCACGTAACAGTTTCACTTTAGGATATAAACCCATAGGAGGCCAAGCTTCAAACTTTCCACTGCTTATAAAGAAATTTTTTGCAAATTGCTAAACTTACCATGTTTCTTTCAAGCTGCCCCAAGTACCTGCAGCAATACTGCTTGCAAACGCTGCTCAAGAAAGCACAGACCCTTCTCACACCAGCACTGCCTCAACACAAACCTACTTTTGGAGCAGCATTCCAGTTCCAGAATAAGTTCACATACAACCTGCCCACTTCCCCAGGTAGTCTGGTGTTTTGCTAACACAGGGAATCAAGCTCTACCTTAGCACAGGACCAAGATTATTTCTCTAGTAGCAATATTCTACTACAACAGTGATTACCTTTCTTTAATTTCTTGCCCGAGTTGATGCAGCACCCAGACTCCACATGAAACCTTCTCTTGTCCATATACATGAACAGCTCATCTATTTGCCATTTATTAATTTCTCCTCATAAAACACAGTATTTTTGTCAGACAAAATGAAGATTTCATGAGTTAGCTGGCCTCAGACCTGTAAACTGTTAGCACAAATTTGATTAAGGGACGGTCATTATAGTGGGCTCAGTGGAGCCTTTGACATCGGGAAAAGCTTTCAGGGGACAGGTTTTCAGGGGAAGGTTTTTATTTGCAATTTATAGAGACACTGAAGGATGTCTCTGCATGCTCAACTCTTTCATAATATTTGACTATCTTACAAAATTTCCCAGTGAGGTTCTTTGTATCCTTGTCTCTGTTTCCTCTCCTTTAAATTCTTAACACTGCCTTCCTCACTTGAATTCCCTTTCCTCACACAATTAATTCCCTTCATTTGGGTATTTCACTCCTTCCTAACATGAATTCTGCCTTCAAAGATAAGGGTAGTTAAATATAGATTATATGGAACAGATTTGTCCAGGACACATTACTCTTTAGAGGACAGGTGGAGGAGACATTTGTGCTTTAATATAATAGTAAATACACATGAGACAGTGCTCCCAGCAGCACAGCTACACATAACACCAGATTGCTGGCAAATGACAGATAGACTTTATCCTGAATCCTCAGCGGGGAGCTCAAATCTGTATTTTTTAAACCCATCTGGAGTATTCAGTACCCTTGGTGCAATGAAGCCAACACAGAAAAAATGTGAAAAATGTGGGGTTTCTTTCTCTTTGTTTCCTTTATCTCTGAATGTTCCAGGTCCTAATTAATTATAGATATCTGCTCCTCATAATGACAGACGACGTCGTCCCCCCCCCCCCCATTGGAAACAGTTTGGCTTAATTATTTCTGACATTTCCGTCAGCACACTGTGAGCTTGCTCACAAATTTGCAGCATTTAAATAAATAAATGAACAAACAAATAAATAAATAAACAGTCTATCTCCCCAGCAGCTAACATAGTTTATTCAGCTTCATGGAAGAGCAGACAGACAGAATCTCTATTTACCATAAGACATCTCTTACCACAACCCACACAAACATATTTTAAAGGAAGTACATTCATACCCTCATGTTCTTGCTCAGTAAGGAACAACATAAATTTAGAGGGAGGAAAGGAGACTGAGGTAAAAAACCAAATTAATGGCCCAGGTTTATAAAAGAGAGAGATGTTCCACTGACCACTGTCAGCCCAGGAGGGCTCATGAGTCCAGTGTGATGAAAGGTCTACAGTAAGTGAAAGGGACAGTGGTGAATTTGTGGTGGTTCGAGCAGCCATGGGATTGTGGAAATCAGCAGTAAGAAATGTGGATAATGGCACAAGCAGTTGCCCAAGGGAGGCTCAGGGAAAAAGGATTAATGACTGTCGAGACCTGCTCCCCTTCCACTCCTTCCCTGAAATGCCAAACTGCTGAGCCAGTTATCAATCAAGAACGTGAAATACATTGGCGGATTGATTGGGTTTGATACAGTGGCAGCCAGCTATACTTTTGAGCACTCCTTGAAAACAATTTTTACTGTGCAATGCTGGAGAAAGCCAACAAATAATAAACCTGTCAGAGTACTCACCAAGTGCTCGTAAATACTAAAGCTGCTGCAGTGCTTTGCAGCTGCAAATGGGAACCATTCCAAAGCCTGAAAAATTGTCAATACTTAATCGTTGCATCTGATATCAATTCTAATTTAAACTTCTACTCTCTCTTCCCCCATGTCTTATCTTCCCTCAGCAGAAAACACACAAGTCTTAATAAAGAGCATGCTGATATCTGCCTTTCCTTTTAGTGGGAAAGGCATAGGCTTCTTTTCAACCACTCTCCATTTCTCCTGTAATTTATTCTGTTCTTCTGAGCTCATTTCAGACTCAAATGTTTTTAAATGAGAGAATGAGACTATATAATAACCAAAGCCAGCTCTCTAGCTTTTACTCAGGCAAAACTAAGTCAGCAGGACTTTGCTTGACCAAAAGCAGATTAGAAGCTCAGTCACAGTATTTTATCTTGCCTTTGCCATAGAGAAAGCAGAAAGAAGTTTTCACTCTGTATCAATGATTGTACTCCTACTTCTGCAATGCAGAAAGGACTACAATAAATAGACCTTGATATCTTTAGAGACATGTGCCTGTACAGCAGATGTGTGGCTTTGCAGTATTTTTGGCCTTACACCTTGTATACCAGGCCTAATGAAATCCTGATCATTCAGTTTTAAAAGCATAATTTAAAGAAATCCTCATCAAACACTGAAGCTGTAGAAAATACGCAGCTTTTTACACATAGCTCATGGAAGTGTCTTGAATGGTTTGCAGACAGAGCTGTACCCTTTTGTTTTCATGAAATCTCTCTCAATAATTATTCTTTCTTTTATCATCAATGGGTACATCACAGTAGATTAATTCCTCTCTACACAGACCAAAAGGGCACATTCTGGACCTGAATAAGGATCATGTAATTTCAGACAGTATTTTTTGTATTTTTATAGTAGTTCCATCTACAAATTGCTCTTCACAATCTTTAAAATCACAGTGTATGATTCTGGAAAGAAATGTCAGCTTTTGTGGAAATAGAAGGAATATATTGCTCAGTAACATAAGACGAGACACACCGTCTCATATGAAAGATCCAAACAACCCAGTCTTCTGTCTCTACCACTGTCAACAGTAGAGACATGCAGGGGAGAAGCATGAAGTAAATGCAGCATGATCCTCCTCCTCTTACATGCTTCTGTCAATCAGCAATAGCTTCTTAAAACATCTGGTCATGTATGCTTTCTTGTAAATTCTGTGTCTATGTATAAGGCAGTGGGCAACTTCCCTAACCCTTTTTGTGGATTTATGATATAATTTCCATACAATTGGGAAATACCACACAACGAAAACAACAACAACAAAAAAGAAATTCAAGATGTTAGGCAGCTATGCACTGAGCAAACATGGTTTGTAAATCTTAGACAATATTAGATAATAAATCTGTCTCCCCACTGAAGTATCTTGAGCCCTTTGGTACGTGTGACACAAGGCCAGCAGAAAGTTAGTTCCCTATGTATGAGGAATTTGGTTGGAAATATCAGATATCACTGCTCCAAAGGCATTCCAAGCTCCCACAGTACCACAGCCTGAATACACAAAAATACAAAAATGGCAGCAGTGGGAAAGAAATTGCTGTTTAAGTTCATCAGAGCTGAACATCTTAACTTCGGACAGTGCTATAAGCATCTCCTTGACCTTGATGTAACTGCCAAACTTCTTGACTGGCAAAATCTCTCTAATGATCCCCAAGGTTCTCGTATTCCATCTGTCTGTTGTTTACACTTCCTAAAGACCACCCTCCTTCCTCTTGTCTTGGTTTCCATGACTCCTTAAAGGTATGTTCAAAGCACAGCTGGTAAGTTCAAGAAAACTGGCAAGAACAGGGAAAGAGAACATTGTTGGGCATGATTTTCCAAAATCTGATTTAATATTTCTGTTGAAAAATTTAAGGTCAGATAAATCTCAGAACTGGCAAGGGCATATCAGTGTATTCAAAACTGTAAATCTAAACAGAAGCAGCAATGCTTGTAATGTATAATTTTAGAAGTAAAGAAAGAATTATTATCTGGGACACTCCTTTGCTACATGTGCCCTAAATCTGGAATTTGTAGGAATGGTTTTGCCATTGTTTCACTTTTAGATTTGAGGAAATGAAGAGGGGAGAGAATTAACCATTCCATACAATTTCTTTACAGAAAGAGAGCACAGACAAAATCAATTTCATTTAAAGATGGTGACATCAAATTGAGACACATAGTTATTTCAAACAGATGATTGTAGGCCAGATTACAGCATAATCTGCAGAAAGTATAGATGCAGACTGGTGATTAATAATATCTGTATGACACATATATGCATAAAGACATAAATGAATGTCCTGGTATCACAGAATCATAGAATATACCGAGTTGGAAGGGACCCATCAGGATCATCAAGTGCAACTCCTGACCCTGCACAGAACATCCCCAAGAGTCACACCACATGCCTGAGAGTGTTATCCAAATGCTCATTGAACTCTGTCAGGCCTGGGGCTGTGACCACTTCCCTGGGGAGCCTGTTCCAGTGCCTGAACATCCTTTGGGTGAAGAACCTTTCCCAATACGCAACCTAAACCTCCCCTGACAGAGTTTCGGGCCGTTCCCTGGGGTCCTGACACTGGTCACCAGAGAGAAGAGATGAGTGCCTGCCCCTCCTCTTCCCCTCAGGAGGAAGTTGTAACTGCAATGAGGTCTCCCTCCAGACCAAGGAGACCAAGCAGACCAAGTGACCTCAGCCACTGGTCACATGGCTTCCCCTCAAGGCCCTTCACCATCTTCACAGCCCTCTGTAAATGATAAATCTCTGAAACCTGTTATTATTTCAAAGATGTGACTTGTAGTGGGCATCCAGAGAGAGTTTTATGCATTTGAATATTTAGGCTTGTCAACATTGCTCTGTTGCAATTATTTCAATGCTAACTTGCTAAGACTGTCTTCCTTTTCGATCAGACCACATTGCTTTATTCTTTAACTCATTCTGTCTTCTTCCATGTGAAATTTAAACTTCTAAATTTAAATGCTTAGCTTTGCCATCAAGCCTAGAAGACCTGCAGAGCTTTAATCTTGCCAAATCTTTAAAAAAAAAAAATCCCATCTCCTCTGCCAAACATCAAGTATCTAAGAAGTGAGGGAAGACAAGAGTAGGTCAATCTTTCAACCCCCTTCTCCACTCAACAGTTTTCTTAAGACATATTTCTTCAATGTTTTCAAGAAAGCCCTTAATCACAACAACAGGGGTGGATGCAATAGAGAAACTGATCTCAGTTAACTTTATTTCTGAGAACTCTCAGTATAGATTCTTATTTGAATCAGCATGAAGACTTCTGGCTAGTGCACATTCTCTATGCTTAATGATCAAACCATAAATAAATATTCACAAATTTACCATCAGGGGAGTACAGCTCAAACCAGGTACTGTACATCGAAGAGTTTATTCAATAGAGACGAGTACTCAGAGAAAACCACAAAACATAAACTCATAACAATGCATACCATGAAAATATAATTACATTTATATGACTAGCTGATATGAATTTGATAGTATGCATTTATTATAAATGAGCAATTAATAATATATTGCCATACAGCAAATTTAAAGTGTGTAACTCATTACTGGAGTGTACTGCTCTGCCTCAATAGACTGCTGACTTTCTGCCATTTCAGTTATTATTTTCAACATACCTGTCAATTACAATTTGATATTTAGTGTACTGCACGTCACTGAGTGCAGTGGTAGTTATATGGGGTTTTGGAGGGAAGGTTGCCGTATAAAGTTTCTAGGGAAAAAGGAAAAGAGGTTTTTAATGAAAGACTATGTCATCATATCATATGAAAATATATTTATATGAACCTTTTTCTTTTCACCTTTGCCTGAACAGCTAGTTATAACATATGGTGATAAACTGCTAAGTAGTTATAATACATCACAACTACTGCTCAGTATTTGCAAGGCATTAAATGCAAACAGGTACATCTTTGTAGACAGCAGCATAATTTACGTCATAGGACGGAGTTTGTGTGACCATAAACTGAGTGAATTCAAGAAAGCGGAAGCGGAAGAAGAGGAAGAGGGCACTATGGACAGGCCAGGCACTTCTGTGCAGGTGACACTGTCCCATCTATAAATCTCAAGATTTATTGTTCTGCCTTAACTCACCAAAGGTTTCTTTGCACTGTCTCCTTCTCCTTTTTCTTTGCTCCTTTGTCTTTGCTTCTCTTCCTTCTTCTACATCATTTTGTCTTGGAAACCTGCGAACTCACACAGGGTCTGGCATCATTGACGTAACAAATCACTGCCATGCCACAGGCAGGCAGTGATTTAGGATGTCCTGAAGTCTCACACAACCCAACAACCCTAAGTAACTCTCAAAAGTCATCTACCTTATTCCAGCCTATGGCAAATATGAAATAATTCACCTTTGTTTAGCCTATATGAAAGAAGTATGTGACCAGTAGATTAACTCTGGACATGTAGCACAAATCAAATACAAGACACTTTCCACACACAGCGTCACAACCATAAGATAAATTGTTCCACCATAAAAAAATCACATAGAAACATGATTCTTTACACTTTACTCTTCAATAAATGTACCTTAATGAGATATACTTTTCTGAAAATTACAATATTGAAGAATTACCATGATGAAACTTTATTTCACATAGAAAAAAATAGTTATTTCTTTGTAACCACTTATAAGCCCCCAGTATTTTAATATTGTTTGACAACATAGAGAGAGAGTACTTTGAGTGTGGTATTTTCAGAAATAAAGATCTAGACAATATCATAAGAACAGACATTTTAAAAGTTTTCACCATATCCAAAGTACTCATAACTTAGAGTGCAGCACTAATCAAAAAATATTTCTATTCTTTATTTTCAAATTTTAATTCCTATGCCATACCATAAGGTCAGTGCATCAAAAAGATTAAAGTAAAGCAAGTTTTTTCATGTCATATAGGAAAGGCTAAAACTCTGTTTTAGCCAGGAGAGATGTTCATTGCTTTACCATTTTCATAATGTCTTTCATTTACTTCACATAACTATGAACTATAATACTGCAGAGGATCCATTATAGAAAAAGCAATAGCCAATTGAACAGATGGGAAGAAGAAATGGAACCACAGAGGGAGAGAGTCTAAGCTGTTTGCTCTGTTGCAGTTATGAGCTAATAAACTAGACCTTTATCCAAAATAAGAACCTAATATTACCATTGACCTGTAAGACAGGAGAATGGCACTACAGACTCATCTTATATGTTCCCTCTACCGCTGTTTATTTCTCCCCTTTTTCTTCACATTGGTCACATGCTTAGACAATAGACCTCCAGAAATCTTTTTAACATGCACATTGGAGGCCTTCTTAAGCACCCCTCCACTTAAACAGCACCATTCCCAACTGCGTTGCTTACACAGAGGAAGCCAGCTGGAGCAGCCACCCTTTCCTTTCTTCACAAAAACAGAGCAGCCAGAGGTCTACAGTTAGACCAAAAAAACCCCAGGACTACAAAAACATGGAATCTTTGTTGAGGCCCCATATGGAATATAAGCAATTACCTGATTTTCTGTGATGAAAAAACAAACTCTGCTGCACCAGAGGGAAGGAAGTGTGGGAAGCTCTAACCTGGGGAGTACCCCAGGGGTTTTGACACGAACAGTCTCACATTTTCAGGTTGCTACTTCTACCCACAAGCAATTCCTGAGCACAGGTAATAGTCCAATTTCAAACTGCTATTCTTTCTTTTATTGCAATCTAAGCCTTATATATTATAGAATTACAGTTTCCCATACAATCCTCTAACAGTAAATCTTCTCCAAAACTACAGATCATTCTTACATTGTTCTTGGGAAAATCAGATTTTAAATGAGAAAGTAAGAAAATGTATGTCCTTAAAGTTGTTCTTTAATGATCATCTTCTTGTCATATTAAAATAAGTTATCTCTTCACTAAACTTGGCATTCAAACATTAAAAAATGGCTGATGTAGTGATTTGTAAGTGTACGTGAATACTGCACTCACAGAAAGTATATAGAAGTTTGCACAGTTTAATGAGAATTTATGATGGTTCTGTAATTTCTCATTGCTTTTACAATGATTGCCATGAGGAAAGGGCAAATGTGTGTCACACTACCTTGTTGCAATCAGGCTTTAAGCATTATATCCATCCATTTAAATAGCTGCTCTATTCTGATCTTCCTAGTGTTCTGTAATTAGACAAGCTACCCATTTTTCTTCCACCCTATTTGCAGTTTCACTGATTTATAGAAAAGGAGTAGAGCTGTTTATGACATATGAAATATAGAGCAGGTCATAAGTGTGGATTACATGGTAATGTTCCATATAGAACATTTGGATTACTAAAATCTTATTTCATGAAGTATAGGAAACGGAAGTATTGCTTGTAAATAAGAGTGAGGCACAACTGCAATTTCAGCCTTAGACATATTCCAATTTCACTTTTTGAGCTATGATTATTATTTGTGCTGCAGTGATGTAAGGACCTGCTTCCATTCACTGGAGTCATCTTCTCTGAGACTCCAGAGCACCTTCATCAAAAACCATAGTGCTAGCATGAAGGCAATGAGGACCGGATCTTCAAAACATTTGGAGACATGCAGGGCACCCTAAAGGGAGTAAGAAGTAGGCAAATAAATACTGTCTGGTTAAGACAAAAACCAGAAGTTAAAAAAGTTGCATAAGGGATGAAGGAAAGAAGGGCAGAATATGACTTTTCTACCATCTGTATTTAAATGAAAAATATGTGTCTGGTAGAAAATTTCAAATATTAGGATACTATAAAAGATTAACTGCCAGATTAACAATATTATTTTCTAGTCATGGACACCATTTAACACTGACAAAAGTAAGATGAAGATCCCTTCAGGAACAATAACACATTTAAAATGCCAGGAATTAGCAACAGACCTTGCTGAAATCAGACTGGGTAGTGAAGAAGTGCTATGCATAATTTTTGTAGTTTTATGAAGAGCTTTTTTGTTAATATGGACTAATTCCCCAATGAATGGTGTGTGTTTTATCTGTAACACAGAAGGGAGATGTTCATAGATATGTAGAGCTGATGATAAGGAATTGTTATGCTGTGTGAATAAAATGGCAAACTTACATCTTTAAAAATAACACTGCTTCCATTATGATGTGGATACTACATATAAACATTACAGTTAGCTTTATTTTTTTACTTAAGCATGTATTTATTCTTTATGCAATGCACCTCTGCAAGCCACTTTTTCTTCCTCATATATTTCTTCTCCCACCCAAACTATTAGATTTTTTCAATCTCATTCTTTTTTCCTGGGGTCGAAGCTATCTTTTTAAGGCTGGAAAAAAAACAAAACCATTTTCCATATTTTTGTAAGATTAAAACTGGGTTTACACTATGGGGCAAATATTGGTTCTGTGACAATGATAATTTTAGTCCATCTGGCACTCAGAATTTCAACTGTTCATCCAAACCTATGAAAACAGTAAGGCTTAAAAATTGAGCTGGAAATTTCACAAGCCTTTTGACAATTATTTCATATTCTTCCTCCGATTTGATCTGAGATAGAAATTCTCTAGATATTTTTCAGCATCTGTGAACATCGTCTTGATTAGAGACATAGAATACAAGCTCTATAAGACTGAAAAATAATGGGATATGGTAAATGAGCAATTAGTTGAATTTTTTCAAATACTTTTTAAGAAAGAATAATAGTTCATGTTACTATTTATTTTTTACAAATAAATTCACATAAATCACTACCATTTTATTTTGTGTTGGTATTATTACATAATATGCTCCAGAATTTTTTTAAATTTACAGTTACTAATTTACTTTGAAGCACTCAATTCACATGAACTAATAATAGAGTAGCAAAAGGTGCCTGGTCTGTTGTCAGTGGAAAATGGTGCTGCTCTTTTGAATGAGTGAGCAATGCCAGGAAATTGCATATGCTCTCTGATCCAGCATGGACAAGCATGCAGCTTCAGCAGTGTCTCAAGAGTTCTTGAGTTTTAATGTGATATGTATTAAGGGAATATGCTGAAACTCATCATCTGCTGCACTGTCTGCTCCTCCAATACATCAGAGGCAAGGTTATGTCAAATAGGCAGACAGCTTTGACAGAGATGGACAAGTTAAGCCAAAGTAAAGGAAAATTAAGCGCAGGTCTTGTAGAAAAAAATCTTAAGTTCACAAGACATGCCTGATGTACAGGTCATACATCCCAGCTGGTTTCTTCTTGGCATTTCCATTTTTGGCAAAGTTTAAATACAAGATGCATCGAAAATATCTCAGCCTTCATTTCAACTGGCACAGTTGGCTGGCTTGAGTAGTTCATAAGTGTCAACTTAAATCCAACAAAAATTGTTTTACAGTGATCAGAATTTGCTCATTTTGAGTGCAACCATTTCTAAACTTACCTATTAATTCAAGTGCCAGAGAGCAATAGCTATACTTTATCTCCCCTATACTCTACTAGTTTTTTTGCAACTTTATTTCTAATTAAGCAAGATGCCTAATTATTGTCTTATTGTTCAAGAAGGATTTTTAAGAAAATAAAGAAGCTTCAAGAAGTTTTCAAGAAAATGAAGTGCTCTGCCATTCTTTGGTGAGTCAGGTATGACAGCTACCATGTTACAGAAAAGGATAACAAATAAGGTTAATAATTAAGTACCAACAGTTGCAGATCCAGTTTGGTCGGAATAAATAGCCTAAGAGAGACAACAATACTCTAAACAGACATTACTACAAGTCATCATCACCAAAGGAAAGTTTTTCTTTTCCTGGCAGTCACAGACACAGCTTACAGGAGAAGGACCAAATCTTATTTTGATCACAGGTTGGTGGGAATTAGAAATCATCTGTTTCAGCTCTGAAATTAACTTTTCTCTCCTACAAGTCTAACGTCCTAATTCCCCTGAATGCTCAGTTTTCTCCCCAAGTTTTCAAAAGGCTCTACTGGGTACGCTACTCTGCCTGGTGTTTGAGAGTTTTAAAAATTGCTTTTTGCTGTCCTTGCTGCAGAGCTCCTCACATGCCTACACTCAGATGATCCATTCACAATTTTTTATTTTCCCTCCTGCAGAGGAAACACAGGGACTAATTTTCCTTCAAATTCTTCTCAGAAGAAGTGTCTAAGCAGTCTAAAATTTTTCTCAAACCCTGCACATTAAACTAACAGCTCCTCCATTTTTATTCTCCTATTTTATTCTTAGCTAATAATTCCACAATCAGACAGATGCCTATAGAATGTATATATATTCAATAAGCTTCTTTATAAAGGAGATAACCTGAAAGGACCAGACTGGACTGAAGTATCACTAAGTACCCTGCACAACTAGATGTCCTCATATTTCACCAGAGCTCTTTAATAATTGTCAAAGTAATGGAAACCTTTCTCTACATCTCTACTACTACAGGAGCAGTAGATCCTTTACTGCTTCCTACCAGAGGCTAATTAAAATTGCAATACAAGACTTACACATATTATTTTGGGATTTCTGAAATCCATACACATGAATAATTACTGAAGACCAATACCAATGACTTGGTTTATAAGAAAAACAAAAAATACTTCTTCCACAAACCACAAAAAGCTTTTGATTGATGTGTGGCAAGCCCATGACAACTTGGTCTGGTTCCTGATTTAGCCTAACCAGACCCTGTCTTTAGTTTTGGTAAAACAAAAATGATTATTGCTCACACTAACAGATGCTTTTGTTACTCAGCCCAGCAGGAAGGCTACAAATTCAGTGCTTAGAATAAAGTCTGATGTACTGGAAACCTATAATCCCCTAACATCCATTTTTTGTAGCATGTTCATCATTGTAGCATGCAAGGTTGCAACACACTCCAATTAAAGTGAACACAACAAGAAGCCTGTACATTTTTCATATCATTCCCCAAACTGTGCTTTGACAATGCTGCTTTGGGAAAGCCAAGGGGAAGAAAGAGGTTTTCTTTTTCACTGTAAAAGCAATAAGGTTTGTACTCATTGATCTCAGTGGAAGTAGACTGAACAAGAAACAATTTGTAAGAAGGCCCTCTATCCTGAATTTGTTAATATGATTTTAGGCTAATTATCTTACCTGTTGTATGTGCTCTTCAAGCGTCAAAAACTTGAAGCATAAAGATAAAGCTTACAGTACTTTAAAAATAAGGATCAAAATGATCTTGATGCTCTTCCACAAGAGTAGCAAAATATGGTACTAGCAGTCAGTATCTGCCATAGTGAATTTCTTAGATACCCAATTGTTTTGTAAACACCAAAATTTTTACCTAGTATAATATATCAAAGATTATTTGCTAAAGCCTTCTGAGATTATCAGGATATTGTGGGAAAATTGCTGGTGATGCTCCTGCTGTACTTCTTCAATAATTCAGCATATACTTATTATTTAATTGTAGTATGACACTTGTAAAAGGAAGAATTAAAGCAGAAACAAATATAAAACTATGAGCTGCTTGTGTCATTTTTCTCCTCTGTAACCTAAACAATATCTACCCTGGTGTTCTCATGTTCTAAGACAGGAACAAAACCATCAATCTTGGGTTTCTCAAAAACTCTGAAAACGATTTTGTACTGTGTGGTGGAACAGTTTTGCTCATGATTCAGACTGACAGAGACCAGATAACATCCATGCTTAATTGAATGTCCTTTTGCTAAACCATGACTTTGCTTTGTGGTCTGCTTCACACAATTATAACTTAGAAGAAAGGCTAGATGAGTATGAAGTTTGTGCTTGCAGTAAGTTTTATAATTCTGAATATGCTTATGGAAAAAAGGGATGTTACCACAACTGTAACCCTATCTCCTCTATTCACTCCATCTGTTGATGTATGTGTCAGAAAGGATGAGCCCAGCAACAACCATCACCTTACTAGCACTTAGAAAGAAGAACGTGGGAGATGGAGTCAAGTAGGCAAAATGCACATACAGGATTGATAAGAGGCTGCTGGTGTTTTCTTAACTAGCAAAATAGAATGAACATAAACACATCTCACAAATAATACTGATTTCTGCTCTTAAACAGTAGATATTCAGTCATGCAACCTTTGGGAAAGTAAGTAGTTTTAAATTGTTAATACTGTTGTCTACAAAGTCTTCAGGTAAGTTTTCATTTGGGACTACACAGATTAATACAATTTTCTTTCCCATCCCTTCAGCATCTTCACACAAGGCAGTGAAAGGCTTAAACAATATCAAATCTGAAACCCCTTGTGTCAATTCTTTTAGAGGCACTTCCAAATTCACTTGCCATCAATTCTCATAGCTGTGCACTATATGAACACTGGAGCCTGCATTTTAAACACATTCCCAGATGGGAAAAAGCACACTGTAACTGTTTTCAAACGTAGGGTTTCCATTTCTAGAGGAGACCTTCTATGCTGGCAAAAATGGTGTTCAGAACAGAGTATCCATAGTTGAGCTTAATGGGATTTACAGATATTTAGCATCTGAAATTAAATCATTTTAGAGTGGGGAAAAAAAAACAAAAAACAGAAGAGATGGGCTTCTTATTCTTTAAAATAAACTATAGCCCTGCAACCTTAAATGGGACTATCATGTTTTAGTCATCAGTGTCTACTTAAATATGTTCAAGTTATACCTAGGCTTTTCTTTCATGAAAACTTGAAGATTTAATATGTTATTCTGCTAGTTTAGACAGAAAGAAAGCCAAATAATGTTTTAGGAAGTCAGACATTCCATGTGTAAGTTAAAAAAACTCCATGCAAATATGAAAATTGTGTCTCTCTACAGTAGGACAGAGAGAAACATAATACTAAATATTGTGTCAGACTTTTAAAATCACCACAGTACCATAAATGTTGCCAAGAGAAAACTGGCAGTAGCTGGAGACAATTTTCATGGAGAAAGCTGAGATGTCTTGCAGCAGTATGTGGGGGAAGCTTGGATAACCCTGTATTCACAGAAACACGTGTTTTCTTCAAAAATATGCTTCCCTTACAAAATCACGTTCTGCATTCTATTGGATTTGCATGGCAAGGTTTTGGTAGAGAGGATGCCACAGGGCTGACTTCTCTGAGAAGCTGTCAGAAGCTTCCCCCGTGTCCGATGGAGCCAATGCCAGACGGTTTCCAACACCAATCCACTGCTGGCCAAGGCTGAGCCCATCAGCAACAGTAGTAGTGCCTCTGGGATAACAAGAGGGGAAGAAAACTTGAAGAGCAGCCAGAGAGGAGTTAAAATACTGATCAAAACTCTGCAGACACCAAGGCCAGTGCAGAAGGAGGCGGAGAAGGTGCTCCAGGCAGAGATTCCCTGCAGCCCCTGGTGCAGACCGTGGTGAGGCAGCTGTGCCCTGCAGCCCATTGAGGGCCATGGGGATGCAGAGATCCACCTGCAGCCCATGGAGGGCTCCATGCTGGAGCAGTTGTATGGCCAAAGGAGGCTGTGACCCCGTGGGAAGCCAGTGCTGCAGCAGGCTCCTGGCAGGACCTGCGGACCTGTGGAGAGAGGAGGCCACTCTGGAGCAGAACTGCTGGCAGGACTTGCGACCCCATGGAAGGGACCCACACTGGAGGGGTCCCTGCCACTGGAGGGGTGAACAAGCAAAGAATTTGTGAGTAAAAATAAGCCTAGGAAGAAGGAAGGGGTGGGGGAAGACATTTTCAAGATTTGGATTTGCTTCTCATTATCCTGCTGATTGATTAAAAATAAATTAAACTAATTTCCCTGAGTCAAGACTATTTTGTTCATGACAGTAATTGGTGAGTGATCTCTCCTTGTCCAACCCACATGTTTTCATTATATTATCTCTCCCCTGTCCAACTGAGGAGGGGAACGACAGAGCAGCTTTGGTGGGCACCTAGCATTGAGCCAGAGTAACTCACCACAGACATTTAGAATTTCTTTGTTTTGGAGATAATAAATGTTTTAGATTGACACTTATTCAGACCATTAAAATGTCTAAGGCAACAGGGTCGTTCAATAGAAATTTTAAAGGAGAGCATTTAAAGAATGTGTCTCTATTTAGTTTCTTGTACTTGACTCATTTCTGCTCTCACAAGGAAGAAGTAGAAATAAGATATGGATATGAGATATGAATTCTCACCTAATTTTGATGGATTTATTTATCCTCTCATGGGGTCTAAAGTGTTATTTTGATGCTGGCACTTACTAGCCAGCATGGTAGCCATTAATGGCTAGAAGGGTTTTGTCCAGTATTTTACTTATTTATTTATTTTAATTAGGATATTTTACAGGAATTACATAAAATCCTTTTATATAAAAGTTCCTTTTAACTTACTAAGTTGAATAAAAGCAAGCACCACTGAAGTGAACAAAATAACACCTTTTGATTTTACCAGAAACTTTTGATTTCATATATCATGTATCCCATTCTGTTTCACTCACTCACTAATATGACATTTCAATATTTTCTTATTAATATCACATTGTTAATGATTCTGCAATAGCATTAATAACTGCTTAAATTAATCTATCGTGAGCAAGCCTTGTGAGCCAAATGCTGTTAGAGCTCTGAAACTCATAGTTCTTAAATCATAGAACATTTTTATGAAAGTGTAAAAAAGAAAATTACTAAAAATGAATGCAAACTGCTTACTTTCTGCAATTTGTTACAGAATTATCTGCAGATGAAAAAGAAGTGGGTTCCCTACTTTGAGACACTATTCTGCTTCTTTGTCCCATGAGGCCTTCCAGAGTGATAAAATATGTTCACTGCAGGTAAGAAGTTAAAGAGCACAAGCTAAAATGCATTACGTGCATTCTCCCAGTGCTCTCAGAGAAATAAAGTGGCCTTGATTCTCTACTGTTCAATCCTTCTTAGTTTAAGCCTTGGTAATTTCAAACTACTTTACCTCTCAAAGAAAGAATCCACATCGGGGTTTAATGTACTTGGGTTCTGACATAACCATGACTTTGAAATCTCTGGCTGAAATACCTTACATAAGAGGTAATTAATTATTATGCCATTACTCACTTACTCAGACCATTTAAATGTCTAAGGCAACAGGGTCCTTCAATAGAAATTTTAAAGGACAGCAGCTTTTTGCAATGTGTTACAATGTTCAATAGAATTGACTTTTGACCTATATGAAAGACTGAGACCTTTTCTGCCAAAATTTTTTGGCAGCCTGTCCAGACTTGCTCTGCAGCAGGTTCAGTGTGTTTTCACATCTATTCATTAAGACCTACTGTGAGATTGCTGTGAGTTAGCATGCAAAAACAGACATTTTAAACCATTTTATTCACCATAACCAATTGTTGAAATAACCTGAATTTTTTTCTCAGTATTACAGTTCTCATTTTGAATGAAGCTCATTGGTGAAGACTGAGCACAGCAGCTGACAAAGCAGCTAAGTCAGTTAGCTAGTTATTAGCATTTCAGCAGATCCAAACAACACCAGTAAGTCAGAAAAATTAGCAAGATATAAAAGGTGCTTTGTGCTATTCTGTTACAAAACCAGTCACTCCAAGGACTTTTGTTTCTATGAGGAAAAAAATACTCTTGTTTTAAAACTCGATGCAGAGCTAGCAAAATACTGGAAAGCAGCCACTCAAACGAAATAACAAACATCCTGGTATTTACTTCTTTAAAAATTACATTTTTTTCTCTTGAAGGGCTCATTAGAGTTGCAGACTACTGGCATTTGTGAAAAGGCTTAATTAGCTTTTACTAAATAGACACAGGGAAATCCTGCTCAACTAATACGAGACTGGCCTTGAAGCTGTTCAAAAGAAACAACTTTGGTCACAAAACATATCTCCCTTTTTGTCTAAAAAAGGAGTTAATTACTAAATTATATGGTGGTGTGGACCATGATATATGGTAATATGAACATGTGAATATACAACTGAGTTGCTGCTTGACACTATCCAAGGAGGAAAAAAAGTGCTCGCTCCTGAAATTAGTGTTGTGGCCATACAAAATGATGCAGCCTTTTCATACAGTTCCTATAGCTCATGCTAGCAGCAAAACTACAGTTTTTACTGCTGTATGAGCTTTTTGAAGATATACTAGTGACAAAAATCTAAATCTAGCATCCATTGTCACCATTTAGATTAGTCTCTTTTAGATTATTTTAGATTATTAGATATCTCTTTTAGATTATTTTATTTTAGATTATTAACTCATATTCAGTATTTTTTACTTACTTCTATGTGCTCTATGGACAAGAAAACACCTTATGATATAAAACAATTTTAAAAAAATTTTAAAATAGCTGCTCTAAAGATTTATCATACTTTACATTAAACTGAGGCAAGGAAGGTTGAAATACTTACTTGATGCCTTTCCACTTAGTTGTTGATGCAGAAATAGAATATTCATGAAAGCTCAATTCCTTCTTAATTTAATACCTTTGTTTTAAAAATGTGCCATCAGGTTTACCCTTTCACCTTTTTCTTTCAAGCACAAAGCTAAGTGAAGGGGAAAAAAAGTTTTGGACCAAATAAGAAAGGCAGATTCCAGTCAGACAAGATTCTATTTGTAGCTTGAACAGAAACAGGCACAAAATCACAGCATGCCTAGCTCCACAGACTTCACCGACCAGAGCTCACCTGCAAGTGTCTCCCAACATCTGTGATCACAAGGCTGATCTATACTGCTGTCCTGTCTTGGCCTGATGCACAGCCCATGTTTTTGTGAGCTGATAGGTATTTTTGTACATCTATGATTTCTGCTTCTCTTGATATAGCTATCTGATAAATAGGACGTCATTGTGGTCTTTCACGTCCCCAATTCATGAACTTTGGAATAAATTAACAAAGCAACATACTATAAAAAATAGAACATCAGATTATCACGAGAGAATCTCAGAAAACAGGAGATTCATTTTGAGAAATTTTTGTAATATCAGCATAGATTTTTTTGCTTAAACAGTCCAAGTTTACATGAACTTTAGCCCACAAAGTGGTTAGTGTGACACAAAGTGGTTAGAAATCATTACAAGTGTCACATTTATCAGCACACTTAACCCAACTAAAAACAAAGCAAGGAGAAGGAAGCAAACTATTCCACTAGAAATACTAAATGTCCAAGTTGGGTTATTATTTTTAAACAAAAAATATTATCCTACAGGTTTGAGCTCATGCTGTACAGTATATACAGCTGTATGACATGCTGTGTGAGGGTTACAGCCAAGTGAGGACTTCAGTATCCAGCCTCGTCACCAGCTGGGATCCAAGGCAGAGCTGTGATGTGTCAACCAGTTACACTCTGGAACTGAAATGAGAAGGATCTGACCACTGAGGAATGTTTACTGCATGACAAGAATGTCACTGTATGAGATGAGAGGGCACATCTAGGAGCCAACTGTGTGCCTTGCCAGACAGTAACAGCACACTACACAGTACAGTGGATGAAATTAGATGAAATATGCCTTTTGTAAAAATTAAATATAAAATGTCAACTCCAACAATCCTGGAAAGCTGAAAATGAAACACTATCTGGGGTGGTGGCATTACTGATAAGTTTAATCCTGGATGAGCCAGACACTTATGAAAATTCAGAAATATTGAACAGTGAGGAAAGTCCCAGCAAGCAAGTGTAAGTATTGATGGCTCTGTCTTCATCATGGTGTGCAAACTCTCTACTTTTTATTGAAATTGCCTTCCTGGAAGTGTTACTTGAAAACTACTAATACCAACTGCCCCCTGCCTATCTGATATGCAATATTATATGAACAACATCAATAAAGGTGGGAGATACTTGTTAAAATCAGCAGGGAATAACAGGGTTTTCACTGGTTTCACCAGAGGGTAAGTCAGGTTCATTTAATGGGTGTAAATGAGATTAGAAAGAGACCAGCTGCACATACATAGAGAGGCTTATCATAACATGAGAGGTGTTTTTTCATAAAATTATAAATGCCATCTCATTGCTTTGCTCTGTTTTCTAAGTAGTTTCACACATACACAGATGCTGACATCAGAGTAACGCATTAGATGATCTGCTGTGAATTTCGCTACATACTAGGCCTTTAAATTTTACCCAAGTAGCTTATTTTAATGAAAAATGTTGACTGCAACTCGCACTTCAATAAAACATAATTTCTGTTGGGCTAAAATTTATCTCCCAGGTCAATATCCAATTTTGATTGAAGACATGAAAACTAAAAATCTATCAGTTCGCAGAGCATTTTGTTCCAGTAGTTACACCCTTCCTTTAAAGTCATTCCTCTAATTTGAATTGTTTTGCTTCAGCTTTCTACTATGAGCTTTCATTTATCAGCTTTAAAGACCTTTTTCATATTACACATTTTCTACTCCATGTGATACTTATACAATGTTAGTCAGATTTTTTTCTACAAAAGGCAAAAAATCCTTAGCATCATAAAGTAAGCAAATGCAATTCTTCAAATGTATGTGTATACTAAAATGAATCTTTCTCAGTCTTAACCCAAGTAGTATTCAGTCTCTGAATAACCCAAGAGAACTAGCAATTGCTAAAAGAGCAATGAAAAAAAGGGCAACTTGGCTTTAATTTCAGCTGGCAGCCTACTTTTTTTCCCCCAAACACCCCTATAAATTTTAACACGTCTACTTTTAACTTTATTATCTACTCTGCTGGTTTTGCTCAAATTATCTAGCTCAGATTGGCTGACCCAAATTAAGAACACTCCATTTTCTTCACTCTCAGAACTGTACATTAAAGAATTCTGAGAGCAGAGGAGGGCAGAGCCCTTAGTTACTCTTGCTTCCAGCTACACTACTCTGCACTCTCTCTGACAGAGGCAGATGTGACTGCACCTTAGCACAACCAGGACACATTACAGTCCAAGAGTGCCCACGAGCAACGTGAAGAGCTGAACTGTAGTCTGGAAGAAGTTAAACACAGGCAAATGGCCCCTTCTCCCACTTCTACCAACAAGATAGGGATGTCTGGCACAAGGGCAGAGCAGACAACTGGGAACAGTAAAACTTCAAATCATTGCAGCTAAACCCCCAGTCTAAGTGCTGACTACCCAGGGTGCCACACAGTCCTCACACAAGCTCAAAAGTATATGTATTTTTCTTCACTGATTAAATTGTCCCATTCCCTCAAACTCATACCTTTTTCATCAGGGACACATTAATTAAAAGACAGTTGAAATACATACATCTGTAGAAACCATACATTCAAAGAGAAGGCTCCGCTGTTTTAACTCAAGGTTTTAGGTGAAGGAAAGGCTCATTATTAACAATGTCTTCAATTATATTTATATAGTATCTCTGGGGAAACTTCAAGCCATATGTTGAAATCCCTTTAATGTTAATGGTTATTACTTTCCCTTCTATCAAGGCTAAAGAAGATGCTTATGCCTCATACTTCTCAGTTGGAGGACAGAATGTACCAAAATGGTTGTGTGAGAGAGGGAACAAAAGGACAAAGAGATCACATTAGTTGCAATGATATATTATTTTCTGCTTTAGTTATTGAAAGGGATGACATGCAACAAAGAGAAAAAGAGAAAGAGTTTGACAATACATGGTCAATGTTTACATATGTTACCAGTCAGCAGAAAAGCTATTGGAAGTGAAAGAGAAACTATGCTGAAAATTCAAAGACAGTTAATTAAGTCTTTATCACCTTTGAAGTAATTGTATGGGCTGCACACAATGGAAAGGCTCACCCAACAGCAAATTATATTAGTTTAGCAGAGTTACTCCAGGGACAGAGCTGGCCCATGTTGTCAGGTGACTCACAGCCATCATTTGCAGCAGTGGACAGCGTGTCCAGTTACTCTGCATGGAGAACAGTGAGAAATGTTATGCCACAGGATTCATATTATCCAAGCTGAACCCTGCATATTCTACAACAATTAAAGAAATAAAACAGCTAAATACATCCCCATTATTTTTGAATACAAACCCTATGCACCATATACCCAGATTCTTATAGATAACAGAATGTCCTTGCTATTATTAATTTTCTTTATACCTGAAAACCAAAAAGAGCAGATCTGTTGTATTTTTCTAAATAAAACATCTTAGGAGCTCTCTCTGGACACTAAGGAAAATTTATTCAATTTGCTTCGAAACAGCTTGTTTCTTTTCCCATGACAAAAACATAGTTTCTCTTTCAAATATTTCCACACACATTTTTGTTATGGCCTTCATTCTTGGTCAGTTGCATCTCTTACAAATTGTTAGGATTGCCTTTCCTGACAAGTACCATTAACTGATAGTACCATTAACCCACAGTCAAGGGCACTGTGTGACTTACAAGACTATTTTCCAAATCAGACACCTTTGATCTTAAGCAACACTTATCAGCTCACATGCCAAGAGGAATGCAATGCATATTTTAAAAATGTTCCACAGTGGATAGTCTCCCCCAGTAAACGCAGCCCAGAAAACTAGCTTACCCTGAGAAGTATGGGGTGCGTCATCAAAAGAGGAGAAGAAGCCAGAAAAGGAGGAAATCAATAGGACAAGAACACACTATCATATCAAAGCATAAAATTAAACCGTTTTCAAAAAGAGATGTACAAAAGAAATGTCAAAATTTTATCAGTTTAGGTCATATAAAATAAACTCTTTCAGGGGATTTGAATACCAAACTCTCTTTCTTGTGGAAATAATGTATGTTCCTTTTGTGGCCTTGAAAATCTTTGTCATCAAATATAAGATATATTCCATTAAAATTCTTAAGTGCAAACTGACCTAAAATTTGTCATTCAGTGGCACACAATTTTTTTTTTTTTTTACAGGAATGAGACTGCTAGTATATTTCCAAAATATATGTTCCCTGCTATTCTTCTACTTTTGCACACTTTATCAAGTCCATCTGTATCCATTTTTTGTGAGGAAGAAACTTCCTGGGCTTTAGAAAATGTCTTTTCTTATCTCAAGTGGTATTCTTGATACCTAGATCTGTGTTCATTTCCTTTTTCCTCACTTGCAAGACTACAAAAAAATCTTGACAGTCTACAATGCAACTATTTTAAAGACATGCCTGGTGCCCTCATTACTTTTTTGTCACCAAGAACTACCACTTCTGAAGGCAAGATCCAAGTGGGAGTAGGGAAATCTGAGCTAAGCCAACTTCCTCAGACTTCCAGGCTAAGAAGCTGCTCCCAATCTCCCTTCCTATATGCTAATTGTCTTTCATTATCTCATAGCTGGGGACTAAGCTCAAGAGCAAAGGACAAGTAGCTACTGGTCTGTACAGGAAGACATTATTTTATAAATAGCAGTGTAAAACTGCATGATGACTTAGCATCAAAAAAGAAAGGTTTAGACCAAAAAATTATTTCTGGCAGATGATTTATGGTTGCCTGAGCAAATTTAACCTGGCCATCTCATCTGTATACACAATGACACTATCTTTGAAAATAAGATGATTTTCTTCCTTTCCCCACTTCTTATTTTCATGCATTCTTCATATGCATGGGACACAGAAGGGAGCTGAATTGTTTGTGGCTTGTAAGAATGAGGGATCTTGCTGGTGACGGAATCAGCATTATTAGATGTATCAGGATCACGTGCTGAAAAACTCTACCAGACATTTCATGACACTGTGTCATGCTTACAGGAGCTTTGTTCACCAGAAATCATTAAGGGGAAATAAAGAGCTAAGAACTGCTCAATTTCACAGCTGCACTGGTAAAGAGAACTACCCAAAGACTCAGAATGGTCTAAGTATATACCCTCACTTCACTAGAGAATACATGGAAGTGTCATTGTAATTCCCAAAAGATTATTGCTCACATATCAATATTAATTTACCAGTGATGTCTCTTTTACAGATGCTCATCATGAAGCTGTGATAAAGCTCAGCTCTGAACAAGGACCTTTGCAAAACCACTACCACAGCACAGGCCTAGAGCTGACATGCCAATATCTTGTGGTGCTAAGTGATGTGCTGGACAGCACTGGAGTGTCTTATCAGTATCAACAATTTATGAGTTTTACTTAGCATTCCTGTCAGGGAACAGAAGAAACTTTTTGGTAAGTTTCCAAACTTCAAAAGAATGGTGTTTTTCAGAGGGCCAGGCTTGTACAACTCTCTGGGCCTTTTGTTTTGACTGAAAGAGTAATTTCTTACAGACTATGGAGACAGTCCATTTGGTTTGGGCAGAACCATCAGAGCAATGACTGCACTGCAAGTTACAGATGAGGAATTATAACACCGTATACTAAGACAGCACATCTAGCATTACTGTAAATATGCCAGGAAAACTCTGCTTTGTATCACAGCACAAGCCCCACATATCTGCGAAATTAACTCTCTTCTGTCATTGTAACAACATTTATACTAACAGTTCCAGTTGGCCTCAGAGATTACACAATTCAAGAGTCTTAGCTGACATGGTTATGTCAATAGATGTATTTACTGAGACGCACAGACTCTTATATTGAAAGGAAAAAAAAGAGAAATGAGAGTGCAATGTGGGGTAATCCACAAAAGACCATGAAGAAGACAAAAAGTTAGAGAATAAGTTGCTTAACACAGCCAGCCAAAAAATGCTCACTGAGGTTCCAGTCCGGCAAGACGCTGGACTCTTTGGAGAGTTTAGTCTTAAATCTCCTTGAGTTATGGGAGTCACATGGTTCAGCACCTTAAAGTATTAAACATACATATTCAGCATTCTTATCTCAGAAGAAATTATACCATTATCATTACATTTATTTTCATTCAATATGCACTTGAGAAGGTGTTCTGGAGAGGGAAACCATGAATACTGGTTGAGTTATCAGGCTGTAAAAGCATGAACACAAAGCTCATCATTTACTGGTTTTGATATAAATAATAATCAGATTAAGCACTGAAGCACATGAGGATAAAAACAACATAATGGCAGGCTATCAAAATAGTCACAGCCTTCCAAAGCTGCCTCCTGGACTGGAATAGAGAAGTCGAAAGAATGAATAAATGTAAGTGGGTTTAATCTTTGCTCAGTGCTTTAATCCAAACAGAAGCTCCATACTTATAAGGGAATTAGCCTTGGTGATGAAGATTTACAGTGGCTAGGAAGTCTTTTCATATATGAGGAGGGATCAGTACAGCTGAAACTAATTATTTTATGTGAGGATAATTATGATGCGGAAGTCAAAAGTTGGGCAGAGGGAAAAGGAAAACCCAAAATTAAGGAATGCCATCTATATGTAAAGATTAGTGAGAAAATTATCTATACTTTTGACGCCTTCAGGACTGGCATGCTCCACAGCTACTTGGGTTAGTAAGTCTTAAAATCAAGGTAAGTATAGAAGAGAAAACCACAGTGACTGTATCACCGTGATGAGCAAAACATATGTAGTATCTATTTGAATGGACACTATGCCATAAGAACACAATCATCCTATAAACATCCATGAAATGGCTATTAAAAAAATTCCTAAATAATGCACAAAACAGGTGAAGTCAATTTTGTCTCTTCAGTTTTCATGAGCCTTTTCATCTCTCCATTTCCCCCTGCTTGTCCCTAATCTGGAAAACCTGTATTGAAGTGATGATCTGAAGGAGTTGTCTTCAACTTCACCAGACGAACAGAAGGTTCAGTATCTATTGGAAATCCAAGATCCAAGTATCTATTGGAAATTAATCACATAATCCTCATCGAAAGTGTTGCATGGAAAATTGACTTTCTTTGATAAGTCAGCTCATATCCCATCAGAGATGGTGCAGAGCTATCAATTAATTAATAATTAATAATTAAGCAGCAGTCAAATGCCTCCCAAGTCCAGAGAGAGGAGATTATTAATTAGAGGACATAATAATTAACTTAGCAGCAAAACAGAGTGATTAATAGAATAATTAAGGAAGACAGAAGAACTGAAATTTCTAAAATTGAGCTGAGAAATAGACGTATAGGGCCAGAAGAATACAGCACAATTCTCAGAGTAGTACTCCTAATTTCATAATTTCACTAATGTACTTGGTACAAAAAGAAATAAGAAAGAAATGTGCCAACAGGATGTGGTGACACATTAGGAAAACTTTGCCTATGCAAGGAGATACAAGAAAGGCATAAAGGAACACCTGAATTACACTGAACACTAGAGAATGAGATATGGGATTAAATTCAATAGGAAAACATGCAAGGTTATACAGTTCAGGACTAATAAGAAATAATTATTCATTCAAAGCTGGCAAATCTTATATTTGAAACTACACAAAAAGGAAAAAGACAGGAGTATATTTTATAGTCATTGGAGGACTGTGAGACAGTGGCATTATTTAGATATGACAACAGACAAATGAGGAATGGTAAGAGAGGTATTTCCAAGAAAGAACTGGGAAAAAAATTAAGAGTTGCAGTACTGTGTCAGGATCAATGACACTCTACCATACGTGGTCAAACCAGTAATCAGGCTCAGGGAAGACAGAGTCTTTTTACCTTTAAGCCTGAGCTGACAGGACAACTTCCTAAAGCAGGAAGTTGGATTGAACAGAATGTCTTCAAATCAGATACAGTTAGATTATATTATTGTTGGAGCAGCAGAAAACTGGATTCAATGACTTGGAGATGCAAACCATTCCTGTGTTCCTACCCACTGTAGCAACATCATTACATATTATTAAAGTTCAAGTATATAAACCTACTAAAATAGCTATGTCAACCTTTAGTAAAATAATCTAATACTTGCCACCATAGAGGCTTGTGTGGTTGGACACTGAATCAAAACATGGAGCTGCTGAGCTGAGGAAAGGGAAGAGACATCTTAAGAACAGTGCTTTATATTTCTGTATATCTGCAGAGATAAAGGGAATTGTATTTTACTGATTATTTGCCAAATGCACCTCCCGAGAAGCCCGTCTGCTATGCTATCCTTTTGTTCTTCTGCATGAGGATTCAAAACACAAAGTCACTATTTGCACAGACATTAATTCATACCAAAAAATAAAACAGCAGCTCTCTAGTAAGCAGCGAATATTCTGTTGATTTCAACACACACTCAGCATTGAACACTCGAGGTTAGCTGGTAATAAAACAGAGATTAGAATCAGGAAGCTGGGGATCTTTTTTCAGTTTTCCTGGCAAGAATTTTGGAGGGAAATACATTTGAAAACAGCATTTCTCTCTTCTCTGGGCTTGATACTAAGTATATCAGATCTATAGTGACAATGCATCCTTTTCAAGAGCCAGCCATGAATTGAGGCTGGCTTCAATTCCAAATTACTTGAGGGAAAGTATTGTTTATCAGACTTTTTTTTTTAAAGTTGCAGTTTGATTACAAATGTGAATATCCCTGTAATTTCCTTAAAGTTTCCTAGCACCTGGAGCTCCAGTTTGAATCTCCAGAAGAGTCTAGCTGGAGAACTAACAGCAGAAAACACAGGGCATGCTATTAGTCTAAGTGAACAAATGAATTGACCTTTATTGATTTGCATTCATATATAAAGGTCGGTCTCTACCTCAGCTGAAGCTTTAATTTCAGAGTGTAAACTCTGTCACTCATTTAATATTAGGCCAGTGACTTACACCACAGTTCTGGCTCTCCAGGTTGACAAAGACTTAAGATTCATGTTCTATGGCATAGCTTCTGAACAGAGAACGTTGCAATATGAAAAGTCTGAAAGTCTGAGTATCTGTGTAGAGAGTTATTAGCTGATCATCAGAAAGTGACTGGTGGTCAAGAAATCCTACTGGATTTGCAACATATGTCTTAGCAGGATGCTAGCACAAACTCAACTTATGCTACCAGGATAAGGTACTACAATTTAGAAAAAGATACTCCCTTCTGTTGTGTAGGTCTCCTGGTTTAAGAAGAAAGGTCATAAATTAACTGTGGGAGAAAAACTGTAATTTAAGTTTAAATACAAAATCTCAAAGTTTTATGAGTGAGGATTTTTTTATCTTTTATTTTAGTTTTGTAAAACTTCTATCAGGAGATTAATTTAGGTAAAAAATTAATTTATTAAAAATATTGTCCTTATCTGAATAGCCCTTTTTACTATGCTTAATTTTGCAACACTTCAAGGTTTGTTAGTTCAATTCTGAGCAAGACTTTTTGAAAGTTTTTCATGGTAAGTCCCTGCAGGACTGAGAAGTGAATATGTTTGAATCTTGTCTTTTTTAACTCAGCATCCTTCTGGGGGCAATTATGGAATTTTGGTATCTGGCCTAGGATTCTTCTCTAGTGAAATCCAGTAGGCTACATAATGACTGGAGGTTTTTAAATGCCTTCACTCCAAACAGGCTACCTCAGCACTGTAAACTCTCTGTTTCACCTGAAATGAGACAATTTTCCAAATTTACCAGTCTCTCAAACCATTTCTATGTGAATAAAACTGCTAAGAAAACAATGATAACACAATTACAGACTAATATCAGTCAAATTTAATATTGGAAGAGATTTACTTCAGTAGACACAACACAAATAGATTTTAGGGTCAGTTGTGGGATTTTTTGTTATATTGCTCACCAGAAAATTCTATTTTTTTTTCCAAACATAAAACACCACAATACATGCTCTGAGTCTTCTCATTTCCTTTTCCCAATCTGATTAATGTTCTTATATTTATTAGATAGAAAATTAATGAAGAGTGAATAGGAAAGAAGAATACAAATCCACGAATAGTGCAGAGAAAGTGAACAGAGAACAACCTTTCATTCTTCAGCATAAGACAAGATACAGAGCACTCAAGGACAAGGAAGTAAATGGAAATATGATTTCATCACCCATCACCCACACACTTCCTAGTGAAACCCATTGCCAAAGAACTTTGTGGAAAATGAATATTGACATGAATTATAAAAAAGGCAAGACAGCTTTATGAATAGTATGTCTACTGGTGGCTATCCAAAAGAACAGTGTGCCTGCCATCTCCCCGTGCTTGCCAGAAGTTGGAATGCCAAAGCAAAGCCACACTTGTCTTGCTCCTCATATTTTTCCCTGATCATCCACTACTCAACACATCCAGGGACAAGATACTAGGCTTTTAGAGCTTTTAGGGATGTGCGTACACAGATTCTTTTCTCTTTACAAAACGGACATTAAGGTAAATGTTAAAAATGGAAATGTCAGAATTTATTTTCATACCTTGGAAGAACTAGTTTGCAGGAATTGGAAACTAATTCAATAAAAATTTAGAAAACATTTTTACTGGCAGGAAATCACCTGTCCAAGAACTACTTTGGAGAGACAATTCTCATGTTCAGCTACTTTTATATTAAAAACAAATGTTGTCTGGTATTGAAAGCATTTCATTACACAGCTCATGCACCTTATATAGAGATAATTTCTAACAGATTCCCACTTGCTCTGCAAAAGTAAGTTCCTAGGCACTCGCTTACCACAGGAGGAATTTCATAACTAAACTAAAATCAGTTTAAACAAAATTCATTTTTCTATCAGTTAACACCCCAACCAACTGATACAGACTGTGACGAAGTTTAATGAAGACTGTTTATAACGTGTTGTACCTCTTTTCACATATATGCAAAATGCATCAGTATCTCTTTGTCAGAGGGAAAAAAAATGTAGTTTAAGATCCAAAGATTAAGAACTATTTCTTTCATTAAGTTATGTATAAAAAAAAAATACTAAGAACTGGTATACTGTGGTATTTAGTACTTACCTCTGATATTTCTAAAAACAACAAGCTACTTTGTCAGCCAAGTGCATATTTCATCTAAAAATCTGTATGTATAATCTAGTATTAATAAATATAAAATGCTGAAGAAAAAATTATGGCTGCCCTGCTGCAGTTTTGCTGATTTGAAAGGCCAGTAGAAAGGTCCAAAAATTTCTTGGGAAATTGAGCACCACAACATGCTTCCTGCATTTCTTCAGCACAGGGATTTGGCCAAGGATACTGAAAGGAACTCAACCTAAAATAAGCCCTCTTCACACAAAAGTAGCAGTTGAGAGATAGAGACCTTCTCAAGCACAGACTACTGCTTTTAAGAAATTATTTCAACACCTCAAAATGCACTGCTTGCAGGATCCAATATCCTTTTTTACACAACGAAGTAATTCCTATCTCTTGCTAACTCAAAACTGAGAGTCATTGAGCTTAAACAGCTCATGAGGTCAAAACACAATGGTTTTAGAACAACCTCAGAAACTGTGAGTTACTCCCAAGTAGAAAGAATTTTGTGATCCTGCCCCCAATATTGAGAAGTGATCAATAATCAAGTGATCAATAATATGATCAATAATCATATGATAACATTTTATAGCTGCACTTATGCTGTTCAAATAGAAATTTGTAATTTCATGGTCAAAAAAGGCAAAAACATAGGCTATTTTTTTTTTAAGGGATATCTGACCTATCATCAGAAAACTATACTGCAGAGTGTATCTGGAAATTCTCAATACCCAACCATTTCCATTAGAGCTGATGTTTTAGAAGATATTTTAAAATCAAGAAAAATCACTCAAATACATAAACATGGATTAATGAGCATGGATTTGACCCCTAGTGGGAGGTTATCTTTGCGGTCAGAAAACCGAAAATGTTTCTTCTTTCATTTCTTTTCCCCCACACAATTAAACTTGAATTCTGCCTGAAACGTGCAGCACATTACTTCAGGGTTCATCTTACAGTTGATACGCAGTTAATACTGTTTATTCTAAAAGGGGTCTAACCCAAAAGGCTTGGCTCTACATGTGGACTTAAGGTTTTAAAGAGACATCCTGGACTGGATCTGCGCAGACAGACAATCCCGACAGCACAGCTTTG